>CM065590.1:303423342-304070283 GCA_033119425.1 Bufotes viridis
TATCTATCTATCTATCTATGTCATATCTATCTATTATCTATCTATCTATCTCTCTATTATCTATCTATCTATCTATCTATCTATCTATCTATCTATCTATCTATCTATCTATCTTCTATCGATCCATCTATCTATCTCTTATATCTATCTATCTATCTCTCTATTATCTATCTATCTATCTATCTATCAATGTTATATTATCTATCTATCTATCTATCTATCTATCTATCTATCAATCTATCTATTGTATCTATCTATCTATCTATCTATCTATCTATCTATCTATCTATCTTCTATCGATCAATCTATCTATCTCTTCTATCTATCTATCTATCTATCTATCTATCTATCATCAATCTATCTATTGTATATATCTATCTTCTATCGCTCAATCTATCTATCTCTTATATCTATCTATCTATCTATCTATCTATCTAATATCTATCTATCTATCTATCTATCTATCTATCTAATATCTATCTATCTATCTTTCGCTTGAGAAAGGCTCATGTCGAGCCAAAACGTCGCTCTGTGCCACTATGGGGGAATAAAACTACACGTTTGAACTGAATGTTTTTTGGAGTCCATTTTTTCTATATATATAGGGTAAGTGCTTATTCCCTATTGTGGACTTTGCACCCAGCTCCACTTCCTGTGGATGGTGCCATCATTGACTTTTCTTATTTATCTATCTAGTATATATCTATCTAATCTATCTACCCACATAGTAAGGTTTCGGTAAGTGAGCTACAATGCTACACTATTAGATGTATGGGTTCAATTATTAACCTACTTTATAAAAAGCACTTGAAGTGCGTCAGCTCTTGAATTGTATGTACACACACATATATGATCACACCGTGGACGCTTGCACACTCCCGTGCACCACTATCCGTCTCTGTCTGTCAAGGATCGATTGCTCATCCCTTAGGGGGCTGTATTAAAATCAAATTTAATAATGTCAGAACATCAAAGCATGGAAAGGTTGCACTAAACTATTACCCCTATACGGAAACCATAAAAAAAACAAGAACATACCTAATAAACCTGGATAGACCTTTTGTCTGGGTTAGATTTCATGTGCTTGATGAAAGGACCCTGATATCACTGTATTACTAACAATTATTATTATAATTTCAAACAAGCTGATGTTTTCCATTACTAAGGGCTTCATCTTTGAAGTTACACCTCATAATTTCCTAAATTAAATAAATCATTTTAACTTTACACTAGGAGCCTTTTAATGGCAAAGAAGGAATATCATTATCTCATTGAAAGCCAATTGTGGTGGCTCCAGTTTGGCTGTAGCTGGGGGCAAAGTGCTGCACCATAACAGGCCTGCTTTATTAGCTTCCCATAACTCTTGACAGAGTTTTTTTTTATATATATTTTTTTTCTTTGATTTCCTCTTGTTTTAAAGCTGCCCCAACCTTTAAATAGGACCTAATATGAAAAGCATTATTTTTTAATGCTGTGTAATTTAGTAAAGGCAGCAAGCCAAGTTAACAATGGTTTATTAGTCCTGGGTGTTTTGCAGAAGGAAAGAATGCTGGTTCTGCCCCATTTTCATGGCTTGTTGCACTAATTAATATAGTGTCTCCAACTTCTGGGGCTGTTCCTTTAAGTACGGAGGCTTGAAAGGTGAAAGGCTTTTTAGAAGTTGGGCTCATGCTGATGTTGTTTAGCTTTCTACCATTTGATTCCTGCTGTTCTGATCAATCAGAGGAGCAGGGAGCACATAAATATCCCTTCTCACACACCTCTTATTCTGGCACCTCAGGAGACCGAACGCCATGACACAACATTATGGAGCATGCTCCGCACACCTATCAGTTCTTTTGTAAAAGACCTGATTAAACACATTTATAGGGGGACAAAAATCCTTCCCCGTAGTTTTATTTTGCAGTACGGTGCGTCTGGCAGGGAGGGGGTTAACGGCAGCAGGGTTGGTTGAATGCGCTTTTGTAATACGTCCCAGATTTTACTACATTACATGGACTACATGGCAGTAAAAAGCTATATTATCATATGTTTCTGATAGGAGCCAAAGAAAGGTACATTATTTAGAAGTAGGTTACAACTGCTAGAAAGATGTTACATGTAATAATGGATACCACACTTCAGAGGAAGCTGGAGATTTCAAGAAATGTATTATGGATCTAGGTAAACCGGAGAAGAAGAAAAGAGTGAGCCGTAAGGAAGTGAACATGGGGAAATCAAAGACATCACATTTTTATGGTAAATGTTATGTTATGTTTAATGCTATTAGTATTTTTCATTAAATGGCAATTATTTACATTAAAAAATGTAAAGGTTTATATTGGGCATTAGAATACTAAAAACTGGTTAAAATCAAAATATAAAATCAAATATATATATATACATACTAGCAGATGGACCCGGTATATTTCATCTATTTCATTTAATGTTTCTGTGTGTCGTTAAACGATATCGACAGTATCCCACATAACAGTGACCTCTACACTGACCCCCAAACAGTGCCCTGCATCCTTAAAATGGGACCTCCACAGCAGCCCATCCCATTAACTTTGACCTTCACAGCAGCTCGCCCCTTTAACAGTGAGTTTCACAGCACCCCACTCCCTTGACATTGACCTCCTCAGGGGCCCACTACTTAACAGTGACCTATGCAGCACCCCGCCTCTTAACACTGACCTCCATAGGGGAACGTCCCCTTATCTGTGACCTCCACTGTTCCCTGCCCTCTTAACAGATATCTCCACAGCACCCATACAGTGACTGCCACAGTACCCCATTCCCTTAACAGTGAACTCCACAGTACCCCGCTCCCTTAACAGTGACCTCACAATACCCTGCTTACTTAACAGTGACCTACACAGCAGCTGCCCCTTTAATACTGGCCCCTGCCCCCTTAACAGTGACCTTCACAGTTTCAGACCCTTTAACAGTGACCTCCACAGCGGCCTGCGCCCTTAACAGTAACATCCACATTGAACGCCCCTTTAACAGTGACTTCCACAGTGCCTGCCCCTATAACAGTGACCTCCACAGCAGCTGCCCCTTTAATAGTGGGCCCTGCCACTTAACATTGACCTCCACAGCGCTCTGCCCCTTTAAGGCTAGGGCTACATGACAACATGTGTCGCACGACATTTTGTCGTACCAATGTTGCGCAACAATTTTTTTAATCATAGAGTATGGTGTCGCACTGCGCAAAAAATCCATCCAAGATGGATGCATGTAGCAGTTTAGTTGTGCCCTATGTGTCGTGCGACTTTTTGTCGTCATGTAGCCCTAGCCTAAAGCTGACCTACAGCAGTGAAGAAAAATGGCTAAGTTGTTATGGAAACCTCGAGTAATACTGTGTGTATGTGGAGACTGAGGGCCTGTGAGCTTCTATTGGCTGATAAGGGACATATGACCGTGTGTATGGCAGTTGGGATATGAGAGAAAGACTTGCAGGCTTCTGTTAGCTAATGCAGGTGATTTTTTGGGGAATATATCTCAGGAACGGTACGTCCTAGAGAGCCAAGACCCGGTCTAAAACCTTCCTGGTCACCTGATGTACCTGTGTGCCAAATTTGGTGAAGATCGGTCCAGTATATGAAAAAACATCGGCCTCTCTGGTGGCCGGGACCGTGGAAGCTACCATAGGCATGCATGCGCAGCAGCTTCCACCTCGCCTTGTATCTGTGGTGGTCATATCTCCTGGGACCAAGCACTGCATAATGCTATGGAAAATGAAACAAGCCAGCAAAGGAGGCAATATGGACAATCACAATACATTAGTAAGTGCTTTGTATTAACTTTCTCTACATGATATATGCCATTTCCTGAAGTGAGACAACCCCTTCAAGGTTAGGAAACATAATACTAAATTCAAACTAAATCTTTTATTAATTTGTTTAAAATGTTTCTGTGAGTTAGAACTCATTCATATAATACCATCTTATCTACAAAATGGCTTATTATTGCTATTAAAGGGGTTATCCAATTTCACAAACAGCCAACCTCCCACCCCCCCCATTTACTGGACTCCTCAGTTGGGTAAGTATATTCCCTCTAAGGGACCCGGCACAAATTGGGCTGTTTGTGAAATTGGATAACCCCTTTAATAATAATAATAATCACCATCATCTTCACCTCATTATCTTTATCTTTTTTAATGAAGTCACCAATTTATTCCAAACTTCAGATTTCTAAAAAGAGTTCAAACATTTTACTAAATATGAAACAATTTCCAGCATCTGAACCATCATTAAAGAAGGAATGGTCCATGAGCATCACACTGGTCAGTCTGTTTATTGCCAGATGACGGTCACACTCACTAATCACTAAGCTATTGCTTAGGGTCTCAGCTGATGATCTCTAGAGGTCCAGTTACTACTGCATATTACTGTTATGGCACATCGGGTCCTCCCCTCTGTATGAATACTTCCATTATCCAGAAGTAGGAGTAGAAGTAGGACACCGTGACATGGTAAGAGCTGTCATTGTACATTAGTTGCCTGATGTAGTAAACCATATCCCGTCTCCCATATTACACTAAAGAGACCATAGACCATGCAATCTCATCTAAGCTGTTAGGAGAGTGTCAGTAGGGAGCTAGCTTTCATGTCACAAACTATAGAATTTTAAATGATTTAAAATAGTGGAATATAAAACACTATGTGGGAAAGGGCAGCTGATGAACCAGGTCAGGGTGGAACTGCATTGCAACAGTCTCCATTCAGCACTTCTATACCTGCGTAGTACCAGTTAAAGAATTCTTAATTGTGCTGTACCAATTCAGGTAAGAAAAGGTGCAAACGTAGTAGAAGAATCCCCCAAGCAAGAAACATATGTGAGCCCCTGCTACCCAATATCGTTTTTTTTTTTTTTTTTTAGTTGCTAGAGATGTGCTACAGTAAATGGCTGCAGTGGTCAAGTATTTGTGTCGAGAGGAAGCAGGAGGTACAGACCGGTGGGGGAACCAAGAAGAACTGGAACCGAGGCAATGAGGGAATGATAAAGAGGAGTATGAATTTTATTTAGTATTTTACAACATTCTAAGCTGTTTCCAATTTTTTATTTTTTCAAAGCAATTTGTAAGACCTTTGTTATGGCTAATTGCAGACTTATGGAGTGTCCAGGTTGGTAATTTTGGATCAATTGCTATTTATGCCTATAATTTCATTCTGCCTAGCTTCCAAGAAAGTATACTTCCCATCAGGCGTGCAGCTGGAAAAAGTTGAGCTCAAGTGAAAACTTTTAAATGTGTTGAACTTCTACAATCACCTACAGTATAGCCTCTGCCATTATATGTAAATTTCAATGGGTTGGTCACTTTCTGGCAATTCGTCACCAATGTGTATGTAAGATGACTGTATGGCACTTACTAATATAGCTTTTATTGATATTCTGTGCCATATTTCATACGTCAAGCCCCCTTGTTAGGCAAATCTGTGCTTTCTGCATAGAGGTCCTGTCCATAAGATGGCCACTGATGGAGGGTCATGTGACCAGACATATCACTCATTTTGCTCTATTCTAACACACTGCAGCAGCACTAAACTGCCAACAGTGCAAGTGAAGATATGTGGTGTGGTTTATTTTGGTTTCCAGTGTTAATTTACACTTTTTATGTTCTTTCCTTTCATTGGATACTTTTTCTAAATTATTTACTACACTTGGTTTGTTTTTCATTAGCTCACAGAATTATATCAAACAAGGATTTTCTTTATCCTGTCAAAACTATGTTGTAAAGAATTCCTCCAATATTTTAAAGGACAGGCCTTGACTGCAACAGTGCTTACTATCTGATGATCTGAAGTCTCTAGGAATTGATATTCCATGGCACTGATATGCCCCCTAATCCTAAAGCATTTTGAGGTTCAAAACAGTACTATCCACTAGAAACTAGACTAGACTTGTGTAACAAAATATATTGAACAATTGTCCACATTATATAATCTTGCTTCCTCTCCGTCTTCACTCACATTTTTGTTAAATAATTTTATTCATCACATAAAAATGTTTAATCACTGCTAATGTAATGAATGTATTAACAACATACAATACTTATCTTGTTGGGGAACTTGGCAAGATGATGTATGACACAAGGCCTACATGGATAGAAGATACTCTTGGATGCCATAGATGGAAGTTAGTACCTTGGGTGTGGATCCATGGACAATGGCTGAAGTGAGTATAAACCAGTTCATAGTAGTAAAATCAAGAGGTGGAATTTGTAGTCAGTCATTCAAAGGTCATGGCTGACAGAGTTCCTGCATGCAATAATCTAAGCAGACAAGGTCAAAGGCAAATAGCTAAAGTTCAGAGTCAGAGACAATGCAAGTCAATCCATGCACTATAGAATCTTAAAAACGTATTGCTCAGGCAAGAAGCTCTTGGGGCGTGGGCCATAAAGAGCCATAGAGTTCACTACTGAATGAGTTAAAGGGGTTATCCAAGTTCTATAAAGTTAATCTAAACTTCTTTGTATATCTGTATAAAACATTTTTGTAAATTACTTGCTTTAGAAATAATGCACCATTTAGATATTACAGAATGTGGTCATTGGACCACCGACGTCACTCTCCCTGCTCTGTTTGTTTACATGCTGCTCCCTGCTTGAGCGAGTGGCCCTGCCTGTAAACGGGACGTCACTGGATTTTGTGCCCGCCCCTTCTGCCTCTTGGTCTTCATTCAGCACAGGTCTGGTAAGGATCGCGCATGCGCGATCCTTACCAGAGCCGTGCTGATTGAGGAGAGACAGAGAAGGGGCGGGCACCCAAGCCTGGACGCTGATGAATCTGTCTGCACGGCCCGGTAAGCTATGCAGACAGATTCATCAGCGTCCAGGCTTTGGTGCCCGCCCCTTCTCTGTCTCTCCTCAATCAGCACGGCTCTGGTAAGGATCGCGCATGCGCGATCCTTACCAGACCCGTGCTGAATGAAGACCGAGAGTCAGAAGGGGCGGGCACAAAATCCACTGACGTCTCGTTTACAGGCAGGGCCACTCGCTCAAGCAGGGAGGGTGACGTCAGTGGTCCAATGACCACATTCTGTAATATCTAAATGGCGCATTATTTCTAAACCAAGCAATTTACAAAAATGTTTTATACAGATATACAAATAAGTTTAGATTAACTTTATAGAACTTGGATAACCCCTTTAAGAATTGTTTAGTTGCTGAACTGGTTATGGTCAGGTATCATAGAGTCAATGAGCACAGATAACAGAGGTGAATTTGAAGCATGGCATCCTGTCAGCAGTGATGGACATAGCCGGTGAAGTCAGTGACAATACTTATTCCTGTAATATATTTTCCATACTACTGTAAGAGTCTTTATTTGACTCATCTTATAAAAGTGTTTTGGATGGCAGTAATCACACCCACAGTATTTTATTTATTTAAGCATTTTGGTCAAATATAGATGTTATCCGACCTGTATATGAGGTATATGCAATATACAGGTATATGAAAAATGAATCCCAAATGACTTTTTCTATTACCTGTAAATGTTTGTTCCCCCTGTGGACTATGTAGTCTGTATAGTTGATTGGTTGCTGATGAGTTGTGATTATGTGATTTAAACATTTTGACTTAGAAAACACTGCATATAGTAGTTTGAGTAAAATGTGTATATTGGGCTCGTTAAGGGCTACATTTTAGAGTCTTTATTACTCATGCCACCCCTTGACCTCAAACAGTTTAACTGAACCAATATTAGATCACACAGGGTAGGATTTCTGCCTGTGTACCTGATGCCCAATCTGCTACAGTAACAGGAGGTGGCATCTTGTACAGGCAACAGTCGATGTCCATTTCTTGATGTGTATGGCTTCCCGTAGTCCATGGTAATCCCAAATGTTTGAGGGCTTTAGCCTTATATAATTTATATTAATAAATACCATGTAGGCAAAAATCTAGAAATCTAGAAGACTTGAAGTATAAGTGTCACTAGTAGGGATGAGCGAAGTTGACTTCGGATGAAACATCCGAAGTAGATTCGCATAAAACCTTGTTTCAATACTGTACGGAGCAAGCGCTCTGTACAGTATTAAAATGTATTGGATCCGATAAACCGAAGTTATTACTTCGCAAAGTCTTGCGAGACTTTGCATAATATATTCAGAAATTGATTTATACTGTAAAAAAACATTTCCCGAACTCGGGTTCGGTTCCAAGGTACTTGTAACACTTATACTTCAAGTAATAACTTTGGCTCATCGGAGCCAATCCATCCATACAGTATTGAAACAAAGTTTTATGCGAATCGACTTCGGATGTTCCATCCGAAGTCTATTCGCTCATCTCTAATCACAAGTATAAGGGAGGGGAAAACACCATAACACACACAGAAGAAAATAGCCAGGAGTCTAGGCCTCAAAGCTAAGGGAGAGGGATGGTGACCTCCTTGGAATCCCTAGACCTCTCCCTGACTCCTGTCAATATGAGTAGACCCTGAAGGTGGGAATACTCATAAGCCCTAGGAGTGGTGGCAGGGAATGAGACTATTGGTTCCTTCCCAGATGAAGGAACCAGCGTCTCCCTGAGGCCTAGAAAGCAACTAACACAAGCGAACAACAAAATGCAAAACAAAATGCACTTAGCTTAAGGCATAATGGAGGAGCAAGAGATCCAAAGGAACAACACACCAGCCCAACCAACTCCAGCAGGAAATATCAACCGCATGGTAAGCTGTGTGAGTTAGAACTAAATAGGGCCTCAGTAATTACTACAAGCTGCACCTGACAAGAGGTGTGGTCATTACAAAACAACAACACTGCAAGGAGAAAACAGAGAGACTGTCAGATACCCTCACATGCCGCCAGTCTCTCTGATCTTCTCACCTCTGTCATGGAAGGGACCGTGACAGTGCCCCCCCTCCAGACACCCAGGGCCAACTTTATCAGGATGCGCCCTGTGAAAGGCCATTATTCTTTCCTCTGGACCGTAACCTTTTCAGTGCAAGAGATACCGAAGAGATCGATGTAGAATTTGTGAGTTCACTATCCCGGCACCAAGATTACCGTCCACCAAGACAGAAGCAGGAGGTAAGGAGGACGGTTCAGCAGGTTCGACATATCTTCTCAGTAATAATTGGTGAAAAACATTATGAATTTTTAAAGCCTGTGGGAGTTCAAGACGAAAAGCAACCAGATTAATAATTGCAGAGATCTTATATGGCCCAATAAACCTTGGCCCCAACTTCCAAAAAGGTACCTTTAACTTAATGTTTCTTGTGGACAGCCACACAGAATCACCCACTCTCAGGTCCGGACCATTCATACGTCTCTTGTCAGCCATTCGTTTATATTTGAAACAGAAAAAACAGTGTCGGCACTCCTGTTCAACAGGTGGAATTAGGTGCTCACCTCCAGGTTTACCCGTAAACCAGTAGTAGTGAAGTATTATATCCAAAATGGAGGGGCACACAATCGGGTCAAATGAACAGAGCTGCAAGTTTACTAGTAGAAAAAACCCCTTATTTAATAATAACACATAAAAAATATCACATAAAAATATGATAGGACCCTATTAAAACAAATAATCAACAAGTGGTATAATAATGTCCAATAAATCCCTAGGATATAATAATCCTGCTTGGGAAATGTCCCCTTTATCAAAACTGCAGCCAATAGTCACAAATGTAACGTTGCTATTAGAGTGCGTCTCCTCCTTCTGCACTGATAGATAGGTTATCCTTGCATAATATATAATGGGTATTAATTCATTTGTCTGTCCCATTCAAATAATGGTATAATTCTTTGTGTCAAATTTCACCATATAAGTACAGCAAATATCACGGTTTGTAATGGTACATTACCGCTCCGTAACACGAGCGCCGGCCAATTCCAACTTCCTTGCAATCACCCTTCTAGGACCTACCGCGGCGTCCCACGTGGTCCCCTGCGTCATACAACGTGGCGTCCCACGTGACGCGGGCTTAATCCTCGGATTGGTCCGGCTTGTATCCTTAAGTGGTTGTACTTTTAGATGCTCCGTTTAGACGTCTACTTGGCCAAAATGTATATCCAGTTTTGTCGCTCTCACTATTGCTGGACCCAGACGCGTTTCGGGACGCAACTTGTCCCTTCCTCAGTGGCAGCAATAGTGCGAGACTTGTGAGAGCTTTCTTATATGGGGACCTGTCATAAATCGCATTGTCCCATTGGCTGTCAGTTAACCCACCCCCAATCCGAATGTAACACATCATTGGATAGGGTCCATATCTGACTCTTGATATATAATCACACACAAGATGTAAATATACTTATTACATCCATATATAAAATGAATAAAATAAGTAAAATAAGATACGAAAGGCCCAAAAAAGTAGCATTTTTCAAAATACTTCAAGGTAGAACTTCTAACTCATGTGCATCGATCCATACAATACATACATAAATAGATGCATAGATATAGGCGCATAGATACATAGATATAGGCGTGGGAGCACATGGGAGAGGAGAGATCGACAAGCTGATAAACAGCCAGTTGCCGATGTCACGTCGCCCCTGGCTCCCAAGCCTTACAAAAAGCCAAACAACTCCGTTTCGGCGTTGAGGCCCTTAGGAATCAATGTTTCGAATTCATATATTCTCCTGGACTCTTGCCTAGACATTTGTGCTATATAGTCTCCTCCTCTCCATGGTTTGACTACTTTTTCAATTGCTATAAAGCACAAAGAGCTAGGGTCACCATCGTGTACTTCTTTGTAATGTTTAGATAGTGGATGTGTCATACAACCCTTACGGATGTTGTTCATATGTTCTGCCACCCTCTTCTTGAGTGGTCTCTTCGTTCTACCCACATATTGGCGAGGACAGGGACATTGTAGAATATAAATTAATCCCTCTGAATCACAGGTTAACATCTCTCTAATCTCCATGCTAAAAGAATTCTGCGTCGAAGCTACTCTGGTGATTTTACGTGCAAAGGAGCTTGTTTACAATTGCAACATCTATTGCATCTATAAAACCTTGTAATGTTGGCCAAGAAGATGCTCCTGTAATTTTCCTTTTCTTTATTGAAGGTGCCAATTTCAACCCAATATTGGGGACCTTGGTATATGTTATTTTAGGTTGTTCTGTCAATAAACCCCCTATATGCTTGTTAGGGGGTTTATTGACAGAACAACCTAAAATAACATATACCAAGGTCCCCAATATTGGGTTGAAATTGGCACCTTCAATAAAGAAAAGGAAAATTACAGGAGCATCTTCTTGGCCAACATTACAAGGTTTTTATAGATGCAATAGATGTTGCAATTGTAAAACAAGCTCCTTTGCACGTAAAATCACCAGAGTAGCTTTGACGCAGAATTCTTTTAGCATGGAGATTAGAGAGATGTTAACCTGTGATTCAGAGGGATTAATTTATATTCTACAATGTCCCTGTCCTCGCCAATATGTGGGTAGAACGAAGAGACCACTCAAGAAGAGGGTGACAGAACATATGAACAACATCCGTAAGGGTTGTATGACACATCCACTATCTAAACATTACAAAGAAGTACACGATGGTGACCCTAGCTCTTTGTGCTTTATAGCAATTGAAAAAGTAGTCAAACCATGGAGAGGAGGAGACTATATAACACAAATGTCTAGGCAAGAGTCCAGGAGAATATATGAATTTGAAACATTAATTCCTAAGGGCCTCAATGCCGAAACGGAGTTGTTTGGCTTTTTGTAAGGCTTGGGAGCCAGGGGCGACGTGACATTGGCAACTGGCTGTTTATCAGCTTGTCGATCTCTCCTCTCCCATGTGCTCCCACGCCTATATCTATGCGCCTATATCTATGCATCTATTTATGTATGTATTGTATGGATCGATGCACATGAGTTAGAAGTTCTACCTTGAAGTATTTTGAAAAATGCTACTTTTTTGGGCCTTTCGTATCTTATTTTACTTATTTTATTCATTTTATATATTTTATATATGGATGTAATAAGTATATTTACATCTTGTGTGTGATTATATATCAAGAGTCAGATATGGACCCTATCCAATGATGTGTTACATTCGGATTGGGGGCGGGTTAACTGACAGCCAATGGGACAATGCGATTTATGACAGGTCCCCATATAAGAAAGCTCTCACAAGTCTCGCACTATTGCTGCCACTGAGGAAGGGACAAGTTGCGTCCCGAAACGCGTCTGGGTCCAGCAATAGTGAGAGCGACAAAACTGGATATACATTTTGGCCAAGTAGACGTCTAAACGGAGCATCTAAAAGTACAACCACTTAAGGATACAAGCCGGACCAATCCGAGGATTAAGCCCGCGTCACGTGGGACGCCACGTTGTATGACGCAGGGGACCACGTGGGACGCCGCGGTAGGTCCTGGAAGGGTGATTGCAAGGAAGTTGGAATTGGCCGGCGCTCGTGTTACGGAGCGGTAATGTACCATTACAAACCGTGATATTTGCTGTACTTATATGGTGAAATTTGACACAAAGAATTATACCATTATTTGAATGGTACAGACGAATGAATTAACCACTTGAAGACCACAGGTTTATACCCCCCTAGTGACCAGGCCCTTTTTTACAATTCCGCACTACACTACTTTCACCGTTTATTGCTCCGTCATGCAACTTACCACCCAAATGAATTTTACCTCCTTTTCTTCTCACTAATAGAGCTTTCATTTGGTGGTATTTCATTGTTGCTGACATTTTTACTTTTTTTGCTATTAATAAAAATTTAACGACATTTTTGCAAAAAAATGACATTTTTCACTTTCTGTTGTAATTTTTTTTTAAAAACTACATTGCTATATAAATTTTTCTCTAAATGTATTGTTCTACATGTCTTTGATAAAAAAAGTCCAATAAGTGTATATTTATTGGTTTGGGTAAAAGTTATAGCGTTTACAAACTATGGTGCAAAAAGTGAATTTCGGCATTTTGAAGCAGCTCTGACTTTCTGAGCACCTGTCATGTTTCTTCAGGTGCTAGAATGCCAGGATAGTATAAATACCCCCAAATGACACCATTTTAGAAAGAAGACACCCCAAAGTATTCGCAGGGGGCATGGTGCGTTCATGTATCATTTCATTTTTTTCACAAGTTAGCGGAAAATGACACTTTCTGAGGAAAAAAATAATAATAAAGTTTCCATTTCTGCTAACTTCTGGCAAAAAATAAAAAATCTCATACGGGCTCATTATGCCCCTCAGTGAATACCTTGGGGTGTCTACTTTCCGAAATGGGGTCATTTGTGGGGTGTTTGTACTGTTCTGGCATTTTGGGCGGGGCTAATTGTGAGCAGCCATGTAAAGCTAAAGGTACTCATTGGTTTTAGGGCCCTTCAGACCCAGGCTGCAAAAGTGTCACTCATGGTATCGCCGTACTCAGAGAAGTAGGGCAAGTTTGGGGTGTATTTTTACATATACTCCATGTTGGGTGAGAGAAATATCTCTGTAAACTGACAACTTTGTATAAAAAAATTAAAAATTGTCGTTTACAGAGATATTTCTCACACCCAGCAGGGGTATATATAAAAATACACCCCAAAACACATTGCCCCACTTCTCCTGAGTACGGCGATACCACATGTGTGACACTTTTTGCAGCCTGGGTGCAAAGGGCCCTAATTCCAATGAGTACCTTTAGGATTTCACAGGGCATTTTTACGCATTTGGATTCCAGACTTCTTCTCACGCTTTAGGGGCCTCTAAAATGCCAGGGCAGTATAAATACCCCACAAGTGACCCCATTTTAGAAAGAAGACACCCCAAGGTATTCCGTGATGGGTATGGTGAGTTCATGTAAATTTTATTTTTGTCACAAGTTAGTGGAATATGAGACTTTGTAAAAACAAAATTAAAAAAATATATATCAATTTCCGCTAACTTGTGCCAAAAATGAAAATTCTGTGAACTCGCCATGCCCCTCAGCGAATACCTTGGGGTGTCTTCTTTCCAAAATGGGGTCACATGTGGGGTATTTATACTCACCTGGCATTTTAGGGAACCTAAAGCGTGAGAATCCAAATGCGTAAAATGGCTCATGAAATCCTAAAGGTACTCATTGGTTTTAGGGCCTTTGCGCATCTTGGCTGCAAAAAGTCACTCATGTGGTATCGCCGTACTCAGAGAAGTAGGGCAATGTGTTTGGGGTGTATTTTACATATACCCATGCTGCGTGTGAGAAATATCGCTGTAAACGACAACTTTTTAATTTTTTTATACAAAGTTGTCAGTTTACAGAGATATTTCTCTCACCCAACATGGGTATATGTAAAATACACCCCAAAACACATTGCCCTACTTCTCCTGAGTACGGCGATACCACATGAGTGACACTTTTTGCAGCCAAGATGTGCAAAGGGCCCAAATTCCCATGAGTACCTTTTAGGAGGGCATTTTTACGCATTTTTCTTCTCATGCTTTAGGGCCCCTAAAATGCCAGGGCAGTATAAATACCCCACATGTGACCCCATTTTGGAAAGAAGACACCCCAAGGTATTCCATGAGGGGCATGGCGAGTTCATAGAAAAAAATTTTGGGCACAAGTTAGTGGAAATTGATTTTTATTGTTTTTCTCACAAAGTCTCCCTTTCCGCTAACTTTTGACAAAAGTTTAATTTTTCATGGACTCACTATGCCCTCAGCGAATACCTTGGGGTGTCTTCTTCCAAAATGGGGTCACATGTGGGTATTTATACTGCCCTGGCATTTTAGGGCCCTAAAGCGTGAGAAGAAAATGCGTAAAATGCCCTCCTAAAGGTACTCATTGATTTGCCTTGCGCATTTGGCTGCAAAAGTGATCACTCATGTGGTATCGCCGTATCAGGAGAGTAGGCATGTGTTTGGGTGTATTTTACATATACCCATACTGGGTGAGAGAAATATCTCTGTAAATTGCCAACTTTGAATAAAAAATTTAAAAAGTTGTCGCTTACAGCGATATTTCTCTCACGCAGCATGGGTATATGTAAAAATACACCCCAAAACACATTGCCCTACTTCTCCTGAGTTCGGCGATACCACATGTGTGACACTTTTTGCAGCCAAGATGCGCAAAGGGGCCCTAAACCAATGAGTACCTTTAGGATTTCACAGGGCATTTTTACGTATTTGGATTCTCACGCTTTAGGACCCCTAAATGCCAGGGCAGTATAAATACTCCCATGTGACCCCATTGTGGAAAGAAGACACCCCAAGGTAATCCGTGAGGGCATGGCGAGTTCACATAAAAAAAAATTTTGACACAAGTTAGCGGAAATTGATATATATATATATATATTTTTTTTTTACAAAGTCTCATATTCCACTAACTTGTGACAAAAATAAAATTTTACATGAACTCGCCATACCCCTCACGGAATACCTTGGGGTGTCTTCTTTCTAAAATGGGGTCACATGTGAGGTGTTTGTACTGCCCTGGCATTTGAGGGTCTCCGCAATCATTACACGTATGGCCAGCATTAGGAGTTTCTGCGATTCTCCGTATATTGAGCATACGGGTAATGAGATTTTTTTCCGCTCAGCCGCTGCGCTGAAAAAAAAAAAAATGAACGGCACAGATTTTTTCATTCGCATCGGTCAATGTGGATGAAAAATCTCTGCCAAAATCAGTGACTGCGGTGCGGTGGGCTGGGCGCTAGCTACCTAACAAGTAGCTAGCTAACTGGCGGTGATAGGGGACCCTTATGCCCCATTCACACGTCCGAAATTCTGTTTGCGGAACGGAATTGCGGACCCATTCATTTCTATGGGGACAGACTTTGTCCCGCTCGGATCCGGAATTACGGATCCGCGCTCCGGGTCTGCACTTCCGCTCCGCAAAAATATAGAACATGTCCTATTCTTGTCCGCACTGCGGACAAGAAAAGCATTTTCTATATAGTTCTGTGCGGATCTGCAAAATGCGGAAAGCGCATTGCCGGTGTCCGTATTTTTGACTGGATCCGCAGATCCATGGATCCGCAAAACACATACGGACGCCTGAATGAGCCTGTAGGGGGTGATTAGTGACAGGGGGGTGACAGGGGGTGATCAGGGGGTGACATGGGTGATCAGGGGTTAATCAGTGATGGGGGTGGGGGGTGTGTGTGTAGTGATTGGTGCACTTTTCCTATTTTTCTCTGGTGGTCCCAAACAAAGGGACCACCAGACGAGCAGATATTAGGCATATCAGACGCTGTTTAAAAACAGCGCCTGATATGCGATTTAAATGCGTTTTTCCAGCATCTACAGCCTGCCAGCGCATGATCAGCGCTGGCAGGCTGTAGTTTCAGTTGTCCCGGCTCCGATCACATGAACGCGCACGCCGCGCGCGCGTTCATGTGAAATCTCAGGTCTCACGAGATGACGCCGATAGGCGTGACTGAGACCTGAGAGAGCCGCCGCGCTGACGCCCATCGGCGTTAGCGTGGCGGCAAGAGGTTAATACCCATTATATATTATGCAAGGATAACCTATCTATCAGTGCAGAAGGAGGAGACGCACTCTAATAGCAACGTTACATTTGTGACTATTGGCTGCAGTTTTGATAAAGGGGACATTTCCCAAGCAGGATTATTATATCCTAGGGATTTATTGGACATTATTATACCACTTGTTGATTATTTGTTTTAATAGGGTCCTATCATATTTTTATGTGATATTTTTTATGTGTTATTATTAAATAAGGTTTTTTTTCTACTAGTAAACTTGCAGCTCTGTTCATTTGACCCGATTGTGTGCCCCTCCATTTTGGATATAATTCGTTTATATTTGCCCATTTTTTAAAAATTGTTTAGAATTTTCCACCAAATAGATGACAACGAAGAGGAAAATCTTTCTTCTTCCGGTATACCAGAGGTCTCAGTACCAGAAAATGTGCCAAACTGCGGATGGAACACATATGCTCCGAAAAACGGTGACTTATCAGTGGACTCCTGCCTATGGTTATTTATGGCAAACTCAGCCAACAACAAAAATGAAGACCACTCCTCCTTATTCCCCAAGACAAAACATCTCAAATAAGTCTCCAGATTCTGGTTAGTGCACTCAGTCTGTCCGTTCGACTGGGGATGAAAAGCCAAAGAGAAGGACCATTGGACCCCCAGGTGAGTACAGAACACCTTCCAGAATCTGGAAAAAAAACGGAGTCCCCCTATCAGACACCACATCAGAGGGCATAGTAGTTTCACTATGTTATCGACAAACACTTGTGTGAGAGTTTTAGCATTAGGAAAACCTGATAATGCTATAAAGTGCAAAATCTTCCTGAAGAGATCAATAACCACCAGAATCACAGTTTTCCCTGAGGAATTAGGCAAATCTGTGATAAAGTCCATGGACAAATGAGTTGGGATAGACAAGGGAAGTAGAGATCCTGAAGGCCGGGTATGTGTCACTTTGGCACGCGCACAAGTCTCACAGGCTGACACATAGCCCTCAATATATATATGCAATCCTGGCCACCAGAATCTCCGGGAAATGAGATCAACCATGGATCAGCTCCCAGGGTGTCCCGTAAGAACAGTACTGTGAAGTTCCTGGAACTCCTTGTGTCATCTGCTTTGACATTCTTAACCCTATGGCAATAGGTGACAACGAGATTAAATCTGGTAAAAAACAACGATCATCTGGCCTGCCTGGGGTTCAGACGTTTAGTCGGCTCCAGATAAGCCAGATTTTTGTGATCAGTTATTACCGTAATCGGATGAATCACACCTTCCAACCAATGATGCCATTCCTCAAAAGCCAACTTAATAGCCAACAACTCTCTATTACCTACATCATAATTTCTTTTAGCAGTAGAGAGTTTTTTTTAGAGAAAAAAGCAAATGGGCGCCATTTGCTAGGAGACGGACCTTGAGACAAGACTGCTCCAATCCCTACCTCGGATGCGTCAACTTCCACAATGAAAAGCTGTGACACATCAGTGTGCACCAGTATAGGAGCGGAAGCAAAACACTCCTTCACCGCTGAAAAGGCATGTAATGCCTCATCAGACCAGACTGAGAAATCCGCAACTATTAATGGTTTAACAACAGTCGAGTAATTCAAGATAAATTTACGGTAGTGAAAGCAATTTCTGGTCTCCACTTTTAGAGAATACATCAGAAAAATCTGAAATAAACAAAGGTCCAACTTTAGTGGTTACACCAGGAGGCGACGTGCTAAGACAGTTGTCTATTAGTGTTAATCGAGCACCAAAGTGCTCGGGTGCTCTGGAGCACGAGTAGAACACTTTGGGATGCTCGGGTATACAGAGCACCCGAGCATCCCAAGGCACCCTTAAGGCGTAGAGCGCCAGTACGTGCCACGTGTCCAGCTTGGACATCCAATAGTTGTAAGGCACAGAGGGATTATTGAGGACACTGACATGGTCTGCTACATACTCCTTCACGATCTTCCAAAATGTTTTCTCCTTGTGACACTAGGCCGCACATCAGGGTGCGGGTGCTGGCGGGGTGTCATGAAACTGTCCCAGGCCTTGGAGAGTGTTGCCCTGCCTCTGTTGGAACTGCTGTGTGTTCCTCTTGTCTCCCCTCCTCGGTTGCCCAAGGAACTATGTACTCTGCCACCAGCGTTGTCAGCTGGAAATTTTTGGAGCAATTTTTCACAACGACCTTCTGGTATTGCCCCATTTTGCTAGTCCTCTCCTCTCAGGAATGAGAGATGAGAAGTTCTCTTTGTAGAGGGGGTTGAGAAGGGTGAACAACCAGTAATCGGTGTTGGCCAAAATGTGTACAATGCGAGGGTCACGGGAAAGGCAGCATAACATAAAGTCAGCCATGTGTGCCAGAGTCCCAAAAGATAAGACTTCGCTGTCCTCATCAGGAGGAGGATGACTCTCAATCTCTTCATCCTCTTCCTCCTCTACTGCCCATCCACGCTGAACAGATGGAATAAACCTGCTATGGGTATTACCCTCTGTAGGGGAGGTAACCGTCTCCTGCTCCTCCTCCTCCTCATCATACAATTCGCGCTGAGAAGGCGAACTAAGGGTGGTCTGGCTATCACCCTGTGAACTGTCTTCCACCATTTCCACCGCTTCCACATGCAAAGCATCCCAAGTGGGATGGTTACATTGATAATAGCGGTATCACCTCTCACCATCTGTGTTGATTCCTCAAAGTTGCATAAAACCTCACAGAGGTCAGACATCCATGCCCACTCGTCGCTTGTGAAGAGTGGAAGCTGACTGGAAAGGCGACGACCATGTTGTAGCTGGTATTCCACTACTGCCCTCTGCTGCTCACAAAGCCTGGCCAACATGTGGAACGTGGAGTTCCAGCGGGTGCTCACGTCGCACAACAGTCAGTGAGATGGCAATTGTAAGCACTGCTGCAGCACACACGCGGCGCACCTTCAGCTCAGGAAAATTGGGATAGGCTTTGAGAAACTGCTGAATCACTAAATTGAACACGTGGTCTAGGCATGGTATGTGTGTGAGCTTGCTGAGCTCCAAAGCCACCACCAAGTTACGGCCATTATCAGACATAATCATGCCTGGTTGTAGGTTGCGTGGCGAGAGCCACTGCTCAGTCTGGTCCCTTATACCCTGCCACAGCTCTGCGGCGGTGTGCTGTTTGTCACCTAAGCAGATAAGTTTCAGCATGGCCTGTTGCAGCTTCCCCATTGCAGTGCTACACTGCTTCTAGCTACTGACTGATGGCTGACTCGTGCTGCAAGAAGCGAGAGTTCAGAGGTGGAAGTGGATAAGGAGAAGGGGGGTTGCAGCCACTAATATAAGTGGTGGCGGAAATCCTGATGGAACTAGGTCCGCAATCCTTGGCATCGGTAGCACCTGTGCCGTCCCAGGGTAGGACTCGCTCCCGGCCTTTACAACGTTCACCCAGTGTGCCGGCAGGGAAATTTAGTGTAACGGATCAACAGGTGTGGACCCGCTGTGCCACTTACCGGTTTGTCTTTGGGCCAAACTTGGGAGCGGAGTCTAAGTGTCCCCCTGGTTTTCACCCTTTATCCCGCTCCAGGATGCGGAAGCTGGACTCAGCTGCAGGGGAGACACCAGGTCGCTACCGCAAGAGTGGTCCCGGTTAAGTGGCAGATGGCCGGGCAGGCCAGAAAGCACCGATGCTAGCACCGGGGAGCAGGCAATATAGCAAGACAGCCGCAGGATAATGCTGAGCTGAACCAGCGGTATAGCAGGGCTAGTGCTGTGAGAACAGCAGAGCTGAGTTAGTCCAGGTGGAGCTGGTGTAACGATCTGCACAGCAGACAGAGGCGAGGTCAACAGTCCGGGTCTTTAACTTGAGAGCAGCGAGGTACAAGAGGATCAAGCAGAGACGAGGTCAGGATACAGGCAGAGGTCATAAACAGGATATCGAATGCAGGAACAACAGGAGCCTTAGCTGTAGGAAGTACAATATTGCTCAGGCATTGCAGGAAGGGGGAAGCACCCTTATAAAGGTGGTGTCTGGCCAGGATTGGAGAGAGGGAATCAGGGGCGTGCATTAACCCTTAAGGTACCAGGACGCCTGCGGCTCCTACAAGATATAACAGAAGCTGTCGTAGCCTGCGACAGTGCAGGAAAGCGGGTCCGGAGCCTGCATCGAAGAGGAGGAGCCCCGCGTGCAGCTTGACTGAGGTACGTAGTCGGACGCACTGCACGCTGGTGGCTGCCAACTGCCATTGTTACATTTAGCGTCCCTGGCCACAAGCACTTGTCCATGTGTCAGTCGTAAAGTGGACCTTCCCAATAATTGCGTTGGTCAGGGCATGGGTGATGTTACGGGACACATGCTGGTGTAAGGCGGGGACGGTACATCGGGAAAAATAGTGGCAGCTGGGAACTGAGTATTGAGGGATGGCCACCGCCATCAGGCTGCGGAAAGCCTCTGTGTTCACAACCCTTAATGGCAAAATTTCCATGGCCAGCAATTTGCAAAGGTGCGCATTTAATGCTATGGCCTGTGGGTGCATGGCTGGGTATGTGCGCTTTTGGGTATGGACATCTGTACACTGCACTGGGACACAGAAGTGGATGTGCTAGCTGATGGTGCTTGCGAAAGTCCAGATGCAGGGTGGGAGGCACCCGGGCCTGCGTCTTGGACAGGGGATTGGCCAGCACGTAACACAGGGGAAGAGGAGGCAGTAGTGTGACCCGCAGACACTGATTGTGGACCCAGGTGTTCGGCCCACCTATTAGGGTGCTTTGATGCCATGTGGCGTATCATGCTGCTGGTGGTGAGGTAACTAGTGTTCATGCCCCTTCTCATTTTGGTACGGCACAGGTTGCAAATTCTTTTTTTCTTTTATTCTTTCCTCAAAAAAGCGCCAGACTGCGGAACACCTACCCCTTGGCAAGGGAGATTGCCACAAGGGGGTGCTCTGCGGAATAGTTGCGGGGCTGTTTGGTGTGGCCCGCCTTCTCCTTTTTGCCAAGCAACTGCCTCTTCCAGCCTGTTGCGGTGCTGCGGATCCCTCCCCCTCTGTACTGCTGTCCTCGCTCGGCTTGCCACCTTCCCAAGTTGGGTCAATGATTTCCTCCTCTTCCACTTCCTCACTCTCTCTGGTCACCCTCCTGACTTGTTGACCTAACAAGAACCTCACTTATTGATAACTGTATCTGATCCTCATCATGGTCCTCTTGAAGCACTAATTTCGGTTGACTTATTGGTAACTGTGTCTCATCATCATCATCCACCTCGTGAAACACTAATTGCCGTTCCTCACGTCATATTTTTCTGACTGTGGATGCTCAAGAGATTGGGAATCAGTGCACAAGATGTCCTCATGTCTCTTTTCAAGCGGGCTTGGGGAGAGGGCCAAATCAAGGAATGGTGATGAAAAGAGCTCCTCAGAATATCCGAGTGTGGGATCACTTGTTTGCCAAGACTTTCCATGGTGGGAGGAAGGAGGATCAGGGTGAGGATTCTGTTGACCAGACTTTTGGCTACAGAGACTGGACTTTGTGGAAGACAGGGTGGTGCTTAACCAACTGGAAGCATTATCTGCTGCAATCCAACCAACCACCTCGTCGCACTGGTGTGACTTCAAGAGTGGTGTCCTGTGCCGCCCTGCAAACTGGGACATGAAGCTAGGTATTGTGGATAAGTGTGTTTTTATTGTGCTCTGGCAGCAAGCACAGTTTCACCGTACCCAGGACCACGGTCTCTGAGTGCACCATCAGCAGCATGGCCACTTCCCTGTCCCTTACTGCTCGCCTTGAGCATTTTAAATGGTATATATGCTTACAAGTATGTTACACGTACAGTAGCGTAGGTTTTGTAGGTGTATGTGCAAATAAATTACACTGAATGTAACCGATATTTAGGATGTACAAACGTTATATAGGTGATATAGCGCAAGTAATGTTGCTGTCACCAGCGGCGAAAAAATTAAACTGAATGTCACTGATATTTATGATGTGCAAACGTTATACAGGAGATGTAGCGCTGGTAATGTCAGTGTCACCAACGATGAAAAAATGAAACTGAATGTCAATGATATTTATGATGCACAAATGTTATACAGAAGATGTTGCAAGTAATGTCGCTGTCACCAGCGGTGAAACAATTAAACTGAATGTCACTGATATTTATGATGCGCAAAAGTTATACAGGAGATGTTGAGCAGGTAATGTCGCAGTCACCAGTGGCGAAAAAATTAAACTGAGTGTCACTGATATTTATGATGTGCAAACGTTATACAGGAGATGTAGTGCTGGTAATTTGAATACAGGTTGGGTAGCGCTCCACTTGGTGGACGCGGGTCTCAGGGAATGGTTCCTTAAGCCAAATACTCATGTAGAGAAAGGATGGTTCCTGGACACCACTTTACTTTGCTCAATATAGGTTTATTGCATACATAGATTGCGGATTGCCAGTAATAAAAAGTCGACGTTTTGGCATAAATGCCTTCATCAGAACACTGGGAGTGCCGCAGTATGGGAATTGGTATGTGGCTCTATGGCCTCAATGGCTAGATTGGTGGGGCAGTGTCTCTGCCGCTAAGGACTGGTGAGTCTCTAACAAAGTTTCAACACTCAAAACTCCCTAAAAAAACAAAACACAATTCCTCTCTCTACACTATCTGTCCCTGCTGCTGCAGCTCGGTTTACTAAGTCTGAGCCTATATAGCACCCGATGACGCGTTCCGGCCAGCCAATCACTATAATGGCAGTAACCAACATGGCTTCAGCATTAAAGCGAGTGGCAGTACTTCCCAGTACTTTTATTGGCTGCGTAGCAGCCAACAAACGTGCGGGGAGGAGACTCGAGCCTCGCGTTCGAGCACACACGGTATTTAGCCGAACACCGCGATGTGCCGAGCAACACGATGCTCGAGTCGAACATCAGTTCGGCCGAGCATGCTCGCTCAACACTATTGTGCAAAAATCACTCCAATCAAGAATCTGTCTCGCTTGCCAATCGATGGTAGGGTTATGTTTGGATAACCATGGTAAACCTAGCACCAGAGGAGCAGGCAGACCCTCCAGCACAAAACATGAAATGGAGTCTTGATGAGAATCTCCCACCTTTAGGCGAATGTCCTGCACTATTTGTGACAAATACTTTTGTAAGAGTGGAGCGGAATCAATTGCAAACACCAAAATATTTTTGTCTAAATGCACTTGTCAAACGATGCATACAGACGAATTGGCCATCCACTAGGTTAAAACCTGCCCCACTGTCCATAAATACTTCAATTCCCACAGTTTTGGAATCTAGCGCATCTTGGCAGGAAGGAGAAAATCGGGTACTACCGGTAAATGAAAAAAGTACATTCTCAGAATACCCACCCACAACACCAAGAGTGAGAAGAGGACTTAACACTAGAGATGAGCGAACACCTGGATGTTCGGGTTCGAGCGGTTCGGCCGAACTTCCGGAAAATGTCCGGGTTCGTGATCCGAACTCAACCCGAACCCGAACCCCATAGAAGTCAATGGGGACCCGAACTTTTGGGCACTAAAAAGGCTGTAAAAGACTCCCGGAAAGGGCTAGAGGGCTGCAAAAGGCAGCAAAATGTAGGTAAATCCCCTGCAAACAAATGTAGATAGGGAAATGATGACTTAACATAAAATAAAAAAAAATTAACCAATATTAATTGGAGTTAGGTCCCATAGCACAGAATCAGGCTTCAAATCACCCACCAATGGAGAAGGTCGCTTACTATTATTTCGACCCCAGCATCCAGAAAAAGGAGAGAGGTCCTATAGCAGAGAATCTGGCATCATATCAACCACCACAGGAGAAGGCCACTTTCAGTGACTTAGGCCTTAGCACCCAGACAGAGGAGACATGTCAGATAGCACAAGCATTACATTTATACCATCCAGCACAGAAGAAGGCCACTTTTAGTTACTTTGACCCCTGCACCCAGAAAGAGGAGAGAGGCCCCACAGCACATATTCAGGCATCATATCACCCACCACAGGAGTAGGCCACCATTTAGTTAATTTGACCCCTGCACCCATGTCAGCTGGTACAAGCATCAGTTTCACATCACCCAGCACAAGAGAAGGCCACTTTTAGAGACTTTGACCCCTGCACCCAGACGGAGGAGAGAGGTTTTCACAGCAGAGAATCAGGCATTTAGATCACCCACCACAGGAGTAGGCCACCATTTAATGGGACCCCGGGAACCATGTCAGATGGCACAAGCATCAGTTTCACATCACCCAGCACAAGAGAAGGCGACTTTGAGAGACTTTGACCCCTGCACCCAGACGGAGGAGAGAGGTCCCACAGCAGAGAATCAGGCATCATGTCAACCACCACAGGAGTAGGCCACCTTTTGTTTCTTTGACCCCTGCACACAGAAAGAGGAGAGAGGTCCCACAGCAGAGATTCAGGCATTTATATCAGCCAGCACAGCAGAAGGCCGCTTTCAGTGACTTAGGCCTTAGCACCGACACAGAGGAGACAGGTCAGATAGCACAAGCATCAGTTTTACATCAACCACCACAGGAGAATGGCACTTTTAGAGACTTTGACCCCTGCAGCCACACGGAGGAGAGAGGTCCCACAGCAGAGAATCAGGCATTATGTCAACCACCACAGGAGTAGGCCACCTTTTGTTTCTTTGACCCCTGCACCCAGAAAGAGGAGAGAGGTCCCACAGCAGAGATTCAGGCATTTATATCAGCCAGCACAGGAGAAGGCCACTTTCAGTGACTTAGGCCTTAGCACCGACACAGAGGAGACAGGTCAGATAGCACAAGCATCAGTTTTACATCAACCACCACAGGAGAAGGGCACTTTTAGAGACTTTGACCCCTGCAGCCACACGGAGGAGAGAGGTCCCACAGAAGAGATTCAGGCATTTATATCAGCCAGCACAGGAGAAGGCCGCTTTCAGTGACTTAGGCCTTAGCACCGACACAGAGGAGACAGGTCAGATAGCACAAGCATCAGTTTTACATCAACCACCACAGGAGAAGGGCACTTTTAGAGACTTTGACCCCTGCAGCCACACAGGAGGAGAGGTCCTACAGCAGAGATTCAGGCATTTATATCAGCCAGCACAGGAGAAGGCCGCTTTCAGTGACTTAGGCCTTAGCACCGACACAGAGGAGACAGGTCAGATAGCACAAGCCTCAGTTTCACATCAACCACCACAGGAGAAGGGCACTTTTAGAGACTTTGACCCCTGCAGCCACACGGAGGAGAGAGGTCCCACAGCAGAGATTCAGGCATTTATATCAGCCACCACAGGAGAAGGCCGCTTTCAGTGACTTTGGCCCCTGCACCCACACAAAGGAGACATGTCAGACAGCACAAGTATAACATTCATATCACCCAGCACAGGAGAAGGACACTTTCATGTACTTTGGCCCCGGCACCCAGACAGATGGAAGGTTCATTCAACTCTGGGTTGCACCCCAAGATCCTACTTAATTTCAAAAATTGATTTTTCAATGAAGAAGTGGCCAGGAGTACAAGACAACATGGTTTAAGGCAGTTATTAAGGACTACTCTGCACAAAGGAGGGTCAGGTCTTGTGGGATCCATGCCTGGTTCATTTTTATAAACGTCAGCTTGTCCACGTTGGCTGCGGACAGGCGGCTGCGTTTGTCAGTAATGACGCCCCTGCCGTGCTGAATACACGTTCAGATAAAGCGCTGGCCGCCGGGCAGGCCAGCACCTCCAAGGCATAACATTCTAATTCTGGCCACGTGGACAATTTGGAAACCCAGAAGTTGAATGGGGCCGAACCATCCGTCAGTACGTGGAGATGTGTGCAGACGTACTGTTCAACCATGTTAGTGAAATGTTGCCTCCTGCTAACACGTTCCGTATCAGGTGGTGGGGCAGTTAGCTGTGGCGTGGAGACAAAACTTTTCCACATTTCTGCCATGCTAACCCTGCCCTCAGAGGAGCTGGCCGTGACACTGCTGCGTGGGCGACCTCTAGCTCCTCCTCTGCCTTGGCCTTCCACCTGTTCCCCTGTGACAGTTGGGAATTCTCTCAGGAGCGCGTCTACCAGTGTGCACTTGTACTCGCGCATCTTCCTATCACGCTCCAGTGCAGGAAGTAAAGTGGGCACATTGTCTTTGTACCGTGGATCCAGCAGGGTGGCCACCCAGTAGTCAGCACACGTTAAAATGTTGGCAACTCTGCTGTCATTGCGCAGGCACTGCAGCATGTAATCGCTCATGTGTGCCAGGCTCCCCAGAGGTAAGGACAAGCTGTCCTCTGTGGGAGGCATATCGTCATCCTCTGTATCCCCCAAGCCGCGGACAGGCGGCTGCGTTGTAATCGCTCATGTGTGCCAGGCTCCCCAGAGGTAAAGACAAGCTGTCCTCTGTGGGAGGCATATCGTCATCCTCTGTATCCCCCAAGCCGCGGACAGGCGGCTGCGTTTGTCAGTAATGACGCCCCCTCCTCGTCATCCTCTGTATCCCCCAAGCCGCGGACAGGCGGCTGCGTTTGTCAGTAATGACGCCCCCCCCTCGTCATCCTCTGTATCCCCCAAGCCGCGGACCAGGGATGTGCCTGCGCTGTGCTGGGTGCCACCCCGCTGTGAACCTGCTTCATCCTCATCCTCCTCCACCTCCTCCTCATCCTCCTCGTCCTCCAGTAGTGGTCCCTGGCTGGCCACATTTGTACCTGCCCTCTGCTGTTGCAAAAAAACTCCCTCTGAGCCACTTCTAACAGACTGGCCTGAAAGTACTAAAAACGACCCGTCATCCTCCTCCTCCTCCTCCTCCTGGCCCTGGCCCACCTCCTCTTCCATCATCGCCCTAAGCGTTTTCTCTAGGAGACATAGAATTGGTATCGTCACGCTGATAACAGTGGCATCGCCACTGGCCATGTTGGTGGCGTACTCTAAACAGCGCAACAGGGCACAAAGGTCTCGCATGGAGGCCCAATCATTGGTGGTGAAGTGTTGCTGTTCCGCAGTGCGACTGACCCGTGCGTGCTGCAGCTGAAACTCCACTATGGCCTGCTGCTGCTCGCACAGTCTCTCCAGCATGTGCAAGGTGGAGTTCCACCGGGTGGGCACGTCGCATATTAGGCAGTGAGCGGGAAGGCCGAAGTTCCGCTGTAGGGCTGACAGGCGAGCAGCGGCAGGATGTGAACGCCGGAAGCGCGCACAGACGGCCCGCACTTTATGCAGCAGCTCTGACATGTCTGGGTAGTTGTGAATGAACTTTTGCACCACCAAATTCAGCACATGCGCCAGGCAAGGGATGTGCGTCAAACCAGCTAGTCCCAGAGCTGCCACGAGATTTCGCCCATTATCGCACACCACCAGGCCGGGCTTGAGGCCCACCGGCAGCAACCACTGGTCGGTCTGTTGTTCAATACCAAGCCACAACCGCCACTACATTTACCCAGTGTGTAGTTAGGGAGATATAGCGTCCCTGGCCGTGCTTATTGGTCCACGTATCTGTGGTTAGGTGGACCTTGCCACAAATGGCGTTGCGCAGTGCACACTTGATTTTATCGGAAACTTGCATGTGCAGGGAAGGCACGGCTGTCTTGGAGAAGTAGTGGCGGCTGGGAACCACATACTGGGGGACAGCCATGGCCATCAGCTGTTTGAAGCTGTCTGTGTCCACCAGCCACTGCAGTTCATGCTTTGCATGTAGATGCCTGATCATGCAGGTGGTGCTCAGGTTAAGAACGTTAATGCCTCGCCTCAGGGTCTGATGGCACAGCGTGCAAACCACTCTGGTCTTGTCCTCAGCACATTGTTTTAAGAAGTTCCATGCCAGGGAACTCCTTGAAGATGCCTTTGGGGTGCTGGGTCCCTGTTGGCGCTGGCCAATAGCAGGCGAACTCTCTAAACGGCGGCTGTTCTGCTTTTGCCCCCTGCTCCCTCTTTGGCTTTGCTGTTGTCTCGGTCTCACCACTGCCTCTTCTTCTGAACTATTTAAGTCAGCGGCACAACCTTCAGTCCATGTGGGGTCTAAGACCTCATCGTCCTCTGCATCGTCTTCCACCCAGTCTTCCTCCCTGACCTTCTTCTGTTCAGTCTGCACACTGCAATAAGACGCGGCAGTGGGCACCAGTGTTTCGTCATCATCAGAGACTCGGTCACTCTGCTGTGGTGGTATTCCCATGTCCTCATCATCTGGATACATAAGTGGTTGTGCGTCAGTGCATGGAATGTCTTCCACCGCTGGGGAAGGGCTAGGTGGATGCCCCTGGAAAACCGTGGGAGCAGAGTCTTCAAACAGAATAAGAGACTGCTGCATAACTTGAGGCTCAGCCAGTTTCCCTGATATGCATGGGGGTGATGTGACAGACTGATGGCCTTGGTTTTCAGGTGCCATCTGTGCGCTTTCCGCAGAAGACTGGGCGGAAGACAATGTGGTGAACGTGCTGGAGTTGGTTCACTACTTTGTGCGCCTGAGGCCGAACGGCCACGTCCTCTGCCAGCAACAGAGGCTCCACGGACACCACCACGACCGCGTCCTCGTCCCATAATAGAATGTTTCCTCATTGTTGCGATTCAACTCGCGCCACAATAAAATATATTATTTTTTAGCCCCAAAATTCCCACACAAGATATAATTCCTTTTTCCGGTATTAATTACAAGAAGACTGCTGCAAATTGGACACCAGAATTTTTAAAATGCTAGTTTTGGTACATAGATTCCCACACGGGGAGATATAATTCTTTTTTACAGGAGTGAAAACGTGAGGCCTACTGTTTCTGGTCAAAATAACACCAGATTGATTAAATTGGCCTTTTTTTTCACCAAAATTACAACACTGGACAATAATGCCTTTTTGCGGTATTAATTACAAGAAGACTGCTGCAAATTGGACACCAGAATTTTTAAAATGCTAGTTTTGGTACATAGATTCCCACACGGGAGATATAATTCCTTTTACAGGAGTGAAAACGTGAGGCCTACTGTTTCTGGTCTAACAAACACCAGATTGATTAAATTGGCCTTTTTTCAGCAAAATTACAACACTGGACAATAATGCCTTTTTGCGGTATTAATTACAAGAAGACTGCTGCTAATTGGACACCAGAATTTTTAAAATGCTAGTTTGTGTACATAAATTCCCACACTGGAATATATAATTCCTTTTTCCGGTATTAATTACAAGAAAACTGCTGCAAATTGGACACCAGAATTTTTAATATGCTAGTTTTGGTACATAGTTTCCCACACGGGAGATATAATTCCTTTTACAGGAGTGAAAACGTGAGGCCTACTGTTTCTGGTCTAACAAACACCAGATTGATTAAATTGGCCTTTTTTTCACCAAAATTACAACACTGGACAATAATGCCTTTTTGCGGTATTAATTACAAGAAGACTGCTGCAAATTGGACACCAGAATTTTTAAAATGCTAGTTTTGGTACATAGATTCCCACACGGGGAGATATAATTCCTTTTTACAGGAGTATAAACGTGAGGCCTACTGTTTCTGGTCTAACAAACACCAGATTGATTAAATTGGCCTTTTTTCCACCAAAATTACAACACTGGACAATGTAATGCCTTTTTGCGGTATTAATTCCTTTTTACAGGAGTAAAAACATGAGGCCTACTGTTTCTGGTGTAACTAACACCAGATTGATTAAATTGGCCTTTTTTTCACCAAAATTACAACACTGGACGATATAATGCCTTTTGCGGTATTAATTACAAGAGGACTGCTGGTATTTCAGAACACCGGAATTTTTAAAATGCTAGTTTTGCTAGATAAATTTCCCACACTGGGAGAAATATTGCCTAAGCCTTTTTACAGTATTAATTACAACAGGAGTGCTTCTTCTGGTCTAACACCAGAATAATTTTATTATTACGGTGAAAGCTCTTTTTAATTTCTATTTCTGGCACATAAAAAAAAAATATATTTCTGGCTGACAGTATTGGACTCGGCTGTAGTGGCACTGGCTAGCCTAGCTGGAACAGCACATTCATGGGATTTGCTATCCAAGTGGGTTACTTTCATTTTCACACTGATATATTAAATATCTTTGCAGTTAGTATGGGTGACACAGCACAGCCAAACCCCTGATGTAGTATATCTATGAATAAAATCGACTATTACATGAGATTAATGGACGTTGTGGCAGCTTTTGCTGTAGCACCACAAGTTCCAAAATGGCCGCCGCCTATCAGCCCAGTAACATGTGCCAGAAAACGGTCTGCCCAGCCAGAAAAAAATAGACTTTGACTGAGCAGCTGAATCGCTGTTGTTCTGATTCACATGTGTAGATTTTACACTTCTTTGGAGCTTTGGTTTAGACTCTGTGGCAGCTTGTGCTGGCGCAACACAAGTCCCAAAATGGCCACCGCCGGTCAGCCCAGTTACATGTACCAGTAAAAATCGCTCTGGCCAGTCTCAACAAAATAGTGACTTTCAGTGAACAGCTCAGCTGAGTTGTTCTGATGCACAGGTGTAGAAAGGTAGATCATTCAATCACTTCTTTATCCCTGCCTATCTCGCCCTCACAGAAGCTGCATCCTCTCCCTACACTAGTCAGAGCAGTGTGACGTGCGGCGCTACGTGACTCCAGCTTAAATAGAGGCTGGGTCACATGCTGCACTTGGCCAATCACAGCCATGCCATTAGTAGGCATGGCTGTGATGGGCTCGTAAGGCAAGAAGTAAAACGCTAGCTGATTGGCTGCTATGCAGCCCTTCAGAAAGCGGGAAGAAATCGACGAACACCGGACCCGAACCCAAACTTTTTTGAAAATGTCCGTGTTCGGGTCCGTGTCACGGACACCCCAAAATTCGGTACGGACCCGAACGATTTTCGAACTGTTCGCTCAACACTACTTAACACATTAGTTTTTTTTTTCCTTTTTCACCTTGATGTTTAATATAAGGATATACGTTAACAAAATGTCCTCCATTACCACAGAAAAAGCAGAGTCTTTTCTTATCCCTAATGTTTTTATTACCCGGTCCAGGAGTGACTTCACCCAACTGCTTTGGCTCATCATCAGACATGAGCTCAATTGCCTTCCTACCCAAAATGTTGGAAGAGGCCACCTCCCCACATGATAGTTCGCCCCAAGCGAGAGAAACCTTAGACCCTCAGGCGTCTAACTAAACATACAGCCAGAGACATGGCTGCCTCCAATTACTCTGGATATTCGTGAAATGCCATGCGTCCTTCAGGTTCTCGAATAACCCTTGACAGAATTGTTTACGGAGGGCTGGGTCATTCCACTCAGTATCAGTTGCCCATCTCCTAAATTCAGAGCAATAGGACTAAGCAGAACGTTCTGCCTGCTGTAAACCACGCAACTTAATCTCAGCTAGGGAGAGCCAATCTGGGTTATCGTAGATAAGTCCCATTACTCTGAAAAATTCATCTACCGACCGGAGGGATTGTGATCCGGTCAGCAAAGAAAAAACCCAAGACTGATCATCAACTTTCAGTAATGAAATAATAATCCCCACTCTTTGACTCTCGTCCCCAGAAGAGTTAGGACATAGACTAAGATATAATATCCAGATCTAAATTCTGAAAATAGTATTCAATTAATTCTCCAACAATTTTAATTTCCAAAAGATCTTTATTCAAACAATTATTTATATGGCATCACAAAAAGTTAAAAACATTAAAAATAAGGTGGTTGTTGTAGGATATATCACAATTACAAAAGACAAAGTATTATGTCCAGTATATTTCATCAACTGGTACATTCATTATATACAATTCACATACTATATTACATATTATAGTCAGCCACTCCTATAGTAAGGCACACCCCAAAAAAAGGGGGGGGTAAAGCCAGAGGTAAAGTGCAAGTGCATACAACTCTAATCCTTATTGTGCCAATTTTACAAGGGCAGCCGCTATACAATCACAAATCATTCAATACAATAGCATAAGTACATAGCTGTGCAAAATACTGACCAAGGTAGCAGTGATCCACTAACACCAAACAACACCACGCAAGGAAGTTCTCCCAACAGGATTTACTTAGTCGTAGGAAAGAATCCCACAGTGAGAATAGGCAGCATGAGATCCATGGTGAAGGTCATAAAAAGAGGTTTGTCTTCTCCCTTAAATATAGCCCGATGGCTGACTAGATACAGAAAATCATTTACAAACATTGGGAAGTCTTAAAAAGGAACATTTTACTCACAGAATATGTTAATAGACCTTTAGTTACCTTTAGGAGAAGCCATACTGATAGGGATTTTGGTGGTAAGAAGCCGCTTAACATATGATACTAGTAACAATTGGTTACGTGATAGGAGAGCTAAGGGTAACTCCAGAGAAAAGTATTGAACATCAGAGGGGTACACCATAGAGGTACGGATTTCATCACCTGCATAAGTACTTTTGTCTTTTACTTACTTTCATGTAACTGGTCATTTTTATATAGGTAAGACCATTAGATGCCTTTTTGAAAGGATTTGGGAGCATCTGAATTCCATACAATCAGGGAGAGGTTGCCCCAGGTTTATTAAACACATGAGGGAAGTACATGATAGTAATTGTAGAGCTCTCAGTTTTGCTGGCATCGAACTTGTTCCGAATCTGTCTGCAGGGGGAGATAGGCATAAACTGTTATTACAACGAGAGGCTAGGTGGATTCTGCGTACAGAGGCCCTGGGTAAGCTAGGGTTAAATGATCGTAATGATTTGAGTGTGTTTTCGTAAGGTGTATTGTTTGTTGTATTTTTGTTTTTATTAGACGCTATGTCTATTGTTTTATTGGACACCAGAAGGGCATTAGATTGTTTTGAGCTGGCATGACAACTTCGCCCTGGGTGTATAAAGAGCACGTCAGTACATGCTTATGTCAGTGGCCTGAGAAAGCGCAATTTTGCGCGAAATGGCCGTCGCCGCTATGTGTGGATTATGTGTTGTCCGCCCCCATTGTTTCTGCTAAAGTTGTTATGTCACATCCCGGATGAATAAAGGATTGCTTTTACTATTACTGCATGGGTGAGTGCCGCCTTCTTACCTTCTCTATTGGAACCTATTGATATAATTCTTGATTGGCGTGTGCACCACAGTATTGCAGTGAAGACGTGGAGGTGCATTGGGACATCTACTTCGGTGTTTCGGTGTATGGACTATTACAGAGTGCACAGCTGTGCCGCCTATTTCTATTACCGTGTGTACAACCTCCACACCAAAATCAGGAATTCGGGTGTAGAGGCTTTCGGCGTCCAGGGACACCAAAATTAAGGTTAAAGGCGGATGATAATGTCACAAGTATAGGGGAGGGGAAAACACCAGAACACACACAGAAGGAAATAGACAGGAGTCTAGGCTTTAAAACTAAGGGAAAGTGATGGTGACCTCCTAGGAATCTCTAGACCTCTCCCTAAATCCTGCCAATATGAGAAGACCCTGAAGGTGGGAATACTCATAAACCAGAACCTAAGCCCTGGAGACCCTGCAAAGCCCTAGAAGTGGTGGCAGGGAATGACTACTGGTTCCTTGCCAGATGAAGGAACCAGTATCTCCCTGAGGCCTAGAAAGCAACTAACACAAGCGAACAACAAAATGCAAAACAAAATGCACTTAGCTTAAAAAAACTTTCATTAGAATAAAAAATAAAAACTAAGTATACTGACATGTAGAGTGGCGCCCAGGGATCTCCCTGCACTTACTATTATCCCTGGGTGCCGCTCCGTTCTCCCGGTATGTCCTCTGGTATCTTCAGATGTTCGTCTCAACTGGGAGGAGCCTGCCCTTGTTCTCCTGGGCGTCTCCTTCTCCCAACCGCAGCGCTCAGCTCACAGCCTGGAAGTTTTTTTCCTCCAAGGCCATGAGCTGAGCGCTGCGATTGGCCAGTGCTACAGCCTGGGAGAAGGAGACACCCAGGAGAACAAGGGCAGGATCCTCCCAGTTGAGACAAAAATCTGAAGATACCAGAGGACATACTGGGAGAACGGCGTGGCGCCCAGGGATAATAGTAAGTGCAGGGAGATCCCTGGACGCCGCTCTACATGTCGGTATACTTAGTTTATATTTTTTATTCTAATGAAAGGTTCTCTTTAAAGCAGAATGGAGGAGCAGGCGATCCAAAGGAACAACACACCAGCTCAACCAACTCCAGCAGGAAATATCAAACACATGGTATGCAGTATGAGTCAGAACTAAATAGGGCCTCAGTAATGAATACAAGCTGCACCTGACAATAGGTGTGGTCATTACAAAACAACAACACTGCAAGGAGAAAAAAGAGAGGCTGTCAGATGCCGTCACATGCCGCCAGTCTCTCCGATCTTCTCACCTCTGTCTTGGGAGGAACCGTGACAATAAGAGAAAGAGGTTTCTCCAGGATTTTGTAAAATTAGGCAGGGGTATGGGCAGTATAAAATAAAATGTATTTATTTTTTTACTCATGTTGCAAATATCCCGCCAGTCCCATGCTGCCTCTCTAGTCCCCACCACTCTGATTTCTACATCCTGTTCATTGTTCCTGTGACTGCTGCAGCCAATCACTGAAATCAGCAGTTATGTGGACATGAATGGCATGTAACTGTTGAGGCCAGTAATTAGCCGTAGTGATAACAGGAATGATGAACTGCTCATGGATCACTGCAGTTCCAATGGGAATAACATGAGAATTAAATCAACATGTATTTATTAGTAAAGCATGAAATATTGAGAAGACAATGCAGCTGATTTAACATAATCCAGCTTTTCCTAATAAATGATGCAATAGTCCTGTGGAGCCACCAGTACAAGTTTGTGGCTATGATATTACAGTGTTGAATTATTCTCACACATTTGGTTGTGATCAGCTTTTAGCTGTGTTTTATGGCTTTTTTTATTACTAAAGTTTGAGAATATATTCGGGAATAGATTTTTATATCTTTACTGTTATTTTGTTGTCTCGAAGGATAGCTAACTATGTCTTTAATAACATCTGATCTAAGACCAAACAAACTTCTCATAAATTGGGACACTTATCAGTGAAGCTGGGAACGTTAAGCACTTAAATCTATTTATAACATATGACACATTGATATTCATGGTTTCTACTTCTCACAGATAAGACTAATTGTCTGCTCCCTCACCGGAACCAGATTATTTTGTAATGTTTCATAATTTCTACTAAGTTGAACCATCCAAACAGCATACTGAAAAGTGTATAACCCAAACAGAAAAAGGGGTAACGATAAATATTGTTCTAGATAAAATGATGAGATTTAGGCCTCATGCACACAACCGTATGTGTTTTGCGGTCCACAAACTGCGGATCCGCAAAACTCGGACGTTGCTCCGTGTTCCGTTCTGCAATTTGCGGAACGGAACGCGGCCCATTGTAGAAATGCCTATTCTTGTCCGCAAAACGGACACAAATAGGACATGCTCTATTTTTTTTGCGGGGCCACGGAACGGAGCAACAGATGCGGACATTGAAGTGAATGGGTCCACGCCCGAGCCGCAAAATATGCGGCTCGGTCGCGGATCAAAAGAACGGCCATGTGCATGAGGCCTTAAAGACATTTTCTCAGTAAGAGAGCAAATGGATATCCTAAATAAAGGGTTCCCATTTGGTAAACCTCATTGTGAGCCAGCGTGGGGAGCTGCTTCCACTTTTGTGGACCTAGGCCTGTCCATGTAGGATATGGTCAGCCATGTATTTGTCTGTACTGCTTGTGAATACCCTTGTGTGGCAGAATAAAACTGCCCTCAGTGATAACAGCAGATCATGGAAAGGATACACCAGCTAGACTTGCAGAGATGTCCGGGCAACTGTCCCTCTGAGAATGGCTTGTCTTTTTTAAGTAATCCTTTAAATGTCTTTCTAGCCCCTATAAGAAGTTCAACCATGGTCTCAATTTTTTTAATAAATGGACATCATACAGTAAATGGGATTAAACCATGCTCTATTTAGAAACCCAGTTAAAGGTGTAAAGTAGAACTGGCTTAGTTGCCCATAGCAACCAATCAGATTCCACCTTTCACTTTTGACAGCTTCTTTGGAAAATGAAAGGTGGAATCTGATTGGTTGCTATGGACAACTAAGGAAGTTCTACTTTACACCAGGTTGATAAATAACCCCAAATATCTTTGCCAAATATAATTTATGACCAGTATCTTCACCACTTCTGACATGCCTGTTTTAATAGCTTCATGCATTCCCCATGTAATAACTATTCTAGAACATCTATTCTTATGGCTTATTTTATAGAATGTTATTCCACAATAAATGTATCCAGGAGGTATGCCATAACTTAGACCATTGATTATCAGAACATAGTTCCAATTTTCTCCTTAGGTCCTTAGAAGCTGGTGTCAAATGGGTTCAGAAACTAGGAGAGCATGCATGATATGCACCATCATAATTTGCAGGGTGTTGTTCTATCGGTGCAACTTCCATGATTGTACTGGTTGCTTAGTGTAAGAAATCTATTTTATTTTTTCATGCCAATTTCATTCATTAGTCTCCATATAGCTCTTTACTTCATTGGCACCTTAAGTTAATAAAGATGAATTGAATACTTCCTTTATACAGTATCTGATGGAACATGCCACAAGTAATGGCTGTCAGATACATATGAAATATCATATAAAAAAATATCAATATGCTTCGTTATGAAATTAGAGGCAAAGAAAGACGAAAGCTATAGCTGAGCCCAATATGAGTTTATGGGTCCCTTACAGAGGATAGGAGTAATATCACTGTTTCTGTTTTTGCAGATGGCACTAAGTTGTGCAGTACTGTGCAGTCTATGGAAGATGTCCATAAAATACAAGCTGACTTGAACACTCTGAGTGATTGGGCAACAACTTATCAAATTAAGTTCAATGAGGATAAATGTAAAGTTATGCACCTGAGTAGTAATAATCTCTGTGCTTCATATGTCCTAGGGGATGTAACACTGGGAGACTCACCTATAGAAAAGGATTTGGGTGTCCTTGTAGATTATAGATTAAATAACAGCATACAAGTTCAATAAGCTGCTTCTAAGGCCACCAGGATATTGTCATGTATTAAATAAGGCATGGACTCATGGGACAGGGATGTAATATTACCACTTTACAAAGTTTTAGTGCGGCCTCATCTGGAATATGCAGTTCAGTTCTGGACACCAATACATATAAATAATGCCCTGGAGCTAGAAAAAGTGCAAAGGAGAGCAATTAAATGGATAAGGGTAAATGGTGGGAAAAGGGAAGGGGGGGGGCCTAGTTATAGGGATAGATTAAAATAATTAAAGAATCCGTCAGCATGATCCTTAGAAAACTAGGCCAATGTGTCTTTATAGAAAAATTTCAGGGCCATCACAGGGATGATGCTTTTCCCAGTCAATCACTAGGAGAGAGGGAGTGACTAAGGCAGAAAAGCAGAGTTGATGCAGAGTTGACGCAGAGCTATGAGGGGACAGACCAGTTCCCCAGTGCCCCAGTGCCGGACACCTTACTAATATAGAATAAAAGTAGGAATTTCTCAATAAAGACTCATCGGATTGCTGCGAGAAGAGGGTCATTGTTCTCAGCATCATTAACCATACCAAGCAGTATTGAGCAGGTTGATAGATACCCTTTAAATGTATTTAATTTTGAGAAGAGGTGTCTAAAGGGGGGACATAATTAACTATATATAGATAAAATACACTACAAAAATGTGGTCAAAAACTGTTCAATTTTGAATTTTAAAAGAGAAGGGACACTTCATCTGTCTGGAGAGGAATTCCCAAGTAACACGGTTTCTTTGCCATTAGGGCTGTAAATCAGGAACTGGGCATAGCAGGAACAATTAATGGCTGCATAAAAGGCTAAGGCTAACTTCACACTTGTGGCAAAGCTTTCAGGCAGGCTGGTCTGGTGGAGAACCTGTGTTCTCCGGATCCGGCACAGCCAGATGGTGCTGCATGCCCGCTGGATCCAATTGACTATAATAGGGACAAAAATGCAGTCTGCAAATTAGTGGATTTAGCATTTATCACCTATCAAGTGGATAGGTAATAAATGCTTCAGGCTGGAATACCTTCTTTAGGAATTAAAACATTCGAAACAATTGCTTTATTTAACCAGTCAATAACTAAAGCATGTCCTTATACATTAAAAACTCTTAGGAATTCATGCTGAGCATCTGCTATGAAGATGATAAAGAGGAAAGCAACAAACTGAAAACTGCGGCCTGAATATGGATTACTTAGTGATTCCATCATAGAGACGGAAACATAAATAGTGCAAATTACTTGGTAAAACTGTTGGTTCAACACGACTAGTAAAAATAAAAAATGTTACCTAAGGATACTCAAGGGAAATAGAAATGACACATTTCCTACTGACAAATTGAAGTTTAAGTGCTTCATTCAGAAGTGTTTGTTTTATTGTTCTCTGAGCAATCAGAGAGAAGAGAGTAACATGAAATTGAGAAACCATAAAAAAGAACTAACATAAACTAACCAAACAGTGATTAAACCAAATGATGGCAGTTGTATCAAAGCAAATTCTTCAAGAAACTTGACCAGAGGGATAATTTGGCCCTTAAAGAGTTTACGTCAATCTCGTTAGGTAGCTGACACTATTTATATCAGAATTGATCAAGTGAGCCTAGGTTGATTCACACCACAGCTGGATCTGCATCCTAAAGATCAGTTGAAAGCAACACTTGCCCAGGGATCCAGGTGGGCCTCCTTCTACTGCAGGCATGGTCTAGGTTGCAGCCTCTGCCACCATGATAGTTCCACCACTGGGATCATACATTGTGTGAACAAAGCCACTAAAAGATCCGTCTTACAAATGCATTGCAACAACGGATCTGTCTCTCCACAAGTCTTCCGGAATTTTGGCCGGAGATAAAACCGCAGCATGCTGCGGTATTATCTCCGTCCTAAAATTTCAAAAAGACTGAACTAAAGACATCCTGATACATCCTGAATAGATTTCTCTCCATTCATGATTGCATGGGGATAAAACTGATCAATTCTTTTCCAGTATAGAGCCCCTAGGACGGAACTCTATGCCGGAAAAGAAAAACGCAAGTGTGAAAGTACCCTAATAGTTTCTATTGCCACCATTTGCCAAATTCAAAGTTTTTTTTGTGCTTTAGCACATTTGCTAAATAAAGGAATGCTTTATGGGTGGGTGGAGGGGAATATTTTTGTGTCATCACATTCTGAGAGCAAAAAAGTATGTTTCAGCGGCTCAACCTCTTTTCTTCAATGGATAGGTGCTCACCTTATAGGCCTTCCCTTATGCCAGAATGTAAAGTATGCTTAAATTATGTTAAAGGGGCACACACATCTGAGGAACACCCAATGTAAATTATATAGCAATATAAATTTATTTCTCTTTAAAATATATATAGAATATATATATAGAAAATAAAATAAAAAATATAAAAAATAAACATAAATTGCCTTAAAATCACATTCACTGCAGTGATTACTTGTAATGACATCGGCTATAATTCAATTCTGTGTGCAAGCTGCGGTTCCACACTAATATATAAACCGTACTGAAAAAATAGCCTTGTAAAGACCAGTAAAGCGCTGCACCACAATGTCCTTATGTGGTTGCGATTCAGACAAATATAGCGCTGTACCCAAAATATGGAGCCACACTGATGTGTTGGTTGCTATTGCACTGCATCAAGTTGAAGCATTAAGTCTATATGTGTCTTTGTGACATAGGGGTATATTGTTTCACTGTATCGTCCTCCCCTCTATTCACGACAATACTCTGCTTTAGCAGTATATCCAGACCTACTTGCATACACTTGTATCCCTTTGTGAGATCATATAAAGTTCGCGTTCTTACTGCTCTTCGGCGGCTAAACTGACCAGCAGTCTCCCTTCATGCGGCGTCCCACGTTATATACTGCGCTCCGAAGTGGCATCCCACGTGACTCGGATGCTTCGCAACAGAAGAAGGCGGGGGATGCAATCAGTACAGGTCCGTATGTGCAGTCCTCAATATAGGATGTATTCCAAGGCTGGATTTGCAGGTGGTAATTGGTCAAGAATTCAGTATTGAGTAGTAATTTCCATACAGGTCATTCTTTGTGGTCCTTAAAATGCTGCAGCAAAGGTATGCTCACTCTTGATACGCCAAACGCGTTTCGGGGTACTGTACCCCTTCATCAGTGGTCACTGATGAAGGGGTAAAGTACCCCGAAACGCGTCTGGTGTATCAACCTTTGCTGCAGCATTTTAAGGACCACAAAGAATGACCTGTATAGAAATTACTACTCAATACTGTATTCTTGACCAATTGCCACCTGCAAATCCAGCCTTGGAATACATCCTTTATTGAGGACTGCACATACGGACCTGTACTGATTGCATCCCCCGCCTTCTTCTGTCACGTGGGATGCCACTTCGGAGCCCAGCATATAACGTACACCGCGTGAAGGGAGACTGTTGGTCAGTTTAGCCGCCAAAGAGCAGTGCGTTGCGGTAAGAACGCAAACTTTATATGATCTCACAAAGGGATACAAGTGTATGCAAGTAGGTCTGGATATACTGCTAAAGCAGAGTATTGTTGTGAATAGAGGGGAGGACGATACAGTGAAACAATATACCCCCATGTCACAAAGACACATATAGACTTAATGCTTCAACTTGATGCAGTGCAATAGCAACCAACACATCAGTGTGGCTCCATATTTTGGGTACAGCGCTATATTTGTCTGAATCGCAACCACATAAGGACATTGTGGTGCGGCGCTTTACTGGTCTGAATTGTAACCCCACAAGGCTATTTTTTTAGTATGGTTAATATATTAGTGTGGAGCCGCAGCTTGCAGACAGAATTGAATTATAGCGATGTCATTACAAGTAATCACTGCAGTGAATGTGATTTTAGTGCAATTTATGTTTATTTTTTATATTTTTTATTTTATTTTCTATATATATATATATATATTCTATAAATATTTTAAAGAGAAATAAATTTACATTCTGAGACCAATTACTTTTTTAATTTTTTTAGTGCAGATATATGGAGCTGTTTTTTGCAGGACATGTTTTAATTTTTGCATTATCGTGCATTACAGATAATTTACTGTTTGATTTTCATTTTTTTTTAAATAGTGGAATGGGAAAACAGTAATGCGATTGTTTTGGCATTTTTTTTCCTGCTATGTATGAATTGTTTAAGTAATATACGTTAGTTGTGGTCATGGCTACGGCCAAGAGATATCCGAAGAACCCTAGGGAGAGAAACAACGGGAACAACCTAACCCAGCTAGGCGTGTCTTAGCTAACCTGACTAAATGGCTTGTTGTGTGCCCTAAGCCATGATTGTGGGTAGGCCTATAAGTGGGCAAAAACCAAGCCAAGTAGGGTAGAAAAGGAACTCGAATGGCATGTGCACAGTAATCCCCAAGCCAACTGCAAGGCGTTAGGAGTCTTGAGCGAAAATTCGGGGTGTATGAGGCAAGACCAGAAGAAGACCTACAACCCATCTTGTGGATGACAAGGCCGGAGACATGATGCTCAATATTTCGGACACTGCCCCAAAGCGGAATGGAGGACCGGGAATACGTTGTGAAATGGATCATGAAAAACCACCTGAACCTTGTAAAGTTTTGGTTCTAGTGCGAGTACTGGCAATGCCCTAGCCTCAGGAGATCGTGGAACCAAAACCTGACTGCCTAGACTATGCAGGAGTGAGGGCCAAAAAGAACCATGTAGATAGGAAGAGAGTCCTTGAATAGTTCCCCAGGCAACAGCTATCTGCTAGCCATGGTCCGCGCGTTGTTCTTCGGTGTACACCTGAGAATTGTTTTAACGCCTGAGACGTGAAGACCGACCTACTATCTGAATCTTCTACCATGAGGGAATGCTGGACCTTGTCCAAAACCCGATTAAACGTGGTTGTTGGGAGTCTGAGGTTAGTGCTTCAAGAAGCTACGAAGCCATAATATACAAGATTCTGTTTCGGCCCTCCCATGAGTGAGGGAATGCAATTGCAATGAAGCTACTAACGAAAATTAATTCCTGGTCGTAGTAAAAAGGCAAAGACTTTGCGCGGGGACCTGGTTGACAAGATATGATCGACTATGATCCGAGACTGAAATGCTAGAGGGAATTACCCTACTTGTTCCTCCTCTGGAAGGAACTGAACGAATACATGAACAATTAAAACAAGACAAAATATCTGCATAAGACACGACAATGATGCTGTAGGGCGAACAGGACCAGTTTGCGGACAAAAACAAAGTGAGCGATCAACATGGATTATTAGAAGGTTAGGGAAGCAGGTATGTATGTGATACATACGGGCCAAATCAGCCTAGATGCACAGATGGACAACCAACCAGGCAACCAGCCCAGCAAGTCTGGGTCATTGGGCCCCTGAAGCCATGGGGCGTTTTTTTTTTTCTTCAAAAAATTATAACTATAATAAGTGACCTGAATAAGGTGCAGGTGAAATTAAACCACAAACCTGACCGATGTGGCAGGCAATACCTAAGATGAACTACGTGGCCTGAATAACATGCCAGGCAAAATATTGTTAGGAACGAGACCTGACCGACGTGGAAGGTGACCCCCAACATGAGTTCAACTGCATGACCTGAAAAGACGAAGGGAAACGTGACAGAAAATGGAGATAATAACGGTCATCAACTAAAATGAAACCTAAATAACATAAACTGGCAAGCAGGTAAAGATGTGGGTCAATAAAAACGAAAAGCATAGCTGCACAGGTGGACAGACAACCATTGGTCAGACCCCTGAAGCCATAGGCCCGAAGCAACCACCACGGGCCCATGGGGCCTGGCAGCCACCAGGATGCGAACCTTAAGAATTATGGACAGCTGGGGAAAAGATTGGGGCTTAACCCAACGGGTTCAGTAATAAACCGGGACTCGATAACCTAAGAAGACAAAGACATGGGGTAAAGCTTCTTAATGAAATGAGGCTGAAATGAACTGCAAATACTAATCTGTAAAATATAAATGAACAAAAGAAAACTTTTAAAAGGTGTGCCATGGAAAATAGTATCAGATGGCCGTATGAACTACCAATGTCGATGTCAATTGTGAAATCCTTTAAGCCAAGAGCCACTCGTGCGAGCCTCTTATGGCAGGAACCACGCGTGCGAGCCTCTTATGGCAGGGGCCATGCTTGTGAGTCTCTTATGGCAGAAGCCATGCGTGCGAGTCCCTTGTGGCAGGAGCCATGCGCACGAGCATCTTATGGCGGAACAAGTATCAGATGGCCATATGAACTACAAGTGTCGGTGCCAATCGTGAGGTCCTATAAGCGAAGAGCCACTCGTGCCAACCTCTTATGACTTTTTTTTAAATAAATCCACTTATGCAGCACCAAAATGCACCCTCCAACAGCAAACCTGGGACAGTAACCAGCCTACAACCATGTCGTACCCCTAACAAATAAAACATGAAAAACGGTCATGAGGCCGGATCAGTCATAGGGCCCCCGAAGCCAGAGGCCAAAGCAGTCATAGGGCCCCCGAAGCCGAGAGACGGATCTGGATGACGTTGTGGTGACGATAAGTAATTAAAACGTAAGCTGGACCTGATGGGATATGCAGCGACTTGAATGATTGGATTGGCTATAAGGTGGCCTAAGAAACGTAACTGCCAACAGGCGTTGAAAATATAGACATTAGTAATCTGAAGCACGGGCATACATAAAACACTAACCACCGCGAACCATAAAACGTAAACATGAAATTGAAACAGAGATGGGAGAAAAACAAGAGCCTGAGGCATTGCAAGTTCGCTAAGAGAAGACTCTTATCGTGACAAACAAGTGAACAACTTGTGAAAACATAGCAGGAAACTCCTATTGGCCCACTCTACTCCACTGAGGAGTTGTTTGGTGAACTGGGGCAGGAGACCAATCTGAGTAAATACGAACCATAAGTAAAAGGAGACCAGTCTGAGTGAATATGAACCAGGATTAAAGAAGACCAAAATATTTAATTTTTTTCTTTTCTGAAGTAACATAGTAACATAGTAACATAGTAACATAGTATATAAGACCGAAAAAAGACATTTGTCCATCCAGTTCGGCCTGTTTCCTACAAGTTGATCCAGAGGAAGGCAAAAAACCGCTGTGAGGCAGAAGCCAATTTTCCCCACTTAAGGGGAAAACAATTCCTTCCCGACTCCAATCAGGCAATCAGAATAACTCCCTGGATCAACGACCCCTCTCTAGTAGCTGTAGCCTGTAATATTATTACACTCCAGAAATAAATCCAGTCCCCTCTTGAATTCCTTTATTGTACTCACCATCACCACCTCCTCAGGCAGAGAGTTCCATAGTCTCACTGCTCATACAGTGAAGAATCCTTTTCTATGTTTGTGTACAAACCTTCTTTCCTCCAGACGCAGAGGATGTCCCCTTGTCACAGTCACAGTACTGGGGATAAATAGATGATGGGAAGTAGATGATGGGAAGATGATGGGAAGTGATGAAGTGAACAGAAAAGTAGGCCTATGGAATGTAACAGACTACCGAGGAAAGGAATGTAAGCCTGAAAAGAATGCAGTTATGTTTGTTGGGAGAGAGGTACCAGAGCAGTGAGTGCAGACTGCCCCGGTGAGATTATTGAGTAAAACCATGACGTAGCAATGAACAGGAGAATGCCGCGTGGGAGCAGAGTAAAACACATGATGTAACGACAAATGGGTGAATGCAGCTTTGGATGTAAGTGGTACCTAAAACACGTGGTATCGGCGCAGCTCTGAGTATGGATAGAGCATGAAAAGCATGGTATAAAGCAGACGTATATATGCAATCTGAAAGTGAGCAGAGTATTGACGTGATGCAAAAGTAGACATGTAAACGCAGCTCTAGTAGTGAATGGAGTATACGACAAGATGTAAAAGCAGACATGCAGACGCAGCTTTGGATGTGAACGGAATATTAACTTGATGTGACAGCAGACATGGAAAGCGGCTTTGGTGAGTGGGATATACAACCTGGTGTAGCAGTAGAACTGTGAACCCAACTCTGGGTATAAGCAGAGCATGAAATTTGGTATAACAGCAGCTCTGGTTGTGAACGGAGCATAACATAGATGTAACAGCGACTTGAATGCAGTTCTTGAAATGGGGCTGGAAAGAACCTGTAGTAGCATAGGACGTGTGAACGCAGCTCTGGGTGCGAGTAGAGCAAACATGATATACCGATAAACGTATGAACGCAACTCTGGTCATGGGTGGAGTGCAAAAAATGATTTGACAGCGTAGGTGTGAACCCACCTCTGGGTGTGGCCGAGAATCAAATTGGTAGAATAGCAGCTCTAAATGTGAGTGGAGCATAAACATGATTTAACAGTGAACGTGAATACAGCTCTGAAACAAGCCTAGTATGAACATGTTGTGACAGCGGACGTGTAAACACAGCTCTCACTGTGAGTAGAGCAAACATGGTATACCAGTTGACGCATGAACGCAGCTCTGGTTGTGAGTGGAGCAAAGTGTGAACACCAGTGTGATGCGTCCAGAGAATAAAAATGGATTAACAGTAGCAGCTATGGCTGTAAGCCGAGTATACAACATGTAATAACAGACGTGTAATACGGATCCGGATGTCGGCGGGGTACGGAATGTGATGTAACAGCCAACAGGTGAACGAAACTTGAATGTGATTAACGGGTGAAGAATGATGAAAATAGCAGACATGTGGACACAGCTCAGGTGGGCAGGGAGTAAAACATGGCGTAACAGCCAAATGTAAAGGCTGGTCTGGGAATGAGCAGAGTAGGAAAGGCTGTGACAGTAAAAGACGTGCGGATGCATCTGAGGCGTATGAAGCATGGTGCAGTAGTAGGCATAAAAAGCACGAGACATGAAATAAAAGCCGAAAGTGTAAATGCTGCTCAGGATAACAGCAGAGCATAAAAGTGCGGCAGGGTTTTTAAGTACATGGAGCAGTGAAGTCTAAAGATGGTGGTAGCGGGGGGAGGGGGGAGACATATGGCAAGGAACAGCTACAGCAAGAGGCCTAAACAATAACAGCTGCGCCCGATCTCCAAACATGACGTCACGTGCAGCCCGGGTAACTCTTCCTTTACGCAAACCGGCTGAAGTAACTTTTCATATGAGACGAACAAAACAGAGTAAAACTTGTAAGATTTATAGGAACTAACTCCTATTACCAAACAAACAAAGTTGAAAAGAAATAGAGATATTTAGCCCCAACGACCAAACCTGAGGTAGCAGATACTGAGGCGAAGCCTCCCGTTTGCTATCAAAGTCAGTTCCGACCGGCCAGGAGAGACAGTCCCGGCCCAACTTACTTACGTATTATGGCGCGTGCATGCTACGGTAGCAGAGAGGAAATAACAAGCTCCATGCTGCAAAGAAAGAATCCTACCACCAGAGAAGCTAGTTTGCTAATGACACCCAGAGCCAGCTGTGCACCTGAGAACACATGCCCGTGAGTGAGGCTGTGGCTCGTATATGAAGAGCCTCCGCCCCTCCCACAAATGCAGGCTGACTAATCAGCCTTAACTTGTATATTGGAATTGTTAGTATTGGACCATAGGCCTATTTTTTTCTATTTAAAACAAATTAAAGAAAAGTTTTTGTTGGCATTGGCAGGGATTAATTTTAGGAAATGTTATTGAACTTACTTCTACATTCCTTTAGTGAACTAAAAACGTACATAATACAACATTCCAAAGCATTATTGGCTGTCAGTGTGAAACTGACTGGTAAACTATCAGGCCATGCCTCTGGCAGACTTAGAGATGTTTTTCACACCACTGGCTACTATGGAAGCCCATTAGTATCCAGCCATAGCACCACAAAGTGCTGATGGACTGACAGAGGGAACCCTCTCCCTCTGTCAAACTCCTTAGATTCTGCAGTGGCTAATGTATGCAGTATCTAAGGGGTTTACCAATACAGTTGGCTTGGTTATTGTCTGACTATAGGAAGTGAACGGGGTAGGAGAGGAAAGGTATCTGGGGGAATGAAGAGATGCTTTTTCACATCCTATTGGAATGTGGCACTTTTAAATTAGGAGGTATACAGGCATTGCTATGATAGTAAGTAGTTGTTAGACAAATTAATTAATATAATGATATAGTCAGGGTTGTACACATAAATATGGAGCTTATTCTGAGGAGCATATTTCCCAGTGTATTTACATTAGACAACTGGCATAAATACATTGATGCATCTCCACCAGAGAGCTCTAAAACACTGGTTCCCTTCACACAATATATTACAAAACTGTCTGCCAGCAGCCACCACCAGGGGGAGCTCAGTGCATAGGAATGTATACAGTTACTGTAATAATCTCTTTGAAAATGCAGCGCTTTCATATCAGGAAGAGAGGAAGTTCATTGTAGGACTCCTTCTCGCCCAGATACTAGCAGTGGGGTGGGCTGCCTCCGCTGAAGGTAGCCAATGGATAGAATACAACATTAAGGTTAATATAAACTGAATTAAGTCAATTAAAAGGATCTTTTAATTGTAGCCTTACCTGAGGACTTTAAATGACAGTGTTGTAACGGGTCCATTGTACAACTGGCATAATCAAACTGCTAACCAAAAGGACCATATGCAGAAATCTCATACACTACAAAAACCTATAGGACATATAGGTGAGTGCATAGGATACAATCTCTTACCTTGCATCCATCCGAATATACGATCCTGCATTACACCATTCTCTATGTGTTTAAATTATAAGCTTGGAATAAAGGGATGCAAATGAACTCTTAGCAAGCTCTGCCTCTAATGCCACCAGATGTAAAGCAGCTATCCTATTAGTCAATGTTCGACCCTTTAAATAGATCTTGAGACATGACTCAGATGTTAAATAAGCCAGCACCTCATCTGCATCTCATCGGTGTGAGGAGGCTTATAGGTCTTACATGCTCCTCTGGAATTCTGTGAAGAAAGGGATGCAAATGAACTCTTAACAAGCTCTGCCTCTAATGCCACCAGATGTAAGGCTGCTATCCTATAAGTCAATGTCCGACCCTTTAAATAAGCCTTGAGAGACATGACTCGGATATTAAATAAGCCATCACCTCATCTGCAGACAGCTGTTTCGGGGTGATTGCCCCTCATAAGTACAGAGCAGAGAGTACTGGCTTAACTGGGTGAGAGGCCAAATCAGGGCAAGGTAAGACAGTACTTCCCAATTATATGCTTCTTTCAGAGTACTGTAGAGGGACTGTCTAGTTTACTGATTGCAGAGGGCTAAGTAATTATTATTATTTATTATTATTTATTATTAAAGCGCCATTCATTCCATAGTGCTGTACATATGAAAAGGGGTATACATACATAATACAGACAATCGCACTAAGTATGAACAAGACGGGTTACAAACTGGTACAGAAGGAGAGAGGGCCCTGCCCATGAGGGCTTACAATCTACATAATTAGAAAATAAATGCTCACTTCTCGTCCATTCCCCTATGGTTCATCTTTCATCTTGTAGATGCAGAATAGAGAGGGCAAGCAGATGCTGACATCACCAGCTGTGTCTGTCTGCTTCATTCACATAGACCATACCTGTTGCATGATGGAAGTTGTAGTTTTGCAATAGCAGGTTGGGCATCCCTGAGATAGACCATACTGACATTTATTACATACCTGCACAATCTTTAAGGAGTTGTCCCATGAAAAAATATATTGCCTTTTTCCAACCAGCATGTGGATTTGAATACTATTGCATAGTAATTAAAGATTTTGTATTGCCACTGTTATTCAATAAACTGGCCACTGTTATTCAATAAACTGTATCTGTATAATGCCATCTGCTGTTTGTCTTTCCTTATTTCTCTCTCCACCTTCACCGAGGTGGACGTACATGCTAAGTTCTAGCCTCCTGAGCAGCAAAAAGAATACACCCCTGAGCTGCAGCAGAAAGGACATGCCCTCTAAGCCCCTAAATCTAGCAGAGCAATTGTTACTATGAATGGAGGGAGTTCTGGATTGATGTTAGGTACAGGGCTGGTTCTAGCCTTGTTAGTTTTTCATGTACTGTATGTTATCTGATATTCATTTTTTACATTAATCATGGGATAAGCCTTTTTAAAGAGGACCTTTCATTAGAATAAAAAATATAAACTAAGTATACCGACATGTAGAGCAGTGCCCAGGGATCTCCCTGCACTTACTATAATCCCTGGGCGCCGCTTCGTTCTCCCGGTATGTCCTCCAGTATCTTCAGATTTTCAACTCAACTGGGAGGAGTCTGCCCTTGTTCTCCTGGGCGTCTCCTTTTCCCAGGCTGCAGCGCTGGCTGATCGCAGCGCTCAGCTCACAGCCTGGGAGAACAAGGACAGACTCCTCCCAGTTGAGCCGAAAATCTGAAGATACCAGAGGACAGGGATAATAGTAAGTGCAGGGAGATCCCTGGGCACCGCTCTACATATCGGTATACTTAGTTTATATTTTTTATTCTAATGAAAGGTCCTCTTTAAGTATTGCCTTTCCCTGTAAGCACAGGAAGAAAGCTGCAGTCTCTGTGTCAGACTCATGACCAACACCGAGATCTACCTGCTGCTAGCTTGATCATAATAAAGGTTGTCAGAAAATTGTAAATAGAATTCATATTTCTGTAGTAATCATGCTAAAAAAGGCAGTTAATATCAGTCACCTACTGTTTAAGATTAGCTAGTGCTATTTCATCAAGTAGTAGATGACATCATGAGGAAAAATGTTCTTTTGACAAGTTCCAATGCATTTCTTAGATGCAATAGTGCAATACAAGCCTAATACTTATGATTAGAGTTGAGCGGACACCAGGATGTTCGGCTTCGACGATTTCGGCCGAACTTCACTGAAATGTTCGGGTTCGTGATCCGAACTTAACCTGAACTTGACCCCGAAGTCAATAGGGATCCGAACGTTTGTGCACTAAAAATGGCTGTAAAATAGCCCTGGAAATGGCTAGAGGGCTGCAAAAGGCAGCAAAATGTAGGTAAGAGCTCTGCAAACAAATGTGGATAGGGAAATGACTTAAAATAAAATAAATAAAACTTAAACATTATTAATTGGCAAATCGGAGGAGGAATAGAAGGTTGGGGAGGCGTCAGGTGGGAATGCCATCAGCAGCTCGTCTACCAGCAAGCATTTGTAGTCACGCATCTTTTGATCAGTAACAAAATTTTTCAAAATTTTTTTCCTGCCAGCAATGCACAGTTGTGGCTTATCACTGGCAAAACTGGGTTAATGTCACCCACCAATGGATCAGGTGATATTCAGAAATGTTAGGCCCCTGGCACTCAGACAGAGGAGAGGTCAATGCACGGCAAAACAGGCTTCATATCACCCACGAGTGAAACAGGTGATTATCAGAAATGTAGGCCCCTGGTACCCAGACAGAGGAGAGGTCAATTCACAGCAAAACAGGCTTCATGTCACCCACTAATGGTATAGGTGATTATCAGAAATGTAGGCCCCTGGCACCCAGACAGGGGAGAGGTCAATTCCTGGCAAAAAGAGGTAAATGTCACCCCCGAATGCTACAGGCGATTATCAGAAATGTAGGCCTCTGGCACCCAGCAGAGGAGAATTTCAAAGGCCAGTAATTTTGAAATTCAAGCAGAGATCGAGGGTGGGTAGGTGGTTATTTTCTTTTTCTCTCCAGTGTTTGGGAGATGGACAGTTAAATGCTTGTGTGTGACATGGTGGAGATGCTTGGTGATGATGACCGAGTTGGTGGTGTTGGTGGCACATCCTCTATTTGCTGGGTGGCAGGTGCCACTGTGACTCCAGAGGTGGATGAAGAGGCAGAGACAGCAGGAGAAGAAGCAGGAAGAGCCTGAGACCTTTCTTGGTTTTTAAGGTGTTTACTCCACTGCAGTTCATGCTTTTCATGTAGATGCCTGGTCATGCAGGTTGTGCTCAGGTTTAGAACGTTTCTGCCTCGCTTCAGGCTCTGATAGCACAACGTGCAAACCGCTTGTGTCTTGTCGTCAGGACATTGTCTGAAGAACTGCCACGCCAATGAACTACTTGGAGCTGGCTTTGGTGTGCTAGGTCCCTGGGTGCGGTGGGCAGTAGCAGGCGTACTGTCTCAGGGACGGCCGCTCCACTTTTGCAGCCTGCTCCCTATTTTGCTGTGCTGTTGCCTCTGTGCGACCACTGCCTCTTCCTCAGAACTGCACAATTTGTCATCATAATTATTCTGTTTTTTATCACTTTGGAAAAATGAGTGTCCCTATAATGTACCACATTTACCTCTCCTCCATGGACTGTTTATTTCCCATTCAGTATTTTAGTACACACTTATACAATAATTCAAAAAATATGTACTCTACCATAGATCTAATTTTTGCAATGCACATATGCTGCATATGAAATCAAAAAAGTCAAAAGCAATTAAAATACACACTATAAATATTAAAGGGGACCAAAACCTTTACTGAAGCCATAAAGTGCACTACACTAGAGATGAGTGCATTTCTTGAAATTTGTATCGGGTCTCATTCCAGTGAATTAGTCAAAAAAGTGCTCCAAGTATTTTCTCTTACTCTCCCCTTTAAAATTTGTAATGCAATGACTGCAATAGTAAATAATGTAATGTCAGTGACACTGACATAGCTATGGATGAACACATGTTTGATAGTGTTAACAAATAGACTGTTTAAAAACATACTGCGCCTTTCAGTTTCTTATGCCTTTTAAAATTAAAAATGTTGCAAAAATTGTCCCTTATTGGGGTAAGATTGCATTTAAACACACATGGTGCTACAGAAAATAAAAACAGTGACTTGTTCTTAACAATTAGTCCACAAATTATGCCTTAAATGGGGCAGATGCCTGCCCGTATTTATACACACATGTTAATATGTCTAAAACTTCACCCATTTTAGAGCAGCCACAGTATATTATGGATGTGCAAAGGGTAAGCTGTGTAGGGATAATAGTGGCAGCAGTAGCAGCACAGCATGAATTTAACAGACAAGGCAGTAGGTATGTGGATGGGTAGAGATAGCAGTATTAGTGGCAAGGCAGTAGATGTGCAGCTGAGTACGGGTAATGGTAGTGGCAGTAGAGGGGGTAGCAGCTGAAGTAATGACAGCAGCAGTAGCCATGCAGAACATGATGGTAGGCAGACAGCAGCAGTGGCATAATCGAACAGGCGATTTATTTATTGATCTTAGCCTTCACTTTGATGATTGGTCATCATGGCCATTGTGATCATCATTATAAACCCCATCGTTGTCCTTCTGCACCACCAACTTCTCCTCATCCTGCTCCTCCTACTCTTCCTCTAGTGGAAGATAATCATCCTCCTCCACTTCCTCCGACATGAGACTTTGTCTGTGTGGGTCTCCAACTGCTACACGGCGGCCAGCAAGATGAGGAAGCTGTTCTTCTTCCATCACACCTTGTTGCATCAGTATAAGTGCCTTTTCTAAGATAAATATCAGAGGGATGACATTACTGATGCACCATTTGTCCCTACTGACAAGTCTGGTGGCCTCTTCGAAGGGAGAGAGTATGCAACATGCATATCTGGTGAGCCTACCTGACCTCAGAACAACACATGGTCCCTGCCGAGGTCATCTGATGCATGATGTAATCATTCACCACTTTACGCTGCTTGTACAGATGCTCCAGCATATGCAATGTTGAATTCCAATAAGTTGGAACGCCGCAGATCAAGCTGTAAAATTTCAGACCATTCTGTTGGTGCAAGTCCAGAAGGGTATTCTTAGCCACATAAGAATGGCTGACATGTGCAGACAGTTTCCTGGACATAAACATATGACAGGGAGAGGGAGTAAAACCAATGCTATACCCTGTTTCTGTTGGGATGGGAAATTGGTGAGAAAACCAAACCGATACAAATGTGGAGGGGTTGATAGGACCATGCCTTTTTGATGTATTGCCGCTGTCATGCAAAACATTAAAGAAGAACTCCCACTAAAAATGCTATTCTCTGACAAAGGTACATGATGTAATCTGTAGTAAATGTCATTTTTTTTTTTCTAGTGACTGTATTTGATAGTTATCCCCTCCCTACTGCTTCTCAGCTGTGTCATGTGACCAGCAATCAGGATTTCCAACTGACACAGTATCTTACATGTGGACAGGAAGTCAGTTTCTCTATGTATTCCTATGGGAGCCTCAATGTCAGTCTCATAGGAGAAGTAACTGACTTCCTGTTCTGTGTCAGTTGGAGATCAGAGAGTTGGTCACATGACATCTCTTTCTAGCAGGTCAGAGAATTAAAACTTTGCCGGGAGTTTTACTTTAACCCAGTAGACATGTACTGTCCCTGCCATAATAGCTTCTCCCGGTATACACAGCAGTGTGCCCGACACCTTGTTGCACATCGACAATTGCAAGTAGCTGCCCACGTTCTCTGCCATGTGAGAGTACAAAGGAAAAATGGCTTTTTTTTGATAAATAACGGTGGCTAGGTATCTTCCATTGAGGCAGAGCGTATGCCATTAGTTCTCTAAAGGCAGCAGAATATACTGAGTAGTACGAAAGCAGAACAACACCACCACTAACTTGGTCAGGTGGGAGTTCAGCTTGTTTGGCATCTATAGTTGTTTCCTGGCCACACATTCCGTTATGGATCACTGACAATGGAGCAAAGGAGGAGCATTCGCTTCACTGAATACTTGCCCCAATATCACACAGGGTAAATGAAGTGATACCCACTCCTGCCCGGGATAGAGAAGCAGCAGTGGACATAGGTTGCCAAATTAACACTGTCTGCTGATTGGCTGTCAGTCTAACAACAAAGCATTGTGGGTAAGCCCGTCTGATGGGCCCCGCTTGGGGTCATGAGATCTGTCTTCATTCTCCCTGCCCTGTTTCCCTCGCTAGTGTAAAAATAAAATAGCATTTACAGCTTTGAGCAGATCTTCCAAAGAAAATCACAAAATCTTCAGATTCTTTGGCAGAAGAATTTTTGTTAAATTTATGACAAATCTGATTTGTTTAGAGTTGATCCACTCATCTCTGCACCCAAGGCTTTCATTCACTCTGTCAGGGATGGCTTAGTCACATGTGGACCCAGCCTAAAGCAGCTATCTGAGAGTTTTGAAAATCTTCAGGGGAGCAGACAGCTTATAAAACAAAGGAAAAAGCTTTACTCTCCAGTGCTGTGGGTCTTACTTCAGGGCTTCCGGACCCAATCGGACCAGAAGTGAGGATGTGACAGCCATCGTTCATGTGACCACTAAGCCAATCACTGACCACGAGCCATTTCCTTGTTAACATAGAGCAGGGGTCAGCAACCTCCGGCACTCCAGGTGTTTTGAAACTACATCTCCCATCATGCACACTTGCTTGGCTGCTCTCTAAACTCCCACACAAGTGGAAAGAGCATCCTGGGAGTTGTAGTTTTACAATAGCTGGAGTGCCAAAGGTTGCTGATCCCTGCCATAGAGGCCAGTCTTTGGCTGAGCTGTCACATAAATGACAGATGTGAGGTCATCACTTCCAATCCAACGGGAGCCAGATCCACAACACCGGAACGGAGCGATCTATATCAGGTGAATAAAGATTTTTTCTTTGTTTATAAACTTGTCTGGTGCCCTGAAGGTTTTCAAAACTCTCGTACAACCCTGTGAAAGGGGTTGTCCAGGACTTTATTTTAAAATGTCCCCACACCTGTACACCAGTCCCTGGGCCACATGCACCATTGTAGCCGATCACTGGCTTCAGTGTTGATGTGTTCCTAAGTGGCACATCACCCAGCAGTAACATACTAGTCAGGAACACATCACCGTTGAATTCACTCAAAGTTTCTTGGCTGTTCTTGTGAGTGAAAAGATAATTCTGGGAGTTGTAGTTGTAGTCAGAAAAGCTGGAGTCCGGAAGTTGCTGATCCCTGTAATAGATTAATACAGTAACTGCACCAAGCCTACTTTGCCTGTCAGAGGAAAAATGTCTTCTCTATCATTGTAAAATAAATAAATAAATAATACAAAACATCTGAATATGATTTTACACACGTTCACTTTGACTTACCCGCACGCACACAGCAATACACTTTTACATACACACCGTGGCACTCATAGAAGAACATCTATCAAACAGAGGCACTCTTTAATACATACATACACATAGGCACACTTTTACATATACACACAGGGGTAACTCACCGCCAGTGGATCATGCAGCCTCAGGTCTGTAGCTGGCAGTCTGTTGCATGGAGGCAGAAGGGGTAGTGCGGCACCTGCAGCAGGGGCAGGGGGAGGGGGTAGTAGAGTGAGCTGTGAGGCACCTGGGGCAGGGGGAGCAGATGGGGCAGTGAGGCACTTGGGGCAAGGAGGAGCAGAATGGGCAATGAGGCACTTGAGGCAGGGGGGAGCAGATGGGGCAGTGAGGCACTTGGGGCAAGGGGGTGCAGATGGGGTAGTGAGGCACTTGGGGCAAGGGGGAGCAGATGGGGCAGTGAGGCACTTGGGGCAGAGCAGCAGAGGTGCAAGTAAAGGCACTTGGCGCTGCAGGGGAGCAGAATGGGCAGTGAGGTACTTGGGGCAGAGGGGGCAGTGAAGCACTTTGGCAGGGGGGGACCAGAGGGGGTCACCTTTGAGTCTGACACCATGCCTTGAAGCTGGGGTAACAGCATTTATCTTTCTTCTACCCCTTGCAGCCCCAGAAAAGCCCTTTACTTGCAACATATCTTCATTGAGGCCCCCCCCCCGCAGGTATAAATATGGGCAGGCATTCTGCCACCATTAAAGGGGTTGTCTCACTTCAGCAAGTGACATTTATCATGTAGAGAAAGGTAATACCAGCCACTTGCTAATGTATTGTGATTGTCTATCTTGTCTACTTTACTGGCTGGATTCATTTTTCAATCACATTATACACTGCTCATTTCCATGGTTATGACCACCCTGCAATACATCAAAGGGTGGTGATTGCACACTATGGGAAAAAGCTCTGGTCTCTCTGGTGGCTGAGACCGTCGGAGTATGCATAGGACAGCGCTTTTTCCTATAGTGTGCAAGCACAACCACCGCTGCTGGATTGCAGGGTGGTCGTGACCCCAGGAAATGAAAAGTGTATAATGCGATGAAAAAATGAATCAAGCCAGCAAAGGAGGCAATATGGACAATACATTAGTAAGTGCCTTGTACTAACTTTCTGTACATAATGCTGAAGTGGGAAAACCCCTTTAAGGCATACGTTTCGGATGTTTGTTCCTAAAAAGCCACAATATTTTTCCAATAACACTGTGTGTGTGTTTAAACTACATCTGCCCCCAATAAGGGACAATTTTTGGAATGCTTTTAATATTAAAAAGGGAAAGAAACAAGAAATAAAAAATCTGAGTCCTAGGAGACCTTAGAGTGTAATATACTAATCTTCAGGTCCGTTGGAACAGTTTTGATTTGGGTAGAACTGATTCAGATACTAATCAAAGAAATTTGTTCATTTTTACAGTAAACCTATTTTGGAATGTGGAGAGTTACAATTTTTTTTGCAATGGGATTTTGTGTTGCAAGTGTATTTTTTAGAACCGATTGGTTGTGTCCAATTGAATTCTGTCTGTTTTATATTACTTTTAATATTTAGTGTAATAAAGTTTTCCTCGTAACGTAGTGAATTAGGTACCGTATTTTATGCCCCAAAAGGACCCTTGCAGACGAGCGGATGCACTCCGAATGAGAGCCAAGCTGCGCGGTGGACATCAGAGGCACGAAGCAGTAACATGATAGATACTGCTCCGTGCCTCTCTGTGAACCTTTTACTACAAAATCACCGTGACATCTTTATCTTACTGTGATCTTGTAGTAAAAAGGTCACAGGGAGGCACAGAGCAGTATCTATCATGTTACTGATTCGTGCCTCTGATGTCCACCGAGCAGCTTGCTCTCATTCTCACTGTGGATAACACGGCGTGCATCCGCTCGTCTACAAGGGCCCTAAGAAGCATTTTTCACCCAAAAGTGGGGAAAAAGTGCCCCATCGTCTTATGGGGCAAATACTAATGAGCGCTTTCATTATGGAAGCACTCATTAGTACCAGAAGACGGGGAAGTGGTGAAGGCTCTGTACTCACCGCTTCCTGGTCCTTGGCTGTCGGCTGTGCTGTTGCTGTGCACAGCGTGAGGGTGCTCTGTGACCTTACTCTGTGCTTGTCAGATCACAATACAGCCGATGGAGGAGGAGGAAGAAGAGCGCTGGAGCAAAGGAGTGGCAACATCCGGAGCAGGAGAGGTAAGTTTTAATTTTTTTTTTTAAACATAAGGCAATAGAAGCCACTGGGGGCTAATATGAGAGGCAATGTGGGCTACTGGGGGCTGATATAAGGCAATGGGGCTGCTGGGGGCTAATATGAGAGGCAATAGGAGCGATTTGGGGCTGATATAAGGCAATGGGGGCTACTGTGTGCTAATATGAGAGGCAGTGGGGGCTGCTGGGCGCTGATATGAGGTAATGGGGGCTGCTGACGGCTGATATGAAACTGCTGGTGGCTGATGAGAGGCATGGGGCTCTTATCTGAGCTCTGATTGGGGGTCATTCACATTAGGATCTGAGCTGAGGTCTGATTGGGGGGTCCGATCTGAGATCTTGTTGGGGTCCTATTAACATTTGGGGTCTGAATGGGGCTGTTAGCTGAGGTCTAAATAACATTAGTAACATAGTAACATAGTATATAAGGCCGAAAAAAGACATTTGTCCATCCAGTTCGACCTGTTTCCTGCAAGTTGATCCAGAGGAAGGCAAAAAACCCCTGTGAGGTAGAGCCAATTTTCCCCACTTAAGGGGAAAAAATTCCTTCCTGACTCCAAACAGGCAGTCAGAACATTGGGGGTCTGATTGGGGCTGTTAGCTGAGGTCTGATTAACAGTGGGGTCTGATTGGTGGTCTGACTGGAGGTCTAATGAAAAATATTTTTCTCTTATTGTCCTCTAAGACCTGTGTCTTATGGGCCAGTACGTCTTATAGGGCAAAAAATATTGTACAGACACAAACCCCTAACCCCCAGTGTGCTGAGTGAGAGAGCCAAATTCCTAAGTTGTCTCAGAGACATATGTGATGCACACTGGAGGAGGGGCATGACTCTGGTTAACACCAACAATTAATTGTCACTGCACTTGGAACTTAATTCTAGGTAGGATGAATTGATCTATCTGTATCTCTTATTCATCTTGGGGTGTCGTCCATGTGGAACGACATGGTGACCGGAGTCCCACCCCATGTTGTATGTGTAGACCAGTGATGATTATTTACTTTTTACTACTCTGTATGTGATTTTTCTGTTTTACATCATATTTAATCACACTTAGTAAATATATTTATTTACTTAGCCTGCGTAATCATTCTCAGATCTCATGAATTCACATTTGAAAACAGATTGCTAGCAAAAATCTCAGATAAATGTTTGACCCAAATCTGTATCTGGCTACCCTGTCTTCCATGTACCAATTATAACAGTGTCTTCTCTTCTTATGTGGCAAAGAAAGAGCATAACTGGGTGTAACTACTATCTCTTCATCACTTATAGCTACTGTATTTCCCACATCTCCATAATTAAGAACCTCCATGGAAATATATATATATATCTATATATATATATATATATATATATATATATATATATATATATATATATATCTATATATATATATATATATATATATTTATATATATATATATATTGTGGGAGTCGCTCTGGTAGACAGCGGTGCGGGTGCAGTACCGAGGCAAAACAAAGAGTCCAGGATGTGCAAAAACAGTGTTTTATTCACACTGACACAAAAATACACAGCAAACAGTCTTTCGGTGGTAATTCACACATGTCAGAAACAAGGAGGCAAAACAAAACAGGCCAACACAGGTTCAGTCACCTGGGAGGTGTAGGTGCAGGTTCGCACCAGGCTGTCGGCCCAGCCGCAGGAGAATCCACCTTCAGGTAGCCAGGAACAAAAGCCACCTCCTTGCTGAGCTCTTTCCTCCAGGACAGAGAACTCCAGAGCCCTGTTAGCAGCTCCAGGATAATCACCACCTCAGACACAGCTGCTGGTTGTGTTTTATACCCAGCCCAAAACCAGGACTGGATCGTGGGGAGCAGCCACCCACCCTACACTTTAGCTGCTCCCGGTAAGAGCCGGCCCGGATCGGCTTTGCAGCCATGCTATTTAACAGAGTCAAACAGCACTAGCTGCTGCAGACAAAAAAAACCCGGCTCTTACCTCACCGAGGCCAGCAACCTCGGTGACACGTACCTGCCATCAAATATGACACCTTGCACCCTCTTACAATATATATATACACATACAGCCAGGGTCACTATGGTCAGTATGCAATAAGGGGGCAAAAACCACTCAGTAGGAAAGGGGATAGATTTATTTAGGTACCAATTGCAGCAGAAGTTTAGAGAATGCCTGCACCATTTCCAGCTGTGGATCAGGCACATACCTAGCATAACCCCCTGAACTCCACCTTCCCAACTGCTTAATGACGTGCACTGGAACACCTTGCCTGAATGCCGCAGAAGCTGCCCCTATCCTGAAGGAATGCCTGGAATATCGCTCAGGGTTGAGACCCCTGTTGGCTAGGAGGATGCAGACATGTCTAATGAAATGTGCGGACCTGAGTGGACCTCCTGAGAAAGGCAACAGGGGACTGTCCGGAGTGGAATGACTGAGAGCAGCTAGCAGCTGGTCCAGAACTCTGACTGGCCACCAGGCATTCTGTGAAGTGAATTCCTTGACCTCCACGCTTTTGCCAGTTTGCAGTGTCTTCAAATGTTCCAAACAAAGGGAAAAGAAGGTGGGGTGACGAACCAGCTGTCTCCTGGCACGAGCGTGACCCTGCGGCCTGGTAACCATGAACTCTCCAGGCCTTAGAAGCCCGTAGATGGCTATGTAGATAGTTGCCTTTAAAACCAGGCTGGGCAGTACACCGAAAGGTGCCCGCAACAGCCCTCGATCAAGATCCCGGAAAATCCAAGACATAATGGGAAGTCGGGTGAGTCTTGGCCCTGACTGCAGCTTCTGGATTCCCCTGAGTATGGCCTTATCCGGATGCGCTGAAAAGAGAGATGACCTGTCGGGGTCCCAGAGGGACATGTGATGTTGCACCCCCGCTAAATACAGCTTGATGGTACTATGTGAAAGACCCAGGTTGGTGTGGCAATACGATCCAAATGACAGTATGTATTTGATGTTGCCAAAGTCTAGTGTCGGGTACTTCTCCTGAAATTCTAGAAACCTGTGGCAGGCTGAGAAGTAAGCCCTCCTAGTGTTCTCAGATAACGACTTCTCAATGATGTGGCAGACAGTGGCCCAATGAGAGGTCAGTCCAGAATCAGTAGAGAGAAAGGTGGCACTGGAATGGCTGTAATATCTGCCTCTGGATGCTGTCGGAATAAAAGGGGTAAATTAAATCGTGACAGTGCATACGTAACAGTGTTCCCCCTCCCGGGGATAAACGAACAGGCCTCTTCCGACCAGGGGGCCGCTAGCTAGTGGGGGCCAAAAATGGCCGCGTAGCCCCTTGAGGCTGCGGCACCGGTAACCACACGAGGCGAATCCGCCGAAGCCTGCGGGATAAACATGGACACACCGTTCCAACGACTGAAAAACTCCTCCCACATCACCAGGTCCGCTCGTGCGCATGGGTCCAGGTGAACCAAGGACTCCGCACCAGGAGCCGAAGGCGGCAGCTCAAGCAGCCTAGAGATGAAGGACCTGCCCTGTGGTATAATCCGCATGGCAAAATTAAGCATGCCTAGCAAAGACTGCGGCTCCCTCCTGGTGGCAGAGCCGGCCCGGCGCATGGCGCGGCTGGTGAGCCTGATCCTGTCCAATTTATCCTGGGGTAAACTGGCCTGCATGCACACCGAAAAAATGACAGCAGTATCCATCCATCTTATGGGCCGCTACAGGGACATTCAATTTGGCGAAAACGGCTAGCAGTAACAGCAGATGCACAGGGGGCCGAGCCGGATTCTCAACCAGAACAAAGTCATACAGGTAGTGGATTACCGACTGGCAGCCTACCACGTTGGTGAGAATCCAATTCAAGGACCGGGCGAACCGACGGGATCAGTGAATTCAGACTAGGCACACTGGATGAATGAGGCGCAGACAAATCATAAATTAAGCGGAGTTTATTGGAAAATTTACCTCTGAATAATCCAATAGGGCTCACCCTCCAAGTTCGGAAAGGGGGGGCAACAAAGGGACCAATTCTCCAGCTCCTGAGCCAGCAATCCGTCAACTTCATCCGGATCCAGGGAGGATGACAGCGGATTCCTGCACTCAAAAGAGGAGGTGGGCAAGGTGATGAACCCCGAAAGCACAAGGCACAGATATGCACGAGGCGGCATTGCCCAAAGTTACAGGCGGTATGATTGAAGTAATTGCATATCTGGGCCTTGCCCAAAAAATTAATGGGCCCACTCAATTTATCCAGCTGCACCCTTGCTTAGGATTCGGGAGAGAGGCTGCAGCCGATTTGGAAGAACCCGGGACGGACGGAATATCGGCGGAGGGACACCAAGTGGTGGCATGGGAGGAGGACTGGCAAAATGACGGCAGAACAGCTCCATGTCCACGCCCCCAAGGAACTGAGCCAGGGTGGCCGCAGCCTTAGCCAAAAAAGACCTGTGGTAGTCGTAGAACGCCCAACCAAGTCCAACTCCTCCCTCCTGTTGGGCGCCACCGAACAGACCACGTCTCTGTACATGCTGAACGCCAGCATGAACTTGGGCAGGCATAGCTTACGGTTGAGACAGGGATCCTTTGCTTTAAGGATCACAGAAACGTCCCCACAGGCAAAGGCCTTGTTTTCGGTCATGTGCTGCGGCCAACAGCAAGGAAGCGAGGTTCACATCCTTCCTTCCAGGATATCCTTCCTGATGCTGGGGGGCGCAAAGTGAGCCGGAGTAATAGAGGGAGGTGAAGCAGGGATACCTGAGAGCACTGATGGGGCTGCGGGAACCACCGGGACAGCCGCAGCTGGGGGGCCGGAGGCTGCCACCTCTACCGACTCCATACGCTGCTGCAAATCCTGGACAGAGGAGTTAAGGGAGTTCAACAATGCATGGATTTGTGTAAGGGAAGTGGCCACAGTTCGCAGAGAGACCTGCTCGACTCTGGAGGCCGCAGCATCGGCCGCAGCTGGGGCGGGAACCAATAATCGAAACAGTTCAGCTTTGCGGGCAGTTGCCAGAAATGGAACCCCGCGACACTGTAATTCAGCCGTCACACGGGGGATAGTCCATGCGCATAGGGAGTACTGCCGTGTTTGGGGCCCCTGGCAGGGGAAGGCGGAACGGAGACTAACTCATCTAAATCTGAAGCCCGAGACATCCTGTGAATGAGAGAAGCGAAGAAATGTAACGAGCGCCAAAGCCAACGTGCTCTGACCCACCACCAGACACCCGACAAACCAGACAACACAAAGACCGTGAACAACGTAATGGCAACACACATACGTGGGGCATAATGAGGCCCTTGACGGGTGTAGGCTAACTAACCGAGACGTGACCGAGGCATGTCACACTGAGGTCTCGGCTTCAAGGCTGCGTGTGTAAGAGGGGACGGGGGGGACGGGGGGGGACGGGGCAAACGTACAATAAGGTACCCATAAAATTACACTGTATGCATATGGCGGCACCTGAGATGCCATGGGTAAATGACTAGGAGCAGAGCAAAGTCCGTCCGACGGCCAGTAATGTGAAGAGTGGCAAGACAACATATGATGTATAACGTATGAGCAGGGAACCCGAGGCCAATGGTGACCAATCAAACCTAAAAACACTCAGAGTTCCAGTCGGGGTAGAGACTATGTGTATGCTATGCAGCTACTAACCACCTGCTTGGTGCAAACCACTACGCATCCCCCAAAGCACCACGACCTATGACATAGTGTATGTGAAGTAGCGAGATGTAACGCACTGCGATGTGTGAACATATTGAACCGAAAATGCGAGGAAACCCTTGACAGAGTTCCACACACCTTAAACGAGTAAGCAGCACAAATTCCCAAGGGAACAGCGGATCCACGTGCACACTCAGACCTGCGATAAGTTTGAAAGCCGATTTATTGGCCTGTATTTGTGGGAGGGGTGTTAGTACCATATTTATACCAGGCAGGCCCCTTCCCTTGGGTGTGTCGACGGTGCTGCGTAGTTGTGTGCAGTCTGAGCCATCTGAATTAGCACATGGGCTGAATCAGCAGCTTCCGTACCCAGTCGACGTTCAGGAATCCAGCTGAGGTCCTTCCGGTTGGGTGAGCATTTGCTGCAAGCTCATGCAGTATCGTCCTGTTACAGTCCGGCTGGCTGTGAGTCGGCTCCTTTGTTGAGGAGGAGCAGCAACGAAGCGATCTGCCTGGAAGCCCACGTTTGGCGCCCACGCGGCAGTACGGTTAGGCGGTAGGGGTCAGCGTGACTCCGTCTCGTTTTCTCACAAGTTTCTATGTTTCGCACGGGCCGCCGCGCTTCGCTAGGGGTGGGGGGGGGGTTGCATGGTAGGGTACGTGCCATTACTTCAATGATGTTTTACCTCGGTCCATGCCACTAACATCGGGGGGGGGGGGTGTTTAGGGGGTGAATATGTCATCAGTTTGTCTGTGTGGAGGTATCTTTCACTTGTCTTGTTTCATTCCGTTTGGAAATATAAAATGTGTTTGTGGTCGGGTCTACATGACACATAACCGTCTACCTGCTTACCTAGCTAAGCTAAGCGGCTTGAGTTGTGCAATAACCGCTGTGTAGGAAGAATGCCTGCATATGCTGCAAGGTGTTTATGAAAAAGAAGGGCGGGTTGGGAGGGTACGCAGCACCATCAACACAACCAAGCGAGGCGCCTGCCTGGTATAAATGCTCTACTTACGCCCCTCCCACAAATACAGGCCAATAAACCGGCCTTCTAACTTGCGGTCGGGGCTACATGACACGTAACCGTCTACCTGCCTACCTAACTAAGCTAATCGGCTTGAGTTGTGCCATAAGTTACCGCTGCATAGGAGGAATGCCTGAAGGGGGCCAAAAACCAACAACTAAATACACAATAGTATGCAGCAACAACACTAACATGACCAACCTCTGGAATGCAAGAACATCTCTCGACTGGGCTCAGGTATGAACCCATTAAACATGCAAAGCGCCTAATTTCCGGATAACATGAACCAGAACTTTTGTTCCCAGAGGCAGCCCATGCTGCACCTGACCTGAAGGAAAGGCGTGATAGCTGTCGGTTTCGACCCTAAAATTGGACACTGGCATACGGACATGCCGCATAACTGAGAGGTGGTGACTGGTGCCGTGAGCACCGCAACAGAGTACTCTCAAGGTCTTGGTCTGTTACTGCTGCCAGACATAATTGCTGAAAGACACGCAGCCGGGCACCCTGAAAGGAATGTTGGAAAGAGAATGATTATATTGGGGCCAAAAATGCCAACGAAACCAGTGCCAGCAACGACACTAACATGACCAACCTCTGGAATGCAAGAACATCACTCGACTAAATTGAGGTATGAACTTAATGAACATGCAGAGTGCCACTGACCTAGCTTTCGGATAATATGGGCCGGAACTTTCGTACCTAGGGCAGCATATGCCGCACCTGACCTGAAGGAAAGGCCCGATAGCTGTCGGTTTCAACCCGAAATTGGACACCGGCATAAGGACATGCCGCTACGAGAGGTAGCGAGTAGTTATGAGCGCAAGACCCACACTCGACCTTGCGACATCCGACGAACGACCTGCATCACATTCGTCGCAAATTCGCGATTTAGCATTATTCGTTATTTCGCATCCAATATCATGACTTGCAATTAGTTATTTTCGTGTGCGCATAAAAACTGTTCGTAATTAATAACGTTTAAACAGCTTTGCATGTATAGAAAGCTTGGAATGGCAGGAGTCATTTGAGTAAATGGAAGGGAGCGAAAAGACATGTATGGATTTCCACAATACACTCAGCGTACTGGAGTCTGACACGACCTGTTAACGCTAGGTAGGTAAGGGAATACAAACCGCGAATATATTAATGCGATTATTCAAGTGACGAACATTGGCAGGACAGTTTTACCTATTAAGTCTTTACTCTGACAGGAATAGTGGAAACTGTAAAAGAAGCAACTAAGGTTGGGGAAATTATGTCAGAATTTTTTTTTTCATTTTTTTTTTATTTCACGATACAGTTTCCCTATCACTCACTATCGATCTCGAGAGCGAATATACGTAATTGCGAATATGGGGTCAAGTATTCGACATATTTTAAGATCTTGAAAACACGATTTTCGAGATCAAACTCGCCTTGCGAATACTCGCGCCCAACACCAGTGGCGAGTGGGCCGTGGGAACCGCAACAGAGTACTCGCAAGGCCTTGGTCTGTTACTGCTGCCAGTAATTGCTGAAAGACATGAACCGTGCACCTTTAATGGAAAGTCAGAAAGACTGCTGCCACGCAACCCCCTGACACAACCAGCAGAACCTTCACATGCGCAGCCACTCAGGAAACCCCAATACCTGCACATGCAACACGACCGCCATCCAGGAACAAGGGCACTGAGATTCACCAACCACGGGAAGCGCAACACCCCCCGCAAGGCAGCAAGCGCAACTTTCCCTTTAAAAAAAAAAACTTCAAACACATTTTTTTTTTCTGTTGCAGGTGACCTAGAGCAAGGGTAGGCAGTGGCCGTGGAGCCTGAAATAAAGATGAAGCATTGTATTGTATGGAAACCTCAACGGCAGAGCTCAAAGGCATACTCACAAGCCCTGAAATTCGAATCTCCCGCCGCAAGGAGAAGAACGAAAACGGCCGATCAATACCGAAGGCAGCCGAGGCCGGACAGCAGCAGCCGAATGACGTCACGGGTCGGAAGCCGGAAGCCTGAACGAAGCTCCAGATTACTCGATCGTCCTGACCAGTGAGTGTGGGAACCAGAGGGGTTTAAATGTGCGGGGCTCCTCCCACAAATCCACCAATAATTGGCCTCAAACTTATATATAGAGCAAATCGATATGTCTCATCAAAAAGACTTTAGAAGTGCCCATCTGCTACAAGATTGACAGGGCTTGCTGCTATTTATTGGGTTTGATATATATATATATATATATATATATATATATATATGTATGTGTAGTGTATGGTATTACAATACACTTTAGTTATTGTGGCCGTTTACGCATTTGTGCACCATGAAACACTATGACTGAGCGATAAGATTATCCATTAAATTTTGCAGAGAATAGAGGAGGTAGTTTGTTGGTCTATGTTTATAGATATAGCAGCTGATTTCTCTGCTAATATAATTAGATGATTATAGTAATTTTAAATCAATGTAAGGAATATCCTTTCAAAGACTCTGTAATCCATTATTACATTTTATTTTCTCTGTCATATAGCAGTAAACAATAACTTACCTGAGAGTAAAAAATGAACAAAGAGCTGTCTATTCGCCTATTACATTATACATCCCTTTTTATTTTCCAGGTAAGGAGGTAATCAGCTGATTGTAAAACTCAATTTTACAAAATTATAGGGTGATTTTATTTAGAACATTTTCCAGCCATTTCACTGATTTATTTAATGAAATCAGAAGTTGAACACAGATCTGGAAACAAGAGGGCACAGAATGGGCCGAAGAGATGATGCCACCATTATAAACCATTAAATGATATTTTGAAAAATATATATACACGAGCTGACCCATCATACAGTCAAATCCTTTTGTCAGTGGGAGCAGCACCACAGTTACGAGTCTTGTCCACTACAATGTTGATGGTACTGTGCAGTTCTGGTGCCGACTTCTGGTGACGGCCACCATAGCGCCGGAGGTGCTGCCACGAATGCATTAGCGTGGCTGCACAATAGGCAGGTTTTCCTTTTCTCCTTTTAACACGTCCCCAATGCGCTCCTGATGAATTTTTGCACTAAAAAAGAAACGCGTCGAGCGTGATTAGTGACAAGGGACGCTGCTTACCGTGTACATACCTGCATGAGAGCCCGCACATTGGTGTCTTCTGAGAACGCAGCCGTATAGGGGCTAATTTGCGTTCTCTCAAGCACTACACATGGACTGAGTGTATGTGATCCTGAGTGTATGTGTGGCCTATATCAATTGACTATATTTTTTTTTTTTTGGTCCACAGTTTGTATGGTTCATAACTGTGCAAACAGCTGTGGGTTTTATCAGTATCAGGGGACCACCACCTTATATCCCGTGACGACCAATTAAAAGTAACTAGCACATGTTGCCATGGTCGCGGGGATAGTAAAGACATATGGACTTTGTGGTTGCCCCAAGATACTGCATGTATAAGTCGTATCCCCCACTTAGGTTTTGCTAACTATTTTAGTAGTGATTAATAAAAGTTAAATTTTAGCGCTTCCACAAACTTATTTTCAGTGATTGATTATTCAATATTGGGCGCATATTTTAGGTTGATTTTTGGCATCTGTGAGTTTTGCCTTCTCATTGACACACAAGTTGGAAGCAGTGAGGGTACTGATGAAAAAAAATCTAGAATATTCGCGAATACGAAGATATAGCACTTTTTTCTAGATCTTTGCGAATTCTCTAAGTGCTGATGTTCGTGATAAAAATTCACAATTAGAATATTTTTTATCAACACTAGTGAACACCTCACAGACCAGGTCAGTTTGCTGCTGAAGCTCTCGATGAGTGCCCTGCAATGCAATGCACTGCTGTCTACACTAATACCAAACACCTCCACCTGTTAGCTAGCTGCACACAGGAATATTGCTGGTTATGTTTTCAGCAGCAGATTCTCAGGTCTGTCTCAAACTCAGTTACTCATGCTTCTGAACATGTGGTTTGCCTGCCCTTCCATTTATGCTCTTCCAGCCATATTCTCTCTCTCTCTCTCTCTCTCTCTCTCTCTCTCTCTCTCAGCTATCTAAATTTTAAAGGGTTTGTCTGGTTTAATGATATTGATAACCTATTCTCTGTATAGGTCATCCATTTCAGAAGGGTTGGGGGGTCTGACTCTTTGTCTATCAACTGCCTCTTCTTCACTGCGTCCTCATCAACTTTTATCTGCATGCTGTCTACTTTGTAGTGGTAGTACACTGTAATTACAGCTTCCCATCTCAGTGGGGGCATAACATCACTTCTGCTTTCAACACACATATTTGCAGGCAGTGGCGTAACTACCGGCAGACTAGCGGCAGACCATGTGACTGCTATGGGGCCCAGGGCAAGAAGGTGCCAAGTCTTAGTTGGGGTTATATCCTCATTTGCTGGAAGTGAAAACTTGGTCAGGAGTCAGGACTCTACCCTCTAAAGGAACAATTTTTAGCAAATAAGACAGAGGGTCATTAAAAAGCGTTCAGGCAGAAACCCTTCTGTCCTGTGTGAGGGGGGCCTGGTTAGATTCCTGTTATGGGGCCCTTACTTCTCTATGTACGCCACTGTTTGCAGGGCATACACTTTAGTGCTATACATATTAAATCACATTAGTGAAGCCCTTAGGGGTATTAGTGATACCCCTTGATAAATTCCTTGAGGGGTGTAGTTTCAAAATAGGGTCACTTTTTGGGCGTTTCCACTGTAGAGCTACCTCAGGGTCTCTTCAAATGTAATATGGCAGCTGAAAACCATGCCAAAAATAGCGTATATCTAACCATAAATGACCTCTTATATGTTTAAAAGGTTTCTCAATACTTTACATGGTATCTTACATAGTGGCCCTTAATAATAGCCGTCATACAGCTACATCAATGGATAAATAGAAGAGTTGTGGATCTTGGAAGTGGTAATACAAAAAATATAAAAACTAATAAATTGCTGCCAAAACTAAGTCAGGAAAGAGTTAATAACTTGAGGTAACTCTTGTAACTTCATTGTAAGACTGACAGCAATTATACCACTTACCTAGCATCCAAATGTTCATTTATATAAAATGACTTTCAGCACACTTTACTGCGTGTTGTTATTTCATATTATTCCAGTTATGTTGGATATTTTACCACTTCACAGTAGTTTGATCCTTGAAAATGAAATGATTATATAATGTGAAAATAACAAAGACTGTGAAATGTGATGTTCATATTTCAAAGTTAAATTGGCCGGAGGAATCATTTTCCTTTGAAGTTAATCACAAAGCGATGTTTTGGACCCTCCTTTGTATACACAGTCATGCTCCAAGTACTTCTCGGTGTTAGCACCATTCAGTGAAGCTAATTAGAGGTTATATGATCATGGTAATAGCATTAACATGCTTATGTCACTTTTTATTGTAGTCACGTTAATTGTTCACATTTTTGAGATTTAAACAAACTCCAAGTTTAGCTCCACTACAAAGGTTTTAAGATTGTATATTTTCTCTAATAATGCTGCCATTTATATACCTTTTGTTGTTAATGTTAATACTTGTGACTATTAAAGCCTTAACTACTGTGAGTAAAGTTCTACCTTTCATGTGGTGGAAATGTAGAGCATGATGTGACTAAATACTACTAAAATGAACCCCCACAGAAACTCTTTGCTGTCTTACTGGACAGAACTCTATCCATTATGTTAACAGATTTGCAAAGATGATCTTCTATCTGTTTCTGTGTAAAGTAGAAAACTAAACTTGAGTGATACATTCAGGAGTCATGGGGGTGGAGCCACTCTCCCGAGGAGTCATGCTGGCAGGAAGCACGGTGTACTGGCCTTGCCTTTCATAGCTGATCGTGGCATCTGATATTAATAACAGACTCTACAATGAAAAAAAATAAAAATTTGATCCATTTTCTCACAACGGCCCGGCCGCTGCCATCTTGCTTGAAGGTCCGGTGTGAAATTTTGTGATGATGTCATGATGTCATATGTCACTGCACACGGATCTTCAAGCAAGATGGCGTTGGCTGGCCCGTCGTGAGCAAATGGATCAGGTAACTATTTTATTTTTTACACTATTTTAGGTTAAATCGATTTACTACTGTCAAGCACAAGGAAATCCAGCTTCACAGCGAATTAAATTTATCCTTGAGTCTAATGTCAATAAAGTCAGGAGGAGAACCGGTCAGCATGACTCCTTGAGAGACCCGCTCCACTCCCACTGCGCCTGCGCTGGGTACTGAAGCATACGGCACAGTGCGAGACCTTAGGAGAAGTCTTTACTGCCTGGTCCTGTCAAGCAAAGTGCAGAGGGCACAGCAGTTGCAGAGAGAGCAGAGCCTCTAGGTGTAATGGCAACACCCCCGTTGCTCCTAGAAGCTCATTTGCATATGTTAAAACTTTATTTTTCTCAGTAATGCTAGTACATATGTACATGGGATCAACATTGATGCTTTTAGCTGCCAAGTGCACATGTAACAGGTCAGCCAGTTTCATAGCTACAAATCTGCTGACAGGTGCCCTTTCATCTTTATGTATGTCTTTATTTTGGGTAGTAGTGCTAGTCCATTTTGTTTTTAAAGGGAACCTTTCACATTGAAAATGCAGTCCAATCTGCAGACATCATTACTTAAAGCTCCCCTTTTTCTATGCTTAGGATCCCAGTGGGCTGTCTCATCAGTGACTGACATCCTCCTCTTTATGAGTGTGAATACAGATATAGTTGTCAATCACTGAGTAACACTTTCCACTGGACTCCTAAGTCCATAATGAGTGGAGGTTTAAGTGAATACATGGCAAGTTGTACTGAATCTTCTCTAGTAAATCCATATTTCAATCTAATCAGCTCCCTCTGCTTTATAGCATGCTTTTTGGGGGATTTTTATGGTGACAGTTTCACCTAAAGTAAGCATTAGTGATGTCGCGAACATAAAATTTTCAGTTCGCGAACAGCGAACGCGAACTTACGCAAATGTTCGCGAACGGGCGAACCGGGCGAACCGCCATAGACTTCAATTGGCAGGCGAATTTTAAAACCCACAGGGACTCTTTCTGGCCACAATAGTGATGAGAAAGTTGTTTCAAGGGGTCTAACACCTGGACTGTGGCATGCCGGAGGGGGATCTATGGCAAAATTCCCATGGAAAATTACGTAGTGGACGCAGAGTCGGGTTTTAATCCATAAAGGGCATAAATCAACTAACATTCCTAAATTGTTTGGAATAACGTGCTTTAAAACATCCAGTGTGTGTATACGATCAGGTATGATGTTGTATCGATCAGGTAGTGTAAGGGTTACGCCCGCTTCACTGACATTGACAGACCAAACTCCCTTTAATGCACCGCAAACAGTTCATTTGCACAACCGCAAACTCCCCATTTGCACAAGGTTGGATACCAAGCTAGCCACGTCCCGGTGATGTCATTGAAGGTTTCTTCCTCCACCCAGCCACGTACAACACCAAGGGTCCCCAAAAGGTGAATTGAATTGATTTTTCGAACGGGGAGATGGTTAAAAAAAACGCTGGCTCGCTCCCCTGTGTTTTTATCCACGGTGACTGCGTCTGCGCCGTGCAATTTACTGTCACACCCGATATGAGTATAATTTTCTGTAGTACTATTCTCATCAGTTTAATCCCTCTAACGTCCCCAATCTGGGGGCCATTTATTGAATAGATTTTTCGAACGGGGAGATGGTTAAAAAAACGCTGGCTCCCTCCACTCTGTTTTAATCCACGGTGACTGCGTCTGCGCCGTGCAATTTACTGTCACACCCGATATGAGTGGTATTTTCTGTAGTACTATTCTCATCAGTTTAATCCCTCTAACGTCCCCGACTCCCCAATCTGGGGGCCATTTATTAAATAGATTTTTCTAACGAGAAATGGTTAAAAAAACGCTGGCTCCCTCCACTCTGTTTTAAACCACTGTCACTGCGTCTGCGCCGTGCAATTTACTGTCACACCCGATATGAGTGGTATTTTCTGTAGTACTATTCTCATCAGTTTAATCCCTCTAACGTCCCCAATCTGGGGGCCATTTATTGAATAGACACCTCAGCAAAGGAAGCAGCAGCGGGTACAACATCATCATCATCATCATCATCACACTGTACGTCCATGTGTGTAATCCTGCCTGACTGAGACATATCCCCGTAATCTACATCATCTGGCAATAATGGTTGCGCATCGCTAATTGCATCCAACTGATGTGTAAATAACTCCTCTAACGGATCAAGTGAAGCGGCTGTGGTGGCTGTGGTGGTAGTGGTGGTGGTGGCGACGGGCGGGTGTGTGGTAACTTGAGAGCAGGTGACCGAAGCTGAGCTGGAGGAGGATGGTGCGTCAAGGTTCTTAGCGGAAGCTGTTGAAGATTGGGTGTCCTGTCTAAGCCAGTCAACTACGTTCAGGGTACGTGGCCTCTGAAAACTGGGCATTATTCCAGGGACAGTGGAAATCACAGCACCACGACCACGACGGCCCCTGCGGGCTGGCCTGCCTCTGCCTGTCATTTTTTTTTTAGATAAGTGGTACTACGCGTGCTAGGTACTGTGCCACCCGGTATGAGTGGTTGGCACTGGCAGTGGGCACACTACAGTCTGTGGAAGTGGGCCTGACACACACTGGCAGCAGGCAAGCAACTGTAATTAGACTACTGTCTAAAAATTAAATGCCTTATTTATCGGCAAGCTACTGTGCCACCCGGTATCAGTGGTTGGCACTGGCAGTGGGCACACTACAGTCAGTGGAAGCGGGCCTGACACATACTGGCAGCAGGCAAGCAACTGAATTTAGACTACTCTCTAAAAATTAAATGCCTTATTTATCGGCAAGCTACTGTGCCACCCGGTATCAGTGGTTGGCACTGGCAGTGGGCACACTACAGTCAGTGGAAGAGGGCCTGACACACACTGGCAGCAGGCAAGCAACTGAATTTAGACTACTGTCTAAAAATTAAATGCCTTATTTATCGGCAAGCTACTGTGCAACCCGGTATCAGTGGTTGGCACTGGCAGTGGGCACACTACAGTCAGTGGAAGTGGGCCTGACACACACTAGCAGCAGGCAAGCAACTGAAATTACACTAAAGTGTAAAAATGAAATGCCTTTTTTGATGCAAAGTACTGTGCCACACGGGATGACAGGGGTGGGCACTGGCAGTGGGCACACTACAGTCAGTGGAAGTCGGCCTGACACACACTGGCAGCAGGCAAGCAACTGAAATTACACTAAAGTGTAAAAATTAAATGCCTGTTTTTGATGCAAAGTCCTGTGCCACACGGGATGACAGGGGTGGGCACTGGCAGTGGGCACACTACAGTCAGTTGAAGTCGGCCTGACACACACTAGCAGCAGGCAAGCAGCTGAAATTACACTAAAGTGTAAAAATTAAATGCCTTTTTATGCAAAGTCCTGTGCCAGCCGGTATGAGTGGTGGGCACTGGCAGTGGGCACACTACAGTCAGTGGAAGTCAGCCTGACACACACTGGCAGGCAACTAACCTTAGATTAAAGTGTAAAAATTAAGTGCCTTTTTTTATGCAAAGTCCTGTGCCACACGGGATGACAGGGGTGGGCACTGGCAGTGGGCACACTACAGTCAGTTGAAGTCGGCCTGACACACACTAGCAGCAGGCAAGCAGCTGAAATTACACTAAAGTGTAAAAATTAAATGCCTTTTTTATGCAAAGTCCTGTGCCAGCCAGTATGAGTGGTGGGCACTGGCAGTGGGCACACTACAGTCAGTGGAAGTCAGCCTGACACACACTGGCAGGCAACTAACCTTAGATTAAAATGTAAAAATTAAGTGCCTTTTTTTATGCAAAGTCCTGTGCCACACGGGATGACAGGGGTGGGCACTGGCAGTGGGCACACTACAGTCAGTTGAAGTCGGCCTGACACACACTAGCAGCAGGCAAGCAGCTGAAATTGCACTAAAGTGTAAAAATTAAATGCCTTTTTTATGCAAAGTCCTGTGCCAGCCGGTATGAGTGGTGGGCAGTGGCGTAACTAGAAATGACTGGGCCCCACAGCAAATTTTTGAATGGGGCCCCCTTCCCCAGTAATTTTTTCACAACCCCTTCCTTTCATGCCACCCCCTTTCCTGTGGCTAGTAAAGATCGCTCTCTCAGACCAGGCCCGGCAGCTGTTCCATCCGTTTTCTGCACTGTCTATACTGCCATTGTGAATAATTTCATTGTGTAATAATGTTGAGGGACCCTGAAAAAATCTTTTACTTCTCCTCCTCTTGGATGGGCCCCTTCTGGGTCAGGGCCCCAAAGCAGCCGCTTCCCCTGCTTCCCCTATAGTTACGCCCCTGGTGGTGGGCACGCTACAGTCAGTGGAAGTCAGCCTGACACACACTGGCAGGCAACTAACCTTAGATTAAAGTGTAAAAATTAAATGCCTTTTTTGATGCAAAGTCCTGTGCCACATGGGATGACAGGGGTGGGCACTGGCAGTGGGCACACTACAGTCTGTGGGCCTGCAGCTCCTCACACACAGGCAGGCCAGGCAACTGCAATATGTATATAAAGGAAAAAAAAAAAGCACACTAATGTTGCAGCCCTAAAAAGGGCTTTTTGGGGTGCTGTCAGGACGCTGTCCTTACAGCAGAGATCAGATGAGTCTTTCAGGACTGGAGTGGACACTGAATTCACTAGCCTAGCTATCGATTTCCCAATTAAATCAGCAGCAACTACACTCTCCCTCCTTTCACTAAGACTGCAAATTCCAAATGAATCTAAAATGGATGCTGTTCAGGAGATGGGAGGGTCTGGGAGGGAGGGTATGCTGCTGATTGGCTGGAATGTGTCTGCTGACTGTGAGGTACAGGGTCAAAGTTTGCTCAATGATGATGTATAGGGGGCGGACCGAACATCGCATGTGTTAGCCCGTTGAGGCGAACGCGAACAAGCTATGTTCGCCGGGAACTGTTCGCCGGCGGATAGTTCGGGCCATCTCTAGTAAGCATTAGTTTTCAGCAGAGATGATGCAGATGTCACTGTGTAACCCTAGCTCAACTATAGAAGCCTATTACAGAAATTTGAGTTGGAGAGGGGCACTAGACAGTGATGCCCCCTGACTCCCCTGTTATTTGCACTGGCAATAGAGCCTCTGGCTTGCCTAGTAAGGTCCTCTAGTGGCTTTCAACGGGGTGGGGTTGAAGAGCGTATATCTGTATACAATGACAATATGCTATTGTATGATGGTGACTTGGAGACATCTATAGACTTTATTACTAATATAATAGATTTCGGTCTCCACTCTGGGCTGAGTTTAAGTCACACCAATCTGAGGGTGGTGGAATTGGTCAAGTACCTTGGCATAGAGGAGTCCCCGAAACTTTCTAATTAATGCTCCACCAATCTCTTGCCGTTGCTAAGTTTGCACCTGGTGTAAGCTACCTCAATCGGTGATTGGGAGGGGTAATCTAATGAAGATAGTATTGATGCCACAATTCCTATGCATGTTGCATAATTCTCCAGTGTGGATTCCGCTTAGATTCTAAAGTCAATAAACTGTTAGAGAGTAACTATTAAAACTTTTTCTAATATACTTTATTAATTTTGTATTTTTATTAGACTTTTCCTCCCTAAAGCATACCATTCACTATGTGCTTAGAACTCCGTTCTCTGTACAAAGATGACCAAGGTAGGCGTCAGCACCTGGCATTCCCGGGCAAGTGCTGGGGCCACCAGCTCCTGGCGGGCCCACAGCACAGCTGCCGGGGGTCAGAAGCAATGAGCAATTCCATCAATACTGATGGAAGTGCTCATTGCTGGAGTGCAGGGAGCTGGGTCCTGTCAATCACCGCTCAGCTCCCCGCGCTCCTCCCCTCCCTCAGGCCGGCAGTGCTCTGAATGGTGAAGCAGGAAGACTTCAGCCTGCAGGCAAAGATCACGCTGCCAGCCTGTGTGGGCGGAGCCTGCAGCCCAGTAATCGGCATAAGCTCCGCCTACACAGTGCTGCAGAGCGATCTGTGCCTGCAGGGAAGAGAAGACTGTGAGCTTCAGGAATGGGACAATGTGAGTAGTTGCTGTGTTTTTTTGTTTTTATAATACAGAGGGGTCACAGAGGACTTTATTACTATGGAGGGGGGCACAGAGGTCTTTATTACTATGGAGCGGGCACAGAGGTCTTTATTACTAAGGAGGGGGCACAGAGGACTTTATTACTATGGAGGAGGCACAGAGGACATTATTATAATGGAGGCGGCACAGAGGACGTGTTTGCTATGGAGGGGGCACAGAGGTCTTTATTACTATGAAGTGGGCACATAGGTCTTTATTACTATGGAGGGGACACAGAGGTCTTTATTACTATGGAGGGGACACAGAGGGCATTTCTACTATGGAGGGGGCACAGAGGGCATTACTACTCTGGAGGGGTCACAGAGGGCATTACTAATGTGAAGGGGGCACATTGGGCATTTCTACTATGGAGGGGGCACAGAGCCAGAGGGCATTACTATAATGAAGGGGGCGAAGTGGGCGTTATTACTGTGAAGGGGGGCACAGTGGGCATAATTACTGTGAATGGGGCACAATGGGGATTTCTACTATGAAGGGCTATAGAGGGGCTTTTTGTCAAAAGTTAGCGGAAAGGGAGACTTTGTGAGAAAAAACAATAAAAAATCAATTTCGCTAACTTGTTCCAAAAAAAAAATCTTCTATGAACTCGCCATGCCCCTCAAGGAATACCTTGGGGTGTCTTCTTTCCAAAATGGGGTCACATGTGGGGTATTTATACTGCCTGGCATTTTAGGGGCCCTAAAGCGTGAGAAGAAAAATGCGTAAAAATGCCCTCCTAAAGGTACTCATTGGAATTTGGGCCCCTTTGCGCATCTTGGCTGCAAAAAAGTGTCACACATGTGGTATCGCCGTACTCAGGAGAAGTAGGGCAATGTGTTTTAGGGTGTATTTTTACACATACCCCTGCTGGGTGAAAGAAATATCTCTGTAAATTGCCAACTTTGTATAAAACATTTTAAAAAGTTGTCATTTACAGAGATATTTCTCACACACAGTATGGGTATATATAAAAATACACCCCAAAACACATTGCTCTTCTTCTCCTGAGTACGGCGATACCACATGTGTGACGCTTTTTTGCAGCCAAGATGCGCAAAGGGCACCTAATTCCAATGAGTACCTTTAGGATTTTACAGGGCATTTTTACGCATTTGGATTCTCGCGCTTTAGGTTCCCTAAAATGCCAGGGCAGGATAAATACCCCACAAGTGACCCCATTTTGGAAAGAAGACACCCCAAGGTATTCTGTGAGGGGCATGTCGAGTTCACAGAAATTTTTTTTTTTGGCACAAGTTAGCGGAAATTGATATTTTTTATTTTTTTTAATTTTTGTTTTTTACAAAGTCTCATATTTCACTAACTTGTGACAAAAAATAAAATTTTACATGAACTCACCATACCCCTCACGGAATACCTTGGGGTATCTTTTTTCTAAAATGGGGTCACTTGTGGGGTATTTATACTGCCCTGGTATTTTCGGGGTCTCTAAAGCGTGAGAAGAAGTCTGGAATCAAAATGTGTAAAAATGTCCTGTGAAATCATAAAGGTATTCATTGGAATTTGGGCCCCTTTGAGCACCCAGGCTGCAAAAAAGTGTCACACATGTGGTATCGCTGTACTCAGGAGAAGTAGGGCAATGTGTTTTGTGGTGTATTTTTACATATACCCATGTTGGGTGAGAGAAATATCTCTGTAAACTGACAACTTTGTATAAATTTTTTAAAAAGTTGTCATTTACAGAGATATTTCTCACACCCAGCAGGGGTATATGTAAAAATACACCCCAAAACACATTGCCCTACTTCTCTTGAGTACGGCGATACCACATGAGTGACACTTTTTTGCAGCCTGGATGCGCAAAGGGGCCCAAATTCCAACGAGTACCTTTAGGTTTTACAAGGTTGCTCACAATTTAGCCCCGCCCAAAATGCCAGAACAGTGAACACACCCCACAAATGACCCCATTTCGGAAAGTAGACACCCCAAGGTATTCACTGAGGGGCATAGTGAGTCCGTGGGAGATTTTTTATTTTTTTTCCAGAAGTTAGCAGAAATGGAAACTTTATTATTATTTTTTTTCCTCAGAAAGTGTCATTCCGCTAACTTGTGAAAAAAAATGAAATGATACATGAACTCACTATGCCCCTCCGCGAATACTTTGGGGTGTCTTCTTTTTAAAATGGTGTCATTTGGGGGTATTTATACTATCCTGACAATCTTGCACCTGAAGAAACATGACAGGTGCTCAGAAAGTCAGAGCTGCATCAAAATGCGGAAATTCACTTTTTTGCACCATAGTTTGTAAACGCTATAACTTTTACCCAAACCAATAAATATACACTTATTGGATTTTTTTTATCAAAGACATGTAGAACAATAAATTTTGCGAAAAATTTATATAGAAATGTAGTTAAAAAAAAATTACTACAGAAAGTGAAAAATGTCATTTTTTTGCAAAAGTTTCGGTCATTTTTGATTAATAGCAAAAAAAGTTAAAATGTCAGCAGCAATGAAATACCACCAAATGAAAGCTCTATTAGTGAGAAGAAAAGGAGGTAAAATTAATTTGGGTGGTAAGTTGCATGACGAAGCAACAAACGGGGAAAGTATTGAAAAAAATGGTGAGGTCTTCTCAAAGGAAACCAAACTTCACTGGCGCTGGTATTGGGGCTCTGCTCATAGTAAACCTCTCCTAGTCTAACCTTGAAATTCTATATTCTTTTGTTTAATGTTTCCTATTAGTGTGAGTAACACAGTTATACTATTAATGTGGTAGACTTACCACTTGTATTTTTGCTGGTGTTCACTAGGATCGTGACGTGTTCAAAGGATCCGATTCTTGCTTCCAGCATGCGATATGGCTGACGATCCTCTTCTTGTTCCCCTCTGCGTACACACGCTGCTCCAGCCGGTAGCCGCTAGTGTTGAGCGCGAATATTCTAATAGCGAATTTTTTTATCGAATATCGGCACTTCGCTAATTTGCGAATATTTCGAATATAGCGCTATAAATTCGCTATTTCGAATATTCGTTTTTTTTTTTTTTTGTTATATTTTTTTCTTTCCCACTTCCCAAAAGTAGTTCTTACCTGTCCTGAGGATTCCTGGCTTCATGGCTGCTCTAGTCAGTGCCCGTTGCCGCTTCTGCCGACTTCCGTGCTCATGGAGCGTCCCCATCACCATGGGAACGTCTCCATATACTAAAATGTACTGTCGGATTTGAGGAATTACGTTTAAATCGCAATGCGATTAATTCAAGTTATATTAATCGCATTGCGATTACAACTTAGCACTGCTATCTTACATAGGCTAGAATTAACGAATATGGAATATAGCACTAGCAGTGCTAAGTTGAAATCGCAATGCGATTACTTCAAGTTAAATTAATCGCATTGCGAATTCAACTTAGCACTGCTGCTATATTCCATATTCGTTAACTTCGTTCATTCTAGCAAGCTGACCCATTATAAACCCAGCTCAAAGTTGAAATCGCAATGCGATTAATATAACTTGAATTAATCGCATTGCGATTTCAACGTAATTCCTCAAATCCGACAGTACATTTTAGTATATGGAGACGTTCCCATGGTGATGGGGACGCTCCATGAGCAAGGAAGTTTATGGTTGGCTTGGTAGAATTAGCGAGTAGCGAATATGACGAATGTATTCTACATCTTCGTTTTAGCAACCTATTCGTCAACTTCGCTAATTCTAGCAATCAAATAGGAAGGTTGACTATAGAGACAGCTGTGTTTAATTCGCTATGCAATTTTTTTTTTTTTTTTTTAATAGAATAATTATATTACTTGATATAATTATTATAATTATTCTATTTATAAAAAAATATATATATATATATATATATATATAATCGCATAGCGAATTAAACACAGCTGTCTCTATAGTCAACCTTCCTATTTGATTGCTAGAATTAGCGAAGTTGACGAATAGGTTGCTAAAACGAAGATGTAGAATACTTCGTTATCTTCGTTTTGAGGAATATGACGAATACATTTGTCATATCCGTCATCTTCGCTATAATTCTAGATATGAAACCAATAGGAAAGTAGCCTTAAGTTAAAATCGCAATACGCGATTATTTAAATCGCATATTAATCGCGATAACTAGAATAATGACGAATATTCGATTTCGACGAATATGAAATGAATATTCTTTCGAATATTCGGGAATTTCGTCGAAATCGAATATGGCACCTGCCGCTCATCACTAGTAGCCGCGTGGTGCCAGGGAACTGGTGTATAGAGTCGGCGTATGAGAACGTTTGTGTGTGTGATGTCACCGCAGGTAAGTTCGGGCGCTTTCAGAGGTCAAGGGTTATCCGACGCGTTTCCGAGCCTACCAGATCCCTGATGAAGGAGCCGTCGGGAAACCCTTGACCTCTGAAAGCGCCCGAACTTACCTGCGGTGACGTCATGCGCACAAATGTTCTCATATGCCGACTTTATACACCAGTTCCCTGGCACCACACGGCTACCGGCCGGAGCAGCGGATCGTCAGCCATATCGCATGCTGGAAGCAAGAATCGGATCCTTTGAACACGTCACGATCCTAGTGAACACCAGCGAAAATACAAGTGGTAAGTCTACCACATTAATAGTATAACTGTGTTACTCACACTAATAGGAAACATTAAACAAAAGAATATAGAATTTCAAGGTTAGGCTAGGAGAGGTTTACTATGAGCAGAGCCCCAATACCAGCGCCAGTGAAGTTTGGTTTCCTTTGAGGAGACCTCACCATTTTTTTCAACATTTCAGTTATTTATAGGGGGGACAGCAAAACCCTATCTCTCACTGTGCTGCGGACTCCCACATAGGGAGTAATAAAAGGGCTCGCAGACGGGAGCGCAGAATTGCGATCCAAAAAGTTTCCTAAATGGTGAAAGTAGTGTAGTGCAGAATTGTAAAAAGTGGGCTGGTCATTTAAGGTGTTTAAGCTAGGGGGGCTGAGGTGGTTAAAGGGAAAAATTTAGCAGTTGGAAAAAGCATTGGTTGTTGCATATGAATAGCACAAATTAGTAGGGCAGTAAATTATCTCGATCTTTGCCTTGTACAAACAAAAAATAGAATATATGAGACAGCTCTGTTTGTTGCATCTGTAAAGAATAGATCAGATGAGAGGCTATAGAAACCACGGGAATAGCCCTGGGGCTTACATTTGCAGGTGACGTCAGATGAAAGGACTATGCTGGAAGCCATAAGCCCCCTGCTTTGCTATCTCAATGACATGCTGCTTATAACTTTCAAAAGTGGCATGCAGCAAATAATGTTTTGTAGAATGCAATGCAGTAGCTTTATAAAATGAGAGCACTGTGGAAAATACCAAAGAAGATGTTCTCTGGTATTTCAACCAAAATTTCAGCTATAGTGGCAGAGTTCTATATGTAAAGCCAATAAACCTGCTGTTACAGATTATATACAAAATGTTACTATGAATTTGTTTTCTTGTGTGTTCTTTGATTAGTCTTTCATGCTATTTACAAAGCATCTAAAGGGGTTTTCCAACATTTTCATACCGATGACCTATCCTCCGGATAAGTCATCAGTATCTGATCGGTGGAGGTCCAACATCCGAGACCCCTCCCGATTAGCTGTTTTAGAAGGTTACAGCACTCACAGGAGACTCATGTGACTCCTTGCAACTTACTTAGGCTAGGAACGTCACAACCATCGGTCATGTGGCCTAGGCGCAGCTCAGTCCGATTCAAGTGAATGGGGCTGAGCTGCAATACTAAGTACCGCCCTTATTCAAAGTACAGAGATGTCCTTGGCAACCTGTGAGGAGGCAGCGGCGCTCCCTGCAGTGCTGTAGTCACCTCAAACAGCTGATCGGTGGGGGCCCCAGGGGTTGGACCCCCATGATCAGATACTGATGACCTATCCTTTCTATCATCAGTCGGGAAACCCCTTTAAGTATCTTTGTACAAATGTTATTTGCTTACAGATCAAAACAGATTTTTACACTGGTGAAATGTGTTATCTCCAAACATGTGCCTTTTTCCATGTTCAGGGTGGACAAAAATGGGTATTCCACCAAAAATTGATCTGCAGTTTCATTTTAACAGGTTTGAAGATTACATTGGTGGAATCCAAGAGTTTGGATATCATTCATTTTCAAAATTATAGCAGTGATTTTCAATTTTTTTCATCATAGAAAAATGATGAAACAGCACTCTGAATTAAAGGGCATTAAAGTCAGTGGGGCTAGGATGTTGTTCCATAGACCTCCAGTAAATCAAATCTCAGAGTGGTTCCTGAGGGCCTCAATCACTTTATAGAGGCTAATTGGTAGTGGTCATCATGAACTCCACCAAAAAGATTTTTTTCTGATGTGTATTTATGATGTCTGAAGTTGCTTCTTCATTACATTTCCCCACTAAATGGAAGATCAAATGGAGGACAACTTTAATAACAAGCATTTTCAGATAAACTGTATATTTTTATCTCTACAGTGTTTTTGTCTTGCAGGAATCAAGAATGGCAGAGAAAGCACTCTTGATAAACATTACTGTAATTCTGATCCACCCTTAGCAGGACCTGGTTTCCGTTCTCTGCGCCTGGTGACAATGCCAAGATACATAATCTTGGGTTCCATTGCAAACCTAGAAGTTTTAGTGACTGTGATGATGACTTCAGCACATCTGCTTGTCAAGATCTTCCTCCATGGTTAAACAGCACAAGTAATGAAATAAGGGGGACACATGTAGCTTCAATAAGTAATATTCATAATCATAAGCAGAAGTACTTGCACAGTTACCGTGCCCTGGGCACATGATGTACATTTTCTCTAAATTAACAACTGTTTTCCCAGGCATGCAAATGCCCTATTACCAAATACAGGTACCACCTAAGTAAATACAGTATAATTAATATACGTGCATTTCTATGCTGCTTTAGGCATGTGCCTAGTTTGCTCTCAAGATAAATACAGCTCTGTTTAGCTATTCAATTACTTTCTTTGGCTTTCCCTTAAAGCTAAAAACAGGTAAGGGAACAGCATAAATAGCAATCTAATAAAATATTGCTATTAATGGAGTCATTTCAGATGTATTTAATGTGGCTGATTTTAGCATCTGTATTTGGGCTCATGCACATGACTGTTTGTCTTTTGTGGTCCGCAAAAAAAAAATGGATGACATCTGTGTGATGTCCGTGTTGCATCGTTTTCTTTTAATTTTTGTCCGCAAAATAGACAAGAATTGGCCATGTTCTAGCTTTATACATGCAGAGACAGAATGCACATGGAGTGATTTAAGTTTTCTTTCAAGCCCCATTGAAACGAAGCCCTTACAGCCACAACCCCTTCATCTCATGTAGCCACGTACCCTTTATATTTTTGCCCGGGCACAAAACATGTTGCTCTGTACTACGAGAGTGGGATTACATAAGAGTGCTATTTTTTCTTGTATATATTAGAATTTCTTGGGGGAACTCTTGCTAAAACGTCCTTTCTATGGTCAATGTGATACCTCATGGTGATAATTAGTTTTGGAGAACCTTAGGTTCCAATCTATTCCTGGCTTCCATGGGTTCATGGCTGGGAAACACTGGATAAAGTCGTGAGTAGTCCGATTTACAAAGCACAAAAATAAAACAAAAGGCAAGCGCCAAATAATCAATGACTCTCTATATACAGTATCAATGAGTTGCAGTTGGTTGTGCACAGATCATAAAACTCATATGCTGGGCTTTAGCTATAAGGATTATCAATGGTCAATGCAGAAAGTAAGGTAATAAAAGTTGTTAATTAACTAATATTTGATGGAGATTATTTGACTCTAATCCCACCTGTTCCTCTTCTAAAGCTCATCCTACATAAAGTATTGATATTCCTGCTGTGTGGCTGGAGGTCTTTCCCAGCTTGGGATGGAGGCACCACAATAAAACAACTGAACCAAGGCTTGATGTGACATTATGTAGCCCAGGGCTATGAAACCACCATTCCAGAGCCCAGATATCCTAGTTGGTTTCTTCTTAAGCCATTGTTCCCAACAAATTTTAAGGTGGGTTCTAGGAAGAGAACTTTTGCACTTCAGCCTACTGCATCTCTTCAAGAGTAAGACGTAAAAAAGCTGAATTATGTGACAGACTGTACTGCGTGACCAGCTCCGGCTTAAAAATTCATACACCGTCACATAATGTACTAGCCTCTTCATTTACCATTTGCGGTCAAAGTGTCCCCTTGTGAACAATACAATGTTTAACAATGTAAATCAAAGAGAATTCATGGGTCATTATTTAGCAATTTGGTGTAAGCAGCAAATAAAAAACAGCCAGTCATTATTCTGTATGGTGGTAATTTATCTCAAGCAAGTAAGTAATAATGTAAGTTGTAAAGTATAAGTAAATACTATGGACAAAAATCTATTTGTTCACTGTACACTTTTTAAAACAAATCTGAATCCTGAATATGTGTCAGCGAGAAGACAAGTGGTCAATTGTAGTATCAAAGGCTGACCAGCATAATTAATAATAAATAAATATGTACATAATTCAAGGAAATCTGTTACACATAAATTAAAGGGGTATTCCCATCTTACACAATGGGGGCATATCGTTGGTATATGCCCCTATTGTCTGATAGGTGTGGGTTCCACCTCTAGGATAGCACAATTATTTAAAAAATTCAGCCAAAAATGAAGCCAGCAAATTTTCAGAATCCCCATAGAGCTGAATGGGAGTGCACTGCGCTTGCACGGCCACTGCTTCCATTGACTTCTATGGGGATGATGCTATTTTTGGCAGCCCCTTAGAAATGAATGGAGGCCGACCGCGCATGCGCTGTGTGCTCTCCTTCACTTTGCCAGCTGTGTTTATAAGAAAGGTGCGGGTCTCAGAGGTGGGACCCACATCTATCAGACAATGGGGACATATCCTAGGTTTATTTCTGCTGCAGAGGGTCCTGCAGATTCCAAAAAAGAACTTGCAGTAGTATTTTGTCCAGCAGAATGCCGTATTCATGCAGGAAAGCCAACAGAACCCATTATACTCAATGGGATCCATCGGGCACAGGCAGTACCTGGCATATGCTAGATTCTGGTTTTCTGTTCCCAAGTCAGAAAAGGAAGCTGGAACTTCTCTGTAGATGTCAAACTAGCCTAAGTTAGCATAGTATATTGTGCTAGGTAAAAGAAATGCAAGACTGCATACGATGGCCCCAATAATCAAAAAATCCACAAAAATATCCAAGGCTAGTTGCACAATATCGTTATAGGGAACAGCCTGCTGGATCTCTGTGCACTCTGGCATTGCCAGAGGTTTGTAAGCCTCCGTCCGGTCCCATTCACTATAATGGGGACTGGCGGAGATCCTGCTGCATTCCGGCAAATATGGCAAGAATCGGCTGCTACACACCTTACTAGCCTAACAGAAAAAACATTGTCTATCACAGTGCAGCTTCATTATGTAACTAAAAAACTTACATTTTTTTTAATGAAATTAACACAAATAATACATTTAAAATATAATGGCTATAAAGCAACAAATAACATATACATACTGCCTATTAAACTACACAGGTTGGCATGTCGAGATTGCAGAGAATTAAATCAATACTGCTCTTGCCTGCCCCTTAATCTCGAGCCAGAATCTTGGAGCATTCTTAGTACAATTCTCTCTAGGTCAGGAATGAGATGATGCTTTAAGCATGTGCTAAAATTCTGGCATAGGCACAAGGTTTCAGGGCTAGGTGACAGCAGTATACAGATACCTGGCCCTGTCAACGCCTATATCTGGTGGTGGATCCGTCGGAGTTATGAAGAGGCCCATAACTTCGGCGCATCCAGCACCAGTCTAAATGTAAGCCAGCTTCTTTGCTATCTTAAATTTGGACCATTTTCACCAAGCCCACTTTTTTAGATCTGGGGAAAAATTGCTGATTGTGGTGAAACTAACCGTTGCGCCGCAATCTGCGCAAGAAATACACCTAATATAGGCGTATTTCAGTATAGTAAATGATCCCCAAAGTGCTTTTCTTTTCTGCTGAATTCAGCAATGGATTTAAAACAGAAAAGTAATTATTTGTCTCTAGAGCTGGAGTAGATTTCTACTTAGGGATATGGGCCGCTGGAGGATGCTCTTAATTTATGATGATGTGTCATAAATTAAATGCATCCTCTGGAGGTGCAGGGGAGGTGTCAAAGGTCTTTTAGGCTAAAATGGTCAGGTCTTCAAGAGTTTAAATGAAGCAGAAACCAGCGGCATATAATATGTCCAAAATGTAAAAAAAGGCAAAAAAACTAAAAATAATGCCCAATGCAATGCATTTTTACTATCACAATTATTGTGATAATGGTGAGCAGACTGGAAAAATAAAATATAAGCAATTAAGATAAAGGTTAAAACTTCATGGATTTGATCATTTCCATCATTTACACATAGTGAAAATCAATAGTGTTTTATGCTAAATGTAAATTCGGCCTTAGGGCTAATGTACCTCAGGCAATACAAGTGTAATAATCGGGAATGAACCATTTGTTCCTGATCATAGCATGATTGTTCAGCCGCAGTAGAGCTGAACTGACATGCAGCAATCATCCCCTCTGTATAGGGATTGTTTATCCGTATACAGATTCATTGGTTGTTGGCAGTACATTCCTGCTGACAGTGATTTCAGGTGCTGCATTAAGGATGCAATAGGCGGAAAATTTCTATAAGTCTATTATCGGGAAAGAGCGCTCTTACAAATTTTCGGGCCTGATAATTGTCTCAATTTCCAGGCCGTAGTAAGGATTTCACTGCATTTCACTGTAGTTTATTGCTGTTATTCAGCTTATAATATGTAATGAAATGTCCATGTCTTACAGGGTATAAAAGCTGTTAGGCACACATTATTTAGCAAATCTCGTTTTCTCAACTGGATAATCTGGGTCAGGAGCGGGCCATATGTCCCAGAGCGGCATTGATCGTGCGCATGATGCTGTGCACGTCGGGGCTATTGTCCTGTACTTATATAATCATATGAGTGTGGGACAGTAGCCCCGCAGATGGCCCGATGTGCACAGTATCATTGTAATCTATGATGCTGTGTGCTCCCGTGCGCACGATCAATGCCGCTCCGGGACATATGGCCCGCTCACGGACTGTATGTCTCGGAGGGCATGCGGTCGTGAGCAAGAGGCCTTACTCTGTAGATAAAAAGTGAGTTATATATTGGATACATTTACACTATTGTAATGTTTGTCTATGCTGTGACATGTGAATACCCTTTAGTCCAAGATTTTACTCATGCAATAAGACACTAAGTGAATACAACCTTGTTTTGATCATAGAACTTTAAAGAAATTGTTTCTGCCCAGAGATCAAACTGTCTTCCAGGAGAAGGTAATTAAGATGCTGTTAAAAAAGAGATGGACAGGTAATGAGAGGAACAAACAAGCTCAGCTACTGCTGGGATATAACTCATCCATTATGTGGCCTTGTCAAGAACAATAAAGGCCTGATTCCAGGGAACATCCCTGAAGCTGAACAAACAAAAATATTTCTTATGAGCCTAAAAGACCATGACTGTAGCACTTCAGAAATGTTCAATGAGTGGTGAGCTGCACGATAATAGGCTTTTTATAAAACTATCCCCTTAGGGCTTGTTGGTTATGTTTGTTTTTATGAAAAAGTATAGCCGGGGAAAGGAGTAAGGGTGATGTGTAAAGGTTACTGACCCCCTAAGTCACATCCCTTTATTCTGCAGTGGGTTTAAAGGCATTTTCTGGAACATCACATAGATAGAAATTAAGTTAATGACAATCAGTTGGTTTTACCAGACAGTTCTTCTTTTGTTCCTCAGTAACAAAAATGAGGTCAACTTCTCAATAAACAAGTGTCCATGAGGCCCCCTATATGTGACTGTTTATGTAGTGGTATATAGGATAGGCTTATTTCATTGATCTCTTTGCTTCCTGTTGGCAGGTCACCCCATCTGATTATTACTCTTTATGAATAAATATTGCTTTATGTCTCCTGTAACTAATAAATGAGGTTCTCCAGGAAAAAGGCCGTTTGTGCCCGGCTACAATCACATCACCCTGCCATGTTTTATTTGCTCTACTGAACTGTAATGTGTGGATAAGGATCTAGTAAAGATAAAATGTTGAAAGAGTTGTCCAATGAAAATTATTCTGCAGTTTTTAAAACAGCACCTGGATATGAATATTTTTGTAATCGCATGAAATTAAACATTTTGCATAGCCACAGACTTATTCTATAAAATGTATCTGTATAGCGCCACATGCTGTTTGCTTTTTTCTTATTTCTTTGTCCGGCTCACAGAGAAGGCCGTAAATGCTCAGTTCCATCCATTAACTACTACAGGACCGCCTAACGCAGGGATGCGTCCTGCGGGCGGTCCTGTAGCTCTGAGATGACGCGTCGGCGCGTCATCTCGTGAGAGCCGAGATCTCCTGTGAACGCGCACGCGCGCGCGCGCGCGTTCACAGAGAAGCGAGGCACGGCAGTTAGGCTACAGCCTGCCAGCGATGATCCATCGCTGGCAAGCTGTAGATGCGAATAAAATCGCATCAAACAGCTATATCAGACGCTGTTTTATGAACAGCGTCTGATATAGCTGCTACCTGGTCCTCTGGTGGTCCCATTTGCTGGGATCGACCACCAGAGGACCAGGTAACACAGTAAAGTTGCACCAAACACTACACTAACCCCCCCCCCCCTCACCTATTAACCCCTTGATCACCCCATCTAGACCCCCTGATCACCCCCCTGTCATTGATCACACCCCTTTGTAAGGCTCCATTCAGACGTCCATATGTGCTTTGCGGATCCGTGGATTCACGGATCCGTGGATTCACGGATCCGCAAATCCGATCCGCGGATCCGATCCGCAGATCCTCAAAACACGGACACCGGTTATGTGCTTTCCGCATTTTGCAGATCCGCACATTGCCAGAACTATATAGAAAATGCTATTTCTTGTCCGCGGACAAGAATAGGACATGTTCTATATTTTTGCGTAACGGAAGTGCAGACCCGGAAGCGCGGATCCGTAATTCCGGATCCGAGCGGGACAAAGTCTGTCCCCATAGAAATGAATGGGTCCGCAATTCCGTTCCGCAAACAGAATTTCGGACGCGTGAATGGGGCATAAGGGTCCCTTATCAGCGCCAGTTAGTTAGCTACTTGTTAGGTAGCAAGCGCCCAGCCCACCGCACCGCAGTCACTGATTTTAGAGATTTTTTCATCCACATTGACCGATGCGAATGAAAAAATCTGTGCCGTTCATTTTTTTTTTTTCAGCGCAGAGGCTGAACGAAAAAAAAAATTCTCATTACCCGTATGCTCAATATACGGAGAATCGCAGAAACTCCTAATGCTGGCCATACGTGTAATGATTGCGGAGACCCTCAAATGCCAGGGCAGTACAAAAACCCCACATGTGACCCCATTTTAGAAAGAAGACACCCCAAGGTATTCCGTGAGGGGTATGGTGAGTTCATGTAAAATTTTATTTTTGTCACAAGTTAGTGGAATATGAGACTGTAAAAAAAAAAAACAATTTCCGCTAACTTGTGCCAATTTTTTTTTCTGTGAACTCGCCATACCCCTCACAGAATACCTTGGGGTGTCTTCTTTCACAATGGGGTCACTTGTGGGGTATTTATACTGCCCTGGCATTTTAGGGGTCCTAAAGCGTGAGAATCCAAATGCGTAAAAATGGCCTGTGAAATCCTAAAGGTACTCATTGTTTTAGGGCCCTTTGCGCATCTTGGCTGCAAAAGTGTCACTCATGTGGTATCGCCGACTCAGGAGAAGTAGGGCAATGTGTTTGGGGTGTATTTTACATATACCCATGTTGGTGTGAGAAATATCGCTGTAAACGACAACTTTTTAAATTTTTTATTCAAAGTTGTCAATTTACAGAGATATTTCTCTCACCCAGCATGGGTATATGTAAAAATACACCTCAAACACATCGCCCTACTTCTCCTGAGTATGGCGATGCCACATGTGTGACACTTTTTGCAGCCAAGATGCAAAGGGGCCCAAATTCCAATGAGTACCTTTAGAGGGCATTTTTACGCATTTTCTTCTCACGCTTAGGGCCCCTAAATGCCAGGGCAGTATAAATACCTCACATGTGACCCCATTTTGGAAAGAAGACACCCTAAGGTATTCGCTGAGGGGCATAAAGAGTCCATGAAAATTAAACTTTTGTCAAAAGTTAGCGGAAAGGGAGACTTTGTGAGAAAAACAATAAAAATCAATTTCCACTAACTTGTGCCAAAAAAATCTTCTATGAACTCGCCATGCCCTCATGGAATACCTTGGGGTGTCTTCTTCCAAAATGGGGTCACATGTGGGGTATTTCTACTGCCCTGGCATTTTAGGAGCCCTAAAGCGTGAGAAGAAAAATGCGTAAAAATGCTCCTTCCTAAAAGGTACTCATTGAATTTAGGCCCTTTACGCATCTTGGCTGCAAAAAGTGTCACACATGGGTACGCCGTACTCAGAGAAGTAGGGCAATGTGTTTTGGGGTGTATTTGTACATATACCCATGTTGGGTGAGAGAAATATCTCTGTAAATTGTCAACTTTGTATAAAATTTTTTAAAAGTTGTCGTTTACAGAGATATTTTTCACACAAAGTATGGGTATATATAAAAATACACCACAAAACACATTGCCCTACTTCTCCTGAGTACGGCGATACCACATGAGTGACACTTTTTGCAGCCTGGGTGCAAAGGGCCCTAAAACGAATGAGTACCTTTAGATTTCACAGGCCATTTTTATGCATTTGGATTCTCACACTTTAGGGGCCCCTAAAATGCCAGGTGAGTATAAATACCCCACATGTGACCCCATTTTGGAAAGAAGACACCCCAAGGTATTCCGTGAGGGGCATGGTGAGTCCACAGAATTTTTATTTTTGGCACAAGTCAGCGGAAATTGTTTTTTTTTTTTTTTTTTTACAAAGTCTCATATTCCACTAACTTGTGACAAAAATAAAATTTTACATGAACTCACCATACCCCTCAAAGAATACCTTGGGGTGTCTTCTTTCCAAAATGGGGTCACATGTGGGGTATTTATACTGTCCTGGCATTTTAGGGGCCCCTAAAGCGTGAGAAGAAGTCTGGAATCCAAATGCGTAAAAATGCCTCTGAAATCCTAAAGGTACTCATTGGTTTAGGGCCTTTGCTAGCCCAGGCTGCAAAAGTGGACACATGTAGATCGCCGTACTCAGAGAAGTAGGGCAATGTGTTTTGTGGTGTATTTTTATATATACCCATACTTTGTGTGAAAAATATCTCTGTAAACGACAACTTTTAAAAAATTTTATACAAAGTTGACAATTTACAGAGATATTTCTCTCACCCAACATGGGTATATGTACAAATACACCCCAAAACACATTGCCCTACTTCTCCTGAGTACGGCGATACCACATAAGTGAGACTTTTTTGCAGCCTGGGTGCGCAAAGGGGCCCAAATTCCAACGAGTACCTTTAGGTTTTACATGGCGGCTCACAATTTAGCCCCGCCCAAAATGCCAGAACAGTAAACAAACCCCACAAATGACCCCATTTCGGAAAATAGACACCCCAAGGTATTCACTGAGGGGCATAGTGAGTCCGTCTGAGATTTTTTTTTTTTTGCCAGAAGTTATCAGAAATTGAAACTTTTTTTTTTTTTTTATCAGAAAGTGTCATTTTCCACTAACTTGTGATAAAAAATGAAACGATACATGAACTCACTATGCCCCTCTGCGAATACTTTGGGGTGTCTTCTTTCTAAAATGGTGTGATTTGGGGGTTATTTATACTATCCTGGCATTCTAGCACCTGAAGAAACATGACAGGTGCTCAGAAAGTCAGAGCTGCTTCAAAATGCCAAAATTCACTTTTTTGCACCATAGTTTGTAAACGCTATAACTTTTACCCAAACCAATAAATATACACTTATTGGACTTTTTTTTATCAAAGACATGTAGAACAATAAATTTAGAGAAAAATTTATATAGAAATGTAGTTTTTTTTGAAAAATTTTACAACAGAAAGTGAAAAATGTCATTTTTTTGCAAAAGTGTCGTTAAATTTGTATTAATGGCAAAAAAAGTAAAAATGTCAGCAACAATGAAATACCACCAAATGAAAGCTCTATTAGTGAGAAGAAAAGGAGGTAAAATTCATTTGGGTGGTAAGTTGCATGACGGAGCAATAAACGGTGAAAGTAGTGTAGTGCGGAATTGTAAAAAGTGCCTGGTCATTAAGGGTGTTTAAGCTAGGGGGGCTGAAGTGGTTAAGTGCCTCCTGAGCTGTCATAAGGAAAGAGCTGCAGCAGAAAAGACACACCTCCTGAGATCCCAGCTTGATACGAATCTAGCAGAGCAACTGGAGAAATGAATGTGGAGATCTCTGGATCCATGCGAGGTACAGGGCTGGTTCTAGGTTTAAGAAGAGATTTCATGTACTATATGATCTCTGATCACACTTGAAGCTGACTTGGGGACAAACACTTCCCACTAAATCACTTCCCCTTTGAGCCTTCAAAGTCATCTTCTCTGATAGCCCCAAAGAACCACAGTCCTTTGATGTAGCCTTGTACTGAGTTGCATTTATCTAACAAATTGGTTCCAAGGCAAACAAAGAGATCGATTGATTGATTTTTCTGAATGATTCCATGTAGCCATAGGCTAAGGCACATGAAAAAATGTGAATATTATTATGTTTAAGCATTCAGCTGAAAGCTATCTAAAGTGCGTGGCCAGCTTTAGACAAGTGATTATTGGCAATTATCGGGGATGAGCATTCACAATAGGGATCATTCGTTCCCATATGGTGGAGATGAATGCTGCATCTAAATGCACCTATTACCTACATTCACAATCAGACAAGTTTCGATAATATTTATTCTGTTCTTGATAATTGTCTGTGCATTGGCACATGTGAAAGGAGAGATAATCTACTATCTGCAAATGAGCACAGATGGACTGTACCACATTTGGGTCAATGGCCATATACAGGAGCATAGCTAACGGCTCATGGGCCCTGGTGCAAGAGTTCAGCTTGGGCCCCCTTCCCTCAGTGTTTTGTGTGTATTCTTATGCGGCACAAGGGTCTTTGGGCCCCTGAGGCTCCTGGGCCCGGTAGCGACTGCTACCCCTGCACCCCCTATAGCTACGCCCATGGCCATATAGTACATTTAAATGGAGCAATCTCCATAATATATGGGGATGAATGATCTCCAGTACAATCATATTGTTGTCAGCACATCCCCTATTCACATGAGGACATATTTGAACACTGATTTTTATGCCTGTAATCAATGACGAACAAGCGTTTGCACATTGCTGGACATTGTTTACAATGGATGCCATGATCTGGAATGAGCATTTGTACAAAAGTTTGTTGAACCAATCATTGCCTGTGTAAATTCTTAACATTTAAAATCTAAAGTGACTACGATTTTAAAACAGATTTTGCCCTCAAGCACGATCCTCTGGAACATTAAGTCCTCATGCACACGACCATATTTTTTTTCTACATATGATCCACATTTTTGGAGGATTGGATGCTGACCCATTTATTTCAACAGGGACACAAAAAATGTGGTCCACATCCATATGTCCACACGTCCGTCCCGCAAAAAAATTGAACATGTCCTATTCTTGTCTGTTTTTCAGACAAGAATAGGCATTTTTACAATGGTTTGCAGGCTTTACATGTTCGTGTGCATGAGGCCTATAGTTGTGCTTTGTCAAGTTATAAACCAATCTGCTACATCTGATTTATGGGGTTCAACTGCTGTGACCTCCACTGATCTTGAGAACTCTTGCCTGTATGTATACAGCGGCAGGTTGAGCATGTGCGCTTCTCCTCAATACATTCTCTTTGGGCCTACCTGAGCACTAGGCTATTTCCAGCATGAATGGAGGAGTGCACATGCACAACCTGCTGATCCATTCACATGAGGGTATGGGATCTCCGTTCTTTTGAACTGTGGAGGTCCCAGTGGTCAGAGAGCCACTGATCAGATGCTTATTCCTAATCTCTTTGTTCTGGCATGAGACAGGTCGCTGCAAGAGGAGACTGGTTGAAGCTATTTCCTTTTTTCCCAATGAAAACACATGCATGCTGGGCTGAGTTGAGCAATAATGTGTACAGGGGAGTCGGAAGGAATTACTGTCAGCTGAAGGAATGTTCACATAGATTAACCAACACTTTAAAGACATGAAAATATACATGTAGTAATATAAGAGTATAAAACACTGCGGTAATGTACATATTCTAGTGCCGTAGCCAACAGCATTATGCCTGGTGGTTCACATGCAAAAACCTTGGACGGGATTAAACAAACTCCATACATAATTTGTTGTCTCCAAAGCATGCAGTGGATCATGTGTTTTTCCTGTAGCAAAGGGCTTATAAACCAGACGGAACTGACAAATAAATAAGGAGAATCAACAAAGGCACAGAAGTACATAGACTCTGACGCTGACATCTTAATAACTGCCTGAAAGCGATTTTCACCCCATGTAGTTCAAAGTATTTAAGAGGTAACTACATACATTTGAAATCATGACCGTCTCTAAAGAAAAGTATTTCCTATGCATGATAATAAAAGGGATGACAAGCCAAAGGAAAAGCCCACCGCAGGGGTCCTTACAGCATAGACAGGGCAATTCCCTTCCCATTCATTTTAGGGACGCTGGACATGTAGAGGCAAATTTCCCACGAATGTTAGGTTGAATTCACAAATTCAGTCTTGGTGCAGTTTCTGATAATGTTTTTTAACCCTACTTTTCGTTCTCATAGCCATATAGGAGCTTTTTTTTTTTGCGGGACAGGTTGTCCATATCTTGTCTTGTTTTGGATAATGGGGAAAAAATCTTTGTGGGGTGCAATTGAAAAAAAAAAGCAATTCTATCATGGTTTTTTGGTTTTGTTATTACAGCTTTCACAATGTGCTAAAAATGACAAGATGACCTTATTCTATGGGCAGAGGCATAACCAGGAAAGGCTGAAATCTTCAGCAAACTTTTGAATGGGTCCCCCTCCCTTGGGCATGAATATTACATGTTAAAATGTACACTAAAAATGGCACAACAGTTTTTTTCACTGATGCCTTTCTGAGAAATGGACTTTAAAAAACAGTCTGCTTCAATTGCATGAGGGCTGTCGGTCAGTGAAAACGAATAGAATATGCAATGGCCTGAAATCTACTGTAAAGCACTGAAAGTGTTAAAGGCTATGTACATCTTTGGGGCCAATATTTTATGATTGTACTCATTTTGAGCTAAACATCATTTGTTCAATTGTTCTTTATTAAAAATGTGGAGCCCTTTTCTCTTTACAGGGCTGTTTTTCTCAATTAGAGGGATCTGAGCACAATAGTAGTAAGCCTAGGTCTGGGGTACTACAAAAGAGACAATTTTTGTGCCAGCCCTTGGCAAGAAAGAGACTTTATAGAAGATTGAGCGGCCATACAAAAGGGATTGCAGACTATTTAGCACTTAAACTGAGGCTAGATACATGTGGTTTGAGAATAACAAACTGCCAGCTTACCACCATACAAGACAGAAAGGATCCACTGTCTAGAGAATGTATTCCACTGAGTATGCCAGGGTATCTAAGGATATCCAGGGAAATATATATTGCACCTCTTAGGCCGGGAAATGAAAGACTGCACTGCTGTTACACCTAGAGGCTCTGCTCTCTACAACTGCCACGCACTCTGCACTTTGATTGAGAGGGCCAGTCATGCATGATAACTAGAGATGTCACAAACATAAAATTTTCCGTCGCGAACGGCGAACTCAAACTTCCGCAAATGTTCGCGAACGGGCGAAACTCCATAGACTTCAATAGGCAGGCGAATTTTAAAACCCACAGGGACTCTTTCTGGCCACAATAGTGATTGAAAAGTTGTTTCAAGGGGACTAACACCTGGACTGTGGCATGCCGGAGGGGGATCCATGGCAAAACTCCCATGGAAAATTACGTAGTTGACGCAGAGTCGGGTTTTAATCCATAATGGGCATAAATCACCTAACATTCCTAAATTGTTTGGAATAACGTGCTTTAAAACATCCAGTGTGTGTATACGATCAGGTATGATGTTGTATCGATCAGGTAGTGTAAGGGTTACGCCCGCTTCACAGTGACAGACCAAACTCTGAAAGACCAAACTCCCTATTAAACTCACCGCAAACAACCGCAAACAGTCCATTTGCACAACCGCAAACTCCCCATTTGCACAAGGTTGGATACCAAGCTAGCCATGTCCAGTTCCTTGTCCTCACTGACGTCATTGAAGGTCTCTTCCTCCACCCAGCCACGTACAACACCAAAGGTCCCCGAAAGGTGACAACAAGCCCCCTGGGACGCCTGCTGAGGTTGGTATTCCACCTCCTCAAAGCCACCTTCCTCCTCTGACTCCTCTTCTTCATACTCCTCTCTCTGCGTTGCCGCAGGTCCAGCAATCGACGACGACAAGGCTGCTTCTGGTGGTGATGGTGACCACAACTCTTCCTCTTCATGCTCATCTACGGCCTGATCCAGTACTCTTCGCAGGGCACACTCCAGAAAAAACGCACATGGGATGAGGTCGTTCCTCTTCCTTCCAATTTGGGGCACTGCGCGTGTGCCGTGCAATGTACTGTGCCACCCTATATGAGTGGTCTGTTAAGTAGTACTATTCCTAACAGTTCAATCCCTGTTATGTCCCCTATCAGGGGACGTGTATCGAATAGATTTTAGGAACCAGGAGATGGAAAAAGATGATTGGTTGGTCCTCTTACTTCCAATTTGGGGCACTGAGCGTCAGCCGCGCAATGTACTGTGCCACCAATACAAATAGTGTGAACTACTATTCCTACAATTTCAATCTTTGTTAAGTCCCCTATCAGGGGACGTGTATTGAATTGAATGCTTGCATGGGGAGATAGAGAAAAAAGCTTGCTCTGTCCGCTTCCTTCTAATTTTGGGCACTTGAAATAGAATTTGCCACCAATGCGACTAGTGTTAACTAAGTACTATTCCTATCAGTTTAATCTCTGTTTTATCCGGACCAGGGCCGGTGTAGTGAATAGATTTTTGGAACCTGGCGATTGAAAAAGACCCATGCTCGGTCTGCTTTTTTCGAATTTTAGGTCACTGCGCGTGCATTGTACTGTAATACCCTATATGAGTGGTGTGTTAAGTAGTACTATTCTTATCAGTTTAATCCCTGTGACGTCCCCTATCAGGGGACGTGTATCGAATAGATTTTAGACAACCGCAAAGAGTTGTCAATAGTTGACACACTCATGACATAAATTGTACTCCTCTATGCGTCAATCTTGGTGTAGTGATGACTGTGCTTATGCGCACGTTTGGGAGATTGCAGGCGATGGTGGTTTTCCAAAGCCTATGGTCATGCTGAGGTAGTTCAGTGACAGTTAAGTGACCCAGAAAACAATGATTCTGCAGTGTGGCCCATTGTTGGCCTAGTAGGCTTTAATGATCACCTTAGATGATCACAAAGAAAATTAATGTTTTTTCTATTAAAAATTATCCAGCCGATCGCTTTTGGTCTGTTCCCAATAAAGCAACGACCTTATTTTCTGGGGTGCCAACATTGCCAACACACTCATAGAGGTGATCGCTTCATTGTGATACGCAAGCCCCTTTACCACAACAAGGTAATGATTACGAAGGGGAATTGACAAATGTATGTGCCTTTTTTTTGTTTTGTTTTTGCAGCCACAGTGCAGCACCAGAGACCAGAAAAATTAGGCATGTACACATGTACACAAATTGATGTTTTCCCATCAGAAAGTGTACCAAAACATTGCGGCTTGAACCTTAGTTGGTGGCGGAGAAGTCACGCAAGTCATCCGGCATGCAGAGATTAAATACAGCAGTGTGGGGACCATTTTTAGCCCAAAGCATCTCATCAGACCTTTTTTTGGTCAAATGCATCCCCCACTGTCAGTCCCTTCAGTATCCACGCCTCATTCATCTTAAAAGGTAAGATAATCTAGACTTTTTTGACCTAGACGACTTCTCTTTTCAGTGACAATACTTCCTGCTGCGCTGAAGGTCCTTTCTGACAGGACACTTGAAGCGGGGCAGGCCAGAAGTTCTATCGCAAATTGGGATAGCTCAGGCCACAGATCAAGCCTGCACACCCAGTAGTCAAGGGGTTCATCGCTCCTCAGAGTGTTGATATCTGCAGTTAAGGCGAGGTAGTCTGCTACCTGTCGGTCGAGTCGTTCTCTGAGGGTGGACCCCGAAGGGCTGTGGCGATGCGTAGGACTTAAAAAGCTCTGCACGTCCTCCATCAACAACACGTCTGTAAAGCGACCTGTCCTTGCCGGCGTGGTCGTGTTAGGAGGAGGATTACTTTCACCTCTTCCGATGTTAGATTCCCGTTGTGCTGTGACATCCCCCTTATAAGCTGTGTAAAGCATATTTTTTAGTTTGGTTTTGAACTGCTGCATCCTTTCCAACTTTCGATAATTTGGTAACATTTCAGCCACTTTCTGCTTATACCGGGGGTCTAGTAGCGTGGCCACCCAGTACAGGTCATTCTCCTTCATCCTTTTTATACGAGGGTCTCTCAACAGGCATGACAGCATGAAAGACCCCATTTGCACAAGGTTGGATGCCGAGCTACTCATCTCCCGTTCCTCGTTCTCACTGATCTAATTGAAGGTCTGTTCTTCCCCCCAGCCACGTACAACACCACGGGTCCCAGATAGGTGACAACAGCGAGCACCCTGGGATGCCTGCTGTGGTGGGTCTTCCTCCTCCTCAAAGCCACATTCCTCCTCTGACTCCTCATCCTCAGACTCCTCTTCCAGCGTTGCCGCAGGTCCAGAAAGCGATAATAATAAGGCTGTTTCTGTTGGTGATGGTGACCACAACTCTTCCTCTTCACGCTCATCTATGGCCTGATCCAGCACTCTTCGCAGGGTACTGCACTGCACTAAAGGTCGCTGATGGTGTCTTCGGTGCAACTGACTAGGTTTGTCACCTCCTTAAAAGGACAGGAGTGCTGGTCCGGTTTCACTCTCTGCTTTCAGACAAGTCAACCCCAAGACAGCCTGACACTGTTGTATCCGGGATGTGGAATAGCCCCTGGGGAGCTGGGGGGGTGCAGTTGATGTGGAGCAAGACGCAGCAGCAGAAGAGGACTCAGCCGAGCAGGTTAGCGAAAAGGATGGCGTAGGAGGAGTACAGGAGGTGGCAGCAGGCCTGCCTGCAAGTCGTGGCTGTGTTACCAACTCTGCTGCAGAGTCACGCATTCCATGCTTGGCAGCCGTCAGCAGGTTTACCCAATGCGCAGTGTAAGTGATATACCTGCCCTGAACGTGCTTTGCAGACCAGGTGTCAGTGGTCAGATGGACCCTTGCCCCAACACTGTGTGTTAGACATGCCTTCCTTTTCCACAATAGAGTACAGGTTGGTGATTGCCTTTTGTGAAAAAAAAATTTCGGCCGGGTACCTTCCACTGCGGTGTCCCAATAGCTACAAATTTTTTGAAGGCCTCAGACTCCACCAGCTTGTATGGTAAAAGCTGGCGGGCTAAGAGTTCGGTCAAGCCAGCTGTCAGACACCGGGCAAGGGGGTGACTCTGTGACATTGGCTTCTTACGCTCAAACATTTCCTTGACAGACACCTGACTGTGAGCAGATGAGCAGGACCTGCTAAAGGTGAGAGGTGGAGTGGCCGGTGGTTGAGGACAGCAGTGGAGTGAAGATGCTGGACCAGGAGGAGGATGGTGGCTTTGAGTTTGTGTGCTGCTTGTAGTCATGTGTTGATCCCATAGGCGTTTGTGATGTGAGATCATGTGCCTTCGCAAAGCAGTTGTACCTAGGTGGGTGTTGGACTTCCCACGACTCAGTTTCTTTTGGCACAAATTGCAAATGGCATCGCTGTTATCAGAGGCAGACACACAAAAAAAATGCCACACTGCTGAGCTTTGCAATGACGGCATTCTGGTGGTGGCAACAGCATGCGTTAATTGGCGTGCTGTCTGGCTGACCCCGGCTGCCGATACATGCTGTCTGACTGTGCCACTAGCTCCTTGCAACGACTTCCCCCTACTTCCAACTCATCTCCTCCTCCTCTCTGTCTCCCCATCTGAACTTTCCCCCTATTCTTCTTCTCTTCGAGCGGGCACCCATATGACATCCATGGACACATCGCCATCATCAACCGCTTCTCTTGTATATGACAACTCGGCAAAGGAAGCAGCAGTGGGTACAACATCATCATCATCACACTGTACGTCCATGTGTGTAATGCTGCCTGACTGAGACATATCCCTGTTATCTAGATCCTCTGGAAATAATGGTTGAGCATCACTCATTTCTTCCAACTGATGTGTAAATAACTCCTCTGACAGATCAAGTGAAGCGGCTGTGGTGCTAGTGTTGGTGGTGGTGGCGGACGGGCGAGTGGTACCTTGAGAGGTACCCGAAGCTGAGCTGGAGGAGGATAGTGCGTCAAGGTTCCGAGCAGAAACTGTAGAAGATTGGGTGTCCTGTGTAAGCCAGTCAACTATGTCCTCAGAATTTTTCGAGTTCAGGGTACATGGCCTCTGAACACTGGGCATTATTCTAGGGCCAGTGGAAATCACAGCACGACGGCTCCTGCGCGGTGGCCTTCCTCTGCCTGTCATTTGTTTTTTTCGTTTAGTGTTACTATGCGTGCAAGGTACTGTGCCACCCTATATGAGTGGTGGGCAGTGGGCACAGTATAGTCTGTGGGCCTGAAACACACTGGCAGGCAACTGCAATTATATTTAAGGGTAATAATTTACTGACTTTTTTATCTACAAGGTACTGTGCCACCCGATATGAGTGGTGGGCACTGGCAGTGGGCATAGTCAAGTCTTTGGGCCTGACACACACTGGCAGGCAACTGCAATTGTATTAAAGGGTAAAAATTAAATGACTTTTTTATCTGCAAGGTACTGTGCCACCCAATATGAGTGGTGGGCACTGGCAGTGGGCACAGTGCAGTCTGTGGGCCTGACACTCACTGGCAGGCAACTGCAATTATATTAAAGGGTAAACATTTTACGAATTTTTTATCTGCAAGGTACTGTGCCATCCTATATAAGTGGTGGGCAGTGAGAACAGTACAGTCTTTGGGCCTGACACACACTGCAGGTAACTGCAATTATATTAAAGAGTAAAAATGTTATGACTTTTTTATCTGCAAGGTACTGTGCCACCCTATATGAGTGGTGGGCAGTGGGCACAGTACAGTCAGTGGGCCTGATACACACTGTCAGGCAACTGCAATTATATTAAAGGGTACAAACTAAATTACTTTATCTTAAAGGTACTGAGCCACCCGATATGAGTGGTGGGCACTGGCAGTGGGCACAGTACAGTCTGTGGGCCTGACACACACTGGCAGGCAAATGCAATAATATTAAAGGGTAAAAATTAAATGACTTTTTTATCTGCAAGGTACTGTGCCACCCGATATGAGTGGTGGGCACTGGCAGTGGGCACAGTACAGTCAGTATGCCTGACACACACTGGCAGGCAACTGCAATTATATTAAAGGGTAAAAATTAAATGACCTTTTTTATCTGCAAGGTACTGTGCCACCCGATATAAGTGGTGGGCACAGTACAGTCTGTGGGCCTGACACACACTGGCAGGCAACTGAAATTATATTATAGGGGAAAAATGAAATTATTTTTTTATCTGCATGATACTGTGCCACCCGATAAAAGTGGTGGACACTGGCAGGGGGCATCATACAGTCAGTGGGCCTGACACACACTGGCAGGCAACTGCAATTATATTAAAGGGTAAAAATTAAATGACTTTTTTTTATCTGCAAGGTACTGTGCCACCCTATATGAGTGGTGTGCACACAGTACAGTCTCTGGGCCTGCGGCCTCTCACACATGGGCAGGCAACTGCAATATATATATATATATATATAAGCAGACTGATGTACCAGCCCTAAAAAGGGCTTTTTGGGGTGCTGTCAGGACGCTGTCCTCACAGCAGATGAGTCTTTGAGGACTGGAGTGGACACACAACTCTGGCCTAGCTAACGCTTTCCCCATTAATTCAGCAACAACAGCACTCTCCCTGCTCTAACTAACACTGCAGCTTCAGAATGAATCTAAGGCCTCTTTCACACTTGCGTTGTCTGGATCCGTCGTGTACTCCATTTGCCGGAAGTGCCCACTGGATCCGTAACAACGCAAGTGACCTGAAAGCATTTGAAGACGGATCAGTCTTTCAGCATTACTTTGGCAGCCAGGACGCTATTAAAGTCCTGGTTGCCATAGTAGTAGTGGGGAGCGGGGCAGTGGTATACTTACAGTCCGTGCGGCTCCCGGGGTGCTCCACAATGACGTCAGAGCGTCCCATGTGCATGGATCATGTGATCCATGCAATCACGTGATCCATGCGTGTAGGGCGCCCTGACGTCACTCTGGAGCGCCCGGATGGTAAGTATACTGCTCCCCCGCTCCCCACTACACTTTACCATGGCAACCAGGACTTTAGCGTCCTGGCTGCCATGGTAACCATTGAGGAAAAGCTAAACGTCGGATCCGGCGATGCGCCGAAACGACGTTTAGCTTAAGGCCGGATCCGGATTAATGCCTTTCAATGGGCATTAATTCCGGATCCGGCCTTGCGGCAAGTGTTCAGGATTTTTGGCCAGAGCAAAAAGGGCAGCATGCTGTGGTATTTTCTCCGGCCAAACAACGTTTTGGTCCTGAACTGAAGACATCCTGATGCATCCTGAACGGATTTCTCTCCATTCAGAATGCATTGGGATAATCCTGATCAGGATTTTTCCGGCATAGAGACCCGACGACGGATCTCTATGCCGGAAAACCAAAACGCAAGTGTGAAAGAGCCCTAAGATAGATACTGTCCTTGCTTTTTGATAGGAGGTGGGAGGGTCTGGGAGGGAGGGTATACTGATGGGCTGGAATGTGTCTGCTGACTGTGAGGTACAGGGTCAAAGTTTTCTCAATGATGACTTATAGGGGGCGGACCGAACATCTCATATGTTTGCCTGCCGTGTTTGCTGGGAACTGGATCTGGGGCCTAAAACCCAATGCATATGGCCCAATTAGCTAAGTCAAGCCCCCCCCCCCCCTTTCCCATCCCCGCATGCTTTAGCACTAAAGACATATTTTATTTTTACTAAATGGACACTACCAAACATACAGGACTATACAACACCACATACCTCTCAAATCCGGTGCTTCACAGGTAATGTCTCCTCTGATGTAGACATTCTGATTTCCTAACATCTTCATTCGGCCCAGACAACTTCTTTCAGCCGTTTCTCTGCAGAGTTTGACACACAGACATCTTAAGTTGCTCACTTTTCTATCATTACCCTCCCAACCCTGGTGTAATGCTGCTCCTACCCCCAATACTCTGCTTGCTGTGCTCCCCAATGCCCCCAAATACTATACTGCAGAAATAATAGTACCATATAGATAGTCCCCCATAGTAATAAAAAAATCCTATCAATAGCAATAATTCTCTTCTAGAGTGCCCACACTAGTAACTGTGCCCCAATAATGATAATACTCCCCAAGTGTGCCCATTAATAGTGCTCCTATTTTGTGCCGATTGGCGAATAATAATGTCCACCATAGTGCACCAAAAGGTACTCATTGGAATTGGAAGTAGGGCAATGAGTTTTGGGGTGTATTTTTACATATACCCATGCTGGGTGTGAGAAATATCGCTGTAAACGACAACCTTTTGAAATTTTTTATACAAAGTTGTCAATTTACAGAGATATTTCTCACATACCATATGGGTATATGTAAAAATACACCCCAAAACATATTGCCCTACTTCTCCTGAGTACGGTGATACCACATGAGTGACACTTTTTTGCAGCCAAGATGCGCAAAGGGGCCCTAAATCCAATAAGTACCTTTAGGATTTCACAGGGCATTTTTACTCATTTGGATTCTCACGCTTTAGGGCCCCTAAAATGCCAGGGCAGTATAAATACCCCACCCCATTTTGGAAAGAAGACTCCCCAAGGTATTCCGTGAGTGGCATGTCGAGTTCACAGAGAAAAAAATTTGGGGGCACAAGTTAGCGGAAATTGATATTTTTTTTTTTGTTTTTTACAAAGTCTTATATTCCACTAACTTATGACAAAAAATTAAATTTTACATGAACTCACCATACCCCTCACAGAATACCTTGGGGTGTCTTCTTTCTAAAATTGGGTCACTTGTGGGGTATTTATACTGCCCTGGCATTTTAGGGGTCTCTAAAGCGTGAGAAGAAGTCTGGAATCTAAATGCGTAAAAAGGCCCTGTGAAATCCTAAAGGTACTCATTGGAATTTGGGCCCCTTTGCGCACCCAGGCTGCAAAAAAGTGTCACACGTGGTATCCCCATACTCAGGAGAAGTAGGGCAATGTGTTTTGGGGTGTAATTTTACATATACCCATGCTGGGTGTGAGAAATATCTCTGTAAATGACAACTTTTTACATTTTTTTATACAAAGTTGTCAGTTTACAGAGATTTCTCTCACCCAACATGGGTATATGTAAAAATACACCCCAAAACACATTGCCCTACTTCTCCTGAGTACGGCGATACCACATGTGTGCCACTTTTTTGCAGACTGGGTGCGCAAAGGGGCCCAAATTCCAATGAGTACCTTTAGGTTTTACAAGGATGCTCACAATTTAGCCCCGCCCAAAATGCCAGAACAGTAAACACACCCCACAAATGACCCAATTTTGGAAAGTAGACACCCCAAGGTATTCACTGAGGGGCATAGTGAGTCCGTGGGAGATTTTTTTTTTTTTTGCCAGAAGTTAGCAGAAATGGAAACTTTATTATTTATTTTTTTTCCTCAGAAAGTGTCATTTTCCGCTAACTTGTGAAAAAAAATGAAATGATAGATGAACTCACCATGCCCCTCTGCGAATACTTTGGGGTGTCTTCTTTCTAAAATGGTGTCATTTGGGGGGTATTTATACTATCCTGGCATTCTAGCACCTGAAGAAACATGACAGGTGTTCAGAAAGTCAGAGCTGCTTCAAAATGCGGAAATTCACTTTTTTGCACCATAGTTTGTAAACGCTATAACTTTTACTCAAACCAATAAATATAAACTTATTGGATTTTTTTATCAAAGACATGTAGAACAATAAATTTATAGAAAAAGTTATATAGAAATGTAGTTTTTAAAAAAAAAAATTACAACAGAAAGTGAAAAATGTCATTTTTTTGCAAAAATTTCGGTCATTTTTGATTAATAGCAAAAAAGGTAAAAATGTCAGCAGCAATGAAATACCACCAAATGAAAGCTCTATTAGTGAGAAGAAAAGGAAGTGAAATTCATTTGGGTGGTAAGTTGCATGACCGAGCAATAAACAGTGAAAGTAGTGTAGTGCAGAATTGTAAAAAGTGGCCTGGTCATTAGGGGTGTTTAAGCTAGGGGCTGAAGTGGTTAAACTGCCCCCATGTAGTGTCCGCAGTCATTTTACTGCTCCCTTGTAGCGCCCACATCCCTTCTAGTGCCCCCCCGTACTGCCCCAGACCTTGTAGCATCCCTCTGCAGTGCCCACAGTCCTTATAATGCACCGCTGTAGTGCCCCCCTGCTGCACAGTACTATTTTGCCCAAACAGACATTGAACATTGAAAGTGCTACCTGCGTCTATGCCTACTTCTCATAGGCTTCAGGTCTAGTCTGGCCTAGTGAACTAGTGAACATGAGACCAACACAGATGCCTTCAGCTGTCAAGTGCAAATGCAACGCGTCATCCAGTTTCATAAGTACAAATCTGCTGACAGATGCCCTTTAATATATTACCCCCTAAGTTTCCGCCATCTATAGGATTAGTAAATCTGCCCCATTATATCAGGTTACATGTTCAGAACATTTTTGACACATGTAAAGCTATTGATTATCTTGTCTTTTTCAGGAGATTAACAACCAGGCACCCATTTAATTACCACAAGGTATGCAATATTATCATCTGTACAGAAATACTCTCCATGGACAATAAGTGTTTGTTGCTGAATTGTTTGTTTGTTCCATTTATTCCTCATACACATGCTGCAGATCATGAGGTTTGTAAAAAGACATATGGGACAGATTTTCATTTTCATATAGGCACAGAAGCTGAGCCTGGTGACAACTGACAGCCAAACTCTCAATGTAACATCTGATCCAGAATGTTTAACCCATTAGATGATGCAACCATGCAAACACCATGAAAATTAGGGAGCCCAACAAAAATCCCCAGGTCTGCTACAGGCTTCTGCCTATGAGACCATGCCAGAGACAAGGCCTAATAATATGCCTTTCATAATGCTTTGAAACATTATGTATCACAAAGTAATATGTACGCCATAAAGAGAAAACTGCTTTAAGTCCTCTAGGTGGACAAAAAAAAAAAGATAGTGTGAGGTCCCTTTCACACGAGCGAGTTTTCCGCGCGGGTACAATGCGTGACGTGAACGCATAGCACCCGCACTGAATCCTGAGCCATTCATTTCAATGTGTCTGTGTACATGAGCGTTTTTTCTCACGCATCACTTCTGCGGTGCGTGAAAATCGCAGCATGCTCTATATTCTGCGTTCTTCACGCATCTCTGGCCTCATAGAAGTGAATAAGGCTGTGTGAAAAACGCAAGCAAGTGCGGGTGCGATGCATTTTTCACTGATGGTTGCTAGGAGATGTTGTTTGTAAACCTTCAGTTTTTTATCACGCACGTGAAAAACGCATCAAAATGCATTGCACCTGCGAGGAAAAAACTGAACGCAATCGCAGACAAAACTGAATGGCTTTGCCTGCGAAATCGCACAGTTTTCACTTAACGCATCCGCAACGCATCCAGACCTAATCCGGTTACGCTCGTGTGAAAGAGGCCTGAAAGTTTAAAAAATATAAATATTCTTAAATAAAATGTATCCTTTAATTTCAATAAAAATAATGTTATTTTTGAAAAATATTTCACCATAAAAGCACATTTTGAGTATTGCCACAATGGCAAAAGCCCATGCGAAGTTAACCTGTTATTTTTACTATATGTAAGCAATAAACAGAATACACTAAGCATTGAGGTATTGCTGCACCCCCCCACCAAAAAAAAGTATTCAAACTAATCAATAAATTAAATAAATTACTAATGTATAGTACTCCAAAATGTTACTGTTTAAAACTCAAGATCAATAATGTAGTGAACAAAAAAAAACACAAAAAATTGGAATTGTTGAGTTTTTGCCCCCCGCAAGAAAAGCATTTAAAATAATCAATAAATTATATGTATAGTACTCCAAAATGTTACTGTTAAGTACATAGGATCAATAATGTAGGAAGGAATTTTTGTCTCTTTAACCTGTAGGATACCAGTGCCGTACATGTGAAGCATTGAGCTGCTCCTGCTCAATCAGCTGTAGGTGTCTGGCTATTACTGACAGCCGAGCCCCTGTTGTATACGCCAGCATCGGTACATACATTAATGGCAGCGTCAGGGGCATTGCTAGGGTCTCAAAATATCCGGGCCCAAGTCCCAATGAATATGACCCGGTTCTCTAAGTCACTATTCCCCCTCCCCCACACACCGCATGTTGCTGTACTTGCTATACAGCAGGCAGCAGCACGTACCTATCACATCCAGCGCCTCCCAGGTGACGTTTCCTCCGATGTAGAACTTCTCTGTTATCATCTTCTCCATTCGGTCTGGACAACTTCTTTCAGCCGCCTCTTCTCTGCAGAGTGTGACACACAGACATCTTTGCTTCCTCACATTTCTATCATCATCCCCCAACCTGGAGTCCCCACAGTGTTATCCTGCTGCTCGCTGTGCCCCCCAATACCCCCAAATACTATTCTGAAGGAAAATGAGTGCTCCCATAGTAATAGTGCTCCTCATAGTCCCACCAATAGTAATTCCCTTCTAGGATGCCCTCATTAGTAATACTGCCCCCTACAGTGCCCCAACCGTGATAACGCTCCCCAAGAGTGCCCCCATTCATAGAAGAGCCCTCCAGTATTAATGATACCCTCGCAGAGCTCCCAGTAGAAATAAGACCCACTATTGTTCCCCAGGGGTAATAAAGCTCTATACAGACTCCTCAGTAGTAATAAGGCCCCCCCCCCCATAATGCTCTTAGTAGAAATAAGGCGGCTCTACAAGTCCCTCCTACAGAGCCCCCAGTAGTATTAAGCACGCCTAATGTCCCCCTGGATTTACAGTGCCCCCTGTAGTTATATTCTTCCCTCCACAATAAAGTCCCATGTAAATAACATCACACTATCTCTCCTGCCCCTACAAAATACAGTCCTATGTAAATAACATTACTACCCTCCCTTCAGCCCCTCCAACATACAGTACCATGTAATTAACTATTTCCCTCGCTTCGCCATAGAATCTCATGTAAATAACATCACACCATCTCTACAGCCCCCTCTAATATACAGTCCTATTTAAAAAAAAAAATCACTCTCTATCTACAGCCCTTTCAAAATACAGTCCCATGTTAATAACATCACCTCCTCCCCAGCTGCCTTCAATATACAGTCCAGAGTAAATAATATTACCCGCTCCCCATCCGCCTCCAACATACAATCCCATTTAAACATCACCCCCTCAACAATCAGTCCCATGTAAATAACATAATTCCCCCCACCAGCCACCTTCAACATACAGTCCCATGTAAATAACATGGCCCGCCAACATTCAGTCCCATGTAAGTAACATCACTCCTTCCATCAGACCCCTGTAACATTCAGTCCCATGTAAATAACATCACTCACTCCCACTGCCACCTCCGATATACAGTCCCATGTAAATAACATAATACCATCCCACAACCGCCTTCAACATACAGTCCAATGTAAATAAGATCACCATGCCCCAGCCCCTTCCAACATTCAGTCCCATGTAAGTAACATCACTCCCTCCCACAGCCGCCATCAACATACAGTCCCATGTAAATAACCACAACTCCCAGCATTGCTCTGCCTCTCCCTTCACTAATCTCTCATCATGTAGCAGACATCACCACAGCTTCTTCCCCCAGGACTTATCCTATTCACTGCCGTCCTCTCCTGCACTGGTCACATAATGCTGACATCATCCATCGCAGGTCCTTCTCAACTACTGCCTGTTTTATTGGTCACATGACCTGTGATGTCACCACAGGTACTTCAGTTCTTCCACTGCATTAGATTTGATTGTATTGGCATCCTGATGGAGGCAATACAGTTGTATCTAGCTGGCAGGCAGGACATTTAGGGCCTGGGACAAAATATTAGGGGCCCAGGCCCCGAATGTTTTAACCTAGCAACGTCCCTGGGCAGCGTTTAACCCTTGTATGCCGCTGCGTAGGGTATGGGAACCCTCTCCAGCCCCATCAGGTCTCCATGCTGCGGCCATATGGACCCAATGGCTGGTATGGCAGCCCGATGCCTTCCACAGACATCAGAGCCTGCCAACTACGGAAGGCTGTGTGACCCAACCCTCAGGCTGGGTCTCATAGGCACTCTGTTAGTGTATTACTGGCAGTGCAATGTATTACAATATACAATGTATTGTAATGCATTGTACAGGGGATCAGACCACCAAAAGTTGATGTCCCACAGTGGGACAAAAATAAAAAGGAAAAGAAAAGGGGAAAAAAGTATTTTTTATAATAGGAAAATAAAAATTTCAAGTAAAGCAAAGCCCTTTCCCATAATAAAGACACATAAAACTGTAAAAAAAAGAAAAAAAAAGAAAAACTGACATATTAGGTATCGCCATGTCCGTAACGACCAGCTCTATAAAAATAACACATGATCCACCCCTTCAGGTGAATGCTGTAGAAAAAAATAACTAAGCAAAAACTGTGCCAAAACAGCTTTTTTTTGGCCACCTTGCCTCACAAAAAGTGTAATACCAAGCGATCAAAAAGTCTTATGTACCCTACAACAGCACAGTCACCTCATCCTGCAAAAAAACGAGCCCCTATATAAAGACAATTGCTCAAAAAATAAAAAAAATCTCTTAGAAAATGGCAACACAAAAACAATATTTTTTCTTTTAAAAAATGTTTTTATTGTTTAAAAAACTTAGCAAAAATAAAAAATAGACACATTATGTATTGCTGTGTTTGAGACAACCTGCTCTATAAAAGTATCACATAATCTACCCCCTTAAATAAATGCCATAAAAAAACTATCTAAACAGCCATTTTTAGTCACCTTGCCCCAAAACAGTATAATATTGAACAATCAAAAAATCATATGTACCAAAAAATAGTACCTATAAAAATGTCAACGCAAAAAAAATGAGCCCTTACACAAGATGATTGGCAGAAAAATAAAATAATATGGCTTTCAGAAAATGGAGACACAAAAACACGAATTTTTTTCAAAAAACACTTTATTACGTAAAACTGAAACAAAAAAATAAATAAAAATACACAAATTAGGTATTGTCATGTCCATAACAACCTGCTCTATAAAAACAACACATAATCTATCCTGTCAGGTTATCACCATAAAAAATAAAAAAATAAAACCTGTTCCAGAACAGTCATATTTTTTGGTTACCTTGCCTCACAAAAAGCGTAATATTGAGCAATCAAAAATCATATGTACCCCAAAATGGTACCAATAAATCGATCACCCTATTCCGTAGTTTCCAAAATGGGGTCACTTTTTGGGAGTTTCTACTGTAGAGGCATCAGGGGGTCTTGAAATGTGACATGGCAACTTAAAATCATCCCAGTGAAATCTGCCCTCAAAAATCCATATGTTTCTGCTTCCCTTCTGTGCCCTGCCGTGTGCCCATACAGTAGTTTACGACCACATATGGGGTGTTTCTGTAAACTGCAGAATAAAGTTAATAAATATTGAGTTTGGTTTGGCTGTTAATCCTTGCTGTGTAACAGAAAAATTGGATTAAAATGGAAAATCTACAAAAAAGAGTGACAGTTTTAAATTTCACCTTCATTTCCATTTAATTCTTGTGGAACACCAAAAGGGTTAACAAAGTTTGTAAAATGAGTTTTGAATAACTTACGGGGTATAATTTTTAAAATGATGTCAATTTTGGGTTGTTTCTACTATGTAAGCCCAACAACGTGACTTCATAACTGAACTGGTCCTTAAAATAGTGATTTTTGGAAATTTTCTTAAAAGTTTTAAGAATAACTTCTAAAATTTTAATCCTTCTAACATCCTAAAAAAAATATTTAAAAAATGATGCAAACATCACGTAGACATACGAGAATGGTAAAGCAATAACTATTTCATGAGGTATTACTATCTGCCTTAAAAGCAGAGAAATTCAAATTTTGAAAATTGCTAATTTTTCCAAATTTGCTGTAAATTTAGGATTTTTTTCATAAATAAAGGTAAAACATATTGACTCAAATTTATCACTAACATGAAGTATAATGCTTCACGAGAAAACAGTCTAAGAATGGTTTGGATATGTAAAAGCGTTCCAGAGTTATTAGTACATAAAGTGACATATGTCAGAGTTGCAAAAATCAGCCTGGGATTTAAGGTAAAAAGTAGCGTGGTACTGAAGGGGTTAATGGGGTTCTCCAGGAACTTAATTATTGCTGCCTTAGGCCTCCTGCACATGAACGTTGTGCATCCGTTCCGTGCATTGGGGACCCCGATTTGCATTCCCCAGTGCACGGGTCCGTGAGCCGTCCGCACCGCAAAAAAATAGAACAAGTTAAACTTTTTTGCTCTGCGGAGGCACGGACAGAAACACCACGAAAGCACTTGGTAGTGCTTCTGTGGTGTTCCGATCCGTGCTTCTGTTCCGGATCTCCGTGATTGTGGACCCATTCAATTAAATGGGTCCGCATCTGTGATGCGGAGTGTACACTTGCCGGTGCCCGTGTATTGCGGACCCGTATGCGGGCATACCTAAAATAGGCCAGCAATTTGATCGATGTGAGTCCAAGCTCTAGGACTTCCACTAATCTATATAAAAGTAAAGATATTTTTTTACAGGTAAACCTGAAGGACCTGTCTTTTTTTGAAAATTTCATTTCTAAGTTTGCCTAATATTAAACTATCTAGTACATTTGAAGTTCATACAGTAAAATTAGGGGGGTGGGGGGCAAATCTGCAACAAAGGGAGGGAGATCAGTGTTTCCCAGTATTCAGGGCACAGAAAACTATTTGCTTTGATCAGTCCGGCTAGAGAATGCATATTCATTGATGTATTGTTCAGTGGAAACTGTTGAGCCCCTGTTGCTTTGTGCTACTATAATACTATAGACACCAGTTTACCATGGCATGCTGAGTTTACCGTGCCAACAAAGGGGATGTCGCTCTAATCCAATACAAATGATGTCCTTGAGCAAGAGACACAGTCGGTTAGATCATTAGTACTTCATTAAGGCGACAGCACTTTGTTCTATTCCAATTGTAATTAGTATTTCCATGTAAATGAGGCTCTGATTGCTGAACACATCCACCGAAGCATCTAAGTACCAGGAAGCAGTTTATGACCACTAAAAAGCGCATATGCGAAAATGGGACCATTATTGTTGTGTAAACTAGCCGCAAACTAAATAGTACAGTAAGAGCGGAAAAGTTCTACAGATGGGATCTGGTATGATAACTGCAACAATATTTTAAGCCCATAAATTCTTCCTTCTAAATCAATTGTTCTGGCTAAAATGTTCACCACCAAATTACAGAGCACATTTTCTCTTAATAAAAGTAAGATTTATTTTATTACAAATATGAATACTGGCAAATGCTGTTTTACATCTGGTATTATGATTCGGTAACTTAGAAATCATTGGGTAAGCCTGAGGCCTAATTCCATAGTTCTCAACACAATATCTGAAAGCAATAATGTTATACAATCTGTTGTTAGTTTAACAGTCTAAGTGTTGGTATGAAAACCGCATAGTTGCTGTCTGGAGTCCGACCTCTTACAATGGATTTACAGGTTTTATCAAACACATATTTGGAAAGTGTTTTGTTTAGTGATTTGCCCTGTCACCAAACAATGGGATTAGGTGTTAACGTATAGACGCGGCGTCACTGAAATCGGCAAAGTCAAGTGCTGGGAAAAATTGCTGAAAGGTCAGAGGGTAAGGGCAATTCTTCCAAAATACAAAGTGTCTTATGCAGAGGCACAACCTGGTCCAAAAACTATAACTGAGCCTGATGTGATGTCACGTAGGTTGCACATGACATCACACTGTACGATACATATATATATACAATATAAAATAAAGGGGGTCATTTATCAAACTGGTGTAAAGTAGAACTGGCTTAGTTGCCCATAGCAACCAATCAGCTTTCACCTTTCATTTTTCACAGCTCATTTGGAAAATAAAAGGTGGAATCTGATTGGCTGCTATGGGCAACTAAACCAGTTCTACTTTACACCAGTTTGATAAATGACCCCCAAAGTCTTTAGGTATTTGGTGAAATAGCTTGGCCTTGTGTGATTAAACCATTGTTCATTTGGTAGGTCATATCTCAGCACCTCTGCATTGCTCACTGCTAGCTATTCTCTGAATGTATGTTTTAGAACAAATCTTTACTTTTTCTACCCATGTTATTTCTAGGCCCAGCATTTTGTGCAGATTAATTTCCTAGTATATCTTTATAGTGATTGGAGCTCCATATTTCTAATAAGCTTCGAACCCTCTGCTTAGAAATAGATTTAAAATATAACATGCTGACTCCCTATAGTCACCCCTAGAGGGAGCTTGCTGTCTTATAGAGACTTCAATAGACTAGTCCCTATGCTCCCTCTAGTGGTGGCTGCAGGACATGCAGGGGACCTAGAACTCTATATCAGAAAAATAGAGCTCTAACCTCTGTACAAATATATTATTAAGTTCATCACCACTCAATTTTGACTTATAAAAGTAAAATGAAATTTAGGAGTGTATATTCACATTGACATGGATTTAATTTTTTTTAATTTTTTTAGAAAAGAGGCAGACTGGGTTAAAAATAAAATAGGCATTACTCACCAATCTTTCACCACTGCTGTTCCAATGCATACTGGAGCACCACTTCTGGTCGTAACAGGAAGGCCGCATGCACACGACCGTATGTGTTTTGGGGTCTGCAAATTGCGGATCCGCAAAAAAAAAAAAATCATGTTCCGTATGGCCTCGTTTTTTGCGGATCCATTGTAATAATGCCTATCCTTGTCTGGACATATGGAAACGAAATGCACACGGAGTACCTTCTGTTTTTTTTGGCGGACCCATTGAAATGAATGGTTCCGCATATGGGCCGCATAAAAAACGGAACGGACACGGAATGAAAATACGTTTGTGTGCATGAGGCCGAAAAGGCAGGAAATTTTATTATTATTTATTTTTAGAGCGCCATTCATTCCATAGCGCTGTACTTATCATAAGCGGCGCACATACATAATACAGGCAATTGCCTTAAGCATGAACGAGACAAGTTACAGACTGGTACAGAAGGAATAGAGGGCCCTGCCCGTGAGGGCTTACAATCTACATGGTATGGGGGATGGAGACAGTGGGTGAGGGTGAAGCTGGTCATGGCGGTATAGAGGCAGCAGTGTCACTGGTCGTAGGCTTGTCTGAAGAGGTGGGTTTTCAGGTTTCTTTTGAAGGATTCCACTGTAGGTGAGAGTCTGATATGTTGGGGTAGCAAGTTCCAGAGTATAGGGGATGCACGGGAGAAATCCTGGAGGCGAGTGTGGGAAGAGGTGATAAGAGGAGAGGAGAGAAGGAGGTCCTGTGAGGATCGAAGATTGCGTGTGGGGATGTATCGGGAAAGTAGCTCAGAGATGTAGGGAGGGGACCGGCTGTGGACGGCCTTGTATGTGTTGGTTAGTATTTTAAACTGAATTCGCTGGGCAATGGAGAGCCAGTGCAGGGACTGGCAGAGGGGAGAGGCAGAGGAGTAACGGGGGGAGAGGTGGATTAGTCGGGCAGCAGAGTTGAGGATAGATTGTAGGGGTGCGAGAGTGCTAGATGGAAGGCCACAGAGGAGAATGTTGCAGTAGTCTAGGCGGGAGATGATGAGGGAATGTACAAGCATTTTTGTTGATTCAAAGTTGAGGAAAGGGCGGATGCGGGAGATGTTTTTGAGTTGGAAGCGGCAGGTGGTGGAAAGGGCTTGGATGTGTGGTCGGAAGGAGAGGGCAGAATCCAAGGTCACTCCAAGGCAGCAGACTTGGTTGACCGGGGACAGTGTGCAATCATTGATTGTGATAGATAGGTCTGTTGGGGGGGGGTGAGCAAGATGGGGGAAGGATGATGAATTCTGTTTTATCCATGTTCAGTTTAAGAATATATATTCACATTGACGGAGGAAATGCCTGCTTAGCCACTGTGACCAGTGATTGGCTGAGAGGGCATCTCCAGCGATTCCTGTGTGTATAACGGCCGTGTGTATCCTATCATTTCCAGGGACAAGAATAGGACAAGCTCTATTTTTTTGTGGGACAGACATGCGGACATACGGATGTGGATAGCACACACTGCATTGAAATGAATAGATCCGCATACAATGTGGGAAAAATGCAGATGGAATGCAGGAAAAAAAATACTATTGTGTTAAAAAAAAAAAATAAATCTCACTAGACAACCCCTTTCAATGTCATAGAGTTACCCCATGCTCCGAACTCCCAGTTGAGACTCCACTTGGCTCCTGTATCAAATTATGGTACCTGCCAGAAAAATGACAAGAATATATGGTAAAATAGGGAATTCACAAAGTGGTCGATACTTGGCAATATACAGCATCCCCCACAAAACAGGACATGCTCCCTTTCAGAATCACTGCTGACACTTTCAGTTTCTGCGGGAAAATATTTTTGAGTAAGGCCTCATTCACATGAACGTGAAAAACAGCCATATGACGACCAATTAACCAGTTAAAGTCTACGGGTTATTCACATGGCCATTTTTAGTAGAGCAAGTTAATAAAATACATTATACAATGCATACAACACACAGGTATGTCTGCTTTATATTAGCTTTCAGTCAAGCCCTTTAACAGGGTTTTATGGGACACAGTGGGTCCTGCAAACCACTTTAATTACACAGAACGCTATGGATGGGACCAGAAGGATTCCTCTCTCTGGGGCATGCACAGATGAAAGTGATCCTAGAGTTCACATACATAAAGCTATCCATAGTAGGGAGGCACCCAGCATAGGGAAACAATTCATCCCATGGTTTTCTATGGATTTAAGGCTCATGCACACGAATGTATTTTTTGTCCGCATCTGATCCGCCATTTCTTGCAGGTCGGATACGGACCCATTCACTTCAATGGGGCTGCAAAAGATGCGGACAGCACACGTATGTCTGTTATGTGGCATCCACAAAAATATAGAACATGTCCTATTCTTGACCGATTTACGGACAAGGATAGAACTGTTCTGTTATGAGCCGGACGTTTTGCATTTTGCGGAAAGCACATGGCCGGTATCCATGTTCTGCGGAACCGCAAAACAGGCAACAGTCGTGTGCATGAGGCCTTATCAGACACATCAGTCTGAATGCTAGACACATCCCTGTGCTGGGCAGAAAAAAGGTAGTATGAAGTGTTTTTCCTATTGGGGCTGTCCTGAGTCTGTGAAATGACAGAATGACCAAGATCAATAAAGATGGTGGCTCATTGATTGCTGTGTATGAAAGAGAAGACAGGATTACTAATAAAACAATTACTTTCTCCCCTGGATACATGGCTCTGTCTCTAACAACCAGGTACTCGGTCAGTAGCTTCACAATTCTGTGTGTTCAACATAATATAGGACATAAGAAGACCTGTCATTTCCCCTAACATGTCTGTTTAGGTAAATAATTGTATTTCCATATTATAACAATTCTGAAACTGAACAGTCTGTGTTGTGTTCCTCTGATATTCCTACTAGAAATGTATGAATGTCTTACCAGTTGTTGGCATGTCCCTACCAGACAGTGCTGGTGGTGAGCGGAGGATATTTTGTGACTTCTTTGTGTACTTTTTGTATAAAAATGTGGCTCCATCTATGGAGAAAAAAGCTGATGAAAATAATACACAACAAACAAACATTACAGAACTGTTCCTCAACAATGCATTATTTCCTCATATACCCCAACAGTTTAACCCTTATATTAACCCTGGGATTTTCCATTTTTTTCTTCCCTGCCTTACCAGAGCCATAACTTTTATATATTTTCATTCACATATGGAGGCTTGTTTTTTGCAGGACAATGTTGGAAGCTGGAAAAAAATTGCAAATGGGGTACAATTTACAAACTTTTTTGGGTTTTGTTTTTACGGCATTCAATATGCAATAAAATTAAATCTGTGCCCTTCAGTCTCTCGGTCAGTACAATTACAACAATACCATATTTGTATAATTTTTCTTGTTTTAATACAGAAAAAATACTAAACTTTTGAAAACATATTTTTTTCTTTTTATTGCCACATTCCGACATTTTTTTTTATATTTATGTCGAAGGAGCTGTGTGAGGGCTCATTTTTTTGCGGGCGGTCTGTGCTTTTCAGTGACATCCTTTTTGGGTGTTTGACTTTCTGATCACTTTTTATTCAGTTTTTTGGGGAGAACATTTACATATTTGTAATTTTTATGATATTTTAAAAAACTTAGTATTTTTACTTTTTTAAGTCACCCTATGTGACTATAACATGCAATTATTAGATTGCCAGTTGTATTTATTCATTGCTTTTTATCAATTGTCAAATACACAGTTGCCACCTGCAGGCCTGTATTTAAATATGCCAGTGATAGGGTCGGAGCCTCATGAAGGCTCCGGCCTATCACTACAAGGTAAAAGCTTCCCCAATCTCAGCCAGGGGAAACTGTTACCGCCCTGGAGCACACAGCTCCTGCATTTTTACCCCTTAAAGGCCATGGTCACATTTATCACCAATCACATACATGCATTACACCCTGGGTGTCTGCTGTTTGAAAGACCCGACTTCTGCCGTAACAGTACGGGGGGTTGTTCAGGAAAGAGTTATTTGTTAGTGTCGCATGGGGAGCTCCCGACTTTCACCCAACAGATGTCGGGACAGAAGGATCGACCAAAATGAATATCCTTGTTCTCCCGGTGATAAGCTGCCGCCAGAAGTGTCAGCGTCTTGCTTAATTTCTCCATTAAATACATATACATGTGTGACTGAACATATACGTGTATGAGGGAGTTGTGAGAACTAGCTGTTCTTTGAATGTTTGGACAACAGCTATTGAATGTATCCTTAAGAAACCATTCAAGATCACACCAAGTATTCAGTAGTTTATTAAGAAACTCTTTCAAGACCTTCAGAAATTTCCAGGAAGTCCTAAAAACCGTTCACATTTTTCATCAACCCCTATATAAGTAGATTTTTTACAATGCATTCTTGACTTTCAATTATCAAATATTTTAATATGACAATTTCCAGTGTATTTACATGTATACTGTAAAGTAACCAGACGTGTTATAGTAGATGAGAAGGTTTGATAAGGTGACATTTGTAAAATGGAAATGATTGGGTATTTTAGTGGTGCGAGTGTGCATCTCCTTTCCTTACTAGGTGGAATGTTGAAGAGCAAGACGTTAGTTGTCTTGGTTATGACTGGAAGATATCTTATTTTTTTTGTAGGTGATCTTTGCTGTCACATTAAAGCCATCAGGGTGGCATATAAAAACCACTGCAGGTTTACAGCTGCTGGTAGAGAAATGATTTCCCTGTGACCTCTACTCTTCACTCACAAAGTTATCAAGCGATAATTGTGGTTTATTATTAATAGGGGCACATTTTGCTTTTTTCTTTCTTGTTTTATTAGGATGATCAGTTGTTTATTGTGAAGGTTATAGTATGAAAAACAATCTGAAAAGAGAAGGAATATGAACCTCTGGAGGGCCATGTATGCAGCAGAAAGCTTCAAGCAATTTAAATAAACTTTGTAATATTCAGCATTTTGTGTCTTAGTTGGGTTATCAAGGCAGATCTCAGGACCAGGGGTGTAGCTATAGGGGGTCCAGAGGTAGAAGTCGCTACCAGGCCCAGGAGCCTGAGGGGGCCCAAAGACCCTTGTGCCACATAAGAAGACACTGGTAATTATAGAAAGTGCATGCTGGTCAAGTTACACCTGTGGATGGAGGGATCGGGATACCGTTTCAATTTTTGCTTCAGGCAACACAAAGGCTATGTGCTTCCCTGAGCAAAGGAGGGCCCAAGCTGAAGTCTTGCAGCAGGACTCATGAGCCTTTAGCTACACTCCTGTTCAGGATTACTGCTACAGGTAGGGACGCATACCTTGTACATACATCTACAATTCTGTCATTCAGTGTCGGTCTGGCCAAACAGAGCACTGGAGCATCCTCTGGTGGGCCCAGTCTTTGAAGCCATAGTGCGTCCCAAAAGTCCAGGAGAAAAAACTTTAGAGCTGTCTATGGAGCCAATAAATTGCTTTGATTTAATAGGGTATTTTTCTTTGATTCAAAGCCTATTAGGCTTTATTAATGATACAGGTTTTGGGCCCTGAGAAAAATGTCATCTGGTGGCCCCAGGAACCCCTGTCGGTGTTATTGGTTATATAGAACTAACATATTATGTAGTGCTGTCTACAATAGGGCTCACAATCTAATTTCCCTATTTTAGACATATGCATTTGGGCCTATCAGTATATTTTTAAAGTGTGGGGAGAAAGCCCTTGAGTTATAGGGAGAACATACAAACTCCATTAAAACCTGTTAAATTAAATTCCAGCAACAGTGCTAACCACCTCAGTACTATTCATGCTATAAAGACAGCACTTGTTCCTACTTCAAGGTTCACGAGGAGGTGGTGGCAGTTCTGGCTGACTCTGTCCACTTATTACCTATACACAATGACAGGAACAGAACAGAACACGTGAAGAACAAATGACCAGTCGGTCATAGAGAAAGTGGTGGTTGGTTGGTGAGCTGCCCTATCTGTTTCATAATTATGAGGTATTCTGGCATGAACAACAACCTAGGTGGCCTCATTTTAATACATGGTGCACTGCCCCATTTTCTGTAAGCCACCCCTCTGATGATATGTGTAAAGACCTGCTGGAATGAAGAATACCAGTTCAGAGCTTTACAATCATCTTGCCAAGATATTGGTTTTATGTAGGCTTCCCTTTTCCACAGATTCCAGGGACTTAGACTAAGTTATGGATTATTCTATCAGTGGGATCCAGTGGGGCCAGACTAATCTATGGATTATGGATGATGCATCCCTTAAAATCAAATAGGAGTGGTAGAAGAAAAATGTTACAGTGTTTTATTTTGATGGCAGAGAGGAATGATCCATGTATAAGTAAGCAAACTGGAAACACACTCTAAGCTGGAAGTGGATGACTGCTTTACTTCCATTCCAGGTTCACTGATAACACATCTTATAAGAAAATATTTAAATTAAATTAATATTGTCAATTAAAATTTTAAAATGAGTTGGTTAGAGTATTTTTCACTAACCTACCTTTAGCTCTTTGCTTAAAGTAAATGGGTAAATTATGAATGGGCTGCTCCCTCTTGTGGCCATTAGTAAAATGACATGTTTATATATTTTTTTTCTTTGGTACAATATAAAAATTTTCCTCAGAGCTGTTTTTAATTCATAAAATCAATTTTATATATTTTTTTAGATAATAGGTTAAATTAACTCTTAACATATATATGAAAACATATTAAATGACACAGATGAAAACATTTTGCAGTGTAGGTTTTAAAACTGTGAAATATTTCCATTAGGACTGGTATTGTCTGGAATGCAAAAGTATGAAACAATCATCTTGGATATCAAAGCAGTAAATTAAACTATCAATATGTCATGGAGACACCCTGTAATACATCGCATGCTGCAGTATTATTTCCGTCCAAAATTCCGGAACACTTGGCGGAATGCCGGATCCAGCATTTTTCCCATTAAAATGTATTAGTGCCAGATCCGGCATTCAAAATACCGCAATGCTGGATCCGTCCTTCCGGTCTGCGCATGTGCAGACCAGTAAAAATGTGAAAAAAATATATAACTGATCCGTCTCTCTGCATGACAAGCGGAGAGATGGATCCGTTCTTGCAATGCATTTGTAAGACGGATCCGTAGCCGGATCCGTCTTCAAATGCTTTCCGTTTGCGTGCAGGTGGAACCGGCGACGGAACTGCTTGCTGGATCACTCTGCCGCAAGTGTGATAGTACCCTTAAATGTGACATTATATCTACACAGTGGCGTAGCGTGGGTTGCCAGCCCCCGGGGCAAGCCATGTATTGCGCCCCCCCAACCTGTGGGCACGCCCCTTTTTACAGATAACATAGTGGATGTAGGATGCAGTCCTATGTAACACTACAGATAATACAGTGATAGCTCTCTGAGTACAGATAATGTAGTACATGGGTGTGAACCCCCAAAATTCAGAACACACACAGGGTGACCTGAAGTCTGGGGCCAGGATATGGCATGGTGGGCCACCGTCTTCATTAGAACGTCATGACACCTTTTATCAGCCACGTCTCGTCTCTGCAGAGTTTCACAGAAAACATTTTTAAATTCCTCACTTTACTATCATCCTCTTCTATCATTATACACAGGGGCAATTATATATCCTAATAATACAGAGGGGCCAGTATATATCCTAATAATACAGAGGGCCATTATATATACTAATAATACTGTGGGGCATTATATACTAATAATACAGATCTCTGCTGTCCATATACCAGGCCTACCAGTATTACCCCTTCATATACCGCCTGGTCAGGGTGACTAGGCGGTATATGAAGGGTAATACTGGTGGTAGGCCTGGTATATGGATAGCAGAGATAGCATCCTCTGAGCAGTACTGTCTCTGGTCATCCTTTACCAGCACCCTGACTGCCACCTGCGTGGCCTTGACACTGACTGTCACTCACTGATAGCTAAGGCTACTTTCACACTAGCGTTAGTGTGATCCGGCAGGCAGTCCCGTCGTCGGAGCTGCCTGCCGGATCCGCCGTTCAGTGTGACAACTGACAGCATTTGTAGTCGGATCCAGGTGCAGTCTTTTTCACAGTTTTCCCGGTCTGCGCATGCGCGAGTGGAAGGACGGATCCGTCCTTCAGTTGTTTCAGAATGCCGGATCCGGCACTAATGCAAGTCAATGGGAATTAGTGCCGGATCCGGCATTCCAGCGACTGATCAGGCATTTGGACGGACATAATACCGCAGCATGCTGTGGTATTATGTCTGCCCAAAGCGCCTGACAGTGACTGAACGGAAGGCATACTGATGCAAACTGAACGGATTTCTATCCATTCAGATTGCATTGGGGATATGCCTGATCAGTTCTTTTCCAGCATAGAGCCCTTTTGACGGAACTCTAGGCCGGAAAAGAGTAACATAAGTGTGAAAGTACCCTAAGCAGCAGGCAGTGAAGTGCCATGAGAGCCAGGCTACACAGGTGGCAGTCAGGGTGCTGGTGAAGGATGATCAGAGACAGTACTGCCCAGAGGATGCCATCTCTGCTCATCTCAACTATACCACGCCTACCACCAGTATTACCCCTTCATATACCGCCTGGTCACCCTTACCAGATGAGCAGGCGGTGTATGAAGGGGTAATACTGGTAGGCCTGGTATATGGACACCAGTACTGTCTCTGGCCATCCTTCACCAGCAGATTCCTGACTGCCACCTGCTTGCCCTGGCTCTCAGTGTCACAGTGTGAATAAGTCACCCCACACCTAACACTCTGGGAGCTGTCACACTGACTGACACTGACTGTCTGACTGACTCACATTCAGGCTGCCTGCTGTGGAGTCCTGAAGCGACACACTGCAGCAGCCTTCTTCTTCTTCTTCTTGCCACAGCTCCACTGTGTCTTTCCCGGGTGGAAGGTGGGCGGGGCTTCACGCTGTTGTGGGCGGAGCTTCGTACTTGTTCTGTTGATACTGCTCCTCACTCTGTGGCGCTGCTCTCAGTTAGCAACTTCATAGTTTTTTTTTGTGCAAACGGCTGCCAGCGCCCCCTGCAGTCTGGCGCCCGGGGCAACGGCCCCCCTGGCCCCCCCCACGCTACGCCCCTGTATCTACACTAAGGGTACAACCACATGGTAAGGTTTCTTGATGCAGTTCTTCGAAGCCAAAACCAGGACTGAATTAAAAAAAACAGAGGCCGTACCCTTCCTTTACCCTAGGTACACACCTAAGCGTTTTTCAGCGTTGGCCTTCAGCGTTTTTAAAACGCACAACATGTGGAAAGCCATGCTTCCCTATGGGCATGGTTCACATTCGGGCGTTTTACAGCAAGTTTGAACGCGCTGAAAAAACGCCAAACACTGTCGCTTCAGCATAAGCTTCTTTTGGGCGTTTTAACGCGCCTATGGACCATGCTGAAATAGGGGAGAATCACTGAATCGCGCGTATGATGTGCGTTTCTTAGTTACGAAAACGCGCATCCAAAAACGCGCGTAAAACGCGCGTCATACGCTCGATTCAGAAACGCTTAGGTGTGTTCCCAGCCTTATACTTTCTCTCTTTTTATGATCCACTCTTGATTTTGGCTGAGAATTGTTGATTTTCTTTTCATATGCTGCTGCCGTATTTTATTTTTAATTACTGGACAACCCCTTTTATTCTGGAGTATTTGTACTGCCATATTTTATTTTTGTCTACTGAACAACCCCTTTTATTCTGGGGTGGATGTCTGTAAAAATTTTGGGTTGTCTCCTTTTATGCTCCACTCCTGTTAAAGTCAGGCATTTTTTTTTTTCATTTATAATGTCATAATATAATTTTTTGTAAAACCTTTGTAAACATAAAAAAAAAAAAAATCTCTCAATCTCTTGGTTCATCTCTCAATCTCAGATTTTGCATTCATGAATTCTTGTTTCATATAAAGAACATGATTGCTATTGTTCTTTAACTCCTTCCCAACTGCCCAACGTAAATTTAAGTTGGCGGTCGGGCATTTAAAAAACGCTTCTGCTCGAGAGCGGAGGGGGCGCCATAGCTGCCAGGTGCTTGGTGGTTTAAACAGCAGGCATCCGGGACTAATGTATGTGATCGACGATCGCATACATTTGTGAATATCGATCACAAACATTTAACCCCTCAAATATGACCACAGCATCTGAGAAGTTAAAGACCTGGAGCGAGCACTTCCGGCCGTGCTCTGGCTCCCACAAGTAAGGATCAGGGGAGCCGGATGCTGTGTGCGGCATCCCCTGTAGTCAGAAGTGGTACAGGGTTGCCACACACTAGTTCCTATGGAGAACCTGCCTGCCTATGGAGAACCTGCCAGCCTGTAAGTACAGCAGAGTCAGAGAGAAACAGAGATATAGCAGAGTAGAGTTTGCCTGCCATTTTCATGCTAAAGCCTGATGGAACCAAGACAAAGTCTGTAAACTGTTTTGGAGAACGTTTATGCAAGTAAAGCTGCCACTGAACTTCATCTCAAGGTCTGGACTCCAGTTATTCTTTTATCCCTCAATTAATCCCCCTATTTATTGCTTCGGAGCCAAAGCCTGGGGTCCAGTGGAATCCAGGTAGGAGCACTGTGACACACAATAAGAGAGATTTTAGGCCGCGATTGATATAGAGGGTCCCGTTGCACATGCTGCGTTTTTCACACAACACAAAACTGATGCGTGAAATAAAATGATCATGTACACAGTTGTACCCCATTGAAATTAATGGGACAGTATTCAGTGTGGGTGCTATGCGTTCACATCACGCATTGCACTCGCGTGGAAAACTCGCTTGTGTGAGAGGGGCCTAATAGACTCCAATGCTAATATACTGGAGTCTATTAGAGAAGCAATCTAATGACTGTTTACTATGGTTCCCTAAGGGAACTATTAAAAAGTGTACAAAAAAAAGGTTTTAAAAATGTGAAATAAAAAATACAAAAATTCTAATCCCCCCCTTTCCCCAAAATTAAAATTCATAAGTAATTAAAAAAAAAAACTAACATCATGGGCATCGCCATGTGTAAAAACGCCCAAACTATTAAAATATAAAAATATTTATTCCATACGGCAAACAGTGAAATGGAAAAAAGTTAAAATGGCCAATTTGCCATTTTTTGGTTGCTTCACCTCCCACAAAAAAATAAATAAAAGGTGATCAAAAAGTCATACAATACAGTGGTATCAATGAAAAGTACAGATCATTTCGCAAAAAATGAGCCTCTCAAACAGCTCTGTACATAAAAAAAAAAAAGTAATGGGGGTCAGAATATGGCAATGCAAAGGAAAATTTTTTTTTTTTTTCCAAAGCTTTTTTTTTTTTTTTTCAGTATTAAAACGCAAGAAAAACTATACATGTGGGGTTTCATTGTAACCATAATGACCGGAAGAATAAAAATAACAGATCAGTTTTACCGCATAGGAAATGATTTTTTTTTTTTTTTATAATTCCTCCCCATTTGGATTTTTTTCCTGCTTCCCACAAAATTGTATGTAACTGTAAATGGTGCCATTAGAAAGTACGTCTTGTTCAGCAGGCATAACACATTACCTTGCACCACTTTGGTCCGTTTTGAGGACAGAATGTGTCCATTGTATTCAATGGGCCAGTGAAATCCTCAGATACCACTCACATACCATCTTTGCATGGTCTGCCTTTTAGGCTACTTTCACACCAGTGGCGTGAATTCTGACAGGCTGTTCTGGCAAAGAACAGCCTGCCGACATTCACCGGATCTGGCACTGCTGTGTATAATGGGGTCCCGCAGACATTCCATCCGCATCCGGCTGCATTCTGCGGTTTGTGTCCGGCTGATCCTCCTCTTACCTGCTGGAACAGTCTGTCGGATTGTAGCTAACGCTGCTGTAAAGGACGCTAACTCATTCATTGAATAGAAAACTTATACATAGTTTGTAAAGAAGGCAAGTTAGACTTTTTTGTGGATGCAAAAAATTGATCGACCACTGAGAAAATACACTGATACATGTGCTGAACCTGAACCTTTCTGGATGCAAAATTCAGATGACTAAGGCTTCATTCACACGTCCGCAATTCTGTTCCGCATTTTGAGGAACGGAATTGCGGACTCATTAGTTTCAATGGAGACAGACGATGTCCCGGCCGGGTCCGCAATTGCGGATCCGCACTTCCGGATCCGCAATTGAGTTCCCCAAAAAAATAGAACATGTCCTATTCTTGTCCGCAATTGCGGACAAGAATAGGCATTTTCTATGTAGTGCCTGCGATGTGCGGTCCGCAAATTGCGGAACGCACATCGCCAATGTCCATGTTTTGCGGATCCGTGGATCCGTGAATCTGCAAAACACACACGGACGTGTGAATGGACCCTAAGGCCTCTTGCACACGAACGTTTGGCATTTTCAGTGTTTTGCGGTCCATTTTTAACGGATCTTTTTTTCCGTTTTTTGGCTTCCGTTGTGTTTCCGTTTCGGTTCCGTTTTTCCGTATGGCATATACAGTATACAGTAATTAGATAGAAAAAATTGGTCTGGGCTTAAAATTTTCAATAGATTGTTCAGCAAAAACGGAATGAATACGGAAGACATACAGATGCCTTTCCATATGCGTTCCGTTTTTTTTGCGGACCCCTTGACTTGAATGGAGCTACTGAACGTGATTTGCGGACAAGAATAGGACATGTTCTATATTTAAACGGAACGGAAAAATGGAAACGGAAAGCATATGGAGACACTTCAGTATTTTTTGCGGCCCCATTGAAGTGAATGGTTCAGTATACTCTCAGTATACTGAACTGAAAAAACTGCCAGTATACGGTCCACAAAATACTGTCGTGTGCAAGAGGCCTAAGCCCTTGCATTTGTAAAACTTCTGAATACCAAAATGTAAATTGCACTGGTCATAAATAATTAAATAGACACAAACCTTACAAGATAAACATTCAGCTTGACCCCACTTGTGCGTCACTAGATCAAGATGAATAAATGACTCCATAGCAGCCTCGATGATAACCATGCACATATGATGACATTTTGTTCACACACAGCATTTGCCATTTCAAAAATAAATTACTCTAATTTTGGTGGATTCTACTGGATCTGGTATTTGTATGTTAACTCTATAGTGTAATATGTAGGCAGTTTTATACAGTGACCTTTCCCTTTACTTTTTTTGTAGATGAGTACAAGGAAAATGTCTTAATTTATGTGATCTATACAGTATATGCAGCGAGCCCCTGAGGACCTGGTGCAGAGGACAGAAGTGGTAGTGGCCATGATGAGGTGTTGTGTCACAGTGTACTCCCTCAGGCCTTTGGTCCCTTGGGATCGGTGAAGTGGAAAGTGGGTTTGAAGAATTAGGCCAGAAGTAAAAGTATAACAGACTCTTTTTACTTAGTACAAAATATAACTTGTAGCAGGGCCAGCAGTATGCAATTTCTGACACAAGATTAGGTGGTTGTGTGGCAACTAAATGGCACTTGCAGACGCTTGTGGATGTAGGTGTTCATGATGTGATACTGGCCTGATGGTGGTTTTGGTGATGGGTGTTTGACCTGTTTTCCTCATCAGCAGCAGGGTCTGTGAAGCTGTGGTTTTGCTTTATCACTCTGCTGTCTAGGCACACTGAAGCTACTTGAAAGCAGAGTTCTTGATTCTGGCAATTTCCCTGGAGTGATGGTCTCACAGGAGAAATGGACACGGTCCATTGGAGTAGGAGCTCTGACATGTGCTTCCTTCTTCCACTCTGTCTGGATTTTAACTCCACTCTTGGCAGGAAGTAGGACCAGCCTTTTTCTACCAAGAGGGGAGGAGCAGGGTGATTAGCCCTGTTATTGCCAACCATACCTCTTCTGCTGGACTGCAGTGTATATCATGGAACATTACAATACATAATAAAACATTTTCAGATACCTTTAAGCTATGCTTAATAAGGACCTATCACCACAAAATGCAATGCAATCTGAAAGCACCATGTAACAGAGCAGAAGAAGCCAAGCTGATTTATATGTATTTTTGTGAGAAAAGATTCAGTAAAATTTGTAATTTATACATGTACTGTATAGCTTTGAAAAACTGAGCTATAAATTTATAAATTACAAGTTTTACAGAATCTTTTCCCACAAAAATATATATCAATCTGCTCTGCTTCTCCTGCGCTACAACATGCTGCCTGCAGATTGCACTGCATTTTGTGTCCTCTTGAAAGTCATCCCTGGTAGCCCAGCAACAGATGCCCAAAGATGAAGATCAAGCTGGCTCCCTCCCTCCCTACTGCGGAAAGCCAATTTCATTCAGCGAGCCCCAGAGGAGCTAGTGCAGAAGATGGGAGAGGTAGTGGCTATGATGAGGCGTTATGTCAGTTTACTCCCTCAGGCCATTGTTCCCTGGGGATCACTGCAGTGGAGAGGTGGTTTGAAGAATCGGCCAGAAGTAAAAGTATAACAGTTTCTCTTTACTTAGTACAGGGCCGGTGCAAGGATTTTTGCCGCCCTAGGCAAAGATCCATTTTGCCGCCCCCCCGCCATGTCACTCACTCACAGACACGCACACACTGACAGACAGACACGCACACACTGAGAGACAGACACGCACACACTGAGAGACAGACACGCACACACTGACAGACACGCACACACTGACAGACAGACACGCACACACTGACAGACAGACACGCACACACTGACAGACACGCACACACTGACAGACAGACACGCACACACTGACAGACATGCACACACTGACAGACAGACACGCACACACTGAGAGACAGACACGCACACACTGAGAGACAGACACGCACACACTGAGAGACAGACACGCACACACTGACAGACAGACACGCACACACTGACAGACACACACACTGACAGACACGCACACACTCACTGAACGACACACACTGACAGACATACAATCACTCAGATACTCACTGACAGACAGGCATACACACTCACTGACATACACACACTCACTCACTGACAGACAGACATACACTCACTGACAGACAGACATACACTCACTGACAGACACACACAGGCAAACACTCACCTCCCTGGGGTCCAGTCTGGTGCAGCTCCTCAGTTTTCCTGTGCGCCGTTTAGTATGCTGGGGCCGGAATGACGTCATATTCTGGTTCCGGCATCATGGAGGGCGCGCGAGGGAGGAGTGGGGAGCTGCTAGAACAGCCTCCCTTGCCACCCGCCCCCTCTGCACCGGTAATTTACTGGCAGAGCAGGCACCTGCCATCAGGGTAAGCAGGTGCCTGCTCTGCCATATTTAAGAAGGACCTCCACCTCCTGGCCCCCCTGTAATGGCACTGGGGGTGGCTCAAGAGCCACTCGCCCAGCGCTGCAGCCCCAGACAGGGGGAGCCCACCAGGCCCCAGTGCAAAATCAAACTTGTGGCACATCCAGCAATATTAAGTACAAAGTGCAGTTTCTGGCACCAGATGAGAACATATGGTGGCTGGTTTTGTGGCAACTAAATGGCACTTGTGGGCACTTTTAGATAGAGGTGTCCACAATCTGATACAGGTCTGGAGTTAGTTATTGCCTGGTGGTGGTTAAGATGATGGGTGTCTGACCTGTGTTCTCTCATCAGCAGCAGGGCCTGCGAAGCTGTGGTTTTGTCTGATCACTCTGCTGTCTAGGGACACTGACGTGTCTTGGAAGCAGTGTTCTTGATTCTGACAATTCCCTTGTAGTGATGGTCTCACAGGAGAACTGGAGATGGTTCCTTGAAGTATGAGCTCTGGCATGTGCTTCCTTCCTCCATTCTGTCCGAATTCTGACTCCCCCTCCTGGCAGGAAGTAGGACCAGCCCACTCATAGGGGAGGGGAAGAACAGGGTGGTTAACCGAGTTCCTGCCAACCATACCTCTTCTGCTGGAAAGCAGGACATATTGTGACAGAATACATAATAAAACTTCTGGGGTTCTGCATATAGGCTATTTATTATTAGGGATGATCGGCAGGTGCCATATTCGAAATATTCGAAATTTGCAAATATTCGAAAGAATATTCGTTTCATATTCGTCGAAATCGAATATTCGTCATTATTCTAGTTATCGCGATTAATATGCGATTTAAATAATTGCGTATTGCGATTTTAACTTAAGGCTACTTTCCTATTGGTTTCATATCTAGAATTATAGCGAAGATGACGGATATGACGAATGTATTCGTCATATTCCTCAAAACGAAGATAACGAAGTATTCTACATCTTCGTTTTAGCCACCTATTCGTCAACTTCGCTAATTCTAGCAATCAAATAGAAAGGTTGACTATAGAGACAACTGTGTTTAATTCGCTATGCGATTATATATATATTTTTTTAATAAATAGAATAATTATAATAATTATATCAAGTAATATAATTATTCTATAAAAAAAAAAAAATCGCATAGCGAATTTAACACAGCTGTCTCTATAGTCAACCTTCCTATTTGATTGCTAGAATTAGCGAAGTTGACGAATAAGTTACTAAAGCGAAGATGTAGAATACTCGTTATCTTAGTTTTGAAGAATATGACGAGTACATTCGTCATATCCGTCATCTTCGCTATAATTCTAGATATGAAACCAATAGGAAAGTAGCCTTGAGATAAAATCGCAATACACGATTATTTAAATCGCATATTAATCGCGATAACTAGAATAATGACGAATATTCGATTTCGACGAATATGAAACGAATATTCTTTCGAATATTTGCGAATTTAGTCGAAATCGAATATGGCACCTGCCGCTCATCACTAATAATAAATAGCCTATATGCAGAACCCCAGAAGTTTTATTATGTATTCTGTCACAATATGTCCTGCTTTCCAGCAGAAGAGGTATGGTTGGCAGGAACTCGGTTAACCACCCTGTTCTTCCCCTCCCCTATGAGTGGGCTGGTCCTACTTCCTGCCAGGAGGGGGAGTCAGAATTCAGACAGAATGGAGGAAGGAAGCACATGGAAGGAATACATTCGTCATATTCACTATTCGCTAATTCTACCAAGCCAACCATAAACTTCCTTGCTCATGGGAGCGTCCCCATCACCATGGGAACGTCTCCATATACTAAAATGTACTGTCGGATTTGAGGAATTATGTTGAAATCGCAATGCGATTAATTCAAGTTATGTTAATCGCATTGCGATTTCAACTTAGAGCTGGGTTTATAATGGGTCAGCTTGCTAGAATGAACGAAGTTAACGAATATGGAATATAGCAGCAGTGCTAAGTTGAATTCGCAATGCGATTAATTTAACTTGAAGTAATCGCATTGCGATTTCAACTTAGCACTGCTAGTGCTATATTCCATATTCGTTAATTCTAGCCTATGTAAGATAGCAGTGCTAAGTTGTAATCGCAATGCGATTAATATAACTTGAATTAATCGCATTGAGATTTTAACGTAATTCCTCAAATCCGACAGTACATTTTAGTATATGGAGACGTTCCCATGGTGATGGGGACGCTCCATGAGCACGGAAGTCGGCAGAAGCGGCAACGGGCACTGACTAGAGCAGCCAGGAAGCCAGGAATCCTCAGTACAGGTAAGAACTACTTTTGGGAAGTGGGAAAGAAAAAAATATAACTTAAAAAAAAACAAAAAAATGAATATTCGAAATAGCGAATTTATAGCGCTATATTCGAAATATTCGCGAATTAGCGAAGTGCCGATATTCGATAAAAAAATTCGCTATTCGAATATTCGCGCTCAACACTATTTATTATCCTCAGCTGTTGCTGCTTGGATGCATCTTAGCCCAGCATGATTAGTGCAGAGATGGGATCTGTGACACACAATACTACAGTGCCTACACTTCCCCCCTGCACTTCTGCCTGGCAAAAGTTGTCTACTGCATGATCTAGGGGCAGTGAGGTAACAAGACACTGCTGTGTGAACTCTAGTCCAGTAGATGGCAACAGAACCCAGATGAGGAGCTTTGGTTGGCCAATGAGGAAGTCTAAGAGGTGGGAGCAGGCAGGCATGGGAAGAAGGAAGTGGAGGGGAGTTAGGATAGAAAGAGGCTTGAGCAAGGCAGGAGAGTGTTGTTGTGCATTACTCCTGACAGAGAGTCAGGCATCTGATGACTGCAAAGTAAAGAGAGTGTGGGATTCGCTGAGTGCTCCAGTGCAAAAGACCAGAGAGAGACTGCCTGCAGATGAGATCTTAGTACAAGCTGCTTTTCAACCTATACTACTGAGTAATGGCTGCAGCGTTCCACTGGTAGACTACTATGGTGACACTCAGGAGAGCTCAATGCAAAGAGCACTTTCCAGTGAGCTCCTTCAGGGCACCTGTGGCACCCGGCAAAATTAAAGTTGCTATTTAGAGATGGGTGAACCTTCAATCTGGTTCAGGTTTGCCAAATTTTTCCAAAAGTTCGGTTCGGACCTGAATCTATTCTACCAGAATAGAAGTTGCTCCAAGTGCCTTGAAAATTGGTATATACCACCCTCTAGTCCCCAAGGACTCAGAATTTTTAGGTAAAGATATTATCTCTTTTTTTACATTTTTATATGAAGTTTTGCTTTTTCTCTCTCTAACCCTCCCCCCTCCCAAACCTCTTAAAGACAATGATGGCAACGGCAATGACACTCTCATACCTAGCTATGAATAAACGCATAATGGGAGCAACGGAGCAGGGCACAGCCATAGCGTAGTGTAGCTGTGACTTGGGGGGGAGTAAAGGCAGGAAAGGGTTAAGTGGTTGAGTTTTAGGGGGGGGGGGCTAGGTAGTTTGCGGGCAGTATATATAAGTTCGTGTGCTGGCGGTGCAAGTATTATGGCTTCTCTAGATGATTTGTTGTCGACTGTCCGGGCAGCAGCAGACCACCATGGTGCGGACTGGCTGCACCGGAGTTTGCAGGCGGCTTTGGCTGGTGAGACCGGCCCGTCTGCCGCGTCGGCCGTTAGGCCCAGGGCCAGGAGGTCGGTGCCGCCGGAGCGGCTTAGTCCTGAGGCGACCCCCCGGGTGCGGCGGTGAAGTCAGCCAGGATGAGATGAAAGCGGACGGCAGGGGAGTAGATGCAGCCGGAGCCGGTCCAGCGTCTGCAGCACCGTCGAGTGGATCATCCCTGGGTGGAGCTTCCGGAAGTACAGCGGACGCTGGGTGGACACCTCAGGACCGTCCAGGTGAGCGAAATTGCGGGTCCGCTGAAGTTGCGGGTGATGTGGAAAGGGGGGAGGGGGCTGATTGGCTAGTGCAGGAATTGTTATCGGGTATGGTGTCGTTATTGTCCCGTCTGGGGCCGGGTGAGGGGGTGTTTCCGGGGTGTGTGAGCTCCGGCGGTTAACGCCGCGGAGCAGACTGGGGAGGTTAGTGGAGTTGGTGCTGCGGGGCTGGGGTGGAAATGTTGGCTGGGGAGGTGGCGGCCGGTGGGGGTAGTAAAGGAAAAGTTGGGACGAGGTCCATTTGGCGGACGCGGCAAAGGGAGAGGTCTATGTCTGCCTCGAGGGGCCGCTGGGGGCCCATTTGAAGGCAGAGGTTAAGGAAAAAATTTGGAAGGATGAGTATGTGGAGATATTCTCGTTGCTTCCGTTGGAGAAGTTTAATTTGGATAGGGTGAAGTCAGACGAGAGCAAGAACGAGGAGGAGGAGAAGCGGCGGCATAGACTTTTTCCGCAGACGTATTTGAATTGGCTTCAGGCATTCGCCATTTTGGCGAGCGTGGTGGGCGCAAAAGCGCTTTTTCACTTGCTGGGGAGGCGTCTCGGACGTACGGGGGTGTTGTGTGGTTGACATACGACGAACAGTTTCGTCAGCGCAAGGCGGTATGTTCGAGTATTCGGTGGGATCCCAAGAACATCAGCCTTTGGATGCGGCTGATGGTTGCTCCCAAGGTTGGCCAACAGTCCTTTCGTGGAGCTGCCGGGGGTACCTAGGCGGCCGACCTCGGGGGCTGGAGCAAAAAGAGTTGCTGTTGGCAGTTCAACGAGGGTTACTGCAGGTACCTTGCCGATTGCAGGTTCAAACGCGAATGCTCGGGTTGCGGGGGGGCGCATAGTTTGTTGTGGTCTTTCAAGCGGGGTAGGGGTAAAGGACCAGATGTTGTGCCGAAGAGGATTGACACCGGTGAGGGTGGACGAGATGGGGCCGTGGTTAGAGATTTACCCAAATAGGGCTGAGGCGCAGTTGTTGTTATCTGGTTTCAGGGATGGTTTTCGGATTTCGTGTTTTTTGGTGGGCCCGGTTGTTGCGCCTCGCAATTTGGTATCCGCTCTGAATCGTCCGGAGGAGGTTGAGGAGAAGATTGGGAAGGATGTCTAAGCGGACGGATAGCTGGCCCATTTGCGGAATGTACTTTGCCGGGTTTGTTGGGTTTGGTCCCGAAGAAGGAAGAGGGCAAGTTTAGGCTTATCCATCACTTGTCTTTTCCGGCGGGTAGTTCAGTTAATGACGGTATTTCTGATGATCTTTGTTCTGTGTCCTATACATCCTTTGATGAGGCGGTCCGGTGGGTGCGGCGATTTGGACAAGGGGCTTTGTTGGCCAAGACTGACATTAAGGCCGCGTTTCGTTTTTTGCCAATTCATCCAGATAGCTTTCACTTGCTGGGGTTTAAGTGGGATGGTAGTGTTTACATGATTGTTGTTTTCCGATGGGCTGTTTTATTTCGTGTTCCTTGTTTAAAAAGTTTGCTTCCTTTCTGGAATTGGTGGTTAAGATGGAGGCGGGGTGGACTTCGGTGCTGCGCTATCTAGATGATTTCTTGTTTTTGGGCCCGTCTAGGTTGCGGGTATGCTCGGTCCTGCTGCATACGATGGAGAGGTTGGCAAGTCGGTTTGGGGTCCTGTTGGCGCCGGAAAAGACTGACGGGCCGGTGACTTCGGTTAAGTTTTTGGGTATTGTGATAGATAGTGTGGCTATGGAGTGCCGGTTGCCGGAGGATAAGGTGGTGGATTTGACTGGCGAGGTCATTTTCCTGTGGAGGGTGAGGAAGTTGCAGTTGCGGCGAGTGCAGTCCATCCTGGGAAAATTGAATTTCGCTTGTAGGATTTTGCCGATGGGTCGGGTTTTTTGCAGACGCTTGGCCATGGCCACGGCAGGCGTCAAAATGCCTTTTAATTTTTTGCGATTATTGGCAGAAGTTAGGGATGATTTACCTGTTTGGGAGCGTTTTTTGGGAGAATTTAATGTGGATGGAGGCGCCGGTTTCCAGCGTGGATCTAGAGCTGTTTATGGATGCGTCGGGGTTGTGTAGCTTAGGGGCTTTTTGCCAGGGGCATTGGTGTGCGGGTCCCTGGCCGGAAGAGTGGAAAGTGGCAGGGTTTATATAAATATATCCAGAGTTCTATATTTCTATATATATATATATTTATAGATATAAGTTAATTTTTAGCAAGTGTTCACTTTTTTAACACTGTAGTGAATTTTTATAGTACAGTATTTGCACTTACGCACGATCTGTGTGTGTGCTGCAGAGCACAAATCAGTAGTGTGCTCAGTTGCATCTGCACATTTTCATTTTTTTTTTACATTTTTTGTGTTTGAAAAAAAGAACTGCAGTGGCAGTTATATAAACATAAAAGTTTAGGGTTTTGCGCGAACGCACCATCTGCGTTCGTGCATGTTGCAATCACTGAGCACCGATCAGTAGTGTCATTTACTAATCACGTCTGCTCAGTTTGTACTGCAATTTTTTTTTTGGTGCAGAAGACATTTTTAGCAGAAATTTTTTTACAATTTTTTTTCTCCTTTTTTTCTCTTAAATTTCATTTAAAATTTATTACAAGCCCCTTTAGGTGTGAAAACACTACATACACACCCCTCACACTAAATAAAGATTTACACATTTCACACGTGACACCCCAGTAAAATAAAAATGGCCCGTCAACCCCAACGAGTATACTTAGCTGAAGAGGCATACGCCATGCTTGCCTCCGATACTGAGTCTGCCAGTGAGGGAGATGAGGATGCCACTTTTCTTCTACTCCTCTACCCCCTCATCATCATAATCCGGTGATGAGGGACCCTCTAGAAGGCGCCCCAGAGTAGCAGCGGAGGCAGCCCCCCAGAGTGAGCCCACATGGACCCCACCCCCTGAGAATTATCAGCCCCAAATTCCTGAGTTTGTGGGCAACTCAGGAATTCAGATAGATTGTGCGGGCTTCACAGAAATTTATTTTTTTTAAATCTTTTTCTCTAAAGATCTTATAAATTTATACGCCCAGCAATTTATTTCCTAGAACCCCACAACGCCATACACTAGACCCCAAGGTTGGACCCCAGTAAATGCAGCAGAGCTGATGACCTTTTGGGGGCTCTTGCTGCATATGGGCGTTGTTAAAAAACCAAAGATTACTCAGTATTGGAGTGTGGATGTCTTGTACCATACTCTAATTTATAATAATACCATAGCCCATAATCGATTCCAATCAATACTTAAATTTTTGCATTACAACGATAATGCACAGTGCCCACCCCAGAATGACCCCGCATCTGACCGGATTTTCAAAATTAGGCCCATCCATGACCACTTCAATGCAAAGTTTTCAGAAGTGTAGATCCCAGATCTATGTCTGCATAGATGAATCCCTATTAATTTTCAAAGGAAGGGTAAGATTCCGCCAGTACCTGTCCATCAAAAGTTATGAAATGAAACTCGGGATACACTCACAAGTCTTGGGTTTATGAAGGGAGGGACACCCGGATTGAACCCCCAGAATGCCCCCCGTCCTAGGAGTTAGTGAGAAGATAGTGTGGGACTTACTTCACCCACTGCTGGATAAGGGTTACCATCTATACGTGGATAATTACTACATGAGTCTACCACTGTTCAGGCCACTAACTTCCAGAGGTACTGTGGCATGCGGCACATTACGCAAAAATCAGAGAGGCCTCCCTAGCTCCCTGGTAGGGCAACAACTAAAAAAAGGAGACAGATGTGCTCTCCTCAATGAGAACATGTTGGTGGTTAAGTACAAGGACAAGAGGGATGTCCTTTTGCTGACCACCATTCACACTAACACCAGCTCCCATGCCCCTGCACATGGTACCACTACCACTGTCCCCAAACCACACTGCATCCTGGACTACAATAAGTACATGGGCGTGGTTGATCTTTCAGATAAAGTTCTGAAGCCCTAAAGTACCACGCGAAAAACAAAAGTGTGGTACAAAATGCTGGCCATGCACATTGTACAGATGGCGCTGTACAATGCGTACATACTATTTAGATCTAGAAGCCAGACAAGAACATTCCTACAATTTCAAGAGGTTGTGATAAAGGCCCTAATTCTTCCAAGCCAAGCAATGGAGAGCCCCAGTACTTCTGCAAGTTACGGTGCACGAGTTGTAGCAGGGTAACATTTCCCTGGTGAAGTCCCCCAAACAGCAAGGAAGGGAAGGACCCAAAAAAGATGCAGGGTGTGTTCCGAAAGGGGGATAAGGAAAGGCACCATTTACCATTGCGAAACCTGCCCTGAAAAACCTGGCCTATGCATCAAAGATTGTTTCAGAATCTACCACTTATCCATGGAGTATTAGTTTAATTTCATCCATGATGTATCCAGTAGTTTTACCACCTTATATCTCTGATTTAGTCCGCTTAGCTTACGTATCCACTTTTCACCAACCACTACATATTCATTTCTATGAAACACCTGTTAGGTCATAAGTGCCCTTTTCACTTATTAAAATGTTCGTATGGGGGTGCTCTTTCCAAAATGTCACTTCTTGGGGTTTTTAATGTCTGGGGACCTCAGGAATCTTTAAAATGCGACATGGCACCTAAAATCAATGCCCTGCTACATGATTTTTTGAGCACATATGGGGTGTTGCCGTATTCGGGAGGAAATACACACAATATTCCTTGAGGGGTGTAGTCTCCAAAAGCCATATGGTGCTCCTTCCACTTTGAAGTCTGCTGTGCGCCCATACATAATTTTTTGAGCACATATGGGGTGTTTCCGTATTCGGGTGGAAATGGGTAACAAAATGTGGGGTACATTTTGTCCAGTTACCCCAAGTGGAAGTAAAAATTGTGGGTGTAGAGCAACTTTTTCTGGAAAAAATTGTAATTTTTCATTTTCACAGCTAAGCGTTTCCTAATTCTGTGAAACGCCTGATGGGTCAAAGTGCTCACTACACACATTGAAATTCTCCTTGAGTAGTTTCTGGAATGGGGTAAATTTTTGGGGGTTTCCACTGTATGCCCACCTCAGGGTGCCTTCATATGCGACATAGCTCCCAATTACCATTCCAGCTAAATCCGCTCTCCAAAAGCCATATGGTGCTCCTTCCACTCTGAAGCCTGCTGTGCAGCCATACATAATTTTTTAAGCACATATGGGGTGTTGCCATATTCAGGGGGAAATAGATAACAAAATGTGGGGTGCATTTTGTCCTGTTACCCCTTGTGAAAGTGAAAAATGTGGGTGTAAAGCAACTTTTTCTGGAAAAAAATTATTATTTTTCATTTTCACAGCCAAGTGTTTCCTAATTCTATGAAACGCCTGATGGGTCAAAGTGCCCACTACACACCTTGAAATATTCCTTGAGGGAAAATGGGCAATAAATTTGGGGGTGCATTTTCTTCTGTTTCCCCTTGTGAAAGTGAAAAATTTGTGCCTAAAGTCAATTTTTCTGGAAAAAAGTGTAATTTTTCATTTTCACAGCCAATTCCATGAATCATCTTTGAGGACAATGTTCTCACTACACATCTTGAAATATTCCTTGAGGGGTGTAGTTTCCAGAATGGGGTCACTTTTTGGGGGTTTCCACTGTAGGGCCACCTCAGGGTGTCTTCATATGCAACATAGCTTCCAATTACCATTCCAGCTAAATCCGCTCTCCAAAAGCCATATGGTGGTCCTTTCACTCTGAAGCCTGCTGTGTGCCCATACATCAGTTTTTGAGCACCCATTGGGTGTTTCTGTAAACTCCAGATTCAGGGTAATAGATTTTGAGTTTTGTTTGGCTGTTAACTCTTGATGTCTTGCAGAAAAAATGGATAAAAAATTTAAATCTGCAAAAAAAGTTACATTTTGAAATTTCATTCCCATTTCCCTTTAAATTCGTGGGGCACCTAAAGCTTGTAAAATCAGTTTTAAATAGCTTGAGGGGTGTAGTTTCTAAAACTGGGTGATTTTATTGGTGGTTTCCTATATGTAACCCCCAGAACGTGACTTTATAACATAACTGGTCCTGTAAAAAAATTGGGTTTTGGAAACTTTCTTAAACATTTTACGATTTGCTTCCAAAACGTCTAAGCCTTGTAACATCCCAAAAAAATAAAATATCATTTTCAAAATGATCCAAACATGAAGTAGACATATGGGAATGTAAAGTACTAACTATTTTTGTAGGTATTACTATCTATTATAAAAGTAGAGAAATTGAAATTTGGAAATTTTATAAATAAAAATAAAATATTTTGACTCAATTTTACCACTGCCATGAAGTACAATATGTGACGAGAGAACAATCTCAGAATGGCTTGGATATGTAAAAGCGTTCTAAAGTTATTACCACATAAAGTGACACATGTCAGATTTGCAAAAATCAGCCTGGGATTTAAGGTGAAAAGTGGCTCGGTAGTGAAGGGGCTAAGAGGCAGCGGGTCTCTTTGCAAATGGCTGCAAGACTAAAAAGTCTTGTCACTATTTGCAATTGTAAGTCACATTAGCGACCATTTTGGTGGCCATCTGGAGCACTGTGAGGGTCAACATTGCTGATAGACTCAATATAGTGGAATTTTAGTGTACAATGGGAAAGCTTTGCTTACCTAAAAATGTACAAATTCATTAGTTCCGGAAGATTTAGAAACTAGCCTAAGCTCTATACAGTGGCTTTAGATTTCTGCACTGATCTTAGGTAACTCATTTTGTTTCTCAGGGGAAATTGTGATAAAAGCATTGCTAGAATAAGAAATAAAGCCAACCACCATGACCTGTTCCACCAAGTAGAAATTTGTATTTTTGCACCTACAGTCATGTCAGCAAGGTTAGTTGTGAAGAAAACACTTATTAAATAAGTATATGCCACATTTATGATTTATCATCTGTTTAATTTATGAAGAAAATAAAATTTCAGTAAACTGTAATTTTGGATTCTTTTTATGTTGCTTTCATTGGAATCAAGCCATTTTTAGACAGTTTTCAAGTTGCATGACTATATTCATGAAATGTCTTTAGTGTCACCTTATGTATAATGTTTTCTTAGCAAGTCATGCAGGTTACGGACATATGACCACAGTACTGTGCAAAAGGTTATGTAAGGGATTACTCATAGAAAAGTATACTCTAGAAGAAAGTCATTAATTATCATGAGAGTTCGGTTTATAGATAGATAACTAAAGGAGTAAGGAAACAATATCACTGTATTCTGCATTGTTACATAGGTTCTACTAATCTGGCATTCTCCAAAACATGTACGACTAATATAAACAACTTTTGTTTATAAATCAGTGCTTAATCAAAATTTAGGAAAATTTAGGCATATGTATTCTGTGACCGTATTTCAATGCTTCCCTTTATTGAAGCTGGAAAATCGGGGTGGCATCTAAAGAGCATAGAATTGTTCCAGCAGAGTAGTGATTTACCAGATGTTCCACTTAGACCCATTACTTATTATTCACTAGTGACCTGGCTTCTCTGACCTAATTTAAAATTTCACCCCATGGTTCTTTTTACTGATTTGATTTAATGGATTCTTGTTTTGGCCTGGGGTGTCTACATGACTTCTCAGGCTGATCCTTGGTACTCTGTTGTAGTTGGTTTATTGTGATTCTGAATTATGGCTTATAATATGCCCGATATGACAGTATGCTCTGGTCAGTCCCACTTTTCGACAATTTTATTTGATTCCAGGCCTATGGTTCTAATATTGACAATGTCCCTACAAATATAATTCTTTGGAAAACTTTTTATTTGACACACATGTGCTATCTGTGAGCTCCATACCATCCACAGTAATTCATAGTGGTTAAAAGCAGAATAAGGTTACATGTAGAATTCAAGGGACATTTTTTAAATCTGCTTCACCAGTTTTGTTTTGCAAAAATGTCACGTGAAGCCCACATGTCACATTAAGTGCATATTTGCAAGATTTGGTACAATTTTGTGACCTGCTGAGCCTCCCCAGTGCCAAAAGTGGAGAGAAAAGTAGGTCAGGATTTTAGATTAGAACACCATTATGTCTCACTTATGATGTGTGGCATTTTAAACAGTCGCCAAAAATTCGCACCTAGGGCGCCACCTAACTACCCACAGGTAGAGTTGAGCGAACACCTGGATGTTCGGGTTCGAGAAGCTCGGCCGAACTTCCCGAAAATGTTCGAACCCCATTGAAGTCAATGGGGACCCAAACTTTTGGGCACTAAAAAGGCTGTAAAATAGTCCAGGAAAGGGCTAGAGGGCTGCAAAAGGCAGCAAAATGTAGGTAAATCCCCTGCAAACAAATGTGGATAGATGTGGATAAAATAAATAAAAATTAAGCAATATCAATTGGAGAGAAGTCCCATAGCAGAAAATCAAGCTTCAAGTCATCCACCAATGGAGAAGGCCACTTTCATTTATATAGGCCCCAACACCCAGACAGAGGACAGAGGTCGCATAGCAGAGAATCAGGCGTCATGTCACCCACCAATGGAGAAGGCCACTTTTAGATAATTATGCCCCTGGCACCCAGACGGAGGAGAGCGGTCGCATAGAAGAGAATCAGGCTTCATGTCACCCAGCAATAGAGAAGGCCACTTCCAGATATTTAGCCCACGGCACCCAAACAGAGGACAGAGGTCGCACAGCAGGCAATCAGGCTTCATGTCACCCACCACTGGAACAGGCCACTTTTAGATAATTAGGCCCCTAGCACCTAGATGCAGGTGAGGTTAATTCAACTTTTGGTTGCAATATAAATGGCAAAATTAAAAAAAGAGGATTCAATAAAGAAGTGCCCCGGAGTACAAGAATATATGGTTGAGGGGGAGGCAGTTATAAATGTCTATTCTGCACAAGGGATGGACAGGTCCTGTTGGATCCATGCCTGGTTCATTTTTATGAACGTCAGCTTGTCCACGTTGGCTGTGGACAGGCGGCTGCGTTTTTCAGTAATGACGCCCCCTGCCGTGCTCAATACAAATTCGTTTGAAGCTGTCTGTGTCCACCAGCCTGGATGACAGCATTTTAAAGGCCAGTAGTTTAGAAATGCTGGCATTCAGACCCAGGGCTCGAGGGTGGCTAGGTGGGAATTTACTCTTTCTCTCCATGGTTTGTGAGATGGAGAGCTGAACGCTGCCGTGTGTCATGGTGGAGATGCTTGGTGACGCAGGTGGTGGTGTCGGTGGCACATCCTCTGTTTGGTGGGCGGCAGGTGCCAACATTCCTCCCGATGCAGAGGAAGAGGCCGAGGCAGCAGCAGAAGAGGGAGCAGGGGGAGCCATAGTGAGTTCCTTGTTTGTAAGGTGTTTACTCCACTGCAGTTCATGCTTTGCATGTAGATGCCTGGTCATGCAGGTTGTGCTAAGGTTCAGAGCGTTAATGCCTCGCTTCAGGATCTGATGGCACAGCGTGCAAACCACTCGGATCTTGTCGTCAGCACATTGTTTAAAGAAGTGCCATGCCAGGGAACATCTTGAAGCTGCCTTTGGGGTGCTCGGTACCTGGTGGCGGTGGCCAGTAGCAGGCAAACTCTCTTGGCGGCGGCTGTTCTGCTTTTGCCCCCTGTTTCCTCTTTTGCTACGCTGTTGGCTCGGTCTCACCACTGCCTCTTCCTCTGGACTATGAAAGTCAGTGGAACGACCTTAATTCCATGTGGGGTCTAGGACCTCATCGTCCCCTGCATCGTCTTCCACACAGTCATCCTCCCTGACCTCCTGTTCGGTCTGCACACTGCAAAAAGATGCAGCATTTGGCACCTGTGTTTCGTCATCATCAGAGACGTGCGGACTCCGATGAGGTGATATTCCCATGACCTCATCATCAGGAAACATAAGTGGTTGTGCATCAGTGCATTCTATGTCTTCCACCACTGAGAAGGGCTAGGTGGATTCCCTTGGGATACCCTGCCAGCAGAGTCTTCAAACAGCATAAGAGACTGCTGCATAACTTGAGGCTCAGACAGTTTCCCTGATATGCATGGGGGTGATGTGACAAACTGATGGGCTTGGCTTTCAGGCGCCACCTGTGCGCTTTCTGCAGAAGACTGGGTGGGAGATAATGTGAACGTGCTGGATCCACGGTCGGCCACCCAATTGACTAGCGCCTGTACTTGCTCAGGCCTTACCATCCTTAGAATGGCATTGGGCTCCACCAAATATCGCTGTAAATTCTGGCGGCTACCGGAACCTGAGGTAGTTGGTTCACTAGGACTTGTGGCTGTGGAAGATTGGCAACGTCCTCTCCCAGCATCAGAGGATCCACTAACACCACCACGACCGCGTCCGCGTCCCTTACTAGATGTTTTCCTCATTGTTACCATTCACCAAGCACCACAATAAGAAAAAAAATATTTGGCCCAATGTATTGATTTCAAATTCAGGCCTTTTTTTTTACAAGCACCTAACACTATCTGCCTATTTATTTATGTACCGTATTACACTAATCCAGGCACAGCAGTAACCACTGATTTAGGGGAATATCAATTGTAGGCCTAGAATTTAGGCCCTGGATGAAAGGTACACTTTTATGGACAGATTTACACTTGGAGATGCACAGTAGCGTGTGAAAAAATATGTAGGATTATGCCTTCAGCAATTGTATTTTAACACTTTGTGTAATATACCCTTTAACGGACAGAAATACACTTGGAGATGCACGGTAGCATGTGAAGATTATGAGGATGACCCTCTCAGCACTTGTATATACATCTTGAGTGTAATATACCCTTTTATGGACAGAAATAAACTATGAGATGCACAATAGTGCGTGCAGATTTACAGGATTATGCTTTCAACAATTGTAATGTAACACTTTTTGTAATATACCCTTTTACGAAAAGAAATATACTTGGAGATGCACGCTGAGTGTAATATACACTTTTACGGACAAATTAACACTTGGCCTGCAACAGCTGGAACACCAGATTCAGGGTATTGCTATATTGGCAAGTGAATTTCACCCCAGAACAAAATCTATCCTTTGACGGATTATATTAAACTTGTCCAGTCACAGCAGGAACACCAGATTTATGGTATTGCTATTTTGGCAATTGAATATCACCCCAGAACAAAATATATCCTTTGCTGGACACTATGAAACCTGTCTAGTCACAGCTGGAACACCATATTTACTGTATTTCTATTTTTGCGACTGTATTTCACCCCAGAAAATAATATATCCTTTGAGGGACACTAGGGAAATTGTCCAGTCATAGCTGGAACACCAGATTCAGGGTATTACTATTTTGGCAATTAAATTTCACCCCACACAAAAAATATACCCTTTTACAGACAGATTTAAACTAGGCCTGCAACAGCTGGAACACTAGATTTACTGTATTTCTATTTTTGCAACTGTATTTCACCCCAGAAAATAATATATCCTTTGAAGGACACTAGGGAAATTGTCCAGTCACAGCTGGAACACCAGATTCAGGGTATTGCTATTTTGGCAATTGAATTTCACCCCAGAACACAATCTATCCTTTGACGTATACTATTAAACTTGTTCAGTCACAGCTGGAACACCAGATTCAGGGTATTGCTATTTTGGCAATTAAATTTCACCCCAGAAAAAATATACCCTTTTACGGACAAATTTAAAACTAGACCTGCAACAGCTGGAACACCATATTTACTGTATTTCTATTTTTACTACTGACTTTCACCCCAGAAAATAATATATCCTTTGACGGACACTAGGGACATTGTCCAGTCACAGCTGAAACACCAGATTCAGGGTATTGCTATTTTGGCAATTAAATTTCACCCCAGAAAATAATATATCCTGTGAAGGACACTATTAAACTTGGCCAGCCACAGCTGAAACCACTGATTTATGGTATTGCTATTTTGGCAATTGAATTTCACCCCAGAAAAAAATATATCCTTTGCCGGACACTATTAAACTTGGCCAGCCACAGCTGAAACCACTGATTTATGGTATTGCTATTTTGGCAATTGAATTTCACCCCAGAAAAAAATATATCCTTTGCCGGACACTATTAAACTTGGCCAGCCACAGCTGAAACCACTGATTTATGGTATTGCTATTTGGGCAATTGAATTTCACCCTAGAACAAAATCTATCCTTTGCCGGACACTATTACACTTTGCCAGCCACTGCTGGGACACCAGATTTACGGTATTGCTATTTTGGCAATTGAATTTCCCCCCAGAAAAAAATATATCCTTTGCCGGACACTATTAAACTTGTTCAGTCACAGCTGGAACACCAGATTTATGGTATTTCTATTTTTGAAACTGAATTTCACCGCAGAAAATAATATATCCTATGACGGACACTATGAAACTTGTCCAGTCACAGCTGGAACACCAGATTTACGGTATTGCTATTTTGGCAATTGAATTTCACCCCAGAAAATTATCTATCCTTTGCCGGACACTATTAAACTTGGCCAGCCACAGCTGAAACCACTGATTTATGGTATTGCTATTTGGGCAATTGAATTTCACCCTAGAACAAAATCTATCCTTTGCCGGACACTATTACACTTTGCCAGCCACTGCTGGGACACCAGATTTACGGTATTGCTATTTTGGCAATTGAATTTCACACCAGAAAATAATAAATCCTTTGCCGGACACTATTAAACTTGTCCAGTCACAGCTGGAACACCAGATTTACGGTATTTCTATTTTTGCAAATGAAGTTCACCGCAGAAAATAATATATCCTATGACGGACACTATGAAACTTGTCCAGTCACAGCTGGATCACCAGATTTACGGTATTGCTATTTTGGCTATTGAATTCCAGCCCAGAACAAAATATATCCTTTGCCAGACACTATTAAACTTTGCCAGCCACTGCTGGGACACCAGATTTAGGGGATTGCTATTTTGGCAATTGAATTTCACGACAGAAAAAAATATATCCTTTGCCGGACATTATTAAATTTGGCCAGCTACGGCTGAAACCACTGATTTATGGTATTGCTATTTTGTCAATTGAGTTTCACCCGAGAACAAAATATATAATCTTTGCCGGACACTATTAAACTTTGCCAGCCCCTGCTGGGACACCAGATTTAGGGGATTGATATTTTGGCAATTGAATTTCACAATAGAAAAAAATCTATCCTTTGCCAGACAGCAGACAGTATTACACTTGGCTAGCCACAGCTGGAACACCAGATTTAGGGGATTGCTATTTTGGCAATTGAATTCTTGGGGGGGTGTCACATGAACACTGAAGTCTGCAGGGAACGGATGAGGGAGCACATTAATTTTGTGTTCTGATTTGAGGCCTGCAGGGATCTGTTGGGGGAGGGGACATTAATTTTGTGGTCTGATATGAGGTCTTCAGGAATCTGTGGGGGGTTGCATGAGTTTTGTGGTCTGATAGGATCTGAGAGAGGGAGTGGAGGGGGCCACAAAATGTTGAAGTCTGAACTGAGGTCTGCAGGGATCGGAGGAAGGGAGGAGGGCACATGAATGTTGGGGTCTGAAGGGAGGTCTGCGGTGCTCTGTGGGGGGGGGGGTGTACATAAATTTGGGGTCTAATCTGAGATCCCAATTAAGGGATGGTAGGGTGGGGGTTATAGAAAGCTACATTAATATGGGATCTGATCTGAGGACTGCATTTAAAAGAGGGGGGTTATAGGGGGACCACATGATCCTGGGGTCTGTATAAATTTAGGGTCTGTTAGGAGACTTGTATTAATTTTGGGGACTGGTCTAGCATTTGGTGCCTAAAGTTTGCTTTTGCTACCATAATTTTCTAGTTCTGTAGTCATGTCCATTGGCTCTTTTATTTTGCCATTACAGTAATTGGGGGGAATTGGAGCAGGACATTTGGTACAGTAATGTGGGCACATGGGGCAGCAACGGACACAGTATTGGTGGAAGCTACAGGATGGGCATGTTAAAAGGGCAGCTGGATGGGGGGGGGGGTTCTTTGCTATAGAGGATGGGGGTCAACGGCAGAAGCAACGAGTGAAGGCAGAGGTGTAATCTAATGTTCTGTCCCAGCACTGGGAGACTCATTTCAGTATCATTACAGATCACATCTGCTGTATTCTGTAGTAATTAGTTAGGTAACAGCACCATCTAGCGGTGGTAAAAATGTATTGCACGTGTGTTTCTTGTTAATAACGGTATTGTATTTGTTTGTGGTTCAAGGCTTTGTGGGAGAGTTATGCATTTAGGGAAAGAGAAGTCCAGTCTTCAGTCTCCATGTTACAGGAGATCAGCATAGCTGTCTCCTGCATTTCTCCTTCTTAAAACCTTTTTTTGCGCAACTATATCTGGTTAGTGAGAATTCTATCTTTGTGTCAGGGATATCATTATGCAGAGCTGCTCAGTTAGCTGTAGTATTACTCAGGGAATATGTTATAGCTGTTAGATATTAGATATGTAATCCTATGTATAGACAGCCATTTTGGACATGAGCTCAGACTTAATGTAATGTTGTAATACATGCTGTTCTATACTTTCTTCTGATACATGCTATGCTATATACTTATACATGTTATTCGTGTTCTTATAGTTTTACCTCAAATACTCCTGTTTTGCCAATAAACAAGTTAGACTACAGAAAACAGTCCTTTTATTTGGAAAACAGGAATGGTTTATGCTGAATGTCAGACTGCACACTGTGTGAACGTGTATAAAGACAGAACAGTAAAACAGATACTAGTTACCAGCGATAGTGGATCTGACTATACTTACCCGCATCACACACACAGTCCTGCAAGTGCAGCATTACCCAGACCACGCTGAAGTCCGTTTTTACATAGACTGAGTCCGCACAGAGACATTAAGCAACCAGCAAACAGGCACACAATGTGCACTAGCCGGGCATCATCATATAGGACCAGGTCACGAGCAAGCTGCTCTAGCAAATCCTCAATGTTAGAAAAGGCTGCCTTCGCACGTGTAGAAGCTGAAGAAGCAAAAGTAATGTTTTCCTTTGCTGCACAAGAGATGCAACTAAAGAAAGAGAGAGAGAGTAAAAGGAAAAAGAGAGACCGTTATGGAAAGAAGAGAGAGCATGCTTGCAAGCGTCAAAGGAAAGAGAGAACGTGTTATTGGAAGAAGAGGCAGCATGCCTGCAAGCGTCACTACAAAAACTCGCTGCAGAGAAAGAAGCAGCAGGTGCAGTCGCCAAAGGAGAGTTCCTAGAAGCCTTGGAGTTTCCCAAATCCGAGAAACACAGCCAAGTACTTGGGCCAGACCTAGATCAACAAGATCCAGCTTAGCGCGTCTCAGAATATGTCCATCAGCATCCCAAGACAGATGACAGATGACTGTGATCCACTATATCAGCCAGCCTTTACAGAGTGCCAAAGATCCTACTTTGAACCACAGTACTTTCAGCAGGATGGTATGCGACAACACGATGCTGACCACAACTACTGCCCTACAGAACAAAAGCCACAACCTGAGCTTTGACTTAAAGGGACACCCTTCGCGTCAGAATGGTATTATACAGACTGTCCTAAGCCAGAAACCACTAAAAGGTATGGTGATACACCACACATGCAGCATAACAACAACACACCGGGTAATATTAGCACTAACCAGGCTGCCATGGACTTTGCTAAGTTCTTTGCTAAATGGGATCTGATTAACAAAGGACTTATAAAGTTCACCGAGAACTACAGGGCATGGCGAGCCTCCTTCCAAAACGCCATAAGGGACTTAGATCTTTCCTATAGTGAAGAGTTAGATCTTATTGTAAAGTGGCTTGGAAGCGAGTCTGCTGAACATGCCAAAAGAATCAGAGACATTAACATAAACTTTCCGGACAAAGGCCTAAAGATGGTGTGGGAAAGACTTTATGAGTGTTATGGGTCAATAAAAGCTATAGAAAATTCTTTCTTTAAGAGAATTGTTAATTTTCTTAGAATAGTGGGTAGGGGTTACCAGAAGCTCAGGGAACTCAGTGACTTGTTGACAGAGGTACAGGTCTGATGGAGATCTGCCAGAGCTAGCTTTCCTGGACACCGCCAGAGGTGTCAATCCGATTGTCCCAAAACTCCCTTATAATCTACAAGAGAGCTGGATCATGCATGGTTCTCATTATAAACAGGTTCATAATGTACCATTTCCCACCTTTGTGGTGTTTATAGACTTTGTTACTCAACAAGCAAGTATCAGAAATGATCCCAGTTTTGATTTTACATTGTCATGTTCCACTACCCCTGGTGTCAAACCTCATAAAACACCAGTGGCAGTTCACAAAATTAATGTTGCCTGCAGAGGTTCTCCTTACAGGCGGTTTAAGTCTTCTCAAAAAGATAGCAAACACAAAGATCTTACCAAAGAATGCCCCCTGCAAAAGAAATCACATCTCTACTAAAATGCAGAGCCTTCAGGGAGAAGTCTTTAGAGGACCACAAAGAATTCCTCAGAGAAAACAACATCTGCTTCTGGTGCTGCGCTACAACATCGCAGTTTGCCAGGAACTGTAAGGTCAGTGTGACATGCACAGAATGCAGTAGCACAGAACACAACACGGCTTTACACCCTGGACTACCCTCTCAGGTATCACCCCAATCAGAGAAGCATGAAGGAAAGCAGATAGACTCTGATAGAGACACTGCAGTAGTCACTTCTCACTGTACAGAGATCTGTAAAAGACTTGCAGGAGGGAAGTCCTGCTAAAAAATCTCCCTTGTCAGAGTTTATCCGGTCGGTCACCGAGATAAGGCGGTCAAGATATATGCAATCTTAGATGATCAAAGCAACCGGTCTTTAGCTAAATCCACCTTCTTTGACACCTTCAACATTGTAGGGCCAGGTTCTCCCTACTCCTAACCACCTCAGCCCCCCTAGCTTAAACACCCTTAATGACCAGGCCACTTTTTACAATTCCGTACTACATTACTTTCACCGTTTATTGCTCCGTCATGAAACTTAACACCCAAATGAATTTTACCTCTTTTTCTTCTCACTAATAGAGCTTTCATTTGGTGGTATTTCATTGCTGACATTTTAACTTTTTTTGCTATTAATAAAAATTTAATGCCATTTTTGCAAAAAAAATGACATTTTTCACTTTCTGTTGTAATTTTTTTTTAAAAAAAACTACATTTCTATATAAATTTTTCTCTAAATTTATTGTTTTACATGTCTTTGATAAAAAAAATCCAATAAGTGTATATTTATTGGTTTGGGTAAAAGTTATAGCGTTTACAAACTATGGTGCAAAAAAGTGAATTTCCGCATTTTGAAGCAGCTCTGACTTTCTGAGCACCTGTCATGTTTCTTAAGGTGCTAGAATGCCAGGATAGTATAAATACCCCCCAAATAACACCATTTTAGAAAGAAGACACCCCAAAGTATTCACGGAGGGGCATGGTGAGTTCATGCATCATTTCATTTTTTTTCACAAGTTAGCGGAAAATGACACTTTCTGAGGAAAAAAAAATAATAATAAAGTTTCCATTTCTGCTAACTTCTGGCAAAAAAAGTAAAAAATCTCCCACGGACTCACTATGCCCCTCAGTGAATACCTTGGGGTGTCTACTTTCCGAAATGGGGTCATTTGTGGGGTGTGTTTACTGTTCTGGCATTTTGGGAGGGGCTAAATTGTGAGCAGCCATGTAAAACCTAAAGGTACTCGTTAGAATTTGGGCCCCTTTGCACACCCAGGCTGCAAAAAAGTGTCACTCATGTGGTATCGCCGTACTCAGAAGAAGTAGGGCAATGTGTTTTGGGGTGTATTTTTACATATACCCATGTTGGGTGAGAGAAATATCTCTGTAAACTGACAACTTTGTATAAAAAAAATTAAAAAGTTGTCATTTACAGAGATATTTCTCACACCCAGCAGGGGTATATGTAAAAATACACCCCAAAACACATTGCCCTATGTCTCCTGAGTACGGCGATACCACATGTGTGACACTTTTTTGTAGCCTGGGTGCGCAAAGGGGCCCAAATTCCAATGAGTACCTTTAGGATTTCACAGGTTATTTTTACGCATTTGGATTCTCTTGGCATGGTGAGTTCACAGAAAAAAAATTTTTGGCACAAGTTAGCAGAAATTGATATATATATATATATATATATATATATATATATATATTTTTTACAAAGTCTCATATTCCACTAACTTGTCACAAAAAATAAAATTTTGCATGAACTCACCATACCCCTCACGGAATACCTTGGGGTGTCTTCTTTCTAAAATGGGGTCACATGTGAGGTGTTTGTACTGCCCTGGCATTTCAGGGTCTCCGCAATCATTACACGTATGGCCAGCATTAGGAGTTTCTGCGATTCTCCTTATATTGAGCTCTCTGGGCTGAAAAAAAATAAAATAATGAACAGCACAGATTTTTTCATTCGCATCGATCAATGTGGATGAAAAAATCTCTGCCAAAATCAGTGACTGCGGTGCGGTGGGCGCCAACTACCTAATAAGTAGCTAACTAACTGGCGGTGATAAGGGACCCTTATACCCCATTCACACGTCCGCAATTCTGTTTGCGGAACAGAATTGCAGACCCATTGATTTCTATGGGGACAGACTTTGTCCCGCCCGGATCCGGAATTGCGGATCCGCACTTCCGGGTCTGCACTTCCGTTCCGCAAAAATATAGAACATGTCCTATTCTTGTCCGCAATTGCGGACAAGAAAAGGCATTTTCTATATAGTTCTGGCAATGTGCGGATCTGCAAAATGCGGAAAGCACATTGCCGGTGTCCGTATTTTGCGGATCCGCAGATCCGTGGATCAGATCCGCGGATCCGCAAAACACATATGGACATGTGAATGGAGCCTTACAGGGGGGTGATCTGTGACAGGGTGGTGATCAGGGAGTCTATGAGGGGTGATCAAGGGGTTAACAAGGGGTTAATAAGTGACGGTGGGGGGGTAGTGTAGTGTGGTGCTTGGTGCAACTTTACATAGCTACCTGGTCCTCTGGTGGTCGATCCCAGCAAATGGGACCACCAGAGGACCAGGTAGCAGGTATATCAGACGCTGTTAACAAAACAGCGTCTGATATACATCTTTGATGCAATTTATTTTGCATCTACAGCCTGCCAGCGATTGATCATCGCTGGCAGGCTGCAGTATAACTGCCGAGATGCACGTCACTGTTCACATCTAATCTCGCGTCTCACGAGATGACGCGCCGATGGGTCCTCCCAGAGTAAGAGGACCGCCCGCCGGATGCATCAGTGCGTTAGGCGGTTCTCAGGTGGTTAAGGACATGTGCAGGTACTGCTGAGACGGCGGGGAGAAAGGCAACTGGATACAAAGTAAAGTCCATTGATGGTCAGACCTGCTTGGCCAACCATACTGGAATGCAATCACATTTCTGACAACCGGTCTGAGATACCTACACTAGAGCTAGCAGCACACCACCCCCACCTGAGGCGTATAGGTCACCTGATACTGGAACTGGACCAAGAGGCCCCAATAGTCTTGCTTCTTGGAAGAGACATATTACGAGTTCACAAGGTTCACAAGGCTCCATACGCCCAGAGACTTGATTTAGGATGGGTCGTCATAGGAGAAGTCTGTCTAGGAGAAGCACACAACCCGACCTCAGTCAACAGTATGCTCACCAACACAGTTGAAAATGGACCTCCTTCCCTATTCCTACCATTTTAGAGCAGTTTCCTAATGAAAGAATTGCCACACAGAACTCCTATGCCTTGTCCTTTCGTTGATCCCTCCTGTGAAGACCACGCCTGTGATGGGTGCACAGTTTTCCACAGGACAAGAAAGACAACAGGGTCGCAATGTCCATAGAAGACAGGCTGTTCCTGGAGAATATGGATCAAGGAATAGTAAAAGATAAGTCAAAGAGCTGGGTCGCACCTTTACCGTTTAAACACCAGAGACAACGCTTACCTAACAACAAAGAACTTGTTTAAAGTCAATTCATCTCCCTCAAGCACAAGCTTCAGAGGACACCAGAGACGAAAGAACATTTCTTTACCTGCATGGAAAGAATATTCCAGAACAACCATGCAGAAATGGCACCCACGCTCCAAGACTCCGAGGACTTACCAATATTCGGCATGTATCATCCTAAAAAACCAGGGCAGATACGAGTAGTATTCGACTTGAGCATTAGGTACGAAGGTGTATTGCTAAACGATGTCTTACTGTCTGGTCCAGACCTCAACAACATACTTCTAGAGATACTTCTCCACTTCCGCAGAGATTCAGTAGCATTTATGGCCAACATACAAAAGATGTTCCCCTGCTTCCTCGTCAAGCAAGCAGGGCCGGTTCTAGGTGAAATGGGGCCCCGGGGCGAAAAACCATAAGGGCCCCCCCCCCCACATGACACTTGCTGACTTTAACGGCCAGTGCCACATGGCAGCAGCACATCTCCCCTCCCCCCCATGGCCCTCATGGCACATTTCTCCCCTCCCTCCATCCCCTCCCCATCTCTCCTTCTGGGGCCCCCCACCCCCCAATGGCATATTTCTCCCCTCCATGGGCCAGTGCCATATGGAAGCAGCACATCCCCCCCCATGGCCCTCATGGCACATTTCTCCCCTCACTCCATCCCCTCCCCATCTCTCCTTCTGTGGCCCCCAACCCCCCAATGGCACATTTCTCCCACTCCAATCCATGGGCTTCTGCAAATCGATAAATCCCCCCCCAAAGCCACCCCCGGGGTTTCTCCTACTCCATCCAGCTATAAGCTATTATAAGTATTATACAAATTATAAATACCGGTAATGTTACTTTAAGTTCTTCTGGGAGACGGACTGTGACTGAGGGAGGGACAGCCAGGCAGGCATCGGTGACTTGTGGGCCTTCACTAGTCGCCATCGCTCCTTCTGCTCTCAGAGTCTCTGGGGGCGGAGCTTCCCCAACTCAGTGGCAACGTCATGTGAAGACGTGCCTGTGCGGCAGCTGTGAGCCTGCGCACGCTCCAGCCACTGCAGGCAGGCCAGGCAGCGGAGCTCAGAGCAGCTTCAGGCCCCGCCCTCTTCTCACTCGTTCAGGCCGGGAGGCGGGCGCTTTCACTCTCTGAGTCTGCTGCTGCACTGCGCAAAGCCTGTGCTGTCAGTCGGCCGGCGGCCGCCGACTGCAAAGTGTAAATAAATAGTAAGTGTTAGTTTGCGGCGGGCGGGCCGGTGCCAGGGGCCCCTAAGGACTCGGGGCCCGGGGGCAATTGCCCCCCTTGCCTCTATGGTAGCGCCGGCCCTGCAAGCAAGAACACAGAAACTACTTGAGATTCTTCTGGTACCGCAACAATGACCCCAATGAAGACATTGTAGAGTACCGAATGAGAATACACATCTTCGGAAACAGTCCTTCCCCTGCAGTCACTATCTATTGTTTTAGACATTCAGTCTCCTGAAAAGGGCTCAAGAGATGCTCGCTCTATCCAACTTGAGGTTGCACAAAATCGCCTCCAACACCCGTGAGTTAATGGAGGCCTTCTCACCCCAAGACCATTCAAGTGATCTAAAGGACTTGGATCGTAGCACCGACTCGCTTCCCATGCAGTGGAGCTTCGGTTTGCTGTGGGACTTAAAGGCAGACACATTCACCTCCAAATCAGCAAGGAAGAAAAGCCCTTCTCATGTAGAGGAGTCCTATCCACCATGAACAGTTTATATGATCCTCTGGGATTCGTAGCGCCTGTTACCATCCAAGGTAAAATTATGTTAAGAGACTTCACAGCAGAGACGTCTGATTGGGATGATCTGCTTCCCACGGAGAAAAAGGACCTGTGGACAGTTTGGAAGAAGTCTCTTGAAGCTTTGACCAGCCTTCATGTGGCACGACCATATAATTCCGTGCCATCTACTAGAATCAAGATGCAAAGACTATATATCTTCTGCAATGCTTCAGTCAAGGCAATTGCTGCCATAGCATACCTAAAGACCATTGATGTCAAAGAACAATGCCATATAGGATTTGTCATGAGCAAGACCAAACTGGCGCCACTCTGCCAACACTTGATACCCAAACTGGAACTCTGAGCTGCTGTGCTTGCAGTGGAGTTGGCTGAACTTATAACATCAGGAATGACCTAGAAATCAAAGAAGTTGAGTTTTATACGGACAGCAAGGTGGTCCTAGGATATATCTGCAACGAAACAAGATGTTTTTACATCTACATCTACGTCTGCAATCAGGTGCTATAGATCAGGAAATCCACTCGTCCTAAACAGTGGCACTACGTGCCTACAAACTATAATCCTGCGGCCCATGCGACTAGATCTGTTGTAGCAAGCCACCTGAAGGACAGAACATGGTTTACAGGTCCTGCATTTCTGTACTGTTCAACTTCTTGCAACATCGGATCCGACACATTTGAATTGGTAGACGCAGACGCAGATACATTTTTTTGACCTGAAATATCTGCTCTACGTACAGTGACTTCTGACCACCAACTCAAATCCCATTGTTTCAGGAGGTTCTCCTCCTGGATGTCGCTTGTTCGTGCTATAGCTTGTCTAGTTCATATAGCTCAGTCCTACAAACATACATTACCTGTGAGCCAGAAGCCCTGCAAAAGTTGGTATCACTGCAAACACGCCTTTACCGCTGCTAATCTAGAAAAGACCAAAAACATAATAATTCACACTATACAACGGGAATGTTATGCTAAAGAACTAGACTATCTCAGCAAAGGCCAAACAGTTTCTAAGGACAGCGCTTTGAAGAAACTTGATCCCATCATCTACCAAGATAATTTGCTAAAAGAGAAGGTCCCAGTGGTGGCGTCTGTTGACGCTAGACGGGGAGTGTTCTGTCCCAGCACTAGGAGATTTATTTCAGTATCATTACAGATCAAATCTGCTGTATTCTGTAGTTATTAGTTAGGGAACAGCACCATCTAGTGGTGGTAAAAATGTATTACATTTGTGTTTCTTGTTAATAAAGTTATTGTATTTGTGGGTGGTTCAAGGCTTTGTGGGAATGTGCTGCATTCTGCGAAAGAGATTCCCAGTCTTCAGTTTCCATGTTACAGGACATTAGCTATGCTGTTACATGGTTAATATTTACATTAATAGAGATGGGAATTTATAGTTTATTCTTTTGGGCCATTTCCTAGGGATAGTTCTGTGGTTAGTTATATGCTGCCATCTAGTGGCCTATTTTTGGTAATGCACTTGTTTTTCTATGTTCCCTTCCCTGAGATCTATTACTCATTTCTTTACAATGCTCCACCCTTCTTCTGGAGTACAGCACTTCCTGTGTCATGGATGCTGCTAACAGGCCACATGTAACAGGGACACATGTATTCTTCATGGTACGCTAAAGAAAGTATCATCTTTTGACTGCATAATACTGAGATCCATTAATTCTGCTTTATCCTGTTGTTTGATGTACAGAATAAAGCAACTTTGTGAATGAACACGGTATTTGTGAGTTCAGCTATCTGATGAGGATTGTCCACAGTGATTATATTTGCTTATACAGGCTATTCATAGAAGTCTTACATGGGATAGATCGCTATCACAAAATTCAGAGTCAGAATAGTCAAAAGATGCATAGAATTCCTACACCCTGCTGTGTGTGTGCCTAATCTGCAATCAAGCTCAGTGCAATCCGCCTTCTTGTGAAAGCACATGGTCGCACAAGCTTAATGCACTTCACGTGCATGTTGAAAACGGTTTCTCTACATTGGACTGTGTTACCTCACCTGTCTAAGCTGCTGTTCAACTTCTTAAAGAGACAGTACCATTTTCATAAGACTGTAAAAATGTCTAGACAAGGCTCTGAACACTCTTTTATGGCCGAACCAACACAGATACATCAATCCTTTGAACCAGCAGACATGCAGGGAACAGAATTTGCAGATATTACCAAACAGTGTGTAACACCCAAACGGACAATAAAACCGACACAGAAACTCAGGCAAAACTATACAGCTACTAGAGATGAAGATTCTGCAAATGGAAGAAGAGGAAGCAGCCCTAGCAAGGCTGAAAGTCCTTGAACAAGCAATTGGACAAAGTACTAATTCAGCCAGCCTTATCCCAGCAGTACTGGAAGATCCAGTTGAACACACCAGTGAATACGTACTAAAGCATAACATTTGCAAAGTCATCTCCTGTACCTCCTACTAACAACACTGTTCAACAAAGAGACCTTTCAGCTCTATATGCCTAAGCCTCTTCAAGTATTCAACACAAGTACATCTACACAGCAAATCACATCAACTCATGCCAACAACAAGGTGACTTCCAGTAATAAGCTGCAGCTGAAGCCACAGCCAGCACAAGCCTTAGAGACTAGAGATGAGCGAACACCTTGATGTTCGGGTTCGAGAAGTTCGGCCGAACTTCCCGAAAATGTTCGGGATCGGGATCCGAACTTGACCCGAACTTTATCCCGGACCCGAACCCCATTGAAGTCAATGGGGACCCGAACTTTTAGGCACTAAAAAGGCTGTAAAATAGTCCAGGAACGGGCTAGAGGGCTGCCAAAGGCAGCAAAATGTAGGTAAATCCCCTGCAAACAAATGTGGATAGGGAAATGAATTAAAATAAAATAAAATAAATAAAATTTAACCAATATCGATTGGAGACAGGTCCCACTGCAAGGAATCATGCGTCATATCACTCAACACTGGAGAAGGCCACTTTCAGTTATTTCGGCCCCAGCACCCAGACAGAGGAGAGAGGTCCCACAGCAAGGAATCATGCGTCATATCAACCACCAACGGAGAAGGCCACTCTCAGTTATTTCGGCCCAGCACCCAGACAGAGGAGAGAGGTCCCACAGCAAGGAATCATGCGTCATATGAACCACCACCGGAAAAGGCCACTCTCAGTTATTTCGGCCAGCACCCAGACCGAGGAGAGAGGTCCCACAGCAAGGAATCATGCGTCATATCAACCACCACCGGAGAAGGCCACTCTCAGTTATTTCGGCCAGCACCCAGACCGAGGAGAGAGGTCCCACAGCAAGGAATCATGCGTCATATCACCCACCACTGGAGAAGGCCACTTTCAGTTATTTCGGCCCCAGCATCCAGACAGAGGAGAGAGGTCCCACAGCAAGGAATCATGCGTCATATCAACCACCAACGGAGAAGGCCACTTTCAGTGATTTCGGCTCCAGCACCCAGATAGAGGAGAGAGGTCCCACAGCAAGGAATCATGCGTCATATCACCCACCACTGGAGAAGGCCATTTTCAGTTATTTAGGCCCCAGCACCCAGTCAGAGGAGAGAGGTCCGACAGCAAGGAATCATGCGTCATATCAACCACCATCGGAGAAGGCCACTCTCAGTTATTTCGGCACAGCACCCAGACAGAGGAGAGAGGTCCCACAGCAAGGAATCATGCGTCATATCACCCACCACTGGAGAAGGCCATTTTCAGTTATTTCGGCCCAGCACCCAGACAGAGGAGAGAGGTCCCACAGCAAGGAATCATGCGTCATATCACCCACCACTGGAGAAGGCCATTTTCAGTTATTTATGACCCAGCACCCAGTCAGAGGAGAGAGGTCCCACAGCAAGGAATCATGCGTCATATCACCCATCACCGGAGAAGGCCACTCTCAGTTATTTCGGCCCAGCACCCAGACAGAGGAGAGAGGTCCCACAGCAAGGAGTCATGCGTCATATCAACCACTACTGGAGAAGGCCACTTTCAGTTATTTAGGCCCAGCACCCAGACAGAGGAGAGAGGTCCCACAGCAAGGAATCATGCGTCATATCACCGACCACTGGAGAAGGCCATTTTCAGTTATTTAGGCCCCAGCACCCAGTCAGAGGAGAGAGGTCCCACAGCAAGGAATCATGCGTCATATCACCCACCACCGGAGAAGGCCACTCTCAGTTATTTTGGCCCAGCACCCAGACAGAGGAGAGAGGTCCCACAGCAAGGAATCATGCGTCATATCACCCACCACCGGAGAAGGCCACTCTCAGTTATTTCAGCCCAGCACCCAGACAGAGGAGAGAGGTCCCACAGCAAGGAATAATGCTTCATATCACCCACCACTGGAGAAGGCCATTTTCAGTTATTTAGGCCCCAGCACCCAGTCAGAGGAGAGAGGTCCCACAGCAAGGAATCATGCGTCATATCAACCACCACCGGAGAAGGCCACTCTCAGTTATTTCGGCCCCACCACCCAGACAGAGGAGAGGTTCATTCAACTTTGGGTTGCACCGCAAGATCATGGTAAAGTTAAAAAAATGAGGATTCAATAAAGAAGTGCCCCGGAGTACAAGAATACATGGTTGAGGGGGAGGCAGTTATAAATGTCTATTCTGCACAAGGGAGGCACAGGTCCTGTGGGATCCATGCCTGGTTCATTTTTATAACCGTCAGCTTGTCCACGTTGGCTGTGGACAGGCGGCTGCGTTTGTTAGTAATGACGCCCCCTGCCGTGCTGAATACACGTTCAGACAAAACGCTGGCCGCCGGGCAGGCCAGCACCTCCAAGGCATAAAATGCTAACTCTGGGCACGTGGCCAATTTGGAGACCCAGAAATTGAATGGGGCCGAACCATCAGTCAGTACGTGGAGGGGTGTGCAGACGTACTGTTCAACCATGTTAGTGAAATGCTGCCTCCAGCTAACACGTTCCGTATCAGGTGGTGGTGCAGTTAGCTGTGGCGTGGAGATAAAACTTTTCCACATTTCTGCCATGCTAACCCTGCCCTCAGAGGAGCTGGCCGTGACACAGCTGCGTTGGCGACCTCTTGCTCCTCCTCTGCCTTCGCCTTTGGCTTCCACCTGTTCCCCTGTGACATTTGGGAATGTTCTCAGGAGCGCCTCTACCAGCGTGCGCTTGTACTCGCGCATCTTCCTATCACGCTCCAGTGCAGGAAGTAAGGTGGGCACATTGTCTTTGTACCGGGGATCCAGCAGGGTGGTAACCCAGTAGTCCGCACACGTTAAAATGTGGGCAACTCTGCTGTCATTGTGCAGGCACTGCAGCATGTAGTCGCTCATGTGTGCCAGGCTCCCCAGAGGTAAGGACAAGCTGTCCTCTGTGGGAGGCGTATCGTCATCGTCCTCCGTATCCCCCCAGCCACGCACCAGTGATGGGCTTAAGCTGTGTCGGGTGCCACCCCGCTGTGAACCTGCTTTATCCTCATCCTCCTCCACCTCCTGGCTGGCCACATATGTACCTGGCCTCTGCTGTTGCAAAAAAACTCCCTCTGAGCCACTTCTAACAGACTGGCCTGAAAGTGCTAAAAATTACCCCTCATCCTCCTCCTCCTCCTCCTGGGCCACCTCCTCTTCCATCATCGCCCTAAGCGTTTTCTCAAGGAGACATAGAAGTGGTATTGTAACGCTGATAACGGTGTCATCGCCACTGGCCATGTTGGTGGAGTACTCGAAACAGCGCAACAGGGCACACAGGTCTCGCATGGAGGCCCAATCATTGGTGGTGAAGTGGTGCTGTTCGGCAGTGCGACTGACGCGTGCGTGCTGCAGCTGAAACTCCACTATGGCCTGCTGCTGCTTGCACAGTCTCTCCAGGATGTGCAAGGTGGAGTTCCACCTGGTGGTCACGTCGCATATGAGGCGGTGAGCGGGAAGGCCGAAGTTCCGATGTAGCGCAGACCGGCGAGCAGCGGCAGGATGTGAATGCCGGAAACGCGCACAGACGGCCCTCACTTTATGCAGCAGCTCTGACATGTTGGGGTAGTTGTGAATGAACTTCTGCACCACCAAATTCAGCACATGCGCCAGGCAAGGGATGTGCGTCAAACCGGCTAGTCCCAGAGCTGTGACGAGATTTTGCCCATTATCACACACCACCAGGCCGGGCTTGAGGCCCACCGGCAGAAACCACTCGTCGGTCTGTTGTTCAATACCCCGCCACAACTCCTGCGCGGTGTGGGGCCTGTCCCCCAAACATATGAGTTTCAGAATGGCCTGCTGACGTTTACCCCGGGCTGTGCTGAAATTGGTAGTGAAGGTGTGTGGCTGACTGGATGAGCTGGTGGAAGCAGAGGAGGAGGAAGCTGAGTAGGAGGCTACAGGAGGCAAAGAATGATGCCCTGCGATCCTTGGCGTTGGAAGGACGTGCTCCAAAGAATTCTCCGCCTGCGGCCCAGCCGCCACTACATTTACCCAGTGTACAGTTAGGGAGATATAGCGTCCCTGGCCGTGCTTACTGGTCCACGTATCTGTGGTTAGGTGGACCTTGCCACAGATGGCGTTGCGCAGTGCACACTTGATTTTATCGGATACTTGGTTGTGCAGGGAAGGCACGGCTGTCTTGGAGAAGTAGTGGCGGCTGGGAACAACATACTGTGGGACAGCCATGGACATCAGCTGTTTGAAGCTGTCTGTCCACCAGCCTGAATAACAGCATTTGAAAGGCCAGTAGTTTAGAAATGCTGGCATTCAGGCCCAGGGCTCGAGGGTGGCTAGGTGGGAATGTACGCTTTCTCTCCAAGGTTTGTGAGATGGAGAGCTGAACGCTGCCGTGTGACATGGTGGAGATACTTGGTGACGCAGGTGGTGTTGTCGGTGGCACATCCTCTGTTTGGTGGGCGGCAGGTGCCAACATTCCTCCCGAGGTGGAGGAAGAGGCCGAGGCAGCAGCAGAAGAGGGAGCAGGGGGAGCCAGAGTGAGTTCCTTGCTTTTAAGGTGTTTACTCCACTGCAGTTCATGCTTTGCATGTAGATGCCTGGTCATGCAGGTTGTGCTAAGGTTCAGAACGTTAATGCCTCGCTTCAGGATCTGATGGCACAGCGTGCAAACCACTCGGGTCTTGTCGTCAGCACATTGTTTAAAGAAGTGCCATGCCAGGGAACTCCTTGAAGCTGCCTTTGGGGTGCTCGGTCCCTGGTGGTGGTGGCCAGTAGCAGGCAAACTCTCTTGGCGGCGGCTGGTCTGCTTTTTCCCCCTGCTCCCTCTTTTGCTACGCTGTTGGCTCGGTCTCACCACTGCCTCTTCCTCTGAACTATGAAAGTCAGTGGCACGACCTTCATTCCATGTGGGGTCTAGGACCTCATCGTCCCCTGCATCGTCCTCCACACAGTCTTCCTCCCTGACCTCCTGTTTGGTCTGCACACTGCAGAAAGATGCAGCAGTTGGCACCTGTGTTTCGTCATCATCAGAGACGTGCAGACTCCGATGAGGTGGTATTCCCATGTCCTCATCATCAGGAAACATCAGTGGTTGTGCATCAGTGCATTCTATGTCTTCCACCACTGGGGAAGGGCTAGGTGGATTTCCTTGGGAAACCCTGCCAGCAGAGTCTTCAAACAGCATAAGAGACTGCTGCATAACTTGAGGCTCTGACAGTTTCCCTGATATGCATGGGGGTGATGTGACAGACTGATGGGCTTGGTTTTCAGGTGCCACCTGTGTGCTTTCTGCAGAAGACTGGGTGGGAGATAATGTTGTGAACATGCTGGATCCACTGTCGGCCACCCAATTGACTAGCGCCTGTACCTGCTCAGGCCTTACCATCCTTAGAATGGCATTGGGCCCCACCAAATATCGCTGTAAATTCTGGCGGGTACTGGAACCTGAGGTAGTTGGTTCACTAGGACGTGTGGCTGTGGCAGAATGGCAACGTCCTCTCCCAGCACCAGAGGGTACACTAACACCACCACGACCGCGTCCGCGTCCCTTACTAGATGTTTTCCTCATTGCTACCGTTCACCAAGCACCACAATAAGGAAAAAAATATTTGGCCCAATGTATTGATTTCAAATTTAGGCCTTTTTTTATAGGCACCTAACACTATCTGCCTATTTGTTTATGTAGCGTATTACACTAATCCAGGCACAGCAGTAACCACTGATTTAGGGGAATATCTCTTTTAAGGCTAGTATTTAGGCACTGGATGAAAGGTATCCTTTTATGGACAGATTTACACTTGGCCTGCAACAGCTGGGACACCAGATTCAGGGTATTGCTATTTTGCCAGATTAATTTCACCCCAGAACAAAATATGTGTTTTGGCAGACACTATGAAATCTGGCCTGCAACTGCTGGGACACCAGAATCAGGGTATTGCTATTTTGCCAGATTAATTTCACCCCAGAACAAATTATATGTTTTAGCGGACACTATGAAATCTGGCCTGCAACTGCTGGGACACCAGAATCAGGGTATTGCTATTTTGCCAGATTAATTTCACCCCAGAACAAAATATATGTTTTAGCGGACACTATGAAATCTGGCCTGCAACTGCTGGGACACCAGATTCAGGGTATTGCTATTTTGGAAAATTAATTTCACCCCAGAACAAAATATGTGTTTTGGCAGACACTATGAATCCTGGCCTGCAACATCTGGGACACCAGATTCAGGGTATTGCTATTTTGGCAATTGAATTTCACCCCAGAACAAAATATATGTTTTGACGGACACTATGAAATCTGGCCTGCAACTGCTGGGACACCAGAATCAGGGTATTGCTATTTTGCCAGATTAATTTCACCCCAGAACAAAATATATGTTTTAGCGGACACTATGAAATCTGGCCTGCAACTGCTGGGACACCAGATTCAGGGTATTGCTATTTTGGAAAATTAATTTCACCCCAGAACAAAATATGTGTTTTGGCAGACACTATGAATCCTGGCCTGCAACATCTGGGACACCAGATTCAGGGTATTGCTATTTTGCCAGATTAATTTCACCCCAGAACAAAATATATGTTTTAGCGGACACTATGAAATCTGGCCTGCAACTGCTGGGACACCAGATTCAGGGTATTGCTATTTTGCAAGATTAATTTCACCCCAGAACAAAATATATGTTTTGGCGGACACTATTCTATTTTGCCAGTCACAGCTGAAACCACTGATTTATGGTATTGCTATTTTGGCAATTGAATTTCACCCCAGAAAATAATCTATCCTTCGCCAGACAGCAGACAGTATTATACTTGTCTAGCCAAAGCTGGAACACCAGATTTAGGGGATTGGTATTTGGGCAATTGTATTTAACCCCTTAATAAAATATAGAAATTGCTATCCTGAGTTTCTAGGGGTGACATTTAGCACAGCCAAGCCCCTGATGTAGGATATAGCAAAAAAAAACTAGTATTGATGGATTGATGGACTTGGTGGCAGCTTCTTCTGTTGCACCACAAGTCACAAAATGGCCGCCAATCAACCCAGAAAATAAGTAACAGAAAAACGCTCTGTGCAGCCTAAAAACCAGCGAGCAAGTAACTAGCAGAAGTTCAATGATTCTCAGCTGTAGATCGATCCGTTCAATAGGTGCTGTTGCTAACTTTAACCTGCCTAATCTCGCCCTGACAGAAGCTGCGTCCTCTCCCTACACTAATCAGAGCAGTGTGACGTGCGGCGCTACGTGACTCCAGCTTAAATAGAGGCTGGGTCACATGCTGCACTTGGCCAATCACAGCCATGCCATTAGTAGGCATGGCTGTGATGGGCTTTTAGGGCAAGAAGTAAAACGCTAGCTGATTGGCTGCTGTGCAGCCCTTCAGAAAGCGGGAAGAAATCGACGAACAACGGACCCGAACCCGAACTTTTTTGAAAATGTCCGGGTTCGGGTCCGGGTCCCGGACACCCCAAAATTCGGTACGAACCCGAACGATGCTCGAACTGTTCGCTCAACACTATTAGAAACTACACCACAGTTAAACGCTCATTATATATGGTCCTATGGGTGGTAGACTCTAAAACCAATACATTTTATTGATATACATTAAAAATAACACAAATCCAATAATTCCAAATATAGAATAAAAAATTCCCACAAAACTCCACAGAATCCTATACATGTGAATAACACCAGGGAGGGAAGGTAGATGATATGAATCACAGAGTAAATGGCCAAGAGGAGACAGGTGTGGTATCCCTACCTTATCCCTGATGTAACCCTCAGCCCGAAGAACTGACCTGATGGTGGTAAGTCTTCGTCCACGTACCTATCCCTGAAACCCTGCTTGTCCCTAAATACACCTGAACACCCCGACGCGTTCCCCCCTATCGAAGGGTTCCTCAGGGGGTCAACATAGCAAAAACAGGTATAAATAAATGATTATTCCTGGTGTTAGGGCGGCAGTCCCATGCTTAAATTTGATGTATCATTTTACCCTGGTAAACCTCACCCTACATCACCAGAGAACTTTCACACCCAAGGTGTTCTACAAGTTACTTTGGACCAAAAGAGTGCGAGATCAGACTTAAATGACTTTGCCAGATATATGGTACACCGTGAGCTCATTAGCACCAGCTAGCAAGATATGCCTAGTCAAGATATACCGAAAGGGTCATCCTGAGAAAGCTGCTAGGATATATGCCATAATAGATAAACAGAGCAACAGATCCCTGTTTAAGCCTAAATTCTTTGAGATCTTTGGCATAGAGTGTCACGCCACACCGTATACTCGTGTAGTGACCTTCGGCAGAAGGGTCGATGGGTTCACGGTCTCTCATATCAATGAGGGAGAAGGCATACCCCTACCAACGTTAGTTGAGTGTGACCAGATACCAGATGAAAGGAAGGAGATTCCCACTCCAGAATCTGCATATCAACATCCTCACTTAAGGCACCTTGTTGATGAGATTCCTGCAATGGACATGAGTGCTGAAATCTTAGTTCTGCTAGGAAGGGACATTCTCAGAGTACATAAAGTATGCTACGCCATTTGCCATATTGGAAAAATATTTTTATATTTTATTAGTACATGCATTTTTGGCCACGGTGATGCCCATGATGTTTATATTTTTTATTTATCCATTTATTTTTTTATTCTACAGAAAAGGCGGGTGATTTAAACATATTATAATTAAATTTTTTCATACATTTATATTTTTAACAGTTTTATTTACGGTTTCGAAGCGCTTTACAGACATTAGCACTGGAGAATATGGAGGAAACCCACACAAACATGGTGAGAACATACAAATTCCATGCAGCTGTATTCCTTGGTTGGATTTGAACCTAAGACCCCAGCGCTACAAGGCACCATTGCTAACCATTGAGCCACTGTGTATGTCATTGTCACTCTGACACAGGTTGCCATTGCATTCAAGAGCTTAAAGGGGTTGACCAGCCGTTATTATTGATGACCCATCGTCAGGATTGGTCATCAATATCTGATCGGCAGAGAAAGAGGTGGCTCTTCATGCGAGCGCCTCTTCCTCGGCATTACAGTAAGTCTTGTCTCCTATAGAGAGCTGGTGTAGTGTAATTACAAGTACTCGCTCTTTTCACTTGCATGGAGTAGGTACTCGTATTAGACTGCAATTCCGAGACAAAGTGCAATGTAATGAAGAGGAAGTGGTGCTCATGTTGAGACCCTCCTCCTCTTCAAACAGTCCATCGGCGGGGGTGTTGAATGTCAGACCCCAGCTGATCAGATATTGATGACCTATTCTGATGACAACCCATTTAAGAAGAGGTAAGAGTTAGAAAGAGAAAAAAGTTTAAATTCATAAAAAATGAAGAGACCAGAAGTTGTTATATACCAATTTTTTGGGCAATTGAAGCAACTTTGGTTTGAGTGAAATTGAGTCGGTTCTGAAACAAAGTTTTTGAAAAATTTGACAAACCTGAATCGAACTGAATCTCAAAAGATCCGTTCATGTCTACAATTACCATATTTTTCGCTTTATAAGACGCACCTGATGATAAGACGCACCTAGGTTTTTGAGGAGGAAAATAAGAAAAAAAATATTTTGAACCAAAAGGTGTGCTTTTGGTGGATTTTGGACGGTGGTCTGTGGATGACACTTATGGGGGATCTGTGGATGACACTTATGGGGGATCTGTGGATGACACTTATGGGGGATCTGTGGATGACACTTATGGGGGATCTGTGGATGACACTTATGGGGGATCTGTGGATGACACTTATGGGGGATCTGTGGATGACACTTATGGGGGATCTGTGGACAACACTTATGGGGGATCTGAGGACGACACTTATGGGGGATCTGTGGATGCCACTTATGGGGGACCTATGGATGACACTTATGGGGGATCTGTGGATGACGCCTTTGGGGGATCTGTGGATGACACTTATGGGGGATCTGTGGATGACACTTATGGGGATCTGTGGATGGCACTTATGGGGGATCTATGGGTTGCACTTATGGGTGATCTGTGGATGACACGTATGGGATATCTGTAGATGACACTTATGGGGATATCTGTGGATCACACTTATGGTGATATCTGTGGATGACACTTATGGGGATATCTGTGGAGGACACTGTTATGGGAATATCTGTGGATGACACTGATATGGGATATCTGTGGATGACACATATATAGCATCTTATGCTATATATGTGTCATCCACAGATTCCCCCATAACAGTGTCATCCACAGATATCCCCATAAGTGTCATCCACAGATATCACCATAAGTGTCATCCACAGATATCCCCATAAGTGTGATCCACAGATATCCCCATAAGTGTAATCCACAGATATCACCATAAGTGTCATCCACAGATATCCCCATAAGTGTCATCTACAGATATCCCCATACGTGTCATCCACAGATCACCCATAAGTGCAACCCATAGATCCCCCATAAGTGCCATCCACAGATCCCCATAAGTGTTCTAGTTATGTATCAGTGGGGAGGGAGGAGGCGGGGACACTGGAGGCGGGGTTGGTGCAGTGACTCCATTCTAATACATTGTCCCCGCACACAGCTGTAAAGTATACCATATTCATGTAAAGCTTCAGCTTTGAAAAAGTAGCCCAAACCCTGCTCTAGTACTTACTAACTACCGTGGCATGCAGACTCGCCGCCGCGCTGACAGCTTGAGCTTAACATCTCTCCCTCTGTCATGCGCCTCATGCCCCACCTCCCTGCTTCATTCAAAGTGGGAGGAGCAGGCAGACGGGCAGGAGGCACATGACGGAGGGAGAGATGTGAAGCTCAAGCTGCCGGCGCGGCGGCAAGTCTGCATGCCGCGGTAGTTAGTAAGTATTAGAGTAGGGTTTGGGCTCCTTTTACAAAGATGAAGCTTTACATGAATATGGTATACTTTACAGCTGTGTGCAGGGCGGGTGTATTGGAGTAAATTCACTGCACCGGCCCCGCCGCCAGCGTCTCTGCCTTCTCCCTCCCCACTGATACTTCGCAGGCCGCGCTGTGCAGTATAGCGGCCAGCGACGTATCAGTGTTCATTTTATAACACGCATGACCATTTCCCCCCACTTTTGGGGGGAAAAGTGCGTCTTATAAAGCGAAAAATATGTCTTTTTTTCAATACATCATTTTTATGAATCCCATTATAACAGGGAGCTTCCATTTCCTCTGAAATCTTTTTAGCTCTCCTATATACTTTATAGTATGTGAAGCCCAAAACTGGATCTCATATACGAGGGATTTATAAAACGTTAATATTACATTGGGATCACAAGCATTTATCGCTATGTTTATACACCATAAAATATTATTTCTTTTTGCAGTTGCTGCCTAACATTGAGTACTGCTACTTAGCTTATCTCCATATTGATTCAATGTTTTCCAGCAGCAGATATGTCTTTACACAGAGCGTCCTGCTGCCAGCAAACAATGACTGCATGTGCTGCATGAGTGCATTTATCAGGAAGGAACTTATCCATCTTGATAACTGGTCCCCATACAGATTCATTATTTGTCAGCAGCAGATCCCTGTTTACTCTGGTCACCCTGCTGGCGGCAAACAATGACAGTATGTGCTGCTTGAAAGTGCAATTATTGGGAAGAAAACTTCCATCGACATAACCTCCGTCTATAAGTAAACGAACAATGGCTCCAGCCATTGATGTTCCCCAGACTGATTCACTGTTTGCTGGCAGAATATCCCTGTTTACAAAGCGCCTTGCTGCCAGCAAACAATGACAGTATTTGCTACACGAAATGACAATTATCATGTATTCTTCACAATAATCGCCTTGTTTATGGGGACCAGAGATGGCTGCAGCCAGGGACGACCTTAGGATAAATGGCACCCTGTGCAGAATTGTCTTTTGCCGCCCCACTTATCATCGCAGGAAAAAAATAAAAACTATATAGAATACGCTAACTGCATACACACAATATAGACTACACTTACCCTATACACACACACACAATGTAGATTAAACTTACCCTATACACACACACTATATAGCCTACACTTATCCTACACAAACACACCACAAAGACTACACTTAACCTATACAAACAATATAGAGACTACACTTATCCTCTACTACACTATATAGAATACACGTACCATATACAAACACTATATAGATTATACCTACCCTATACACACAAAATATAGACTACACTTACCATATACATAAACTATATAGACTACACTGACACTATATACACAATATAGACTACACTTACCCTATACACACTATATAGCCTACACTTATCCTACACAAACACACCACAAAGACTACACTTAACCTATACAAACAATATAGAGACTACACTTATCCTCTACTACACTATATAGAATACACGTACCATATACAAACACTATATAGATTATACCTACCCTATACACACAAAATATAGACTACACTTACCATATACATAAACTATATAGACTACACTGACACTATATACACAATATAGACTACACTTACCCTATACACACACTATATAGCCTACACCTATCCTAGACAAACACACCACAAAGACTACACTTAACCAATACAAACACTATAGAGACTACACTTATCCTATACTACACTATATAGAATACACTTACCATATACAAACACTATATAGATTACACTTACCCTATACACACAATATAGACTAAACTTACCGTATACATAAACTATATAGACTACACTGACACTATATACACAATAAAGACTACACTTACCCTATACACACTATATAGCCTACACTTATCCTTCACAAACACACCACAAAGACTACACTTAACCTATTCAAACACTATAGAGACTACACTTATCCTATACTACACTATATAGAATACACTTACCATATACAAACACTATATAGATTACACTTACCCTATACACACAATATAGACTACACTTACCGTATACATAAACTATATAGACTACACTGACACTATATACACAATAAAGACTACACTTAACCTATACACACTATATAGCCTACACTTATCCTACAAAAACACACCACAAAGACTACACTTAACCTATTCAAACACTATAGAGACTACACTTATCCTATACTACACTATATAGAATACACTTACCATATACAAACACTATATAGATTACACTTACCCTATACACACACAATATAGACTACACTTACCGTATACATAAACTATATAGACTACACTGACACTATATACACAATATAGACTACACTTACCCTATACACACACTATATAGCCTACACCTATCCTAGACAAACACACCACAAAGACTACACTTAACCAATACAAACACTATAGAGACTACACTTATCCTATACTACACTATATAGAATACACTTACCATATACAAACACTATATAGATTACACTTACCCTATACACACAATATAGACTAAACTTACCGTATACATAAACTATATAGACTACACTGACACTATATACACAATAAAGACTACACTTACCCTATACACACTATATAGCCTACACTTATCCTTCACAAACACACCACAAAGACTACACTTAACCTATTCAAACACTATAGAGACTACACTTATCCTATACTACACTATATAGAATACACTTACCATATACAAACACTATATAGATTACACTTACCCTATACACACAATATAGACTACACTTACCGTATACATAAACTATATAGACTACACTGACACTATATACACAATAAAGACTACACTTACCCTATACACACTATATAGCCTACACTTATCCTACAAAAACACACCACAAAGACTACACTTAACCTATTCAAACACTATAGAGACTACACTTATCCTATACTACACTATATAGAATACACTTACCATATACAAACACTATATAGATTACACTTACCCTATACACACACAATATAGACTACACTTACCGTATACATAAACTATATAGACTACGCTGACACTATATACACAATATAGACTTCACTTACCCTATACACACACTATGTAGCCTACACTTATCCTACACAAACACACCACAAAGACTACACTTAACCTATACAAACACTATAGAGACTACACTTATCCTATACTACGCTATATAGAATACACTTACCATATACAAACACTATATAGATTACACGTACCCAATACACAAAATATAGACAACACTTACCATATACATAAACTATATAGACTACACTAACACTATACACACACTGCATAGACTACATTTACCCTCTACATAAACTAAATAGACTACACTTACCCTATACACACTACATAGACTACACTTATCCTATACACACACTTCATAGACTACAATTAACTTTCCATGCTATATTAACTACTTACCCTCCACAAACACTATATATACTACATGTACCCTATAGACACTATACAGACTACACTTACCCTATACAAACACTATACAGAATACATTCACCCTGCACTATGTAAACTACACTTACACTATATGGACTACACTTACCCAATACAAACACTATATAGACTACTCTTACCCTCTACCCATAGGTGCTTATTTATTAAGACTGGAGGAAACGCCAACGTTATGTGGAGGCGCAGGCATCTACATAACTTTGGCGTTTTCTCCAGCAGGACATGTGACAGACTTAAATCTACACCAACTCCCTTGCTGGTGTAGATTTCAGCCATTTTCTACACCAAAACTGGAGTAGAAAACCTGCCTGCCCACTATCTTCCCCGCCCATGGTACAACCCCTTCTCTCAATCTGACGGAAAAGTGGAGTGAGCAGGGAAAGGTCACAGATTTTGCTGTAAAATGGCGTGCGGCAAACTCTGTTACTGAAATACGCCACATAATTTAGTACCATTCTATGTAAACCACACTTACCCTATACAAACACTATAAAGACTAAACTTACCCAACTCACACACAATATGTAAACTACCTTTATCCTATACACATACTATAAAAACTACATTTACCCGATATAAACTATAAAGACTACATACACACACACTATGTAGACTACACTTACCCGATACACACACTATATAGACAACACTTATTGTATATACACAGGTGGGTCTACATTTACAGCAGATGGAGCCAACACAAATAGGCTACGGTAGAAATACCACAGAGGGACAGTATAGTGTGCAGCACCATATACTGCACCAGTAAAACCCAATACCACAGTGAAGCACAATATACTATCCCAACATAAGTTCTGCTGGGGCATTATATTGTTCTGCACTATGGTATTTGGTTTCGATGTGCCTGGTACTGAGATATACATTGCACCATCATAAAGCAGTTTGTTGGGCAGACATTATAAAAAGGGGCTTTTTTCCTTACAGTGTGCCTGGTACTGAGATATACACTGCACCATCAGAGAAATTATTTTTTCTGGGTAAATTAACCTAACTTGTGCCAAATCTGTGTGTGCAATCAATCCGCAACCAGTATATTAATTACTCTAGCAGAGAGTGATCTATATTTTGGCAATAGTTAACTAGTTTTGGACACATCTGTGTGTGGGTTTAGGCCACAACCGTATATATAGTATTCCCGCAGAGAATACATTTATTTGGGACAAATTTGTATCCACTATAGAACTACATCCGAATACAGTGTGTATTGTCAAAATTGCATTACCTCTGGCCGAGTGTAGTGCTGAAAATCTGTATTTTTCTGTATCCAGTACATTACAGCAAGCCTATACAGTGTGTACTGTAAAAATTACATTATCTCTGGGCTAGTGTAGTGCCAAAAATCTGTATTTTTCTGTATCCAGGACATTACAGCAAGCCAATACAGTGTGCATTATAAAAATTTTATTATCTCTGGGCTAGTGTAGTGCCGAAAATCTGAATTTTTCTGTATCCAGTACATTACAGCAAGCCTATACAGTGTGTACTGTAAAAATTACATTATCTCTGGGATAGTGTAGTGCCGAAAATCTGTATTTTTCTGTATCCAGTACATTACAGCAAGCCAATACAGTGTGTATTGTAAAAATACATTTTCTCTGGGCTAGTGTAGTGCAGAAAATCTGTATTTTTCTGTATCCAGTACATTACAGCAAGCCAATACAGTGTGTATTGTAAAATTACATTTATCTCTGGCCTAGTGTATTGCCGAAAATCTTTATTTTTCTTTATCCAGTACATTACAGCAAGCCAATACAGTGTGTATCGTAAAAATTTCATTATATCTGGCCTAGTGTAGTGGCAAAATTCTTTATTTTTCTGTATCCAGTACATTACAGAAAGCCAATACAGTGTGTATTGTAAAACTTTATTTATCTCTGGCCTAGTGTAGTGGCGAAAATCTGTATTTTTCTGTATCCAGTACTGTCCTGCTTCAGAAAACGGTGTCCTTACAGTGGACAGTAAAACAATCTGCGACACATCTTCAGACAAAACCATTAATATGAAGAAGGTTAACACAAAGGGAGGGGAAAGTGGGAGTGATGCTGATGGTGCAAGCAGAGGCCGTGGCCCTGGGCGTGATGCTGATGGTGCAAGTAGAGGCCGTGGCCCTGGGTGTGATGCTAATGGTGCAAGAAGAGGCTGTGGCCCTGGGTGTGATGCTGATGGTGCAAGCAGAGGTAGTGGCCCTGGGCGCAATGAAACTGCGCCTTCTACCAGTGCAGCAGAAAAAACAAAAAAATCCACCTTACCCAGCTTCATGTCCAACTTAGCTGGGCAGCGCAGGACAACACTGTCCAAGTTGGACCAGTGCGAACAGGTGGTCGGTTGGATTGCAGAAGTTAATACTTCCAGTCAGTTAAGCACCACGTTCTTTTCCACAAAGTCCAGTCTCTGTAGCAAAGAGTCTGGTCAACCAAATCCTCACTCTGATCCTCCTTCCTCCTACAATGTCACGTCTGGCGGCTTTGGAGCCCGGTAACCTGACACACATTCCATGCCTAGCCCATGTCTTAAAGGGTTTCTGTAATCACGTTTTGACATTATAAGCTGTCTGACATTAGCTATGTGCTAATGTCAGAGCAGCTTGATAATGTCTTTTTTATAAAAATCCGATTTATATTCAGGCTAAAAAACGTACTTTTATAATATGTAAATTAGCCTCTAGGAGCAGGGGGGCGTTGCCCTGCTCCTAGAAGATCCGTGCGGCAACCTGCTGGCACGCCCCTTCTTACTTTGAGTTACAGTGCCGGGCAGCGATCCTCCGGCACTGTCTCCTTGTGAAATCCCGCGCCTGCACGGCCGCTCTGTATTTGGCGCAGGCGCGTTGAGCAGAGGACAGCAGGCACCAGCGTCCTCTGCTCACCGCGCCTGTGCCGAATACAGAGCAGCCGTGCAGGAGTGGGATTTCACAAGGAGACAGTGCCGGAGGATCGCTGCCCGGCACTGTCACTCAAAGTAACAAGGGGCGTGCCAGCAGGTTGCCGCACGGAGCTTCTAAGAGCAGGGCAACGCCCCCACTGCTCCTAGAGGCTAATTTACATATTATAAAAGTACGTTTTTTAGCCTGAATATAAATCGGATTTTTATAAAAAAGACATTATCAAGCTGCTCTGACATTAGCACATAGCTAATGTCAGACAGCTTATAATGTCAAAACGTGATGACAGAAACCCTTTAAACTTAGTGGTTCAGCGGTTTATCAAAACCTACCCCAATTTGCATGAGCTACTAGTGAGGGCGTGCGTGCGTGTGCCCATTTCCAAAAGTCGTCCACAGCTTCAGCTGGTCTGTCAACGCTGCAGCAGCGCTTGCGGATTCCAGCTCACCGACTGTTGTGTGACGTGAGCACGCGGTAAAACTCTACATTCTACATGTTGTCCAGGCTTTGTGAGCAGCAGAGGGCTGTTGTGGAATACCAGCTGCAACACAGTTGTCGCCTTTCCAGTCAACTGCCACTATACACAAGCGAGGAGTGGGCATTGATGTAAGACCTACGTGAGCTTTTTTTAAAACTTTGATGAATCCACACATATGGTTAGTGGCAATAACGCAATTATCAGTGTAACCATCCCGCTGCTGTGTCTAATCAAACGATTGCTGCTCACAACTAGGGAGGATGCTTTGTAGCAGACGAGGTAATGGGGGAGGAGATCACACATGGGTGATAGCCAGACCTCCCCCAGTTCGTTTTCTCAGGGTGAATAGGGCCATGAAGAGGAGGAGGAGGAAGAGCTGGAGACACTTGCCTCTGCTACTAAGGCTAGTACCCATGGATAGAGTTGAGTGAACACCTGGATGTTCGGGTTCGAGAAGTTCGGCCGAACTTCCTGAAAATGTTCGGGTTTGGGATCCCGAACCGGACTTCATCCCGAACCCCATTGAAGCCAATGGGGATCCGAACTTTTGGGCACTAAAAAGGCTGTAAAATAGTCCAGGAAAGGGCTAGAGGGCTGCAAAAGGCAGAAAAATGTAGGTAAATGCCCTGCCAACAAATGTGGATAGGGAACTGAATTAAAATAAAATAAAATAAATAAAAATTAACCAATATCAATTGGAGAGAGGTCCCATAGCAGAGAATCAGGCTTTAAGTCACCCACAAATGGAGAAGGTCACTTTCTGTTATTTCGGTCCCAGCACCCAGACAGAGGAGAGAGGTCCCATAGCATAAAATCAGGCTTCATATCACCCACCACTGGAGAAGGCCACTTTCAGTTATTTAGGCCCCAGCACCCAGACAGAGGAGAGAGGTGCCACAGCAAGGAATAAGGCGTCATATCACCAACAACTGGAGAAGGCCACTTTCAGTTATTTAGGCCCCAGCACCCAGACAGAGGCGAGAGGTCCCACAGCAAGGAATAAGGCGTCATATCACCCACCATTGGAGAAGGCCACTTTCAGTACAAGAATACATAGTTGAGGGGGAGGCACTTATAAATGTCTATTCTGCACAAGGGAGGGACAGGTCCTGTGGGATCCATGCCTGGTTCATTTTTATGAACGTCAACTTGTCCACGTTGGCTGTGGACAGGCGGCTGTGTTTGTCAGTAATGACGCCCCCTGCCGTGCTGAATACACGTTTAGACAAAACGCTGGCCGCCGGGCAGGCCAGCACCTCCAAGGCATAAAATGCTAACTCTGGCCACGTGGCCAATTTGGAGTCCCAGAAGTTGAATGGGGCCGAACCATCAGTCAGTACGTGGAGGGATGTGCAGACGTACTGTTTAACCATGTTAGTGAAATGCTGCCTCCAGCTAACACGTTCCGTATCAGGTGGTGGTGCAGTTAGCTGTGGCGTGGAGACAAAAGTTTTCCACATTTCTGCCATGCTAACCCTGCCCTCAGAGGATCTGGCCGTGACACAGCTGCGTTGGTGACCTCTTGCTCCTCCTCTGCCTTCGCCTTGGGCTTCCACCGGTTCCCCTGTGATATTTGGGAATGTTCTCAGGAGCGCGTCTACCAGCGTGCGCTTGTACTCGTGCATCTTCCTATCACGTTCCAGTGCAGGAAGTAAGGTGGGCACATTGTCTTTGTACCGGGGATCCAGCAGGGTGGCAACCCAGTAGTCCGCACACGTTAAAATGTGGGCAACTCTGCTATCGTTGTGCAGGCACTGCAGCATGTAGTCGCTCATGTGTGCCAGGCTCCCCAGTGGTAAGGACAACCTCTCCTCTGTGGGAGGCGTATAGTCATCGTCCGCCGTATCCCCCCAGCCACGCACCAGTGATTGGCCTGAGCTGGGTCCGGTGCCACCCCGATGTGAACCTACTTCACCCACATCCTCCTCCATCTCCTCCTCATCCTCCACGTCCTCCAGTAGTGGGCCTTGGCTGGACACAATTGTACCTGGCCTCTGCTGTTGCAAAAAACCTCCCTCTGAGGCACGTCTAACAGACTAGCCTGAAAGTGCTAAAAATAGCCCCTCATCCTCCTCCTCCCCCTCTTGGGCCACCTCCTCTTCCATCATCGCCCTAAGCGTTTTCTCAAAGAGACATAGAAGTGGTATTGTAACGCTGATAACGGTGTCATCGCCACTGGCCATGTTGGAGGAGTACTCGAAACAGCCCAACAGGGCACACAGGTCTTGCATGGAGGCCCAATCATTGGTGGTGAAGTGGTGCTGTTTCGCAGTGCAACTGACGCGTGCGTGCTGCAGCTGAAACTCCACTATGGCCTGCTGCTGCTCGCACAGTCTCTCCAGCATGTGCAAGGTGGAGTTCCACCGGGTGGGCACGTCGCATATGAGGCGGTGAGCGGGAAGGCCGAAGTTCCGGTGTAGCGCAGACAGGCGAGCAGAGGCAGGATGTGAACGCCGGAAGTGCGCACAGATGGCCCGCACTTTATGCAGCAGCTCTGACATGTCGGGGTAGTTGTTAATGAACTTCTGCACCACCAAATTCAGCACATGTCCCAGGCAAGGGATGTGCGTCAAACTGGCTAGTCCCAGAGCTGCAACGAGATTTCGCCCATTATCGCACACCACCAGGCAGGGCTTGAGGCCCACCGGCAGAAACCACTCGTCGGTCTGTTGTTCAATACCCCGCCACAACTCCTGCGCGGTGTGGGGCCTGTCCCCCAAACATATGAGTTTCAGAATGGCCTGCTGACGTTCACCCCGGGCTGTGCTGAAGTTGGTGGTGAAGGTGTGTGGCTGAATGGATGAGCTGGTGGAAGCAGAGGAGGAGGAAGCCGAGTAGGAGGAGGCTACAGGAGGCAAAGAATGATGCCCTGCGATCCTTGGCGTTGGAAGGAAGTGCCCCAAGGAACTCTCCGCCTGGGGCCCAGCCGCCACTACATTTACCCAGTGTGCAGTTAGGGAGATATAGCGTCCCTGGCCGTGCTTACTGGTCCACGTATCTGTGGTTAGGTCAACCTTGCCACAGATGACGTTGCGCAGTGCACACTTGATTTTATCGGATACTTGGTTTTGCAGGGAAGGCACGGCTCTCTTGGAGAAGTAGTGGTGGCTGGGAACAACATACTGTGGGACAGCCATGGCCATCAGCTGTTTGAAGCTGTCTGTGTCCACCAGCCTGAATAACAGCATTTCAAAGGCCAGTAGTTTAGAAATGCTGGCATTCAGGCCCAGAACTTGAGGGTGGCTAGGTGGGAATTTACGCTTTCTCTCCAAGGTTTGTGAAATGGAGAGCTGAACGCTGCCGTGTGACATGGTGGAGATGCTTGGTGACGCAGGCGGTGTTGTCGGTGGCACATCCTCTGTTTGGTGGGCGGCAGGTGCCAACATTCCTCCCGAGGCGGAGGAAGAGGCTGAGGCAGCAGCAGAAGAGGGAGCAGGGGGAGCCAGAGTGAGTTCCTTGCTTTTAAGGTGTTTACTCCACTGCAGTTCATGCTTTGCATGTAGATGCCTGCTCATGCAGGTTGTGCTAAGGTTGAGAACGTTAATGCCTTGCTTCAGGCTCTGATGGCACAGCGTGCAAACCACTCGGGTCTTGTCGTGAGCACATTGTTTAAAGAAGTGCCATGCCAGAGAACTCCTTGAAGCTGCCTTTGGGGTGCTCTGTCCCTGGTGCCAGTGGCCAGTATCAGGCGAACTCTCTTGGCGGCGGCTGTTCTGTTTTTGCCCCCTGCTCTCTCTTTTGCTACGCTGTTTGCTCGGTCTCACCACTGCCTCTGAACTATGAAAGTCAGTGGCACAACCTTCATTCCATATGGGGTCTAGGACCTCATCGCCACCTGCATCGTCTTCCACACAGTCTTCCTCCCTGACCTGCTGTTCGGTCTGCACACTGCAAAAAGACGCAGGAGTTGGCACCTGTGTTTTGTGCGGACTCCGATGAGGTGGTATTCCCATGTCCTCATCATCAGGAAACATAAGTGGTTGTGCATCAGTGCATTCTATGTCTTCAACCACTGGGGAAGGGCTAGGTGGATTCCCTTGGGAAACCCTGCCAGCAGAGTCTTCAAACAGACTGCTGCTGACTTGAGGCTCAGACAGTTTCCCTGATATGCATAGGGGTGATGTGACAGACTGATGGGCTCGGTTTTCAGGCGCCACCTGTGCGCTTTCTGCAGAAGACTGGGTTTGAGATAATGTTGTGAACGTGCTGGATCCACTGTCGGCCACCCAATTGACTAGCTCCTGTACCTGCTCAGGCCTTACCATCCTTAGAATGGCAGTGGGCCCCACCAAATATCGCTGTAAATTCTGGTGGGTACTGGAACCTGAGGTAGTTGGTTCACTAGGACGTGTGGCTGTGGCAGAATGGCCACGTCCTCTCCCAGCACCAGAGGGTCCACTAACACCACCACGACCGCGTACACGTCCCTTACTAGATGTTTTCCTCATTGCTACCATTCATCAAACACCAAAATAAGAAAAAAAATATTTGGCCCAATGTATTGATTTCAAATTCAGGCCTTTTTTTACAGGCACCTAACACTATCTGCCTATTTATCATACGGTACGTATGACACTAATCTAGGCACAGCAGTAACCACTGATATAGGGGAATATCAATTGTAGGCCTAGTATTTAGGTCCTGGATGAAAGGTATCCTTTTATGGACAGATTTACACTTGAACATGCACAGTAGCGTGTGAAAAAATATGTAGGATTATTCCTTCAGCAATTGTATTTTAACACATTGTGTAATAAACCCTTTAACGGACAGAAATACAATGGGAGATGCACGGTAGCATATGAAGTTATTGAGGATGAACCTCTCACCACTTGTATATACACCTTAAGTATAATATACCCTTTTATGGACAGATTAACACTTGGCCTGCAACAGCTGGAACACCAGATTCAGGGTATTGCTATATTGGCAAATGAATTTCACCCCAGAACAAAATCTATCCTTTGACGGTTACTATTAAACTTGTCCAGTCACAGCTAGAACACCAGATTTACTGTATTTCTATTTTGGCAACTGAATTTCACCCCAGAAAAAAATATACCCTTTTACGGACAGATTTAAACTAGGCCGGCAACAGCTGGAACACCAGATTCAGGGTATTGCTATTTTGGCAATAAAATTTCACCCCAGAAAAAAATATACCCTTTTACAGACAGATTTATACCAAGCCTGCAACAGCTGGAACAATAGTTTTACTGTATTTCTATTTTTGCAACTGAATTTCACCGCAGAAAATAATATATCCTTTGCCGGACACTATTAAACTTTGCCAGCCACAGCTGAAACCACTGATTTATGTTATTGCTATTTTAGCAATTGAATTTCACCCCAGAACAAAATATATCCTATCCCGGACACTATTAAACTTGGCCAGGCTCTGCTGGGACACCAGATTTACGGTATTGCTATTTTGGCAATTGAATTTCACCCAAGAAAAAAATATATCCTTTGCCGTACACTATTAAACTTGGGCAGCCACAGCTGAAACCACTGATTTATGGTATTGCTATTTTGGCAATTGAATTTCACCCCAGAACAAATTATATCCTTTGCCGGACACTATTATACTTTGCCAGCCACAGCTGAAACCACTGATTTATGGTATTGCTATTTTGGCAATTCTATTTTGGTAATTGAATTTCACCCCAGAACAAAATATATCCTTTGCCGTACACTATTAAACTTGGCCAGCCACAGCTAAAACCACTGATTTATGGTATTGCTATTTTGGCAATTGAATTTCACCCCAGAACAAAATATATCCTTTGCCGTACACTATTAAACTTGGGAAGCCACAGCTGAAACCACTGATTTATGGTATTGCAATTTTGGCAATTGAATTTCAACCCAGAAAAAAAAACAATTTTTTGCCGTACACTATTAAACTTGGGCAGCCACTGCTGAAACCACTGATTTATGGTATTTTATTTTGGCAATTGAATTTTACCCCAGAAAAAAATATACCCTTTACGGACAGAATAACACTTGGCCAGCAACAGCTGGAGCACCAGATTCATAGTGTTGCTATATTGGCAAGTGAATTTCACCCCAGAACAAAATCTATCCCTTGACGGATACTATTAAACTTGTCCAGTCACAGCTGGAACCCCAGATTTACTGTATTTCTATTTTGGCAACTGAATTTCACCCCAGAAAAAAATATAGCCCTTTAAGGACAGATTTAAACTAGGCCTGCAACAGCTGGAACACCAGATTCAGGGTATTGCTATTTTGGCAATTACATTTTACCCCAGAAAAAAATATACCCTTTTAGGTACAGATTTAAACCAAGCCTGCAACAGCTTGAACAACAGTTTTACTGTATTTCTATTTTTGCAACTGAATTTCACTGCAGAAAATAATATATCCTTTGCCGGACACTATTAAACTTAGCCAGCCACAGTTGAAACCACTGATTTATGGTATTGCTATTTTGGCAATTCAATTTCACCCCAGAACAAAATATATCCTTTGCTGTACACTATTAAACTTGGCCAGCCACAGCTGAAACAACTGATTTATGGTATTGCTATTTTGGCAATTGAATTTTACCCCAGTACAAAATATATCCTTTGCCGTACACTATTAAACTTGGCCAGCCACAGCTGAAACCACTGATTTATGGCATTGCTATTTTGGCAATTGAATTTCACCCCAGAAAAAAAAAAATCTTTTGCCGTACACGATGAAACTTGGGCAGCGACAGCTGAAACCATTTATTTATGGTATTGCTATTTTGGCAATTGAATTTCACCCCAGAACAAATTATATCCTTTGCCGGACACTATTATACTTGGCCAGCCACAGCTGAAACCACAGATTTACACTGGGTTCAGACCTGAGCGTTTTGAAGCCTAGCGTTTTTTGCGCGTTCAAGACAGGCGTTAACGAGCGTTTTTTTCGAGCGTTTTGGTAAATAGTGTAGGCGCGTTTGACGCGCGTTTATGTGATTGACTGCATAGTTGGCCAATGACCAATGATATAGTTTGGCAAATCTGAGTGCTTTAGAGGTGTGACATTCCATGGTGGCTGATTCAGCATGTTGCAAACTTAGTAAAACGCACATCCATAGGCGCGTTTTACGCTGCACAAACGCCCGAACAACACGCCTATCGCGTTTCCCATTGAAGTCTATTGCCACCAAACGCCCGAATTAACGTGAACATACTTGCTTATGCGTCGGACGTTTTTAGGCGCCTTCGAACGCGCATAAAAACGCGCAAGTGTGAACCACCCCCATAGGAATGCATGGTTCCTGTACTGTTGTGCGTTTTTTTGCGCGTTCGAACGCGGCGTTTTATGCAAAAGTGTGAACTGAGTGTTATGGTATTGCTATTTTGGCAATTGAATTTCACCCCAGAACAAAATATATCCTTTGCCGTACACTATTAAACTTGGGCAGCCACAGCTGAAACCACTGATTTATGGTATTGCTATTTTGGCAATTCTATTTTGGCAATTGAATTTCTCCCCAGAACAAAATATATCCTTTGCCGGACACTATTAAACTTGGGCAGCCACAGCTGAAACCACTGATTTATGGTATTGCTATTTTGGCAATTAAATTTCACGCCAGAAAAAAAATATACCCTTTTACGTACAGATCTACACTAGGCCTGCAACAGTTGGAACGCCAAATTCAGGGTTTTGCTATTTTGGCAATTGAATTTCACCCCAGAACAAAATATATCCTTTGCCGAACACTATTAAACTTGGCCAGCTACAGCTGAGACCACTGATTTATGGTATTGCTATTTTGGCAATTGAATTTCACCCCAGAAAAAAAATAATAATTTTGCCGTACACTATTAAACTTGGGCAGCCACAGCTGAAACCACTGATTTATGGTATTGTTATTTTGACAATTGAATTTCACCCCAAAAAAGATACCCTTCTTCGGACAGATCTAAACTAGGCCTGCAACAGCTGGAACACCAGATTCAGGGTATTGCTATTTTGGGAATTAAATGTCATCCCAGAACAAAATCTATCCTTTGCCGTACACTATTAAACTTGGCCAGCCACTGCTGGGACAGCAGATTTACTGTATTTATACTTTTGTTACTGACTTTCACCCCAGAAAATAATATACCCTTTTACGGACAGATTTAAATGAAGCCTGCAACAGCTGGAGCAACAGTTTTAATGTATTTCTATTTTTGCAACTGAATTTAACTGCAGAAAATAATATATCCTTTGCCGGACACTATTAAACTTGGCCAGCCACAGCTAAAACCACTGATTTATGGTATTGCTAATTTGGCAATTGAATTTCACCCCAGAACAAAATATATCCTATGACGGACACTATTAAACTTGGCCAGCCACTGCTGGAACACCTGATTTACGGTATTGCTATTTTGGCAATTGAATTTCCCCCCAGAAAAAATATATATCCTTTGCCGTATACTATTAAACTTGGCCAGACACAGCTGAAACCACTGATTTATGGTATTGCTATTTTGGCAATTGAATTTCACCCCAGAAAAAAAATAATAATCTTTTGCCGAACACTATTAAACTTGGCCAGCCACAGCTGGGACACTAGATTTATGGTATTGCTATATTGGCAATTGAATTTCACCCCAGGAAAAAAATATATAATTTTCCGTACACTATTAAACTTGGCCAGTCACAGCTCAAACCACTGATTTATGGTATTGCTATTTTGGCAATTGAATTTCACCCCAGAACAAAATATATCCTTTGTCGTACAGTATTAAACTTGGGCAGCCACAGCTGAAACCACTGATTTATGGTATTTCTATTTTGGCAATTGAATATCACCCCAGAACAATGCTCGAACTGTTCGCTTAACACTACCCATGGAACTTTAATTCCATCTGTTCAGCGTGGACGGGCAGAAAAGGAGGAGGAGGAGAAGGAGGAGGAGTAGGGTATATAGAGTCATCCTGAAGTGGACATCGACATCTTGCCCGTTGGTACTCTTGCACACATGGCTGACATCATGTTAGGCTGCCTTTTCCGAGACCCTCGCATTATACGCATTTTAGGTAACACAGATTACTGGGTGTTCACCCTTCTCGACCCCCGCTACAAAGAGAACTTCTCATCTTCCTGTGGTGGAGAGGACGATTAAAACCATGCACTACCAGAAGGTACTTGTTGACAGATTGCTCCAAAATTTTCCTTCTGACAATTCGCCCGCCAGAGTCCGTACTTCCTTAGGCAACCGAGGAAGGGAGACAAGTGGAACACCCAGTAGTACCAACAGAGGCAGGGCAACACTTTCCAAGGCATGGTACACTTTCATGACACCCCACCAGCAAACTCACCCTGAAGCGTGGCCTAGTGCTACAAGGAGGGAAACGTTTTTGAAGATGGTGAAGGAATACATTGCAGACCGTGTCAGCATCCTAAATGATCCCTCAGTGCCTTACAACTACTGGGTATCCAAGCTGGACATGTGGCACGAACTTGCGCTCTACGCCTTGGAGGTGCTGGCCTACGCTGCCGCCAGCGTATTGTCTGAGCGTGTATTTAGTGCTGCTGGTGGCATTATAACAGATAAGTGTATCCGCTTGTCCACTGACAATGCTGACAGGTTTACTCAGATAAAAATGAAGCTCGGCTTCAGGCCCTTACCTCAAATGCTTTATAAGGTCTGCTCACGTGTATGCCATCCCTGCAATGTTTTTTGGGGTTCGCTCGGCTTCAGGCCCTCACCTCTAATGTTTTATACAGTCTGTTCACCTATAGGCCATCACTGCAATGTTTTATGGGGTTCGCTCAGCTTCAGGCCCTCACCTCTAATGTTTTATACGGTCTGCTCACCTGTAGGCCATCACTGCAATGTTTAATGGGCTTTTCTCACCTTCAGTCCCTTACCTCTAATGCTTTATACGGTCTGCTCAGCTGTAGGCAATTACTGCAATGTTTTATGGGGTTGGCTTGGCTTCAGGCCCTCACCTCTAATGTTTTATATGATCTGCTCACCTTTAGGCCATCACTGCAATGTTTAATGGGGTTCGCTCACCTTCAGTCCCTTACCTCCTATGTTTTATACAATCAACTAAACTGTAGGCCATTACTACAATGTTTAATGGGGTTCGCTAACCTTCAGTCCCTTACCTCCAATGTTTTATACAGTCTACTAAACTGTAGGCCATCACTGCAATGTTTTATGGGGTTTGCTCGGCTTCAGGCCCTCACCTCTAATGTTTTATACGGTCTGCTCACCTGTAGGCCATTACTACAATGTTTTATGGGGTTCGCTCACCTTCAGGCCCTCACCTCAAATGTTTTATACGGTCTGCTCACCTGTAGGCCATCACTGCGATGTTTTTATGGGGGTCGCTCACTTTCAGGCCCTTACCTCTAATGTTTTATACGGTCTGCTCACCTGTAGGCCATTCCTGCAACGTTTTATGTGGTTCGCTCGGCTTCAGGCCCTCACCTCTAATGTTTTATCCGGTCTGCTCACCTTTAGGCCATCACTGCAATGTTTTATAGGGTCCGCTCACCTTCAGTCCCTTACCTCCAATGCTTTATACGGCCTGCTCACCTGTAGGCCATAACTGCGATGTTTTATAGGGTTCGCTTACCTTCAGTCCCTTACCTTCAATGCTTTATACGGTCTGCTCACTTGTAGGCCATCACTGCAATGTTTTATGGGGTTCGCTCACCTTAAGGCCCTTACTTTCAATGCTTTATACGGTCTGCTTACCTGTAGGCCATCACTGCAATGTTTTATGGGGTTCGCTCGGCTTCAGGCCCTCACCTCTAATGTTTTATATGGTCTGCTCACCTGTAGGCCATCACTGCAATGTTCTATGGGGTTTGCTCACTTTCAGGCCCTTATCTTCAATGCTTTATACAGTCTGCTCACCTGTAGTCCATAACTGCGATGTTTTATGGGGTTTGCTCTGTGGTCACCTTGCCTTCCAATGCTTTATACGGTCTGCTCACCTGTAGGCCATCTCTTAATGCTTTATATGGGTTCACTCAGCTGAGCCTCACCTGGGTCGGCTGCATGCACTGCAGGTCGTCCTGCGGCCTTATCTTCAATGCTTTATACAGTCTGCTCACCTGTAGTCCATAACTGCGATGTTTTATGGGGTTTGCTCACCTTCAGTCCCTTACCTTCAATGCTTTATACGGTCTGCTCACCTGTAGGCCATCACTGCAATGTTTTATTGGGTTCACTCAGCTTCAGGCCCTCACCTCGGTCTGCTCACCTGTAGGTCATCACTGCGATGTTTTATGGGGTTCGCTTGGCTTCAGGCCCTCACCTCTAATGTTTGATACGGTCTGCTCACCTGTAGGCCATCTCATTCCAATGTTTTATGGGGTTCGCTCACTTTCAGGCCCTTACCTTCAATGCTATATATGGTCTGCTCACCTGTAGTCCAAAACTGCAATGTTTTATGGGGTACGCTCAGCTTCAGGCCTTCACCTAAAATGTTTTATACGGTCTGCTCACCTGTAGACCATTCCTGAAATTTTTTATGGGGTTCGATCACCTTCAGTCCCTTACCTCCAATGCTTTATACGGTCTGCTCACCTGTAGGCCATAACTGCGATGTTTTATGAGGTTCGATTACCTTCAGTCCCTTACCTTCAATGCTTTATACGGTCTGCTCACCTGTAGGCCATCACTGTAATGTTTTATGGGGTTCGCTCGGCTTCAGGCCCTCACCTCTAATGTTTTATATGGTCTGCTCATCTGTAGGCCATTCCTGCGATGTTTCATGGGGTTTGCTCGGCTTCAGGCCCTCACCTCTAATGTTTTATACAATCTGCTCATCTTTAGGCCATCACTGCAATGTTTAATGGGGTTCGCTCACCTTCAGTCCCTTACCTCCAATGCTTTATACCATCTACTAACCTGAAGGCCATTACTACAATGTTTTATCGGGTTTGCTCACCTTCAGGCCCTCACCTCCAATGTTTTGTACGGTCTGCTCACCTGTAGGCCATCACTGCATAGTTTTATGAGGTTGCTCCCCTTCATTCCCTAACTTCCCATGTTTTATATGGTCTGCTCACCTGTAGGCCATTCCTGCAATGTTTTATGGGGTTTGCTCGGCTTCAGGCTCTCACTTCCAATGTTTTATACGGTCTGCTCATCTGTAGGCCATCCATGCAATGTTTTATGGGGTTCGCTCGGCTTCAGGCCCTTACCTCTAATGTTTTATACAGTCTGCTCACCTGTAGGCCATTACTGCAATGTTTTATGGGGTTCGCTCACCTTCAGGCCCTTACCTTCAATGCTTTATACGGTCTGCTCACCTGTAGGCCATCAATGCAATGTTTTATGGGGTTCTCTCAGCTTCAGCCCCTTACCTCCAATGCTTTATACGGTCTGCTCAGTTGTAGGCCATTACTGCAATGTTTTATGGGGTTCCCTCAGCTTCAGACCCTCACCTCTAATGTTTTATACGGTCTGCTCACTTGTAGGCCATCACTGCAATGTTTTATGGGGTTCGCTCACCTTCAGGCCCTTACCTTCAATGATTTATACGGTCTGCTCACCTATAGGCCATCACTGCAATGTTTTATGGGGTTTGCTCGGCTTCAGGCCCTCACTTCTAATGTTTTATACAGTCTGCTGACCTGTAGGCCATCACTGCAATGTTTTATGGGGTTCCCTCAGCTTCAGGCCCTCACCTCTAATGTTTTATATGATCTGCTCACCTTTAGGCCATCAGTGCAATGTTTAATGTGTTTCTCTCACCTTCAGTCCCTTACCTCCAATGCTTTATACGGTCTACTCATCTGTAGGCCATCACTGCAATGTTTTATGGGGTTCCCTCACCTTCAGGCCCTCACCTTTAATGTTTTATATGGTCTGCTCACCTGTAGGCAATCACTGCAATGTTTTATGGGTTTTGCTCACCTTCATTCCCTCACTTCCAATGTTTTATATGGTCAGCTCACCTGTAGGCCATCTCTGAATAGTTTTATGGGGTTCCCTCAGCTTCAGGCCCTCACCTCCAATGCTTTACATGGTCTACTAACTTGTAGGCCATCACTGCAATGTTTTATGGGGTTCGCTCGGCTTCAGGCTCTCACCTCTACTGTTTTATACGGTCTGGTCACCTGTAGGCCATCCCTGCAATGTTTTATTGGGTTCACTCAGCTTCAGGCCCTCACCTCTAATGTTTTATATGGTCTGCTCACCTGTAATCCATCACTGCACTGTTTTATGGGGTTAGCGCGGCTTCAGGCCCTCACCTGTAGGCCATCCCTGCAATGTTGTACGGGGTTCTCTCGGTTTCAAGCCCTCACTACAATTTTTTATAGTCCTCTCACCTTCAGGCCTTAAACTATAATGTTTTAGAGGGTAACCAGCAGGCCCTTGCTCTAAATGATTTTGAGGGTCATTAGTAGGCCAACAATGATAACTTTTCAAGTCTGTTTATGATGCCCTCCTTTATGTGTAATAAATAGTGTATTGGAGTGCCGGTTCCTTGTAATTTTTGCCAGCCCTTTCACTTTCGTATTGAATATACAGGAAAGAATCTTTCCTAACAATTTTTTTTGAGGGGGCGGGATTTTGGGCGTGATTTAGTCTCTATGTAAAAGTGGCAGACAACTGGGACAATATGGTTCCCAGCAGCGACATTGGACTCCAACATACACCCAGACATGGTCCCCATGCTGTTCCAGATCCACTTCGGTGGTGTTTCTGTCACTTTCTGACCTTTTCCAATGGACCAGGCACACTCCCCTCATCCGAGTAGGGGGTGCCTGGTTGTCTTCCATTGACTTCCATTATATTTCGGTGCTCGGCCGAGCACATGAATATCGCTATGTGTTTGGACTGAGTACACGAACACCTGAACACTTTGGTGCTCGCTCATCACTAGTAATTGTTTTGAATCCAGGAGCAGCTATGAAGAAAATTTCCCAAGAAAAGATAAACAGCATCGACTTTAATATCGTCAGTAGAAACGTTGTCTCGAGTTTTCAAAAATGTATAAACAATGGACATTAGAAGATTGGAAATGGGTGATTCAGAGATGAAGGTCAATAGACTGGGCTCTGATGGGTACAAATGGGTCTGTAAGAAACAAGGGAAAAGGCCACTAACGGATCGAGAAATTAAAGGAACTGTCAAGTTTGGTGGAGCAAGCCAGATGATATGGGGTTGTTTCACAGCCAAAGCCATTGGATACTTGACCAGTATCGATGGTGGTCTCAATGCTGAGCTCTCTGAGGGTATGCTGCAAGACAATGTACTTTATACACTTCAATAGAGTTGAGCGAACACCTGGAAGTTCGGGTTCGTCGAGTTCGGCCGAACTTCGCCGCAAATTTCGAGTTCGGGATCCGAACTTTACCCGAACTTGACTGCGAACCTGAACCCCATTGAAGTCAATGGGGACCCGAACTTTGGGACACTAAAATGGCTCTGAAAAAGTCCTGGAAAGGGCTAGAGGGCTTGAAATTGAAGCAAAATGGGGGTAAGAGTAGGACAAGTGCCCTGTCAAATTTGAAAAGGGAAATAACTTAAAATAACATAAAATACATAAAAAAAATGTTCTAAACCTGAGCACAAGTGAGTGACAGTGGCACCTGCCAGCCTGCAAACAGAGGATGTGACAGCAATGCCACCACATCTTTCACCATCACCAAGCATCTCCACACTATACAATGGAAGCGTTCAGCTGTCTATCTCCCAAACACTGGAGAGAAGGAGAAATAGAAAGAGGAATTACCCCCCTACCCACTCACGTTCCCTGGCCCTGAATGCCAGGATTTAAAAATTCCTGGTCCTTTGAAATGCTGTCATTCTGCCTGGTGGAGATGGATGGAGACTTTTAAAAAACTTATGGCAGTGGCTGTCCCACGGTACATGGTTCCCAGCCACCACTACTTTTCCAGGCGAGCCATCCCTTCTCTGCACAACCAAGTGGCGGACAAAATCAGGTGTCGACTGCGCAACGCCGTCTGTGGCAAGGTCCACATAACCACCAATATGTGGACCGGTAGGCACAGGCAGGGAAGTTATATCTCCCTAACAACACACTGGGTAAATGTAGTGACAGGTGGGCCAGAGGTGGATAGCAGTTTGCCGCATGTCCTTCCATCCCTGAGGATTGCAGGGAATTTCTCTTTTTGCCTCCTGTGGCCTCCTCCTCCTACTCTGCTTCCTCCTCCTCTACCACCTCCTCATCTGCTCAGCGTAACACCTTCACCACTAACAACAGCACAGCCAGGGGGAAACAACAGCAGGCTGTTCTGAAACTTATCTGTTTGGGGGACAAACACCACACAGGAAGGAACAACAGACCGATGAGTGGTTCGTGCACCTGAGCTTCAAGCCCGGCCTGGTGGTGTGCGATATTGGGCGAAATCTCATAGCAGCTCTGGGCCTAGCCGGTTTGATACACATCCCTGGCACATGTGCTGAATTTAGTGGTGCAGAAATTCCTGAACACTTGACAGTGAAAATCAATTCAGTTAATCCAGCTCTTAGATACTGGTGTGACAAATTCACTTTTATTGGTGCTCAAGGACCCCTGCAGCCTCAGCTGCAGGAGGTGACAGGCAAAAATTTTTATAAAATTTGTCAGTTAGATTGTTGGGTAACATTTCTATGATTATCAAGACTTTTTATTATTAATAGTAACAAAAACTATACAAGGAACATTTCAAAAAGAGAAAACTAACCCAATAGGCAGCATTTCAGCAAAATGGTGGATTAGTATCTGTGCACACGCCTACACAAACTGACTGATGGGTCTGCACAGGGTCGTAGATACAGGGGAAGCAGGGAAAGCGGCTGCTTTGGGGCCCTGACCCAGAAGGGGCCCATCCAGGAGAAGGAGGACTAAAAGACTTTGTCAGGGCTCCCTCAACAGTAATATACAATAAATTATATACAGTGGCAGTATAGACAGTGTAGAAAACAGATGGAACGACTGCCTGGCCTGGTCTGAGAGAGCGATCTTTAGCAGCCACAGGAATGGGGGTGGCATGAAAAGAAGGGGTTGTGAAAAAATTACTAGAGGGGGGCCCCATTCAAAAATTTGCTGGTGGGCCAAGTCATTTCTAGCTACGCCACTGGGTCTGCCACATTTAACTTCTGGGTCTCCAAATTGGGGACATGTCCTCAGCTTGACCTTTACGCCTTGGAGGTGCTGGCCTGCCCTGCAGCCAGTGTATTGTCTGAAAGTGTGTTTAGCACGGCTGGGGGCGTTATCACAGACAAGCGCAGACGCCTGTCCACAGCCAACATGGAGAATCTCAAGTTCATTAAAAAGAACATGCGGGTGGCATGGATCCCACAGGACTTGTTCATAGCTTATGCAGAATAGACATGTATACCGGCCTCACCCAACCATTGTTACACTACAGCGAACTTACTCTTTGTTTTCTTTTTTATATTTCCCAATGTTTTGGGGTCTACCCCAATTTATAAAAAAAAAAAACAGAAAACAAAACAAATTGTTGTTGGCGACTACCTTTGGCTTCACATTGCAATTAATTAAGTTCCCTGTCTGTCATGCAGTGCAGGGGTACTTTGAAAGAAAGAAGAGGTACAGATCAGCCAACAATCTGAAGGCCACCTAATTTACAAAATATATTTCCCAGTCAGGTATGCAGTGCAGGGGTACTTTGAAAGAAAGAAAGAGGTAAATCTGAAGGCCACCTAATAAAAAAATGGCCACTAACGGATTGAGAAAGCATTTCACTACTCAATCCCTGGCTGACAGCTTTCCCTTCCCTGTCCCTCACACTGGAATAGAAGCTTGATTATGACTGTACAATGTCCCTAACAGTATTTTCTGTCAGACAATGCATAGACCCATCCACCCTCATTCACAGCCCAACACAGAATTACGTTCTGCAAGGGCACCTCTCTGCCTGCTGCAGCACTGATTTACTCATCCAGGCTGTCTGTTGACCTGTGAGCCAATCAGGGTATGCCCTGCCACCCCCCTTCCTCTGACTGTTGTCTGTTTTGCGGCCCGCAAATTGCGGATCTGCAAAACACAGATATTTAATGTGATACAGAAAAGAATGTCTGGCCCCAAATAGAACTGTATTTTCCTTGTTTTGTTCATAGTATGGACAATAGTAGGATGTTCTATTTTTTTGCAGAATGGCTGTACAGACATGTGGAAATGGAATGCTCACGGAGTACATTCCGTTTTCTATGCGGACTCATTGAAGTGAATGGATCCGCATACGGGCAACAAAAAAAATGGCATGAAAACAGGAAAAAAGCAAGTTTGTGTACATGATCCCTTTAGGGTCATATGAACATCCTTTGTCTTCCTTCCTAGTGCTTTTTCCCCACTGACATATGCAATAAATTTGCGCTGCGTGCCGTTTTACTGGATTTGTCCAAAACCGACCTGAAATCATTTGGGTTCATCTCTAGGATCAAATTTTGTGAATTTCGTAATGAACCCGGTTCATTACAAACTGATTCGCTCAACTCTAGTATCAAACACTAAGGAATAAAAATTTTTTTTTTTTTTTGGGTTATCTTCTAATTACTGGCTTACATTGTATATATACAGTATATATATATATATATATATATATATATATATATATATATATATATACTAATACAAAAAGGATTAGCAGCACACAGCAAACAGTTGGTGGGTGCAGATCCTCATACCACTGACAAAGTGGTTCCAATATCCAGCAAATCCAAAGAGAGAGGCCTCTCTCTTTGGATTTGCTATATATATATATATATATATATATATATATATATATATATATATATTATTCTTAGTTTATTAGGCAAAACATTCCAGCCCATGCTTTACAAGAAAGCTTTAAGTGAACGCAGATGGGATATTAGAAGTCACAGCACTGACGTGTATCCAAATAGTTGTCCTCATATTTAGAATTTCACCTCATTTATCGGGTTTGGTTTAACTCTGCTTAAGTCAGTTCTCCACCCTGCAGACTCTAATATTCATCTGGGATGGAAAGTCTACAATAAATCAAACAGAGCTATTGACTTTACATCAACTATTTGCCAAAAATAGTGTGAGAGAAACTGACATGTAAGGCAAAACAGTTTATGAAACTTGCTTTTGTTCATTAAGATAAATGTGCATTCTTAGATTATTAAATTAATGCTATTTCCTGTGTGAGATTGATAAAGTAGCATGAGCACGATTTTATGCAGTGACCCTCAACTAACGTTACCATTTTGAGAAGTGATTTCTAAGCTATGCAGAACTCTGCTGATAAGCATTGTCTTGAAGGAATTATCCAAGAAAGACAATATAATACATATTAGGGGACATTTATTAACTGATATTCACCACAATAGTGGCATATTAAAGTCGCAGATTTTGTCGCACTGCATTTTGTTGCAAACATCTTCAATTTTTCCTTGCTCGTGCTACTTTTCTGAAGTGGTGAGAAACGGGGACGGGGAAGTGAACGGGCCACAAGGCCCAGCTCATTTATCATTTTCCACTCTGGTTTTTGGTGTGGAAATTGTCTCAGATCTACTTCAGCAAGGGAGCTGGTTGTTCATTTAAGTCTGTCACCAGCCTGGTAGAGGAAGCGCCAAACTTTATGTAGAGACCTTCGCCTCTACATAACTTTGGCACTTCCACCAGCAGCGCAGAGGGACTTAGACCGACATAGAAAATGCTGGCCTAATAGATGCTCCCCATGATTTTTTATGCTATGCCTTAGGTGGCAATTGATGTGTTTTTTGTTTCTGATTTTAAACCCTTATAGACCATGATTGAAAGAGAAGAGAGCCATCAAGTGTTTTAGTAAGGGGCAACCGGTCAGCACCTGTCTTTTCCGAGGTGAGGCGGGGGACACCAGTGTTTGGTGTCCCCTGCCAGCGCTGCGATTGGCTGAAACAACCCTCCATCCAATGGCAGTGCTATAGCTGCACAGGAAAGGGCGGAACCTCCCTGCACGCAGCCATTCTAGCTGCTGACTGCATGCAGAGAGGTTATGTGCTTTTCTGTGCTGCTTGTTGGCTTGCTGGGACTTGTGGTGCACCACCACTGTGATTTCAACTTTTCCTGCTAAAAGAAGAAAGAAGAAAAGAAGAAGAACATCTGGAATTGCTGCACTTTTTTCATTTGCAGCTGTTCCAGATCCCTAAACCACCCACTGTTCCTGTCCATTACTGATCGCGTCTGCTCAGTTTGCACTGCAAGTTTTGTTTGTGCAGAAAAATATATTTTTTTGCTCAAAAGACGTTTATTTACAGAAAATACTTTTTTTTCTTCTAAATTTAATTTCAAATGTATTACAAGACCCTTCAGGTATGAAAATACAACATACATAACCCTCACAATAAATAAAGGTTTACATAAACTTTACAAATTTCACACGTCACACCCCAATAAAATAAAAATGGCCCGTCCATCCCAACGAGTATACTCAGCTGAAGAGGCATCCGCCATCCTTGCCCCTGATACTGAGTCTGCCAGTGAGGGAGAAGAGGATGCCACTTTCCTCTACTCCTCTAACCCCTCATCATCATCATCATCATCCGCTAATGAGGGACCCTCTAGAAGGGGCCCCTGGGTAGCATCAGAGACAGCCCCCCAGAATAAACCCTTATGGACCCCACCCCCTAACGATTATCAGCCCCTAATTCCGACTGTGCGGGCTTCACCGAACTACATTTTTTCAAAATCTTGAAGATTTTGTAAATGTAATGGTGGCCCAAACCAATTTATATGCCCAACAATTCATTGATCAGAACCCTACATCGCCATACGCTAGACCCCTAGGTTGGACCCTAGTAAGTGCAGCAGAGATGATGAAGTTTTGGGGACTCGCACTGCATATGGGCGTTGGAAAGAAGCCAAACGTTAGACAATATTGCAGTTTGGACATTTTCTACCAGACAACACAGTAAGACCATGACCCGGAAACTATTTGGGCATTCACTCATGTACCGTCACTTGGTACAGCAGCCAGCTGTAGGAGGTCTTTCTACTCCTCACTTCCTAGTAAGGGGGTGAGTGCACACTACAGAGCACTCAAGCACAATAGAAGTCAATGGGAGATCCCAAGCATTAAACCAGGCACCCCCTGCTCTGAAGTGGGGATGGTGTCAGGTTCACAGGAAAAGGTCAGAAATTGATGGAAACACGATGTAAATGGTTCTGGAACAGCATGGGGAGGATGTCTGGATGTGGCTGGACTCCCAGGTCTCTGCTGGGAACGATGTTGTCCGAGTTGTACGCCACTTTTACAGACTGACAATAATACGCACAAAACCGAAGATAAAATCGATTCAAGAGCAAAAATAGTTCGGAAACATTCTTTCCTGTATATTTAATTGTATATAAAGTGCAAGTGCTGGCAAAAATTACAAGGAAGAGACACTCCGATACAACCTGTATATCACATAAAGCAGGGCCTCATTCACATTGTTGTACAATTGTTCAGGTAGCGGGACTCCTACAATCATAAAGGCTATGCACTAAGTGAAAGGGCTGCCAAAAAGTACAAGGAACCGGCACTCCAATACACACTTTATTACACATAAAGGAGGGGATCATACACACCCTTGAAAAATAATGATTGATGTCCTGCTGGTGACCCTTAAAAACATGAGGAGCAAGGGTCTGCTGGTGACCCTCTAAAACATTAAGGGCGAGGGCCTGCTGCTGATCTGACCATCTAAAACATTAGGCATAAGGGTCTGCTTCTGAGATGACCCTCTAAAACATTAGGGGTAAGTGCCTGCTCTGATCTGACCATCTAAAACATTAGGGGTGAGGGCCTGCTGCTGATCTGACCATCTAAAACATTATGGGCGATGGCTTGCTGTTGACCCTCTAAAACAATAGGGGTGAGGGTCTGCTGCTGAGCTGACTCTCAAAAACATTAGGAGCAAGGGCCTGCTGGTGACCCTCTAAAACATTAGGGGCGAGTGCCTGCTGCTGATCTGACCATCTAAAACATTAGGAACGAGTGCCTGCTGATGATCTGACCATCTAAAACATTATGGGTGAGGGCCTGCTGGTGACCCTCTAAAACATTAGGGGTTAGGGTTAGAGATGTCGCAAACATAAAATTTTCCTTTTGCGAGCAGCGAACGAAAACTTCTGCAAATGTTCGCGAACGGGCGAACCGCCATAGACTTCAATAGGCAGGAGAATTTTAAAACCCACAGGGACTCTTTCTGGCCACAATAGTTATGGAAAAGTTGTTTCAAGGGGACTAACACCTGGACTGTGGCATGCCGGAGGGGGATCCATGGCAAAACTCCCATGGAAAATTACGTAGTTGACGCAGAGTCGGATTTTAATCCATAAAGGGCATAATTCACCTAACATTCCTAAATTGTTTGGAATAACATGCTTTAAAACATCCAGTGTGTGTATACGATCAGGTATGATGTTGTATCGATCAGGTAGTGTAAGGGTTACGCCCGCTTCACAGTGACAGACCAAACCCTGACAGACCAAACTCCCCGTTTAACTCACCGCAAACAACCGCAAACAGTCGATTTGCACAACCACAAACTCCCCATTTGCACAAGGTTGGATACCAAGCTAGCCATGTCCCGTTCCTTGTCCTCACTGACGTCATTGAAGGTCTCTTCCTCCACCCAGCCACGTACAACACCAAGGGTCCCCGAAAGGTGACAACAAGCCCCCTGGGACGCCTGCTGTGGTTGGTCTTTCACATCCTCAAAGCCACCTTCCTCCTCTGACTCCTCTTCTTCAGACTCCTCTCTCTGCGTTGCCGCAGGTCCAGCAATTGACGACGACAAGGCTGCTTCTGGTGGTGATAGTGACCACAAGTCTTCCTCTTCATGCACATCTACGGCCTGATTCAGCACTCTTTGCAGGGCACGCTCCAGAAAAAACGCATATGGGATGAGGTTGATGATGTTGCCTTGGGTTTGACTGACCAAGTTTGTCACCTCCGCAAAAGGACGCATGAGCCTACAGCCATTGTGCATGAGCGTTCAGTAACGCTTACCAGTTTAATCTCTGTTTTGTTCCCTATCAGGGGCCGGTGTATGGAATAGATTTTAGGAACCGGGAGATGGAAAAAGAAGGTTGGTCGGTCCTCTTCCTTCCAATTTGGGGCACTGTGCATGCGCAGTGCAATGTACTGTGCCACCCTATATGAGTGGTGTGTTAAGTAGTACTATTCCTATCAGTTTAATCCCTGTTACGTCCCCTATCAGGGGACGTGTATCAAATAGATTTTAGGAACTGGGAGATGGAAAAAGATAATTGGTCGGTCCACTAACTTCCAAATTGGGGCATTGCGCGTGCACCGCGCAATGTACTGTGCCACCAATACAAATAGTGTGAACTACTATTCTTACCATTATAATCTTTGTTAAGTCCCCTATCAGGGGACGTGTATTGAATTGAATCCTGGCATGGGGAGATAGAGGAAAAAGCTTGCTCTGTCCGCTTTCTTCTCATTTTGGGCACTTGCAATGGAATTTGCCACCAGTGTCAACTAAGTACTATTCTTATCAGTTTAAACTCTGTTTTGTCCCTTATTAGGGCCAGGGCCGGTGTAGTGAATTGATTTTTGGAATCGTGAGATGGAAAAAGACCCATGCTCGGTCCGCTTCGTTTGATTTTTAAGTCACTACGCGTGCGCCGTGCAATGTACTGTGACAACCTATATGAGTGGTGGGCAGTGGGCACAGTACAGTCTGTGGGCCTGACACACACTGACAGGCAACTGCAATTATATTAAAGGGTAAAAATTAAATGACTTTTTTTTATCTGCAAGGTACTGTGCCACCCGATATGAGTGGTGGGCACTGGCAGTGGGCACAGTACAGTCTGTGGGCCTGACACTCACTGGTAGGCAACTGCAATTATATTAAAGGGTAAAAATTAGATGACTTTTTATCTGCAAGGTACTGTGCCACCCGATATGAGTGGTGTGCACACAGTACAGTCTGTGGGCCTGTGGCCTCTCACACACGGGCAGGCAACTGCAATATATATATATAGAAAAAATAAATAAAAGCTGACTGATGTACCAGCCCTAAAAAGGGCTTTTTGGGGTGCTGTCAGGACGCTGTCCTTACAGCAGATGGCCCCTTTCACATGAGCGAGTTTTCCGCGCGGGTGCAATGCGTGACGTGAACGCATAGCACCTGCGCTGAATCCTGACCCATTCATTTCAATGGGTTTGTGTACATGAGCTTTTTTTTCCACGCATAACTTGTGCGTTGCTTGAAAATCGCAGCATGTTCTATATTCTGCGTTTTTCACGCAGTCCTAGCCCCATAGAAGTGAATGGGGCTGCGTGAAAGAAGCATTGCATCCGCAAGCAAGTGCGTGTGCGGTGCATTTTTCACTGATGGTTGATAGGAGATGTTGTTTGTAAACCTTCATTTTTTTATCACGCGCGTGAAAAACGCATCAAAATGCATTGCACCTGCGCGGAAAGGTCACTGTGCATGCGCCGTGCAATGTACTGTGACACCCTATATGAGTGGTGGGCAGTGGGCACAGTACAGTCTGTGGGCCTGACACACACTGACAGGCAACTGCAATTATATTAAAGGGTAAAAATTAAATGACTTTTTTTTATCTGCAAGGTACTGTGCCACCCGATATGAGTGGTGGGCACTGGCAGTGGGCACAGTACAGTCTGTGGGCCTGACACTCACTGGTAGGCAACTGCAATTATATTAAAGGGTAAAAATTAGATGACTTTTTATCTGCAAGGTACTGTGCCACCCGATATGAGTGGTGTGCACACAGTACAGTCTGTGGGCCTGTGGCCTCTCACACACGGGCAGGCAACTGCAATATATATATATAGAAAATAATAAATAAAAGCTGACTGATGTACCAGCCCTAAAAGGGCTTTTGGGGTGCTGTCAGGACGCTGTCCTTACAGCAGATGGCCCCTTTCACATGAGCGAGTTTTCCATGCGGGTGCAATGCGTGACGTGAACGCATAGCACCTGCGCTGAATCCTGACCCATTCATTTCAATGGGTTTGTGTACATGAGCTTTTTTTCCACGCATAACTTGTGCGTTGCTTGAAAATCGCAGCATGTTCTATATTCTGCGTTTTTCACGCAGTCCTAGCCCCATAGAAGTGAATGGGGCTGCGTGAAAGAAGCATTGCATCCGCAAGCAAGTGCGTGTGCGGTGCATTTTTCACTGATGGTTGATAGGAGATGTTGTTTGTAAACCTTCATTTTTTTATCACGCGCGTGAAAAACGCATCAAAATGCATTGCACCTGCGCGGAAAGGTCACTGTGCATGCGCCGTGCAATGTACTGTGACACCCTATATGAGTGGTGGGCAGTGGGCACAGTACAGTCTGTGGGCCTGACACACACTGGCAGGCAACTGCAAATATATTAAAGGGTAAAAATGAAATGACTTTTTTATCTGCAAGGTACTGTGCCACCCGATAGGAGTGGTGTGCACTGGCAGTGGGCACAGTACAGTCAGTAGGCCTGACACACACTGACAGGCAACTGCTATTATATTAAAGGGTAAAAATTAAATGACTTTTTTATCTGCAAGGTACTGTGCCACCCGATATGAGTTGTGGGCACTGGCAGTGGGCACAGTACAGTTTGTGGGCCTGTCACACACTGACAGGCAACTGCAATTATATTAAAGGGTAAAAATGAAATTACTTTTTTATCTGCAAGGTACTGTGCCACCCTATATGAGTGGTGTGCACACAGTACAGTCTGTGGGCCTGCGGCCTCTCACACATGGGCAGGCAACTGCAATATATATATATATATATATATATATATATATAAAAAGCAGACTGATGTACCAGCCCTAAAAAGGGCTTTTTGGGGTGCTGTCAGGATGCTGTCCTTACAGCAGATGGCCCCTTTCACACGAGCGAGTTTTTCACGCTGGTGTAATGCGTGACGTGAATGCATAGCATTCGCACTGAATCCTGACCCATTCATTTCAATGGGTCTGTGTACATGAGATTTTTTTTTCACGCATCACTTGTGCGTTGCGTGAAAATCGCAGCATGTTCTATATTCTGCGTTTTTCACGCAGCCCTAGCACCATAGAAGTGCATGGGGCTGCGTGAAAAACGCATTGCATCCGCAAGCAAGTGCGTGTGCGTTGCGTTTTTTACTGATGGTTGCTAGGAGATGTTGTTTGTAAACCTTCCGTTTTTTATCACCCGCGTGAAAAACGCATCAAAACGCATTGCACCTGCACGGAAAAACATGAACAACTGAACGCAATCGCAACCAAAACTGAATGGCTTTTGCCTGTGAAATCGCACAGTTTTCACTGAACGCATCCGCAACGCATCCGGACCTAATCCGGACACGGTCGTGTGAAAGGGGCCAAAGAGGCCGATGAGTCTTTGACGACTTAAGTGGACATAGAACACTGGCCTAGCTAATGCTTTCCCTATTATTTCAGCAGCAGCAGCACTCTCCCTGCTCTAACTAACACTGCAGCTTCAGAATGTATCTAAGATGGATGCTGTCCTTGCTTTTGGATAGGAGGTGGGAGGGTCTGGGAGGGAGGGTATGCTGATTGGTCTGCTGACTGTGAGGTACAGGGTCAAAGTTTGCTCAATGATGACGTATAGGGGGCGGACCGAACATCGCATATGTTCGCCCTCCGCGACGAACGCGAACATGCGATGTTCACCGGGAACTGTTCGCCGGCGAATAGTTCGGGACATCTCTAATGAGGGTCTGCTGCTGAGCTGACCCTCTAAAACATTATGGCAAGGGCCTGCTGCTGATCTGACCATCTAAAACACTAGGGGTGAGGGTCTGCTGCTGATTTGACCATTTAAAACATTAGGGGCGAGGGCCTGCTGCTGAGCTGACCATCTAAAATATTATAAGCGAGGGCCTGCTGGTGAACCTCTAAAACACTTGGGGTGAGAGTCTGTGCTGAGCTGACCTTCTGTATACTCCAATGCCTAAAAAAAGGCTTTAACCTATGTTGACCCAGGTCCAAAACGAATATTATTTCAAACGTCACTTTTAATTGTAAATAAACGTAAAATGGTAGTGAGCCTACAGATGGTTAAAATTAAATTTGTCACTCTGAGAGCTATGGTATATTTTTGGTAAGATTTTTTAGGAACCAGAGATGCAGTATTTCTTATCCTACTTTACTGAAAAATATCCACCTCGGTTGTAAGCCAGTATTACGGCCTCTATATACCTAGTGGCCAGAATCTCTAGCCTGAAATTGAAACAATGCCTTTGGTGATATTAAGGAGCTGACCCTCTAAAACATTACGGGGGAGGGTCTGCTGCTGAGCTGACCCTCTAAAACACTAGGAGCACTGACCTGCTGGTGACACTCTAAAAAATTAGGGATGAGGGTCTGCTGCTGAGCTGACCCTCTAAAACATTAGGGGTGAAGGTCTTTTGCTGAGCTGACCCTTTAAAACATTAGGAGCAAGAGCCTGCTGGTGACACATAAAAAATTAGTGCGAGGGCCTGCTGCTGTTCTGACTAGAAATGTCCCGAACTATTCGCCGGCGAACAGTTCCCAGCGAACATAGCTTGTTCGCGTTCGCCGCCGCGGGCGAACATATGCGATGTTCAGTCCGCCCCCTATACATCATCATTGAGCAAACTTTGACCCTGTACCTCACAGTCAGCATACACATTCTAGCCAATCAGCACCCTCCCTCCCACACATTACCACCTCCTATAAAAAGGGCAGCCATTTTAGATTCAGTCTGAAGCTGCATGTTAGTGAGAGCAGGGAGACTGCAGCTGCTGCTGTGCTGATGATTCTGAATTCATAGGGAAAGCATTAGCAAGGCCAGTGTTCTGTGTCCACAGACTCATCTGCTGTAAGGACAGCGTCACAGCACCCCAAAAATTCCCTTTTAGCGCTGCTACATTAGTCTGCTTTTATTTATTTTTTCTCCATATATATGTTGCAGTTGCCTGGCCTGCCCATGTGTGAGGAGCTGCAGGCCCACAGACTGTAGTGTGCCCACTGCCAGTGCCCACCACTCATACCATGTGGCACAGGACTTTGCATCAAAAAAAGGCATTTAATTTTTACCCTTTAATCTAAGGTTAGTTGCCTGCCAGTGTGTGTCAGGCCCACTTCCACTGACTATAGTGTGCCCACTGCCAGTGCCCACCACTTATACCATGTGGCACAGGACTTTGCATAAAAAAAGGCATTTAATTTTTACCCTTTAATCTAAGGATAGTTGCCTGCCAGTGTGTGTCAGGCCGACTTCCACTGGCTGTAGTGTGCCCACTGCCAGTGCCACCACTCATACCGGGTGGCACAGTAGCTCGCCGATAAATAAGGCATTTAATTTTTACACTTTAGTCTAATTTCAGTTGCTTGCCTGCTCCCAATGTGTGTCAGGCCGACTTCCACTGACTGTAGTGTGCCCACTGCCAGTGCCCACCACTCATACCGGGTGGCACAGTAGCTTACCGATAAATAAGGCATTTCATTTTTACCCTTTAATCTAAGGTTAGTTGCCTGCCAGTGTGTGTCAGGCTGACCTCCACTGACTGTAGTGTACCCACTTGCCAGTGTCCACCACTCATACCGGGTGGCACAGTAGCTTGTCGATAAATAAGGCATTTCATTTTTACACTTTAGTCTAATTTCAGTTGCTTGCCTGCTGCCAGTGTGTGTCAGGCCGACTTCCACTGACTGTAGTGTGCCCACTGCCAGTGCCCACCACTCATACCGGGTGGCACAGTACCTTGCACGCATAGTACCACTAATAAAAAAAAAAAAAAAGACAGGCAGAGGCAGGCCACCCCGCAGGGGCCGTCGTGGTGCTGTGATTTCCTTTGACCCTAGAATAATGCCCAGTGTTCAGAGGCCACATACCCTGAACTCAAAAAATTCTGAGGACATAGTTGACTGGCTTACACAGGACACCCAATCTAATACAGCTTCCGCTCGGAAACTTGACTCACCATCCTCCTCCAGCTCAGCTTCGGGCACCTCTCAAGTTACCACTCGCCCGCCCGCCACCACCACCAACACCAGCGCCACAGCCACTTCATTTGATCTGTCTGAAGATTTATTTACACATTAGTTGGAAGAAATGAGTGATGCGCAACCATTATTGCCAGAGGATGTAGATAACAGGGATATGTCTCAGTCAGGCAGCATTACACACATGGACGTACGGTGTGGTGATGATGATGATGTTGTACCCGCTGCTGCTTCCTTTGCTGAATTGTCAGATACAAGTGAAGCGGTTGATTATGACGATGTGTCCGTGGATGTCACGTGGGTGCCCGCTCGAAGAGAAGAAGAACAGGGGGAAAGTTCAGATGGGGAGACAGAGAGGAGGAGGAGACGAGTTGGAAGCAGGGGGAGGTCGTCGCAAGGAGCTAGAGGCACAGTCAGACAGCATGTATCGGCACACGGTATTAGCCAGACAGCACGCCAATCAACTCATGCTGTTGCTACCACCAGAATGCAGTCATTGCAAAGCTCAGCAGTGTGGCATTTTTTTTGTGTGTCTGCCTCTGATAACAGCAATGCCATTTGCAACCTGTGCCAAAAGAAACTGAGTCCAACACCCACCTAGGTACAACTGCTTTGCGAAGGCACATGATCTCACATCACAAACGCCTATGGGATCAACAAGCAGCACACAAACTCAAAGCCACCATGCTCCTCCTGGTCCAGCATCTTCAGCCACGTCAACCACTGCTGTCCTCCCTGCCCCCTCTCAACCACCCACCATTCCGCCTCTCACCTTCAGCAGTTCCTGCTCATCTGCCCACAGTCAGGTGTCTGTCAAGGAAATGTTTAAACGTAAGAAGCCAATGTCACAGAATCACCCCTTTGCCTTGTCATGAGTGTGTCAACTATTGACAACAACTCTTTGCAGTTGTTTGCGGTGCGTTAAAATGGGAGTTTGGTCTGTCAGTGTTTGGTCTGTCACTGTGAATCGGGCGTTACCCTTACACTACTTGATCGATACAACATCATACCTGATCGTATACACACACTGGATGTTTTAAAGCATGTTATTCCAAACAATTTAGGAATGTTAGTCCCCTTGAAACAACTTTTCCATCACTATTGTGGCCAGAAAGAGTCCCTGTGGGTTTTAAAATTCGCCTGCCTATTGAAGTCTAAGGCGGTTCGCCCGTTCGCGAAAAATTGTGGAAGTTTGCGTTCACCGTTCGCAAACGGAAAATTTTATGTTCGCGACATCACTAGTTCTGACTATATAAAACATTAGGGGTGAGGGTCTGCTGCTGAGCTGACACTCGAAAACTTTAGGGTCGAGGGCCTGCTGCTGATCTGACCATGTGAAACATTAGGGGTAATGATCTACTGGTGATCCACTAAAACATTAGGGGTGAGGGTCTGCTGCTGAGCTGACCCTCTAAAACATTAGAAGCGAGGGCAGCCTAATAAACATGTTAATATGAAAGAGCAGGAGGAGGACGAGAAAAGGAAGATTGAACCATATACCTTTTTTTGTGGTGGAAGGGGTGCATAGGAATACAGCATATTCAATACACAATAAAAGCCACATATAAAGTGCTACATGTGCTAATGTTCAGCCACTTTCCTCTGGTGGAGTAGAGAAGTCAGGGCCCAGGGCAATCCAGGCCTTGTTCATTTTGATAAGAACCTTCTGGTATTGCTCCCTTTTGCTAGTCCTGTTTGCCAGAGTCCCAACAGACAAGACTTCACTGTCCTCATCAGGAGGATGACTCTCAATCTCCTCATCCTCTTCCTCCTCTTCGGCCCATCCACGCTGAACAGATGGAATAAATCAGCTATGGGTACTACCCTCTGTAGAGGAGGCAACCATCTACTGCTCCTCCTCATCATCATCCAATTCGCGTTGAGAAGATGAACTGAGGGTGGTGTGGCTATCAACCTGTGTACTGTCTTCCCCCATTCCCACCTCTTGCACATGCAAAGAGTCCACCTTCATTGTGAGCAGCGATATTTTCAGTAGACACAGAAGTGGGATGGTTACGCTGATAATAGCGGCATTGCCGCTCACCATCTGTGTTGATTCCTCAAAGATGTGTAAAACCTCACAGTGGTCATAAAATCCATGCCCACTCGTTGCTTGTGAAGAGCAGAAGCTGACTGGAAAGGCGACGATAATGTTGGAGCCGGTATTCAACTACTGCCCTATGCTGCTCACAAAGCCTGGCCAACATGTGGAATGTGGAGTTCAAGCGTGTGCTCATGTCACACAACAGTTGGTGAGCTGAAAGTTGCAAGCGTGGCTGCAGCATTGCCAGACTGGCTGCAGCTGTAGATGACTTTCGGAAATGGGCACACACGCAGCGCACCTTCACCAGTAGTAGGGGGTTTTGAGAAACCACTGAACCACTAAGTCGAACACGTGGGCTAGGCATGATATGTGTGTAAGCTTGCCAACTCCAAAGCTGCCACCAAGTTATGGCCATTATCAGACACAGACATGCCTAGTTGTACTTTTAGTGGCGAGAGCTACAGCTCAGTCTGGTCCCTTATACCGTGCTACAGCTCTGCGGCGGTGTGCTGTTTGTTACCTAAGCACATTAGTTTCAGCACTTCCTGTTGCCGCTTCCTCACTGCAGTGCTACAGGAATCTCTAGATTGTTGAGTCAAAATCCCTGTTTAGACCTAATGGGTATAATATTTTTGATTCATGAATCCAGTAGGCTTCACGCCTTCGTAGAAGTAATTTGCGATCGCCACCTCGACGGGGGAGGAAGATGTGTTCCAAGATTTGAAACCGCAGATGACTAATCTGATGTTTCATATCGGCAAAGTGTTGGGGAATAGGGAGCTCAATATTACCACATCGTATGTCAGACTTATGTTTGCATATGCGGTCTCGCACACACTGGGATGTCTCCCCAATGTATGCGAGCCCGCACGGGCACTTAATAAGATAAACCGCAAATGTTGTAAGGCAAGTAAAATAGCCCCTGTATCTGATGGTTTTTACCGGAGTGTGGATGTGTGAATTTAGAGCCCTTCTTCACATGAGTACATTGGGCACAATTCAAACAAGGAAAGGTGCCCCATTTGGTCTTAGCAAGAGTGGTTTGGATAATGTTAGGCCTAGTAGAACAAACGTCAGCATGAACCAAGGAATCTCTGATGTTTCTAGCATGTCTATAACACATTCGGAATGGTGAGGTAAATTCAGGAACCGTCGGGTAGGACTTAGTTAACAACGGCCAATGTTTCTGTATGATGTGTCATAGACGTGGAACAAACGGGTGATATGTCTTCACCAATGGAATCCGTAAAGGATCAGTCCTTGGTTCCTTAGGACGACACTGATTCAAATAGGCCAATTCTGTATCAAGCAGTGTGCGTGGGTAACCCCTAGTTTCAAACTTAGTAGCCATTTCAGCCAGATGTTGCTGTTTACGTATGGGGTCACTAACAATTCTAGATACACGTGAAAACTGTGAGCGTGGTAATGAGGTATTAATGTTTCTTGGATGACTACTGGAAAATAATAACAACGTGTTCCTGTCGGTGGGCTTAGAATATAGATCAACAGACAAACTGCCATCAGTATTCCTAGACACAGTAGTGTCGAGAAAGCTGACGGAGCTAGTGTCAACATGTGCAGTAAACTGAAGACCCACTACCATCGTGTTGAGCTCCTCAAAAAAGGTATCAAAGGATTCCCGATCCCCACGCCAAATACAAAATATGGCGTCGATATATCGACGCCATATTATAACATGTGATCGATATAGGGTGTGTGGATATACATGATCTTGTTCAAAACGATCCATAAAAATATTGGCGTAGGGTGGGGCTACATTGCAGTCCCTTTCCGCTGCAAATAGAAATGATCGCTAAACATAAAGAAATTCTTCTCCAACACAAAACGCAGTAGGTCTATACAGAATTGTTGTTGATCCACGGACAGTAAACTGTCTTTTAGTAATGTCCGAACAGACTGTACACCCTCCTCATGAGTGATAGAGGTGTACAGGCTGCTGACATCCAAAGTCACAAGAAGGATATCGGGCGGAAGAGTATCCAAGGAACTAATAAGTTGTAGAAAATGTGAGGTATCAAGAAAGAGGTGCAAAGATTTTTTCCAAGTAAATGGATATGGGTGACAATAGTGACTCGGAGGAGGCCACAATTGGATGTCCAGGAGGATGTAAATCCTTGTGTATTTTTGGCAACACATAGAACACAGGCATAATTGGATTTTTATTACTCAAGAAAGTGTAGGTAGCCTTGTCAATAGTGCCCTGTGTAAGATGATGTTGCAAAAAATTATCGATCTCTCTCTCTGTATCTGAAAGGAAGGGTTAAATGGTAGCAACTTGTATGTTTCCTGGTCAGATAATTGACGTAGGATTTCAGCTTTATAGGGGTTGCATCCATCACAACAATGGCACCGCCTTTATCGGCCCATTTTATTGTGATCATTTTATCTTCTCTGAGGGCTTTCAAGCCGCTATTTGCAGAGGATGTCAAATTGCTATGTGATGGATACTGACCCCTTCTATAGACTTCTAGTTCTCTTTGTATTTCCCTATTAATGATATCAATATAGGCCTCCACACCATGATATATTTTGGGGGGTGATAAATCGCTCTTATTGCGCAAACCTAGAGATACAATGGAAAGAGGTGATTGACAAATCTTATCTTGTCTATCAGTAGTCACATTTTGTGCAAAATGAGCTTGAAACCAAGGAATCTCTGGATATGAGCTGAGCGCTGCGATTGGCCAGCGCTCCAGCCCTGGGAGAAGGAGACGCCCAGGGCAGAAGAAGAAGTCTCCGCCCCAGGCAAAATTAGAGCAGCAGGAGCGCCGGTACTGGGGGCTACAGAGGACGAACGGAGCGGCACCCAGGGATACAAGTAAGTGCAGGGACATCCCTGGGTGCCGCTCTCAATGTACATAGCTTTAACTCATAAACTGTGGACCAGTGAACGGTCCTCTTTAACTCCTCTCCGTTCGGCTCAGCCGATGAGGTGCGCATGTCTGTGACGCACTTCCGGCTCCGACCGCGGACCGGAAGTAGGATTCGAGCGCGCTATTTAAAACGCCGATGCGGCGTGCTGGATATGCCGCCCATTCCTGCGCTACTATTTACTTTGAGGTACGTACCCCCTACAACCTTTTGATTTATTATCTGTTAGCTTTTGGGGAGTCCTGTTATGCTTGCATCTTGGAATCGCCTTGTCATAGTCTTGTTACATGTACAATATGGGGACCTTCTATTGGTCTATATATGTCCTTTCTTGTCAGTGTATTACTAATGAAGTTTGTATTGAACTGCCTATCACCATACTGACTATCACCATATTTAGAGCTGACTCTTCTGGTTCTACTCTATTAGAATTAGATAATTTTTGATACTGGTTATACCACCGTGGGTGTTGTCTGTAATTTAAATGTTTTAATATTATATATATCTGTTGTCTTCAGGCCCTGATAAAGGTCTTGGTTAGACTGAAACGTTGGCTGTACACTATCATGTAAATTTAATGGTGGCTGAATAAAAAACCTTACTGCATTATAATCAAATTGTCGCCAGAGTGCCGTGTTTTTCCACTTCATAAGTAGAAATCTATGACAGCTCAGAGCTGCACCAGAAAACTTGTTTAAATTAAGGATAAATGTTGTCACCACTGTTGGACATGCCCCTTTCCTGCCCTTGCCAAGCCCCCTTTTAGAAAAGTTGCTAGGGTGGTGAAAAAAAGCACTTGCAACTTTTTTTTTCTTTCAAAAAGTCGCATAGGCACAGAAGGGAGAACACTGCAAGTATAAAACACTAGGATCTTTAGGATCTTGTATAATATGGCCGTTCAATGTGCCGAAAGATCTTCACCTTCTTTATACTTTTCTCCCGTTTTCTGTACCTACCAAAGTCTGTAAGTAAATTCTATCATTTTATTGTTTATAAGTGATCAGCAAATTTCTTGAAAGTTAATTTAAATTACATTCAGCCAAAGAGGTTGGTCCAAATTTGACCTGAATTGAAAGTGCTCTACTTGCCCCGAAATATTTTGATGAAACCTTTGGACTGTATACAACTCATCTCAAGTTCTTTAACTCCAAACGAGCATTAAAAAGACAGTGACATATATGGCTATGGGAAAACGCATGGATGCTGGCACTGTAGTAACAAACAGTCTGCACTGTTAGATTTTTTTAAGTTTTTTTTAAAGGGTCCAAACATTTTTAGCTTTTGGCAGCAAATTCCTTCTAGTGTATATGCACACATACTGTGGTCATGGTATCCTCCTTCTTTTCTCTCTCCTCATTCCTTTGTCAAAAAATTCGAATTGGATATGACCCACATTTTTAGAAACTTCGTAATGACCTAGATTTGTTTAGAATTGATTTACTGAGCACTATTTATTCTAAATTCATTATTATTACTGAAACAAAATATCTATTGGGACCTGTCATGTTGGATTGGTGGTTGGATGTTGGATTAAACAAATTTTACTGTAAAAAAGACATAAGAACAGGATACATTTTCATCTAATAACAATAGTGCTAATGTATTAGGAAATTCTGACCTTGCAGGTTAAAGATCAATGTATATTGTAAAACTAGGTTCAATAACTGTAGTCTTAGAAATATTAATAATATGGACATTGTAGATGTAAGGACTTTGCTACATACCTGGAAACATTGGCAAGCTTTGGAGCACTTCGCTGTAATGTTGATTACGTCTGCCAACAAATTATTAGCACATGTCTTACAAAAAACTTTAATATGCTATCCTTTGAAGAAGTAGATTGTTTCTTTGGATGTGAGGAAATAATATAATTGTTAGCATCACGGCTACAGGCTGCAGGTATCTGACTTACCTAAGTGTTCCATTTCCACATGTTAAAATGAATTTGGATCAAAAATGTTCATTGTCTTTGGTGTCAGGGTGTACTTCAAGTCAATCTGTAACATTTCATTTTGATTCTTTCCTGAGAAGGTCACATTATGAAACATTTGCTATGAATCACATCATAAAACAGGTTGATAAGATTGATAGAGGGTACTGAAGCATAACATATTGTATATTAAACATCTGTTCTGTTCTGCACAATATAAGTAACTTCAAGGCCTCTCGCTTTACAAACAACCCAAATGCAATTTTAGATAGATTAAAAATACCATGTTTTTATTTTGAAGAAAAAATCTATCTGCTCCTGTAAAGTATGTATATTATATGAGCAAAATTGAATGGGTATAGCATTTTGAGAGTCAGTCTTTATAAAAGCGCCATAAAAAACAGTCATCAGTCCCTCTGTATTTGCTAGTGATGATCGAGCACCAAAGTATTCGGGTGTTCGGCCTGAACACATTGCTATATTCGTGTGCTCCGAGCACCGGAGTATAATGGGAGTCAAGGGAAGGGAAGACAACCAGGGAGTCCCTGCTCTGAAGAGGGGAGGGTGCCTGGTCCATTGGAAAAGGTCAGAAAGTGACAAACACCTCCGGACGGAGGTGAACAGGAGTAGCATGGGGATGATGTCTGGATGCATCTTGGACTCCCAGGTCGCTGATGGGAACCATGTTGTCCGAGTTGTACGCCACTTTTACAGACTGACAAAAAAACGCACAAACCCCCCCCCCAAAAAAAAAATCTATTTCACAAGAAAAATTGTTGGGAAACATTCTAACAATCCGAAACAGCCTGTATATCACATAAAGGAGGGCCTCATTCACATTGTGGTACAATTGTTCAGGTAGTGGGACTCTACACTCATAAAGCCTATGCTCTAAGTGAAAGGGCTGCCAAAAATTACAGGGAGCCGGCACTCTAGAACACCCTTTGTTACACATAGAGAATCATACACACCCTTGAAAAATTAACATTGATGGCCTGCTGGTGACCCTCTAAAACATTAGGGGCGAGGGCCTGCTGCTAAGCATTGCAAAATATGATGGGTGAGTGCTTGTTGCTTAGCTGACCATTGAAAAAATGATGGGCAAGTGCCTGCTGCTGGGCTGACCCTGTAAAATATTATACGTGAGGGCGTGCTGCTGAGCTGACCCTCTAAAATATTGTAGGTGAGGGCCTGCTGGTGAACTGACCCTGTAACATATTGTAGTTATGGGCCTGCAGGTGAGCTGACCCTCTAAAATATTGTAAGTAAGGGCCTGCAGGTTAGCTGACCCTCTCAAATATTGTAAGTGAGGGCCTGTAGGTGAACTGACCCTGTAAAATATTGTAGGTGAGGGCCTGCAGGTGAACTGATCCTGTAAAATATTGTAGTTGAGTGCCTGCAGGTGAGCTGACCTTCTAAAATATTGTAGGTAAGGGCCTGCAGGTTAGCCGACCCTCTCAAATATTGTAAGTGAGGGCCTGTAGGTGAGCTGACCCTGTCAAATATTGTAGGTGAGGGCCTGCAGGTGAGCTGACCCTGTCAAATATTGTAGGTAAGGGGCCTGAAGGTGAGCTGACCCTCTAAAATATTGTAGGTGAGGGCCTGCAGATGAGCTGACCCTCTAAAATATTGTAGTTGAGGGCCTGAAGATTAGCTGACCTTCTAAAATATTGTAGGTAAGGGCCTGCAGGTTAGCCGACCCTCTCAAATATTGTAAGTGAGGGCCTGTAGGTGAGCTGACCCTGTCAAATATTGTAGGTGAGGGCCTGCAGGTGAGCTGACCCTGTAAAATATTGTAGTTGAGGGCCTGAAGGTGAACTGACCTTGTAAAATATTGTAGTTGAGGGCCTGCAGGTGAGCTGACCCTCTAAAATATTGTAGGTGAGGGCCTGCAGTTGAACTGACCCTGTAAAATATTGTAGTTGAGGGCCTGCAGGTTAGCCGACCTTCTAAAATATTGTAGGTGAGGGCCTGCAGGTGAGCTGACCCTGTCAAATATTGTAGGTGAGGGCCTGCAGGTGAGCTGACCCTGTCAAATATTGTAGGTAAGGGGCCTGCAGGTCAGCTGACCCTCTAAAATATTGTAGGTGAGGGCCTGTAGGTGAGCTGACCTTCCCTGAAGAGGGACATGAGGAGATCTTGTGGACTGATTTCAAAACTCTTCAGCATCCACAGTCAGAAGAAGATGACGGTGGGAACTGGCAATTAGTAAGGTGGAAAATGCGGATGAGACACAGTTGTCAATAAGTGAGGGTCTTGTTAGGTCAACAACACAAGTCAGGAGGATGACCTAAGTGAGGAAGTGGAAGAGGTGGTGGTGGATGATGACATCGCTGACCCAACCTGGGAAGCCAAGCCAGGACAGCAGTACAGAGGGGGAGGGATCCACAGCACTGCAACAGGCTGGAAGAGGCTGTGGGATGTCAAAAGCGAGAAAGCGGGCCACACCAAACAGTCCCACGTACAGATGTCCTTAACCCAGGCCTTTGAAAGTAAGCCCAAATACCCAGCCCCCCACCCACAGGCCATAGCACTAAATGCACACTTTAAAAATTGCTGGCCCTGGAAATGTTGCCATTTACGGCTGTGGACACTGAGACTTTCCTCAGCCCCATGGTGGTGGATGTCCCTCGTTACTCCCCAGCCACCACTATTTTTCTCAGTGTGCCGTCCCCGCATTACACCAGCAATTGTGTCCTGTAACATCACCCCTGCAGCGACCAACGCAGTTATTGGGAAGGTCCACTTAACAACTGACACACGGACAAGTGCTTTTGGCTAGGGACGCTACATTTTTGTGACGGCACACTGGGTAAACCTTGTGGAGGCCGGTAGCTAGTTGTAACCAGGGATGGCACAAAAATATCTTGCTGCTGTCACACACACAAAGTAGTCCTTAAAAGGACTTTGGGGTCTTTGAAAAGCTTTTGGTAGTAAAAACAGCACATTTCTCTCCCTGCACTATCTGTCCCTTCCAAAGCACTGTACCTGAGACTGCAGGAAGTAAATAGATTGCTGCTCTAAAACACACACACACACAGTAGTCCTTAAAAGGACTTTTGGGTCTTGAAAAAGCTTTCTCAGAATAAAAATTGTGAAATTCGCTCCATACTCTGTTTTTCCCTTCCTACGTTCTGCTCTCCCTGTCTACGTTTGAGCCGAACATGCGTCATCGGGTGCTATATAGCACCCAATGACTCGTTCCGGCCAGACAATCACTGTAATGCCAGCAGCCAACATGGCTACTGGCATTACAGTGAGAGCAGTACTTACCTGAGCCTTTATTGGCTGCTTAAAACCCACGAAACATGCAGGGAGATGACTCGAGCATTGCGCTCGAGCACATGGCGGTATTCGGTCAAATACCGCCATGTGCCGAGCATAGCGATGCTCGAGCCAAACAGATATTTGGTCGAGCATGCTCGCTCATCACTAGTATTTGCCATTTTACGACATTTGCATGTCATGAAGTGTTGCCCCCTGCTTGAAACGCTGCTAACAAAGAGCAGTTCTTGCTCTGGTGGATCCTGCCCATTCATGAAATACATGGTGGACAAGTATGTGAGGCTAAATTCAAACTTCAGTTATTTGTTTAGGTGAGCCAAAACCAGGTACGGGTAAAAAAAAATAAAAAACAGAATAGGTGCAAATCAAATCATTATACCTTATCTCTGAGTAGGCTTCACTAGTGGTTTGGGCTCAAAATAACTGATGGAAATAACAGACCAAATAACTGAAATGTGAACTCGGCCTAAGGATCCATTCACACATCCGTAGAATGCGGACCCATTCATTGTGCTGTCCGCATCCATACTTCCGGTCCGCGGCTCCTGAAAAAAATAGAAGATGTCCTATTCTTGTCCGCAATAGCGGACAAGAATAGGCATTTCTATAGGGGTGCCGGCCCGGTGTATTGCGGATCTGCAATTTGCAACCTCCTGTGACACAGCAGACATACAGACACAGGGAGAGCAACATACACAGGCGAGTTCACTGACATCGTGACCAGCACGCAGCCCCAAGCAAACAGCCTGCACAAGTTACGGCCTGCAACCAGTACGCAAGGGCGCATGCAGCCAGCCTACACCAACAACTGTCACAGTGAACCACACTGTAACATTTACAACATACTAAGCAGATAGAGTCAAAGGGTTAACCCTAGTCACATTTTAGCATTAAAGAGAACCTGTCATCTCCGAAACACCCCTCAGACTACAGTAAGCACTGTATAGTGTAGGTATTGAAAAGACCAATTATGTAATTTTTTACCTCCACAGCGCTCCCCAGAAAAAAATGCTCCCCAGTTAGAAATGCGCAACAGAATTCGGGGCTTTGAGCATTTTCGGCTTTTTAAGACCTGTGTAGGATGTTTCTGTGGTACATGTGCTCCGTTGCTGGCATCCTCCATTGTATGCATTTTTGCTGGGGATTATTGTTAGCAACGGGTCACATGTGTGATTTTTGCTCCCCCATCTAGAAATGCACAACAGCATTTGGGGCGTTGAGCATTTTTCTGCCATTTAGGAATACTTCATAATACACATGTGACCCAGTGATATACCACAGGGGTGACATGTCATCACTGTGGCCAGTGAAAGCAGTAATTGCGTGTGGCCCTATCAACAGGATATTGATTTCCAGAGACCTAGGACCTGCGGTAGCTGCCATGAAGCCAGAACCCAGTGGCGGTGAGTGTGACCAGGTAAGTATGAACCCCACCATAGTTCCAGCCATTCTGAAAGGGTCTGTTAAAAAAAAAAGTTTAAGGTTGGATAACCAAAAAAAAAAAAAAAAAAGATCAAAACAGCAAAATATGCCCTGACAGTTAAAGAGTTAAACCTTTAGTAAATAAGTGGTGGTCTCAGATCACAGACTTCACCAGTGTGAACTTCTGTTATCTATACTATCCTGGGAGATAATTTTGACAGAATTTCCCTTTGAATAATTTTCTGATTGCTGCCTAATGCAGTACATATTCCTTCATTTTTACAAAATAGTTTTTACATATGGGTTCTTTTTGCTTGCTGATACTTTACCTTACTAGCTTTAAATACAGCTATATATCTAGTGACCACAAGGTGGCAGACCTGCCTAGTGTTTCACATTCCAGATGACTTTCATACGTCTATGCTCTTTTGTTGATTATTTAAACGTTTTTTATTGTATCCGTAGGCACCAGATAAAACAATATTGTGTTGATATATTTGTAACACATTTGATCTGTTTTTTTTTTGGGGGGGGGGTTGTTTTGGTCCTTTCTTTACATTTTATGATAAAGATGAGCCATCTACTTTTTTATATATATATATATATATATATATATATACCACTTTCTGTTTATTGTTGAAAAATGTGTTCATGAGATGATTATACTGTATAGCACTTACTAATATAGCCTTTTTGAAATTCTGCACCATTTTCTATATTTTCTAAGGTATGCTCCCTTGTTTGCCAAGTCTTTAGTCTGTCCACACATATGTCTTGTCCATAAGATGGCCGTTGATGGAGGGTCACATGACCAGGTAAATCACGTCCATGTAATGTCTTCGCCATTCAAATACTCTGCACCACTAAACTTCCAACAATGCAGGTGCATTGGAAGAGACATCACATGATCACATGACCCTCTATCAGCAACCATCTTATGGACAGAATGTCTATAAGGACGGCACAAAAGACATTGTAAAGAAGAGGCCATACCTTATGAAATATAGAAAATGGTGCAGAATTTCAACAAAGACTATATTAGATTATGTGCATAAATAGTTACTTATTTATAGATAGCTGGTCCAGTGCCAAATCGGTCCACCTACCTACCTATTGCCACAAATATAACATAGTAAAAAGATAATTAAGCAAGAAACACAATGTCTGATCACTAAATCAAAATATTAATCCAGGTTCTGGTTCTGGAGCATTAGTGTGTGTGGTCTCAATAGCCAATGGTCACAGGGCCCTTGCGACACTAAAACTGTCCGCCAGTATAATCCTCTGGTTATTTAAAACTTAGATCCAAATCATCCAAATTGAGCATTAAATGTCTTAAAGGGGTTGTCTCACTTAAGCAAATGACATTTATCATGTAGACAAAGTTATTACAAGGATCCAAGGTTTTATATTCACATGTATCTTAGATATTTAGTATTAGTATTTGTTTAGTGTAGCGGGGTGCAGTCTACAGGCCGCATGCGTCCCGCAGAGCCAGGGTTTGCGGCCCCTGTCCTTCTCGTTAGAAACATAGCTGATGGTACGACGCAGCATTACAATTCCTGCTCCTGCACCTTCCGGCTGTCAGTGACAGTAGGGTACTTGAGAAAAATACTAAAGCAGTTTATCAGCACTTCCGCCTTATCCTCAGGTAGGTTGAAAGCTCTCAATGAGAGTTATACAGTTTGGACCCGGCGATCACATAATTACTGGGGGCGCTTGGGGGGGGAGGAGTGCAGAGCTGCAGGGTCTGTAGACACTGATCAGCTCTAATTTGTACAAAGCCCCCACAGAAGGCTGGTCTCCCCTGTAATTGGGGTTCTTTTAGATGCCCCAGTTACAGAGGAAATAGAGGAAAAAAAGAGTCTCGATGTCTCCCAAAGGTATTTCAGTGACCTCTTGGGGACAAATTATGGGGAAAAAATATGTAAAAAAATAAGTTAAAAAATTTATAAAAAGATAATAAAATACAAATAAAAGAAAAAAAGAAAAAAGTTCTGATGGAGGACTGCCAGCTGTAAACAGCACATGGACAGGAAGAGGACTGGAGCGGCTAGGAGCAGGTAAGTACTCTTCGGTTTTAGGGGCCATGCTGCAGTTACTCGTTAAAAAATCATTTTTACCAGAAAAATCCAGATAAGTGGTGACATTTCCTTCTATCCTGCCTCCTATTCATAAGTCAGTGTTTTCCTTCATTGCAGAGGACAGCGGTTACTGGTTACTAAAATGTTGCTTTATCCCCAAATTTTTAATTTACTTAAGGGGTAATATTCGCTCTCCAAAAACCATCTCTCACTCCTTCCCTCCTGAATACTTCAACACCCCATATGTGCTTGTAAACTGCTGTATTGGGCATGCCGTAGGGCTGTGGTTACTGGTGTTGTGAAGTGTCAAAACAGCAGGAACACTTTCAAAATGACTAACATATCAGACCCTCAATCTCACATCTGGAGTCTTTCCTAATGCCACGTTTGGAACAAACCTTGCAGTTTTTTGGGGGACGCTGATTGTTTTTTGGTTCAGGGAAGATGTCAGAAAAATGTGTTCCTTGCAGCCTGCTGACTGTTTCTGAATGAACAGTCAAAGGAATACTACTGGAATGATAAAGTAGAGATATAATTACTTGTTCCTGAAACTTTAGAAAAGGTTCCATCTTTTCCAGATTTTTTTTATAAATGGCAAAGGCATTGTACACTGCCAATTGTAAAAAGTACAGACATACTTTTTTTTATGCCAGTACTTTAATCTGTGCAAGACCAAATATGGCATATACCATAAGCATCTGGTGATTAAAGTTAACTTACCCTATATATTTGTTATAGTCCCCCACACACAAAGGTTTCTCTGCATTCATATTTCTGTGGGTATCAAAAACAAGAGGATGGATCCAGCTAATAAAATCCAAATTATGCATTATTTCTTCATTTTAAAATTGAAAAACCACACACGTTTCCATATGAATCTCTGCTGACGTGTTTCAACCTGTTAGAGCTTAGTCTTCGAATAGAATACAATGAAATAAAGCTAAAATATATGGGTGATGATGAGGTACAAGTTTTCACTTGTGATGGAATCAAGTAGTGACCTTGGTACTAATGAACCTGTTATACACCAGCACTAACCAAACTAACCCATAGATTTTGTTCTAAAAGTGATATAGACAAAATACAAATAAAAAAATTGAAAAATTGACCTGCAAGCGTGTCTGTGATATAAATGGGTAACAGAGATATTGTGAATGCCTACATCAGGGGTGTGGAATTCCTATTGCCCGACACCCGGGACATGCAGTTCCGGGCGCCGGGCAAGTAGTTTGAACAGTTGTTTAGCCCTGCTTCGGGCAAGTAGCAGGGACATGTCGGTTGGGCAGTAATAGGAGCGGTCATATGTGAGCTGACCGCTCCTACATCTATGTCAGCCCGCCCCTGCATCGTGCATATGAGTACCGTACAAATCACTTCCTGCAGACGGCCCCCGCTCCTCCCGGCTCCTGTATCGAAGTCTCCTCCCACCTGCCAGCACAGGACGCACAGTAAGTCAGCACACCGTCTCCAGAAAATGTGTAATTACAAGCCAAGACGGGAGAAGAGGAGTGAGAGACCCCATAGCAAATGAGCGTTCCTCCCGGAGCCTGTCCACATCGCAGCTCCCGGCCTGACCTGCAAGCACCGACTGGGGTCACATAGCATTATACTGATTTATGATGCTATAACCCTTACAGTTCTGGAATGTGTTGGATAACACTGACAGCATTATGCCAGTGTTATCCAATACATTACAGAACTGTAAGGGTTACATAGCATCATAAATCAGTATAATGCTATGTGACCCCAGTCAGCGCTTGCAGGTCAGGCTGGGAGCTCCGTTGACAGACTCTGGGAGGAACGCTCATCTGCAGGGGGCCTAAGAGCCAGGGTGTCAGAAATAAAGGTAGTGCTGTCTGTCTTCTAAAGCTCTGGCCCTGCCTGCAATCTGCACTGCATGTGGCACTTGATAAACTATAATGTCTCCCTGTTGCCCCCATACAGCATAACGTCTCCTTGTGCCCCCATACAGTATAACGTCTCCTTGGAGCTGCCCTAGTGCCCCATACAGTATAACGTCACCAAGCGGCTGCCCCCGCACAGTATAATGTCACCCTGTGGCCCCCGCCCCCATACAGTATAACGTCTCCCTGTGGCCCCCGCCCCCATACAGTATAACGTCTTCCTGTGACCCCCACCCCCCATACAGTATAACATCTCCCTGTGGACCCCGCCCCGATACAGAATAACGTCTCCTTGTGGCCCTGCCCCCATACAGAATAACGTCTCCTTGTGGCCCCCACCCCATACAGCATGATGTCTCCTTGTGGCCCCCGCCCCATACAGCATAACGTCTCCTTGTGGCCCTGCCCCCATACAGCATAATGTCTCCTTGTGGCCCCCGCCCCATACAGCATAACGTCTCCTTGTGGCCCCCGCCCCATACAGTATAACATCTCCTTGTGGCCCCCGCCCCCATTCAGTATAACGTTAGTATAAGTTCAGGACAAGTAGATGGTCATGAGGGACAAGTAGATTGAGCCCCCGCTTGTCCTTCGACAAGTATTTTTTTTTTTTCCACACCCCTGCTACATGTACAGATATGACCCCATACACTAGTATTATATGGTATGATAAATTTATCATAAAAAATTATTGATTATAAAAATATTACCTTTAGTAATGTAAAAATAAATCTGAATGATAGTTCATACCTAGAGGAAAAATAGTATTAGGGGTAAATATAAGGTACGCGTCTCTCTTTCTAATAGTAATTTATGTATATCCCCTCCTCTTTTATTTAATCTGACCCGTTTTATGCCTGTCATTTTCATATGGTCCATATTACCATTGTGACTCTCAATAAAATGTTTTGAATCAACAGAAACATTGCGTGTTTTTTTTTTTTGTGATGTCATATATATGCTCTATATTTTATTTTACGTTTGGTACCGCCAATATACTGCATATGACATGCTGTGCAAGCGATCATGTATATTACTGCCTCCATATTACAATTAGGCCCCTTTCACACGGGCGTGATTTCCGCGCGGGTGCAATGCGCGAGGTGAACGCATTGCACCCGCACTGAATCCGGACCCATTCATTTCAATGGGGCTGTGTACATGAGCGGTGATTTTCCCACATCACTTTTGCGTTGCGTGAAAATCGCAGCATGTTCTATATTCAGTGTTTTCACGCAACGCAGGCCCCATAGAAGTTAATGGGGCTGCGGGAAAATCGCAAGCATCCGCAAGCAAGTGCGGATGCGGTGCGATTTTCCCGCATGGTTGCTAGGAGACGATCGGGATGGGGACCCGATCTTTATTATTTTCCCTTATAACATAGTTATAAAGAAAAATAATAGCATTCTCAATAGAGAATGCAAAGTAAAGAGGGCAATAGAGGGTTAAAAATAAAAAAACTAACTCACCCCCTCCATTGATCGCGTAGCTGCCAGTCTCCTGTTCTGTCTTGAGCTGGGCGGGGGGTGAAGGACCTTTAGTGACGTCACTGGGTCACATGGTCCAATCACTCAGCTGGTTGTCTTTTCCCTCACAAACTCTGAAAGCATACAGTATGTGTATCCACTGCATTCTCACATAATTTATAAAGCTTGAATCTATATATTGCATGTTTGCTTGGAATATTCTCCTTAAAAGCAAGGCGGCCTGTGAAATGGATGAGGGATTCTTCAACAGCAAGTTTTTTTTTTTTTTTTAGGTTAGTATGCCTTTGGAAATATGCTATTTTGTTGAAGTATTGATGAGAGGCCTTATTTTCTGTAGTCTTTCTTGACTTTTTCCATCCCATCTGGGACAAAAAGTGTTGTCATTAAAATGTATTATTTTTTTCTTTTCAAATAATTTCATAATATGCTATTTAAAGAGCATAAATGATACATAAATAACCAGAGTTCTCATGATAAACCTCTGCCTCCCCCCCCCCCCACCCGCTCCCAATTTAATTGTCTCTGGGGCATGGAAAATCCCAACTAATATGACCATCATCATGGCCAAAATGTTCAAGTTTTTTCCCACTTTTCCAATTTTTTGTCGATTTTTTTTTGTATAGCAACTCTCTCATATTTCTTAACCTTGCTGACTAATTGAGACCACTATACAACTTCCAGGGATCTACTTGAGCCCCAATTTCTATCAATTCTTACTCTAGCGCGCATCAGCGCCTTCATCCAAAATATAATTTCTTGTCCCTTAAGGTCAAAAAAGGGAGCACCCAGAACTGCAGATGCAATATCCCCATTATATTTGCATGGGGAGCGATTCTCGAGCTCCTTAAATATATTTCCCCCAAAACTCTAATTATTCCTATTTTTTCCCAAAACTTGGGATCTTCAATCATCATGAATTCCCTAAAATTAAAATTATGTCATAAGGGAGTGAAATTTAGCGTGTAGGTGGTTTCAAATATTGATTTAAGTTTATTCCATACCAATTGCATTGTGTTACTTATAAGACGTTTTTTCCTTCTCGAACCAGAATATCCTATTTCTAAAACACTTAATACATCTCGCTGGTTTCCTGCATGCTCTCTAATTAGCTGAGGGAATATATTATCCAAACCATTTAAATACCATTGGATCTGGGCTGTCAGATAATAACCGAGGATAAAAGGGGAAGATAGTCCACCATCCTCCTCTGAAAGCCAGAGGAAATTCTGTTTAATTCGGACTCTCCTTCTGCCCCAAATTAACTCATTGAATAGTTTCTCCAATGATTTGAAGGAGTCCTCAATCCAGATGGGACAAGGAGTTATTGTATAAAGTATCTGTGGTAGCAGTATCATTTTGATCAGAGCGATCCTATCTGCTTGTCCAAGCGACAGTTTTTGCTAAACACGCACTTTATTTTTAACTTTTTCAATCAGTGGAATAATGTTTAATTTGATATAAACCAGCAGAGATGGACTAATCCTGACTCCCAGATACCCCAAGGAGTCTTTTTCAATTGGACTGCGCTGCTTCAGGTCACAGAAACTTCCTCACTCCAGATTCATTCAGATAATAACAGATTAAAGAAAGCATTCAGGCCACAAAAGCCACTTTCTCCTCTCTTTACAAGCCTCTGTTGAAGACCAAGGATTGCAACAATAGTGAAGCACCGTCACATGCATGAAATGTAAAAGTATTTATTATACTCACAAGGATAAATCAATAACAAGCAGTGTATAAAAGACCAAACACCCGACCCGGGTTTTTTTTTTTTTGGGGGGGGGGGCAATTTATAGGAAGCAAAACAGATTTAAACCAATTTACCTCATACCATGAGACAGTGCCGAATTCATTAATTAATTTCATGACATAAGGAATCGCTAAGTAACCATCTTTCAAAAAAATAAGAACATCATCTGCATATAGACTGATTTTGTCCTGCAAATCCCTCCCCCAAAACCTTGCATGTTATCATCCAACAGGCAAGGGGCTCTATAAAGATGGCCAACAGCAGGGACGATAGGGGGCAACCCTGTCTTGTACACCGATGTAAGGAATCTGACCATGAGCCGTTCACATTTATTTTTGCCTTAAGCTAATTATATAATACCTTGACCCATTGGATGAAGTTGGGTCCAAAATTCATTTTATTTATTACCCCCCATAAGAAGTTCCATTCTACCCTATCAAAGGCTTTAGCAACGTCCAATAATAGGATAGAACGGTCCTCCCCACTTCCCAGATAAATATTCATTAATGCTCTACGAATATTAGTCTGAGTTAAACGCTTAGGGATAAAGCCTGTTTGGTCGGGATGAATGATTTTAGAAATTACCCTCTTAAGTCTGTTGGCCAAAACTCTAGCACAAATTTTGTAATCAGTATTAAGATGTGTCTATAAGACACCATCTCCTATTCATTCTTTCCTTTTTTTAATACCATGGTGATAATGGCCTCCAATAGAGAAGGGGGTAAGCAGCCCTCTTCCCATGAAACATTTAGAACGTGTGATAAGGGAGTAGGACCCCGCTGTATCTTAGATAAAATTCAAGAGGGAGACCATCAGAACCAGGTCCGGAATTCCCTCCTATGGATCTCACCACTTAATTTAATTCACATAATTGAACAGGGAGCTCCAGCATGGTCCTATCCCCCTCTGACAATGTGGGAAGTGAAATATTTTCCAAAAGGACTTATGATCCGAGTTAACCACTGCTGTGTCAGATTTATACAGAGAGGCGTAATAATTCAGGAATGCTCGCTTAATATCTTCATTCTCAGAGATTAATTTCCCAGAGTGTGATCTAATACGTTTAATTATATTAGGCATTTTTTGATTTTGGACAATCGAAGCCAATAATCTACCAGGTTTTCGTGACTCAAGATACTGTTTTTGGCCTGAAAAAAAGACTCTTTGCTAGCATTTATCTTGGAGATACAAATTATATTCCTCTCTTGCTTTTATTAGCTTCTGCTGAATATCTGTACTTTTATCAATGGTAATTTCCCTCTGAAGAATATTTACCCTTTGTTCAAGTATGGTCTCTTTTTCTACAAAAGAAGACTTAGCTTTTTTTATTTTAAAAAATAAATCCCACGATTATAAGCCTTCAATGAGTCCTATATATTATGCACATGCGTAGAGTTATAATTCATAGACCAGAAGTCTTCTATCTCACTGCTAATTTTTTCATGGTCCTTAATAATATTGAACCAATGAGGGTTCAGTCTGAAATTCCTTGGTCTGGGGGCCTTGTCATGTTTATTAAAACAATTGGGGAATGGTCAGAGACCAAGTGGGCTTTATATTTCATACAGACGATCTTATCGATTAAATAGGCAGTCATTAATGCAAGATCTATTCTTGATAAGGCTGTATAAGACCGGCTATGACAAGAAAATGCAGTTGCGTCATCATATAAATAGCGCCAGATGTCAATTAATGCCAATTCCCAACAGGCATTAGATAATAACGTTGCTCCTCCTGTTTTAGAATCTCCTCAGCCATGGGGTATAGAACTATCATTTTCAATATTCATCACATTGTTGAAATCACCCAAGACTTTAATCGGCATTTATCTCTTTGATTATTAAATTCAAAAATATGAGAAATAATATTGAATGCAAAAGGGGGAGGGATGTAGACAAAAGCAAATACACATATGATATAATTCCACCGACAGTGTAAAAAAATATGTCTACCCTCCCTATCAATTCATTGCTTGATGGGCTCATACTGTACCCTTTTATGAATATACACACTAACACCTCGGGAAAAAGAAGAAAAACAAGAATGATACTCAGCCTGTTCCCATTTCATTTTCATATGTAAGATTTTCTACGGGGTTAAATGGGTTTCTACCAATCCCATAATCGCAGGAAGATGTTTACTAATTAAATCAAAGACGACTACCCTTTTAGTTCTATCTGCTAGTCCCCGGACATTCCATACAAACATTCTTTCTGTCATACCCTTAAAGCCGTTTAACCAGTCCCCGACCGCCGTACGCAGGATTGCGTCCTGCGGACGGCCGGGATCTTCTGTTTGGACGCGCCGGGGCGTCATCTCGCGAGACACGAGAGTTCCTGTGAACGCGCGCGCGTGCGCGCGCGCGTTCACAGTGAAGCGCGTCTCGAGAGTTGGACTACAGCCTGCCAGCGATGATCAATCGCTGGCAGGCTGTAGATGCGATATAAATCGCATCAAACAGCTATATCAGACGCTGTTTTATGAACAGCGTCTGATATAGCTGCTACCTGGTCCTCTGGTGGTCCCATTTTCTGGGATCGACCACCAGAGGACCAGGTAACACAGTAAAAGTTGCACCAAACACTACACTAAACCCCCCACCCCCTCACCTATTAACCCCTTGATCACCCCATCTAGACCCCTGATCACCCCCCTGTCATTGATCACACCCCTTGTAAGGCTCCATTCAGACGTCCATATGTGTTTTGCGGATCCGTGGATTCACGGATCCGTGGATTCACGGATCCGTGGATTCACGGATCCGCGGATCCGATCCGCGGATCCGATCCGCGGATCCGATCCGCGGATCCTCAAAACACGGACACCGGCAATGTGCTTTCCGCATTTTGCAGATCCGCACATTGCCAGAACTATATAGAAAATGCTTTTTCTTGTCCGCAATTGCGGACAAGAATAGGACATGTTCTATATGTTTGCGGAACGGAAGTGCAGACCCGGAAGCGCGGATCCGTAATTCCGGAACCGAGCGGGACAAAGTCTGTCCCCATAGAAATGAATGGGTCCGCAATTCCGTTCCGCAAACAGAATTGCGGACGTGTGAATGGGGCATAAGGGTCCCTTATCACCGCCAGTTAGTTAGCTACTTGTTAGGTAGCTAGCGCCCAGCCCACCGCACCGCAGTCACTGATTTTGGCAGAGATTTTTTCATCCACATTGATCGATGCGAATGAAAAAATCTGTGCCGTTCATTTTTTTTTTTTTTTTCAGCACAGAGGCTGAACGGAAAAAAAAAATCTCATTACCCGTATGCTCAATATAAGGAGAATCGCAGAAACTCCTAATGCTGGCCATACGTGTAATGACTGCGGAGACCCTCAAATGCCAGGGCAGTACAAAAACCCCACATGTGACCCCATTTTAGAAAGAAGACACCCCAAGGTATTCGCTGAGGGGTATGGTGAGTTCATGGAAAATTTTATTTTTTGTCACAAGTTAGTGGAATATGAGACTCTAAAAAAAAAAAAAAAAAAACAATTTCCGCTAACTTGTGCCAAATTTTTTTTTCTGTGAACTCGCCATACCCCTCACAGAATACCTTGGGGTGTCTTCTTTCCACAATGGGGTCACATGTGGGGTATTTATACTGCCCTGGCATTTTAGGGGTCCTAAAGCGTGAGAATCCAAATGCGTAAAAATGGCCTGTGAAATCCTAAAGGTACTCATTGGTTTTAGGGCCCCTTTGCGCATCTTGGCTGCAAAAAAGTGTCACTCATGTGGTATCGCCGTACTCAGGAGTAGTAGGGCAATGTGTTTTGGGGTGTATTTTTACATATACCCATACTGGGTGTGAGAAATATCGCTGTAAACGACAACTTTTACATTTTTTTATTCAAAGTTGTCAATATACAGAGATATTTCTCTCACCCAGCATGGGTATATGTAAAAATACACCCTAAAACACATCGCCCTACTTCTCCTGAGTATGGCGATGCCACATGTGTGACACTTTTTGCAGCCAAGATGCGCAAAGGGGCCCAAATTCCAACGAGTACCTTTTAGGAGGGTATTTTTACGCATTTTCTTCTCACGCTTTAGGGCCCCTAAAATGCCAGGGCAGTATAAATACCCCACATGTGACCCCATTTTGGAAAGAAGACACCCCAAGGTATTCGCTGAGGGGCATAATGAGTTCATGAAAAATTAAACTTTTTGTCAAAAGTTAGCGGAAAGGGAGACTTTGTGAGAAAAACAATAAAAATCAATTTCCACTAACTTGTGCCAAAAAAAAAAATATTCTATGAACTCGCCATGCCCCTCATGGAATACCTTGGGGTGTCTTCTTTCAAAAATGGGGTCACACGTGGGGTATTTCTACTGCCCTGGCATTTTAGGGGTGTGTTTTTACATATACCCATGCTGGGTGAGAGAAATATTTCTGTATATTGACAACTTTGAATAAAAAAATGTAAAAAGTTGTCGTTTACAGCGATATTTCTCACACGCAGCATGGGTATATGTAAAAATACACCCCAAAACACATTGCCCTACTTCTCCTGAGTTCGGCGATACCACATGAGTGACACTTTTTTGCAGCCAAGATGCGCAAAGGGGCCCTAAAACCAATGAGTACCTTTAGGATTTCACAGGCCATTTTTATGCATTTGGATTCTCACACTTTAGGGGCCCCTAAAATGCCAGGTGAGTATAAATACCCAACATGTGACCCCATTTTGGAAAGAAGACACCCCAAGATATTCCGTGAGGGGCATGGTGAGTCCACAGAATTTTTATTTTTTGGCACAAGTCAGCGGAAATTGTTTTTTTTTTTTTTTAATTTTGTTTTTACAAAGTCTCATATCCCACTAACTTGTGACAAAAATAAAATTTTACATGAACTCACCATACCCCTCACAGAATACCTTGGGGTGTCTTCTTTCCAAAATGGGGTCACATGTGGGGTATTTATACTGTCCTGGCATTTTAGGGGCCCCTAAAGGGTGAGAAGAAGTCTGGAATCCAAATGCGTAAAATGCCCTGTGAAATCCTAAAGGTACTCTTTGGTTTTAGGGCCTTTGCACCAGGCTGCAGAAGTGGCACACATGGTATCGCCGTATTCAGGAGAAGTAGGGCAATGTGTTTTGAGGTGTATTTTTATATATACCCATACTTTGTGTGAAAAATATCTCTGTAAACAACAACTTTTAAAAAATTTATACAAAGTTGACAATTTACAGAGATATTTCTCTCACCCAACATGGGTATATGTAAAAATACACCCCAAAACACATTGCCCTACTTCTCCTGAGTACGGCAATACCACATAAGTGCCGCTTTTTTGCAGCCTGGGTGCGCAAAGGGGCCCAAATTCCAACGAGTACCTTTAGGTTTTACATGGCGGCTCACAATTTAGCCCCGCCCAAAATGCCAGAACAGTAAACACACCCCACAAATGACTCCATTTCGGAAAGTAGACACCCCAAGGTATTCACTGAGGGGCATAGTGAGTCCGTCTGAGATTTTTTTTTTTGCCAGAAGTTATCAGAAATTGAAACTTTTTTTTTTTTTTCTCAGAAAGTGTCATTTTCCGCTAACTTGTGAAAAAAATGAAATGATACATGAACTCACCAAGCCCCTCCGCGAATACTTTGGGGTGTCTTCTTTCTAAAATGGTGTAATTTGGGGGATATTTATACTATCCTGGCATTCTAGCACCTGAAGAAACATGACAGGTGCTCAGAAAGTCAGAGCTGCTTCAAAATGCCGAAATTCACTTTTTGCACCATAGTTTGTAAACGCTATAACTTTTACCCAAACCAATAAATATACACTTATTGGATTTTTTTTTTATCAAAGACATATAGAACAATAAATTTAGAGAAAAATTTATATAGAAATGTAGTTTTTTTAAAAAAAATTTACAACAGAAAGTGAAAAATTTCATTTTTTTGCAAAAATTTCGGTAATTTTTGATTAATAGCAAAAAAAGTAAAAATGTCAGCAGCAATGAAATACCACCAAATGAAAGCTCTATTAGTGAGAAGAAAAGGAGGTAAAATTCATTTGGGTGGTAAGTTGTATGACGGAGCAATAAACGGTGAAAGTAGTGTAGTGCGGAATTGTAAAAAGTGGCCTGGTCATTAAGGGTGTTTAAGCTAGGGGGGCTGAAGTGGTTAATGAAGAGAGCCACGCTAAGTAAATGGTGCTTCCCAAATCCCAATTATTTTCCATGGCCCCCGAGACAATGAGTTCCCATCCTTTCCCTCCCTCCCTTCCCCCATACCCCCGGTCTATAAGGTAAAACAACCCTAATAACCTCTTACTATTTGCCCTCCACCCTTGGACCCCCCCCCCTCTCTCTAAGGGTTGCAGGATAAATCATGCAATATTGAATTTTAACAAAACCTAATATCTTTTTTACCTCCTGAAATTCCCTACGTTTATTTTGAAGTATTTTTAGAATAATCGGGGTAAATTTCTATCCTATTACCATGATGCATCAATTGTTTAATATCTATTTTCCTTCTCAAAATCAGATCCCTGTCATTTTGAAAAAATAATCTAGCCAAGATGGCCCTGGGGGGGGGGCACCAGGAGGAGTTTTTTTTCCTGGGATCCTGTGAGCCCTTTCTACTGCAAAGTGGGAGGAGAAATTTTCACCAAATATCTCCAATAGCCAATTTTGGATAAGACCTGCTATATCTTTTCCTTCTGCCCTTTCTGATAAACCTAACAAACGGAGATTAGATCTTCTAGATCTGTCTTCCAGATCAGTAAGTTTGTCCCTTAATAATTTCCTCTCTAGATCTAGGCCATCGACTCTCTCAGTTGTTTTATCTATCTATTGTTTCATTTCTTGTGAAAGAGCCTGCAGCCCCTTGATTTTATCCCAAATAAAAATCTCATTAAAATTTCATACCGTGACTGAGCCATCATAGCTGATAACATTGGCGTATGATGAATTGGGTTGGTAGACCAGTTTAGATTTCTTACTGAGTCCCATGTTAAATGTAAGGGCTAGAAACAGAGTAGTGGGACCCCATTTTTAGGGTTTGGCATAGGAGGAAGTAGGAATCATTGCCAGAAACTGTTGGGCAATATAGGTTAGTTTGCAGTACTATTTCCTCTATAAGTTGTTCTGTTTTAATGAGCTTGAAAAAGTTCTACACCAGCTTGTGCCATGAATAGAGGAATAGCAAGTCTATAAATGTCTGAGTGTGACCACACTGGATTGCCGATTTCAGAAGGGCAACTTTGCATAGCAGTACAGGGTGTATGATCCTGCTAGCCAGTACAAATGTCAGTTCTGTCATTTGTGTATCTGCACTACTGACAATTGTCTCACACTATTTGTTATTAGGCTACTTTCACACTAGTGTTTTCTATTCCGCTATTGAGATCTGTCATAGGATCTCAATAGCGGATGAAAATACTTCAGTTTTTGTCCCATTCATTGTCAATGGGACAAAACAACTGAACGAAACTAAATGCACCAAAATGCACTCTGTTCTGTATGGTTGCACTCCCATCACGGACAGAATAATGCTGAATGCTGTCAGTGTGGAGCAAGAGGGATACGTCCTGACTCCTGACACACAATGTAAGTCAATGAGGATGGATCCATTTTCTCTGACACAATAGTGTTGTTCATGACGGATCTGTCACGGCTATATCAGACATAAGACAACTGGATCCATTCATGATGGATGCATGCTGTTGTATTATCTAACGGAAGCTTCCAAATCCATGACGGATCCGCAAAAAAACGCTAGTATGAAAGTAGCCTTGCTTGTTGAGGTCCCTGGCATGTCTGTGCTGGTGCTACATTTGCACTGCTCACTGCTTCCAACAGACCTCTCTATTTTATTGTCTGGGTTGTTATCATCTGAACCACCGTCTGAACTGGAAGTTAACCTATCATTTCCTTGCAAAGGCTCATACTCAGAGTCTGAATTTTCTAAACTACTTTCCTTATCAAAGGAACAAAGCATGGCATATGCCTCTTCAGCACTATACATTCTATGTGACCTGTCTCATGCTGAGTACCTGACAAATAAAAAGAATATCCTATAAATGTACTTAGTAGCAGCTAATTACCGTATTGTTTGCTTTTTAAGACAGACTTTTTTTTCCCTCCAAAGCGGGTGAAAAAAGTCTGTGTGTCTTATAAAGTGGAGGTGAGGAAAAGCAAGATGGTCGGATTTTGCAGGCTCTCAGGAGCCCGCGACTGAACTGTAGGGTGGGCTGTTGACTTTAGTGAATGCTAACTGCTGCTGCCGTCCCATGTCCGCTCATCCACAGATCCCCCATAACAGTGTGTCATCTTCAGATCCCCATAGCAGTGTCATCAACAGATCCCCCATAACGGTGTCATCCACAGATCCCCCATAACAGTTTGTCATCCACAGATCCCCCATAACAGTGTCATCTGCTGATGTTGACAGCTACGGTGTCCTGATAACTATAAAGGACATGATGCTGAGTTATTTTATTATTGTATTTTGTTATAGAAAACTACCATACTGTAGTCTCCTGCTGCATCCAACTTTAGAAAGATGTCAAAGCAGAAAAGGCTTTCATATAAGATCCATTCTAAACTGAAGGTGATAAAATACACCAATGAACATGGAAAGAAAGCAGCTGAGAGACATTTTGGTCGCCTCTAACTGAAAAAATTATATGGGAGTGGAGGAAACAAGAGGATCAGCAGTAAAAAGCAGATAAAAGTAAACACACTTTTTGTAGGCGTACTGCAAAAGCACAAATAGTTGTAGAAATTAAAGAGTGGATCACATGTCACAGGAACAACGGCTTTTCAGTAACTACAAAAAGGATAATATATGAAGCCAAGCATCTAGCTGCAGAGAAAGGAATTGGCGAGTTCATGGTGCTACAGGTTTATAGGAGATGTGGCCTTGCTATGTGTCCCAAAATTAGAATTGCGCAAAAAATGCCAACAGAATATGAATCCAAGATTGTACCTTTTCACAAATTTGTGCTGGATGCAAGATAGAAAAATGGCTATGAAATATGTCAGATTGGGAATATTGATAAAGTCCTGTTAACCTTTGATGCATTCAATACTTCGCGAGCAGAAGATGCTGAAAAAGAAAGAAGCAGGTTTAGGACAGGTAGGGGCACAGAGCTAGTTCCTGGGCCATGCCAATTAACCTCTTAAGGACACAGGACGTACCCGTACGTCCTGTGTCCTGTCTCTAAAGATGGTGCCCGCTCCTGCTCCATGCGGGCGCCTTAGCCGCGGTTGTCCACATAGTTCTTGTAGCAGACACCCGCGGCTAATGTCCGTGACCGGCAGCGATGCCGATCGCGGACATTTAACCCCTCAGATGCCGTGGTCAATTCTGACCACGGCATCTGAGTGCGCATAAACCGAAAGTTTTACTTTCGGTTTGAGCTCCAGCTCCCCCGTGTGGCGATCAGAGGAGCCGGAGCATGCCTGTAGTAGCCTGGGTTTCTATGAATGAAACCCAGGCTGCTCTGTAGTATTTCCTATGGAGCCTTGCCTGTAATAGGCTTCATAGGAAATATGTGATTTTTTCATATATTCCAATGCTATTGCATTGGAATGTATGAAAATCACAATCAGATGATTGTAAGTTATAGTTCTCTATGGGAACTATATAAAAGTGTAAAAAAAAAAAAAAAAAAGTTTAAAAAATAAATAAATAAAAAAAGCATAAAAGTTCAAATCATCCCCCTTTTGCTAAAATAAAAATTAAAAAACTAAAAAAATTAAAAAAATACACATCATGGGTGTCGCAATGTGCGAAAATGGCCATAGTATAAAAATATAAAAAAATATTCCCCATACATCAAACAGCAAAATGGAAAAAAGCGTCCAATTGAATCCAATGGATTCACCATTTTTGGTCGCTTCATTTTCCACAAAAAATTACATAAAGGCCCCTTTCACACGGGCGAGTTTTCCGCGCGGGTGCAATGCGTGAGGAGGACGCATTGCACCCGCACTGAATCCTGACCCATTCAGTTCTATGGGGCTGTGCACATGAGCGGTGATTTTCACGCATCACTTTTGCGTTGCGTGAAAATCGCAGCATGTTCTATATTCTGCGATTTTCACGCAACGCAGGCCCCATAGAAGTGAATGGGGATGCGGGAAAATCGCAAGCATCCGCAATCATGTGCGGATGCGTTGCGATTTTCCGCATGGTTGCTAGGATACGATCGGGATGGGGACCCGATCGTTATTATTTTCCTTTATAACATAGTTATAAGGGAAAATAATTGCATTCTAATTACAGAATGCAATGTTCCCCGGCCTTAAAAGGGTTAAAAATAATAAAGAGTTAACTTACCTTCTCCCATTGTGCGCGCAGAGCCCCAGAGCGTCGTCTCTCTTGATAGTTTGGCTGCTGGAGGACCTGTGGTGACGTCACAGGGTCACATGATCCAATCATAGAAGCATTTGAGTGGACCATGTGACCCATGTGATCCTGTGACATCACGGCAGGTCCTTCATCGAACAACAGATGTTCGATGAAGGACCTGCTGTGATGTCACAGGATCACATGGGTCACATGGTCCACTCAAATGCTTCTATGATTGGACCATGTGACCCTGTGACGTCACCACAGGTCTCAAGCAGCCAAACTATCAAGAGAGACGACGTCTGAGGCTCTGCGTGTAATGGGAGAAGGTAAGTTAACTCTTTATTATCTTAACCCTTTAAGGCCAGAACATTGCATTCTGTAATTAGAATGCAGTATTTTCCTTATAACTATGTTATAAAGGAAAATAATTACACATACAGAATACTCATCCCGAAACCAGACTTCAGTGATGAAGTCTGACTTCGGGTCTGGGTACCAAGCATGCGGATTTTTTCACGCGCGTGCTCAACGCACTACAAACGTTAGCACACGCGCGGAAAAATCGCGGCGATTCCCGCAATGCACCCGCATCTTATCCGGGCGTCAAACATGACGCCCGTGTGCAAGAGGCCAAAAGGTGATCAAAAAGTCATACACACCCCAAAATGGTATCAATAAAAAGATAAGATTATAACACAAAAAATGAGCCCCCATAAAGCTCTGTACATATAATTACAAAAAAGTTATAGGGGTTAAAACATGGTGACAAAAAAGTAAAACTGATTTTTTCCCACTTATTTCACTATCAAAACGCAAGAAAACCTATACATATAGGGTATCGCCGGATTTGTACTGACCTGTAGAGTAAAAGTAACCAGTCAGTTTTATCGCACATTGAATGTTGGAATTTGAAAAGCCCTGGGAAGGCAGGGAGCTCAAAACGAAAACTCAAAAAATTAAAAACCTCCGGATCTTAAAGGGTTAAGCATAGCGTCAGAGGAACCCACCGACTCATGACTGTGGGAGTCTGATGTCAGTTGAGATGATGTTGAAGACCGAGTCAACCATTCAAGGACAGCTGAGTTGCTGGTCAAAACATGACCACTGGATGACACTGGCAGCTCTGGCCTGTTGCTGCAACTGCTGCTACCACCCCCTTCCTCCCTTTTTCTGCTTCTGTTTCTGTTGCTCTAGAATTTTTTTTCCCTTAGAAGGACCTGGCACCTGTCTGTCAGATATAATGTACAGTAACAGTACTAATTGTAAGTGTAAACTCCAATTACAGAATCAAGGCCTACTGGAATTACTTATGTATAAAGCAATGTGGACACCCCTATAGCAGTAGTATTAGACCATATTTTTACCACAAGTAGACAATCAAGGCCTAATGGAATAACTTAAGTATAAAACAAGGTGGAAAACAAAATAACTGAAAAATAGAGTGCTTTTTCACCCCAATTACAGAATCAAGATCTAATGGAATTACTTATCTATAAATTATAGATAAATAATGATGGTGGTGAAATAGAGCTCTTTTTTTTTTTTTTTTTTACTTTTTTCACTATAACACAAGTGTAAAACCCAAAAAGTGAAAAAATAGAGTGCCATTTCACTACTATTACAGATGTGCAACAGGATCCTTTTTTAACCCCTTCTACCCTGGGCCAGTTTTCGCCCACCTGCCCAGGCCAATTTTTTGCAAATCTGACACGTGTCACTTTAAGTGGTAATAACTTTGGAACACTTTTACTGATCCAAGCCATTCTGAGATTGTTTTCTCTAGACACATAGTACTTCATAATTCGAATTTTAGAAGCAATTCTTAACATTTTTAAGAAAATTTCCCAAACCCACTTTTTGAGGACCAGTTCAGGTCTGAAGTCACTTTGTGGAGCTTAGATAGTGAAAACTCCCCATAAAGGACCCCATTATAGAAACTACACCCCTCAAGTTACTCAAAATTGATTTTACAAACTTTGTTAACCCTTTAGGTGTTCCACAAGAATTAAAGAAAAAATGGAGAGGAAATTTCTAAATTTCATTTTTTTGGCAGATTTTCCATTTTAATCAATTTTTTTCTTTAACACATCTAGGGTTAACAGCCAAACAAAACTCAATATTTATTACCCTGATTCTGTGTTTTACAGAAATACCCCACATGTGGCCGTGAACTGATTTAAGGGCACACGGCAGGGCGTAGAAGAAAAGAAGCACCATATGGTTTTTGGAAGGCAGATTTGGCTGGACTGGTATTTTAGATGCCATATCCCATTTGAAGCCCCCTGATGCACCCTTACAGTAGAAACTCCCAAAAAGTGACTCCATTTTGGAAACTAGGGGATAAGGTGCCGGTTTTATTGGTACTATTTTGTGGTACATATGATTTTTAATTTCTTTATATATTTAATTTTTTTGTGAAGCAAGGTAACCAAAAAATGGCTGTTTAGGCACCGTTTTTTTTTCCCACCAACATTCATCTGACAGGATAGATCGTGTGCTATTTTTATAGAGCCGGTTGTTACGGATGCAATGATATCAATTTCTGAACACGATATTTTTATTTTTTTTATGCCGATCGTCTTGTGCAGGGGCTCCTTTTTTTCCTGAAGAGTTGACGTTTTTATTGGTACCCTTTTTTGGGTACATATGATTTTTTAATCATTCATTATTACACTTTATGGGGCAAGGGGACCAAAAATTGGTTGTTTTGGCACAATTTTTATTTATTAATTTTCCAGTGTTCATCTGAGGGGTTAGTTCAAGTGACATTTCTATAGAGCAGATCGTTATGGACGTGGCGATACCTAATATGTATACTTTTTCTTTGTCTCCATTGTCTGAGAGTCACAGTTTTGTTATTTTTTAACTACTACAGGACCGTCTAATGCAGGGATGCGTCCTGCGGGCGGTCCTGTAGCTCTGAGTTGACGCGTCGGCACGTCATCTCGTGAGAGCCGAGATTTCCTGTGAACGCGCGCGAGAAGCGCGGCACGGCAGTTAGGCTACAGCCTGCCAGCGATGATCCATCGCTGGCAGGCTGTAGATGCGAATAAAATCGCATCAAACAGCTATATCAGACGCTGTTTTATGAACAGCGTCTGATATAGCTGCTACCTGGTCCTCTGGTGGTCCCATTTGCTGGGATCGACCACCAGAGGACCAGGTAACTACAGTAAAGTTGCACCAAACACTACACTAACCCCCACCCCCTCACCTATTAACCCCTTGATCACCCCATCTAGACCCCTGATCACCCCCTGTCATTGATCACACCCCTTGTAAGGCTCCATTCAGACGTCCATATGTGTTTTGCGGATCCGTGGATTCACGGATCCGCGGATCCGATCCGCAGATTCTTAAAACACGGACACCGGCAATGTGCTTTCCGCATTTTGCAGATCCGCACATTGCCAGAACTATATAGAAAATGCTTTTTCTTGTCCGCAATTGCGGACAAGAATAGGACATGTTCTATATTTTTGCGAACGGAAGTGCAGACTCGAAGCGCGGATCCGTAATTCCGGATCCGAGCGGGACAAAGTCTGTCCCCATAGAAATGAATGGGTCCGCAATTCTGTTCCGCAAACAGAATTTCGGACGTGTGAATGGGGCATAAGGGTCCCTTATCACCGCCAGTTAGTTAGCTACTTGTTAGGTAGCTAGCGCCCAGCCCACCGCACCGCAGTCACTGATTTTGGCAGAGATTTTTTCATCCACATTGACTGATGCGAATGAAAAAATCTGTGCCGTTCATTTTTTTTTTTTTCAGCGCAGAGGTTGAACGAAAAAAAAAAATCTCATTACCCGTATGCTCAATATACGGAGAATCGCAGAAACTCCTAATGCTGGCCATACGTGTAATGATTGCGGAGACCCTCAAATGCCAGGGCAGTACAAAAACCCCACATGTGACCCCATTTTTGAAAGAAGACACCCCAAGGTATTCCGTGAGGGGTATGGTGAGTTCATGTAAAATTTTATAATATGAATGAGGGGCACTCTGGAGGATATCTGGGACTGGACCCACAACTCTATTATTCAAACAGTAAAACTTTTATTTCATACAAATATAATATTCAATAAAATGCTCATAAGCCTGTGTGAATGCTCCTTCTTCCTGCTGGTAATAAAAATGTCCAAGGACCGTATGGGATTAGTAAACTGCGCAAGGTGACATCAGTAAAGTGCAAACCATAATATCATGCGTGATACAATACCAATAAAGTGCTAGGTGCTAATAACCTGTGAATAAACAAAGTATGACAATTGTGCAGGGTCTGCACAATGGTGCCGTATTAAAATATTGGGTCCCCGTGTGAAAGTGCAGTTCAATTGTTAAAGAGAATAGCAATTAAAATTCCTGTGAAGATAAATAATAGCTGTGTTCAATAGCGCATATGCCGTCAGTATGCACTGATATTCCAACTCACTCAGCGTATATGAGGAGAATATACTAGTCCTCGTCCCTTTAACCTCACGGCCGTTGTGTGTACCAGGCTCGTTGATGGAGGGGCTGTGACTGCCGGCTTATTCCTCCTCGTCTCCTCCGTGTCTCCCGTACCCGTGTCCCCGCTGCCTTACCTCTGTCCAGTCTATGTCTCTTCCTCCTGCAACAGCGGCGTCCCGCGTGATGTTGCGGCTTGCGTGGCGTCCCACGTGACACTCGGGGGATAGATGCAGAGGTGGCTCGCTGGGTCCTAGAGTCCTGGATAGTTGCGCTTTTTCATTCCATATGGTAATCCAAGCAATGGACAATAGTTGCCGGTGTACGGTGGGGAGGGGAGGGGATGTCACTCTGTTAGAAAACTTTGCCACAGGTGTCCCAAACGCGTTTCGGGGTGGTCCCCTTCATCAGTGGATACCTGTGGTCTGTGGCCTCTTTTCTTTTATATCCTGTGTTCCAAATTAGAATGCAATTTGCAAAACTTGGGCTGGATTCATGAGAATGGATTTTCAAAGTCAATATGGATACAAAATCTTATAAAATAGCATAAAGTCCAATATGAGAACGTAGTGAGATTTCACTACCATAAGATAGATATTAGATTAAAAAATATATTAAAATAGCCTAAATATATGATCAAAGTGCAAGTTCAGTGTGCAATCAGTTCCATAGTAACTACATTGAACATAATCTTAATTGTCAAATTCAAGGAGTGGATCCAGATTTGCTAGAAGTAAATGGGGAGAGGGGCGAAGGGAGAGGAGAGGTCGGGGTGTCAGTAGAACGACCAGACCCCGACCCCTCGTCTGCCCCGCGCCTGTCCCCCTTTAAAGGAACCCAAAAATCTCCATTTCTGAATTGAGACCCCTCGGTATGAGGGTGTCCAATTCAAAAATTCGTCGGGATTCTTGCCTCGACATCTGTGCAATAAAGTCACCTCCCCTCCAGGTTTTCTTTACTTTTTCAATTGCCGCAAAGGTCAGGCCACTGGGGTCACTATTATGAACCATTTTGAAGTGTTTGGATACAGAGTGCGCTTCGTATCCCTTTCTTATGTTTGAAATGTGTTCGCTAACCCTTTTCTTTAGAGTTCTCTTTGTGCGACCCACATACTGTTTATGACATGGACACTCCAGTATATATATTACTTCTATTGAGTCGCACGATAAAAACTCTTTGATCTGTATGTTGCAGTCGTTACTTTTCGATTGAATGGCCTCTCTTTTCCTTGGGAATGATGTAGTCTTACAGTTCACACATCTACCGCACCTATAGAAGCCCTTCAAGGTGAGCCAACTCTTAGTGATTTTTCCTTTTGATTTGGTGTTTTGGACAGTTGGTGCCACCTTGTTGGCTAAGTTCGGTGCCTTGGTGTATATGATTCTAGGGACTGTTTCCAGCATGGGGCCTATCCATTTCTCTTTTAATAAAATCTCCCAATGGTTTTTTATGATTTTTTCGACCATTTTATATTGAGAGTTAAAGGGTAATATCAACGATAACCTTTCCTCTTTTTGTTTATTGTCCTCATTCCTTTTTAGGAAGAATTTTTCTCTCTCCATTCCCCTTACTTTCTCCAATGCATCATCAATTATCCTAGAGGGGTATTCTTTCTCTCTAAACTGTTTTTTAAGGTACACGGCTTCCTCCTCGAATTTCTCATTCGATGAGCAATTCCGTTTTATTCTACGGAACTGACTGGTTGGCACGTTCGCCAGCCATCTCGGCAGGTGACAGCTATCAAATCGGATAAAACTGTTCCTTGAGACTAATTTGAAATGGGTGCTGCATCTTAACTGATTAGCATCCACCCTAATGTCCAAATCTAAAAATTCTACGCACTCTTTACTGATGACCGGCGTCAAACAATACACTAACCCCCCCCCCCCACCCCCCCTCACCTATTAACCCCTTGATCACCCCATCTAGACCCCCTGATCACCCCCCTGTCATTGATCACACCCCTTGTAAGGCTCCATTCAGACGTCCATATGTGTTTTGCGGATCCGTGGATTCACGGATCCGCGGATCCGATCCGCAGATTCTTAAAACACGGACACCGGCAATGTGCTTTCCGCATTTTGCAGATCCGCACATTGCCAGAACTATATAGAAAATGCTTTTTCTTGTCCGCAATTGCGGACAAGAATAGGACATGTTCTATATTTTTGCGAACGGAAGTGCAGACCCGGAGCGCGGATCCGTAATTCCGGATCCGAGCGGGACAAAGTCTGTCCCCATAGAAATGAATGGGTCCGCAATTCTGTTCCGCAAACAGAATTTCGGACGTGTGAATGGGGCATAAGGGTCCCTTATCACCGCCAGTTAGTTAGCTACTTGTTAGGTAGCTAGCGCCCAGCCCACCGCACCGCAGTCACTGATTTTGGCAGAGATTTTTTCGCTGTAAACGACAACTTTTTAAATTTTTTTATTCAAAGTTGTCAATTTACAGAGATATTTCTCTCACCCAGCATGGGTATATGTAAAAATACACCCCAAAACACATCGCCCTACTTCTCCTGAGTACGGCAATGCCACATGTGTGACACTTTTTTGCAGCCAAGATGCGCAAAGGGGCCCAAATTCCAACGAGTACCTTTTAGGAGGGCATTTTTACGCATTTTTCTTCTCACGCTTTAGGGCCCCTAAAATGCCAGGGCAGTATAAATACCCCACATGTGACCCCATTTTGGAAAGAAGACACCCCAAGGTATTCGCTGAGGGGCATAATGAGTCCATGAAAAATTAAACTTTTTGTCAAAAGTTAGCGGAAAGGGAGACTTTGTGAGAAAAAGCAATAAAAAATCAATTTCCACTAACTTGTGCCAAAAAAAAAAAATCTTCTATGAACTCGCCATGCCCCTCATGGAATACCTTGGGGTGTCTTCTTTCCAAAAAAGTGTCACACATGTGGTATCTCCGTACTCAGGAGAAGTAGGGCAATGTGTTTTGGGGTGTATTTTTACATATACCCATACTGGGTGAGAGAAATATCTCTGTAAATTGACAACTTTGAATAAAAAAATGTAAAAAGTTTTCGTTTACAGCGATATTTCTCACACGCAGCATGGGTATATGTAAAATACACCTCAAAACACATTGCCCTACTTCTCCTGAGTACGGCGATACCACATGAGTGACACTTTTTGCAGCCTGGGTGCGCAAAGGGGCCCTAAAACCAATGAGTACCTTTAGGATTTCACAGGCCATTTTTATGCATTTGGATTCTCACACTTTAGGGGCCCCTAAAATGCCAGGTGAGTATAAATACCCCACATGTGACCCCATTTTGGAAAGAAGACACCCCAAGGTATTCCGTGAGGGGCATGGTGAGTCCACAGAATTTTTATTTTTTGGCACAAGTCAGCGGAATTTCTTTTTTTTTTTTTTTTTTTTTTTTACAAAGTCTCATATTCCACTAACTTGTGACAAAAAATAAAATTTTACATGAACTCACCATACCCCACACAGAATACCTTGGGTGTCTTCTTTCCAAAATGGGGTCACATGTGGGGTATTTATACTGTCCTGGCATTTTAGGGGCCCCTAAAGCGTGAGAAGAAGTCTGGAATCCAAATGCATAAAAATGCCCTGTGAAATCCTAAAGGTACTCATTGGTTTTAGGGCCCCTTTGCGCACCCAGGCTGCAAAAAAGTGGCACACGTGTGGTATCGCCGTACTCAGGAGAAGTAGGGCAATGTGTTTTGGGGTGTATTTTTATATATACCCATACTTTGTGTGAAAAATATCTCTGTAAACGACAACTTTTAAAAATTTTTATACAAAGTTGACAATTTACAGAAATATTTCTCTCACCCAACATGGGTATATGTAAAAATACACCCCAAAACACATTGCCCTACTTCTCCTGAGTACGGCGATACCACATAAGTGAGACTTTTTTGCAGCCTGGGTGCGCAAAGTGGACCAAATTCCAACGAGTACCTTTAGGTTTTACATGGCGGCTCACAATTTAGCCCCGCCCAAAATGCCAGAACAGTAAACACACCCCACAAATGACCCCATTTCGGAAAGTAGACACCCCAAGGTATTCACTGAGGGGCATAGTGAGTCCGTCTGAGATTTTTTTTTTTGCCAGAAGTTATCAGAAATTGAAACTTTTTTTTTTTTTCTCAGAAAGTGTCATTTTCCGCTAACTTGTGAAAAAAAGAAATGATACATGAACTCACCAAGCCCCTCCGCGAATACTTTGAGGTGTCTTCTTCTAAAATGGTGTGATTTGGGGGTATTTATACTATCCTTACATTCTAGCACCTGAAGAAACATGACAGGTGCTCAGAAAGTCAGAGCTGCTTCAAAATGCCGAAATTCACTTTTTTGCACCATAGTTTGTAAACGCTATAACTTTTACCCAAACCAATAAATATACACTTATTGGACTTTTTTTTTTATCAAAGACATGTAGAACAATAAATTTAGAGAAAAATTTATATAGAAATGTAGTTTTTTAAAAAAAAATTTACAACAGAAAGTGAAAAATGTCATTTTTTTGCAAAAGTGTCGTTAAATTTGTATTAATGGCAAAAAAAGTAAAAATGTCAGCAACAATGAAATACCACCAAATGAAAGCTCTATTAGTGAGAAGAAAAGGAGGTAAAATTCATTTGGGTGGTAAGTTGCATGACGGAGCAATAATCGGTGAAAGTAGTGTAGTGCGGAATTGTAAAAAGTGGCCTGGTCATTAAGGGTGTTTAAGCTAGGGGGGCTTATGTGGTTAAACGATTTTCTTATGTAGGGGCTCATTTTTTGCGAGATGAGGTAACGGTTCTATTTTATTGGTACCATTTTGTGGGACATACACTTTTTTGATCACTTGGTGTTGCATTTTTTGTGATGTAAGGTGACAAAAATGTTTTTTTTTTACACAGTTTTTTTTTAATAGTCTTTATCATGTGATATATTTATAGAGTGGTTACGGCTGCAGTGATACCTTATATGTGTGTTTTTTTCCTTTTTTTTCTATTTTTTATTATAAAATCCGGTGAATTTTTTTTTTTTTTTTTTATTTGAAACTTTATTTTTTGCTTTTTTTAAACTTTATTTCTGTCCTACTCTGGGACTTCAACTTTTGAGGGTCTTATCCCCTCTGCAATGCAATACAATACATCTGTATTGTAATGCATTACCTGTTAGTGTATTACACAGAGTAATACATTAACAGGTTGCCTAGGAGACCAAGCCTGGCTCTGGATCTCCTCGGCCCCTATAGAAGGCAGTTTACGGTGCTGTGCAAGGCATTGGGCAGCCTATACATGGCATCGGGCCCATCGGGTCCCCACCACAGCAGCTCGGGGACTCGATGGGCTCCCTCACTTGCCAAATGTGTGCAACTGGATCTGTATATTTACAGAATCATTCTATATTTAAAATCTTCTGTCATTCTGAATCTGAAGATCAGAATAATAAACTGATGTGTAACCAGATTATAGTTGATCAGATCCTAGTAGGCCAGACAAGGCGATTCTAAATAAATGATTTTTGTGTATAACTTTTAGACTATAATAAGTCTATAATAAGATGTGTGGTTTTCTTGGCCAAAATAGTATATTAACATATGATTTACAGAGTATCCACGTAGCCAAGAAAATGACAACCGTTTCAATACAAAAGATACCATTGTCAGTCCCAGTACTATGGGTAAAAGAGAGGTAAATGTGTTGCTTCTATTTAGTTCATTATATGGCATAAACTACAATAAAAAGATAGCAACATAGTTGAATAGTTGAATTGCTGTTGGTGTCTACCCTGGATTTTGAAAAAGAATTGTGTAAAATACCACAGGGTAATTGTATAAAAAAATGGGTGTTAGGATATGTATTACACACATGAACGCATGGAACCCAGGAACATATTTTCTATGGCAAATAATGTGAAGTCGGATAATTAAAATCATGATTAATGGAAAGAAATAAGACTGATGATAGCTGTGTGGCTGTGCATTACTTAAATGTATTGTATAGGAGTTTAAAGCAAGCTTGACCATTAATAATAACATTATTTCTGGCAAGTGCACCCAATGTCTGTTTGCATGTTTAGCCTACAATTTAATATGTGTTAAAAAATTAGCTTTTGTCTCTACACAGTTGCAGCGTCCCACATATGTGTGTAAAAGGGACCCTGTAAACATCTGTCTATTCATATACTAGCTGAAGGACCCGGGTAGATTTAATCAATTTCATTTAATGTTTGTGTGTGTTGTTAAAAGATATCAACATTATCCACTATTAAAGTGACATCTTCAGCACCCCACCCCTTAACAGTGACCTTCAAAGCCCCCCGCCCCTTAACACTGACCCCCGAAAGTGCCCCGTCCCTTAAAATGGGACCTCCACAGCAGCCCACCCCTTTAACTCTGACTTTTACAGCAGCCTTCCCCTTTAACAGTGAGTTTCACAGCACACAACCCTCTTGACAGTGACTTCCACAGGGGCCCTCTTCCTTAACAGTGGCCTTTACAGCAATCTGCCCCTTAACACTGACCTCCATAGCGGACTATTCCTTTAACTGTGACCTCCATAGCAGCCTGCCCCTAGGGTGGCCAGAGGTCTAGTTTTAGGCTGGACAGTCTGGCTTTCAAACTCCATGTCCTCTATTTGGCGCAGGGCCTGGACGGGCACAGGGATGTCCGTTTGAACAGCTCACACTCAGACAGCAGCACGGTGCTGTCTGAGCGTGAGCTGCAAGGAGAAAGTCACCCTCACTCCTACTCCTGCAGCTGACAGAAGTAGAATTGTACTTCTGTCAGCTGCATAGAGGTGGCGTGGCCTAACCAGTTCAGGGTTGTGGCTTAGCGGGACCAAGAAGTTGATTTTTAACTTCATTTTTTCAATCCCTGTTGGCTGAAGAGTGGGAGTGGGCATGGTCTACCAGACAGGGGTGTGGCCTTATTAAAAGCTCACCCTAAGACAGCAGCGGTCTGGCTCACCGGGACCTAGAAGTTGATTTTTAACTTCATTTTTTCAATTCCTGTTGGCTGAGGTGAGGGAGGGGGTGTGGCCTAACCAGATCAGGGTGGTGTCCTTTTGAACAGCTCACTTTAAGACAGCAGTATTGTGCTGTCTAAATGTGAGCTGCAGGGAGAAAGTCATCGTCCCTCCCACCTCTACAGCTGATCTGAAGTTCATCGGCTGAGGAGTGGGAGGAACGTGGTCTAACTTGATCGGAGGTGTGGCTTAACAGGACCTAGGGGTGGGGTTTTAAGAATGACTTGAATGGCCACCCTACCTGCCCCCTGAACTGTGACCTCCACAGCACTCTGCCCCCTTAACAGTGTCATCCACAGAGTTGTTATAGAAACTTTAGGAAATAAGCTACTAAGTGTTATTAGGCCATGGCTTTACTTCAATAGCGATTATCCTGGTGACATATTTACTTTAAAGCTCATCTACAGCAGTGAAGAAACATGGCTGGGATGTTAGGATTATTATGGTTACCTGGAGTAAAACTATGTGTGTGGAGACGAACTGCCAGCGAGCTTCTTTTGGCTGATAAGGGTCATGTGATCAGGCTACAATTGGCTAATGCATTTTTTGGGAATATCTCAGGAATGGTACGTCCTAGGGAGCTGAGACCTGGTCTAAAAGCTTCCAGCACACCCAATGTACCTGTGTGCCAAATTTCGTGATTATAAATGCGACGGTGCGTATTCCTTTAGCGGACATACACACATAGACTCAGCTTTATATATTAGATTTATTTGCAATGTATAGTATTTCCTATTATCAGGTTGGCAATGTCATTTCACCCATTAGCTACTAGGTGATGCTTGCGCCACTCATTTAAACAGGACAGGAAGTGAATTCAGTCTAGCTCAGTGTGTTGTAGTAGTAGAGGAGAGAAGTGTGGATGAGGGAGAGAAACAGGCCAAACCAACATGTAGCTGTCCTCCTTTCCTCTGGGCTCTGATCAAGCCTGGAGAAGACAAATACAGCAACCAAGCACCAGACAATTAGTCTATGTATAAATATGCAGTGAGCCTAGTGAGGATTAGAGCTGAACCCAGCCTATGGACTTCACCAGTACAAGTGCCTGAGATTAACTCTAGAAGGTCCTGGGACATGTAAGGATAATTAGTGCGCAGAATTGTCTTTTATCCACTACACAAGTCTTCCAGGGCATAGTGGAAAATGTAGACCTTTTAGGGGAGCATCCTGGAAATAATGAAGCAGAAGACTGATGCCTGCCACGAGGGAGATTGCTCTTATTGGATAGCTCAAGATAAGCAGAAAACAGCATATTTAGTACCAGAATGCTATAGTTTGGACTTAAAATAGTTACAGAGGTCTTGCCCGTAAAATGTCACCTTAAAGGGAATTACTCGACTGACAGTTGCCTAAACCTGATAAAAGGAATACAATTGAACCTATTTCTGAGTCATCACTTACATGTCATGCCATACTAATAAACTATGTTTGTATTGGCTGCCTGAAGACAAGTTATTTAGTAAATGTTGTAATGTTTGATAACAACTGACTCCTCATCATTTCTACTACTACACTCACCATTTGAACCTTACGGTGCTGGCGTCACAAACCAGCGGCCCAGCCACCAAAAGCACCCTAAACACCACCACCATCAAGGGCACCTCAACCAACATCTGGCTGGTGTTCCCTGCAACCGAGAGTGCCCCAGAGGATTTGGTGCTGTCTTCCCCATCACTGCACCCAAGAGACAACTGAACAGTGAGTACTACTATCATTGGCAACTCATCACTAGTCGATCTGTATTTTGTTTCCATGTCCGTTCCATTTTTTTTGCAGATTGGATGAGAACCCATTCATTTCAATGGGTCTGCAAAAAATGCGGACAGCACATTGTGTGCTATCGACATCCATATGTCCGTTCCGTAATCCAGCCAAAAAAATAGAACATGTCCTATTCTAGTCCGTTTTGCGGTCAAGGATAGGCATTGTTACAATGCATCCCAAAAAAAATGAATGCCATACGGAACGTCATCCCTCTTTTTGCGGATCCGCAATTTGCAGACCGAAAAACACATGCGGTCTTAGCCTTAAAATGTATTGGTTTCGTGTAGCCAAACTTCATCTCGGCCGAAGTTGCGCAAGACTTCGGTGAATGACTGCGGTATTCCTATTTGCATATTTAAAAACATTTTAAAATAGGATTTCGAAGTGGGCTTTAGTACAGAAGTACCAGCCAGTAATGAAGCTGACTTCGGATTACTATTTTAAAATGTTTTTTAAATACGCAGATAGGAATACCATAGTAGTTCACCGAAGTTTCGCACAACACAGAGCCAATAAATTTTAATGTTGTACGGATACAGCATTAACAACAGAGTTTTTGAACAAATCAACTTTGGATCTATGATCCGAAGCTCGATTCGCTCAAGCCTAATTATGATGTTAAGACATTGTACTTTTATTTGAAACCAGGCATATCTCAGATAGATCCTGCCATTAAACATGTGTTCATCAGGAGGAAGAGCTTGTATGCCCGAAACACGTAAGCGACAGTGGTTTTAATATTTTTCTACTACGTTTTGAGTTAATAAAGGAATTTGTTTTTATTTGGGTGCCGTATCTATCCACGTTTTTCTTGCATTGTTCTGGGTTGACAGCCCAGATCGCGTGCACCATACCTACATGGAGCTGAGCTGATCCAAATTTTTTTCATCACTGTTGTGAAATGTGGTGGGCACGTAACTAATGTTGGTGCGCTCCAAGAAAGTGCAAAATAAAATGTCACTCAGCTGGCACAAAACAACAATGCTGTATGTGCAGGAATGATGACATGAGTGATCAGTCCTCCATGTACTAATGCGAGACTGGTGCATGCATAGATGATCATGGAATTCATGAAATAGGTGTTTGCCCTTGACAGTCCTCAGCATACACACACAGAAATTTGCAAAAGCCTGGTGTATTTTTTTTTTAAACAATGAAACGAATAGCGTTTTTAACACACTCTAGTATTTGGAAAAGAAAATGGGGCATAATTGGCATCCATGATTGTGTCCACATCACGCACTAGTTGCGTACCATGTCTAATCTTTGTAACACTACATTTATGTATGTAGAATAGAAAAGGATAATGAACAGGAGACAACTACAGTATAAGCTATTTACTGTAATTGATTGAAATATGCTTGGTAGGTCATGATTAAATTATTGGTCAATTCTTCAGGTCCTCTTGAACCAGTCTCTACCCCTTTTACCCTAATAAACATAGTCCTACCATTTTACAAATCGCTAGTCAGACCACACATGGAGTACTGTGTACAGTTCTGGGCTCCTGTGAACAAGGCAGACATAGCAGAGCTGGAGAGGGTTCAGAGGAGGGCAACTAAAGTTATAACTGGAATGGGGCAACTACAGTACCCTGAAAGGTTATCAAAATTAGGGTTATTCACGTTAGAAAAAAGATGACTGAGGGGAGATCTAATAACTATGTATAAATATATCAGGGGTCAGTACAGAGATCTCTCCCATCATCTATTTATCCCCAGGACTGTGACTGGGACGAGGGGAAATCCTCTGCGTCTGGAGGAAAGAAGGTTTGTACACAAACATAGTAAAGGATTCTTCACTGTAAGAGCAGTGAAACTATGGAACTCTCTGCCTGAGGAGGTGGTGATGGTGAGTACAATAAAGGAATTCAAGAGGGGACTGGATGTATTTCTGGAGTGTAATAATATTACAGGCTATAGCTACTAGAGATGGGTCGTTGATCCAGGGAGTTATTCTCATTGCCTGATTGGAGTCGGGAAGGATTTTTTTTTCCCTTAAGTGGGGAAAATTGGCTTCTGCCTCACAGTTTTTTTTTTGCCTTCCCCTGGATCAACTTGTAGGAAACAGGCAGAACTGGATGGACAAATTTCTTTTTTCGGTCTTAAATACTATGTTACTATGTTACTAAAAATTTAGAAACGAGAGTCGGATAAATAACATAACTTAAATACCAAAAGGTTAACCCTGATGAGAGAGGTCCTAGAAGCCCCAAAATTTATTATTAACCACCAAAACATCCTGGCAAATCCTCCTTGCCTCCAGCCGTAGAACACCAGCTCGGAGACACCAACTGATGGACGCCTCTCCGAACCAACCAAGTGTCCAACCACGAGAGTCCAGCCCCACCATTAAGGCTCTCCCATTCTCAAGTACCAACCCATACCACCAGCTTCGAGGACCTCCCACTGTCTCAACTGCCGCAACCTAATAGATGCCCAAACCACTAACCTAAAAGACCAACCACCCGGTCGTAACATGTTATCTCAAAATGTATATCTCTAAAATGACGCCCGTCCCACCACCTGCCCTCTCTTATAAAGCCTTAACCCCTCCCCTGGTAACACATACCTCTCACCACTAGAATTAACCCCTTTGTTTCCCCATCCCCTCACCAAAATGTAATCATGTGGGCCTCCCCTAAAGCTAAAACCCCAGTACGGCCCATTCTTGATTAAATTATTGGTCAATTCTTCGGGTCCTCTTGAACCAGTCTCTCCCCCTTTTACCCTAATAAAAACTCAGAAACCAGAGTCGGATTAAATCGGACGTTTTATTTAAAATACATAACATAAATAACATAACTTAAAAAACAATAAGTTTACCCAGAGGAGAGAGGTCCTAAAAGCCCCAAAGTTTATTATTAACATCCAAAACAACCTGGCAAATCCACCTTGCCTTCAGCCGTAAAACACCAGCTTGGAGACACCAACTGATGGACGCCTTACCGAACCAACCAATTCCCCAACCATGAGAGTCCAACCCCACCATTGAGGCCCTCCCATTCTCAAGTACCAACCCATACCACCAGCTTCGAGGACCTCCCACTGCCAACAACGTGCAACTTGACCATTTATACCCTCAAGCTTGCGCGTTCCTCCACAAAATTAACGCCCTCTCAATCCCTCCTTGCAAACCCAGGGACCAGAGGTCAATGCCCACCGCATTAAGTTGAACCCCATCCGATCTACAAAATTCTCCTTCACCCGACTCTAATTCCCAATGCCTGACCGCTACTGCCCCATTCCTGGCTACGAACTTGCTAATCGCCCTGTTGACCTTAATGCGAGCCTTATTAACGCGTTCCACTGACCACAATGAGGAACGATGTCAGACCACACCGTGATCATGGGTGGAAACATAGACCAGAATCGCAACAGGTTAAACTTAATGTCTCTAATTAACTCCCTAACTGGCTTAATCCCCAAATCATTACTTCTGACATGCAAAACTAAAATGTCAGGGGACCTATCTAAACTTGGGAACCGATGTACCCCTCTCAAAACACCTCCCTACCCAAAAATTTATGAGTGCCCAAGGATCCACACTAATGCCGAGGAACCTCCTAAAAACAGAAACAAATTAACATATCAACGCTCAAGCAATAATTTATTCCAGACTACCTAACCTCACATAAGATCACCTATCCGTCTACCTATCCTTTTAATAACATCATCACTCATCCCTAGCCTTGCTGTCTCTGTCGCAGCCCCGATCCTAAATTATGACCTGTAAAATCTTTCGGATCAATCTTCAAGCCTATCTAGCACTTCTTGAAAACCGCCACGAACTGAAACCTTGACAAAAAGACCCATCTTCATGTCTAAGAAGAGGGCTGCTTCCAAAATTCATACCCGACCTGTAATCCTTCAAACACTGCACTGGGCACAAAGAACACCCTGGAATCAAAAACAAGCTAACACTATGCCCACGTCCCTCCTTATCTGTTTTGGACACCCGAATCCTGACCAGAAAGCTATCCTGGTATATATCCACTTCCTCCCCATAAAGACCCCACACACACCGAACACTTCTGCACACCAATTCCCCCAAAAACGAAAATCGCCCAAAAAGCCAGTGAAAAAGCCAACTTAAATAAGTGTACTTCACTCACTGAACTACACACTAATTCTGCCTGCCCCCCAATTTTTTAACAACAAAGCAAACAAAACAGGCCTCCTTCTGTCCTTTGTTCGCCTACCCCTGCTCCAACCCTTCAAAAGTTGCTTTACTAAGAAAGCCTTTGTAATGTCTGGGAGACTCCTTAACTTGAAACCAAAGGCCAAATCCGCAACACTTCTATTCAACTGTGCGACAGACCAACCCTCTTCTTTAATCTGCCCCAAGAATAACAAAAGCGGGACTTTCCCCTCATCTACTCTGTCCCCCACATTTTCACACCACCGCTCCCAAAGACTCCAGGCTTTTTCATATGCTGCCCATGTACCTGCACTTAATGAGTCCTGTAGAAGGTCCTCTACGGTACCTCCAAGAGCTCCCATAAGGACTCCGGACACTCCACCCCTTTGGAATTCGCTTTTGGGGCCAGATGCAGAAAACGCTCCCACTGCGAACGAGAGAGGGCATCCACAATGTAATTAAACACCCCAGGCACATGAGCTGCCACCACCCATGGGATAAGCGATAAACAAGGCAACACCAGATGCTGCAACAACCGAACAACTGGAGGTGATGAACCAGTCAAGCCAATGATCGCCTGCACCACCCCCAGATTATCACAATGAAAACGTATCTTCCTGTTTATCGCCCCATAAAACCACGTGAGAACAATCGGAAACAGTTCTGGGAGAGCCAAATTCCGCACCCAACCCCGTAAAACCCAAGATCCCAGCCAACGATCCGTGCACAATTGCTCGTGACAATTAACCCTGAACCACCACCCCCAGCTGCATCCGAAAATAGTTCAAAATCAAAACCTAAACTCTAAAAACCCCACCCAAACTTCCAGATCTCTCCTCAATTCCCGATCCAACCTAATAAAATGATGTGGAGCTGATTCCCCTACAGTAGCCCCCTCTAACCGTCTACAAAATACCTATCCTATTGGCATAATTCGGCACGCAAAGTTCAACTTCCCTAATAAAAACTGCAGTTCACGCAGATGAATTTTAGGCGACCTCCTTGCCCGTTCAACTTCCACCAGTAAGTCACACACTTTTTCGTCAGGGAGCTGACATTTCGTTCATTCTGTATCTATCACTATACCCAAAAAACTCAATTGTGTTGAAGGACCAACTGTTTTTTCTTCCACCAATTGTACCCCAAAAACACAAAAATAGACTACAACGTGCTTAACAACAAAGAACAAACCTGCAAATCCGCCGGACCTAAGCAAAGTAAATCATCCAAGTAATGGATGATGGACAAAACAAACAACCCGCCATATCAGCCACTAGTGATGAGTGGCAGGTGCAATATTCGAATGTGTGATATTTCGCGAATATTTGGGCGAATATTCGCCATATATTCGCAAATTCGAAAATTCATTATCTCCAGCCATTATTTTCTTGTTGGCTGAAATCAGCAATTTAAAAATTTGCAATTTGCGTAATGAAAATTCGCATTACGAAAATTCGCATTCAACATTACTCCTAAGATCAAAGATATTGCAGCCTTCTCATTGGCCCACAAGTTAGAAGCAGGGAAGGATCATGTGTACTGTTTAAAAAAAAATCTCGAATGTTCGAAATTACGAATATATATCACTACATTCTAAATATTCGCGAATTCTCGAAGTGCCAATATTCGCGATAAAAATTTGTTATTCGAATATTCGTGATCAACACTATCAGCCACCACCCATTCCAGGAACTAACTAAACCCTTCAAAATAAGCACACGACAAAGAGCAACCCATTGGCAAACACCTGTCTACAAAATACCCCCCAGCAAAATACCCCCAACAACCCAGCAAGTGTAAACTGTCAGGGTTAACCGGTATGGGGCAAAAAGCCGCCTCAATGTCTGTCTTAGCTAACAAAGTACCCGGGCCCAGTTTCTGCACCCATGCCACAGCCACATCAAATGATGTATAAGCCACTGAACAAAGTTTAGGATCAATACATTCATTGACCAACACCCCTTTTGGAAAAGATAAATGGTGAATCAGCTGAAACTTGCTTGGCTCTTTCTTAGGCACTAAACCCAAGGGTGAAACCCTCAAATTGACTAATGGCGATTACGCAAACGGACCATCCATCCTACCCAAAAAAAACTCCTTTGCCAATTTTTTGGACACTACTTCCGGATGCTCTAGTGCCGAATGCAAATTTTTTCGCATGCTAACCACTGGTTTGGGATTCGATGGTATACTAAAACCCCATGTGAAACCCCTTTTTAATAACTCCGCTGCTTCTCACTTAGGGTATCTATTTAGATAACGTTTCATCCTTTCCACACGCACTGGAGTCAGACCCGCAGCAGCGTCGGTCCTTCTTTGCTTATTGCCTCTGAAGCATTGATTGGCTCCATGATTCCCGCTGCAATTCGAGCATTCGTGTTTAAATTTCCATTTTGCCCCAAACTTGCAGCTTCCTTTATTAAAAAGGAAGCACAACCCTTTTCGCCGTGCCTAAACTAACCTGACCTGACCCCCATGAATTCCCCCGAAAGGACTGGCCCTGCCTTCCCGACGCCATCACTCTTAACCATAAACCAATGTCTTTATGGTCCCACCTAATGTTAGGGCGAACCGCATTTCTCGGCTTAAACTGCTCATCGTAACGGAGCTAACCTCAACCCCCATAAACCCTGTAAGCCTCCCCTATTGCATCTAAATAGCATAAAAAGAAGGAGCAACACTCAGGTGCCTTTTCACCAATAACACTCGCCAGAATGGCAAAGACCTGTAACAAATTTGAAAAATCTATGCCACTGCTTTTCTTCCTCTTCCCTCTTACCCTCATCCTTCTTTGCCCTATCCAAATTAAAATGCTCTAGAGGAAGTAATATATATAAAAAAATATAATCAATGTATAACGGGCCTTCAAAGCATAAGTATAATACACTCTACTGACCCCTAGCTGCACAGCCTCAGTCCTCCTGCTGCTGCCTTCTCTCCCACGCCGAGCGGGCATCCCAGCCACCTCAGAGGGGGGGAGCCCACAGTTCCCCCTCCTGATCCAAGGCTGTCTGCTGGTGAGGACAGGGGGCTGCCCCCCTGCCCTGCTCTGGGCTCCTTCCACGCCAGGAGGATGCAAATCTGGGCTGGCTGCCTGCCTTCCCCCCTTTGTGGAGGATCCTGGGAGGGGCTCTCTATTCGGCGTCGAACCTTGAGGGCCTCACTAGGGCTAAGGCGCTTGGATGGGCATAACTGCAGCGGCCGTCTTACTGCTGGCTGTGGACCTGACTCACCCGCCGCCTCCCCCTGCAGCATGCCTGCCATCTGCTCCTGCAGCCACTCTGGTCCACCGGACTCCGCTGCCGCCCTCAAACTTCTGAGCATTGCATCGACGGACTCCATTGACTGCCTGCAGCTTATCTAAAAATATGCATCTCTAAAATGGCGCCCATCCCACCAACTGCCCTCTCTTATAAAGCCTTAACCCCTCCCTTGGTAACATACCCCTCTCACCACTAGAATTAACTCCTTGGATCTCCGTCCCCTTACCAAAATGCAATCATGTGGGCCTCACCTAAAGCTTAAGCCCCAGTACGGCCCATTCTGGAACACTCCCTTACTCATGGCTTGTATGGATTTCATTGCTGTCTTTATTGCAGTGTGTTTAACAAAAGTGATCAGTCGTATAATGTAAGCCAAGGTTTGTGGTTGCGTGAATTGCGACCATCTGCAAAATTTTGGCTTAGTCGTAAACAGTAGTGTTGAGCTCAAATATTCAAATAGCGAATTTTTAGCGAATATCAGCACTTCGCTAATTCGCGAATATTTCGAATATAGCGCTATAAATTCTCTATTTTGAATATTCGTTTTTTTTTTTTATTGTTATATGTTTTTCTTTCCCACTTCCCAAAAGTAGTTCTTACCTGTCCTGAGGATTCCTGGCTTTCTGGCTGCTCCAGTCAGTGCCCGTTGCTGCTTCTGCCGACTTCCGTGCTCATGGAGCGTCCCCATCACCATGGAAATGCCTCCATACTAGAATGTACTGTCAGATGTGAGAATTAAGTTGAAATCGCAATGCAATTAATATAACTTGAAGTAATCGCATTGCGATTTCAACTTAGAGCTGGGTTTCTAATGGGTGAGCTTGCTAGAATTAACGAAGTTAAAGAATATGGAATATAGCAGTGCTAAGTTGAAATCGCAATGCGATTACTTCAAGTTATATTGATCACATTGCGATTTCAACTTAGCACTGCTATATTCCATATTCGTTAACTTCGTTAATTCTAGCAAGCTGACCCATTAGAAACACAGCTCTAAGTTGAAATCGCAATGCGATTAGTATAACTTCAAGTAATTGCATTGCGATTTCAACTTAGACCTGGTTTACTATGGTTGGCTTGGTAGAATTAGCGAAGATGACGAATATGACGAATGTATTCGTCATATTCCTCAAAACGAAGATAACGAAATATTCTCCATCTTCGTTTTATCTCCATATTCGTCAACTTCGCTAATTCTAGCAATCATCTAATTGTTGACTATAGAGACAGCTGTGTTTAATTCGCTATGCGATTATATTACTTTGCTTTTTTTTTAAATAAATAGAATAATTATAATAATTATCAAGTATTATAATTATTCTATTTATTTAAAAAAAAAAAGCTAAGTAATATTATCGCAAAGTCAACTTTCCTATTTAATCGCGATAACTAGATTAATGATGAATATTTGATTTCAACAAATATGAGACGAATATTCTAGCGAATATTCGCAAATTTCGTCGAAATCGAATATGGCACCTCCCGCTCATCACTAGTAAACAGTAAATTAGCCATAATCTAAGTGTAATCCCACATAACAAGCCTAAATATAGATCGCACACCATGCATAATTTTGTGCAAAAAACAGCTTGTGACACAAATGCCACAACTACGGTATGGTCAATCTATAGTCAATTGACAAGGATAATAAATGTCCCCCTATGTGTTTAGAATCGATTTGCTCATCACTAGTTATTGATATTTGAAGGCAACCCGTTTGTTATATACACTGCTTAACTTTGAGATTGCAACACCAAGAAGGTCAAGCCCTAAGATTATACAAATTGAGAAAGTAGCAGGTGTCGCCACAGTCTGCATATGATCAAATGTTCAAGCACCTAGCTCCAACCTGTAAGCTTGTAAAGAGAACATAACAGCCAGACTGAAAGCAAGGTGTTTTAGCCACATTTTTGAAGCCACAAAAATCAGATCAAATTATGTGGGATGATTGTGCGATGCCTTCTTTTAGTCAACGTGCCAGTTTTTGTCATTTGTCGCAAACTAGGAGGGGAAGAATTCTTAAGACATCGGTTTATCACGCCAGTAGATCACACCTATGTACCTAGCCCGGGATGTCATCTCTGTTCAGCGTTGTATATCCCAGTGGTTGAGAGAGTAAGGATGAACTGGAATGACAGCAAGAGTTGCACAGAGGCGAAAGTCTGCAGGGACATATTGTCCTATTACAAGAATGGTGTGAAGTGATCCATTCTTTACCACAAATGAAATTAGATATCACATCCCAAACCTAGTGTGGCAAATGGTGTCTACACAAACCATCCAAAGTCATTTACACAGCATTGGGCTACAAGCCAGATGTTCGATTGACCCTATGCCACCTCTCTCAAAGGCTATCGTGGTGTACAACAAAACAGCAATGGAGGCCATAGTAGTTCAGTTATGACTGCTGCTTTTGTCTCGGATGCAATAATAGTTGAATATTGGTCTGGAGAGCACGTGGGCAACGACATGAAGAAACCTTCGAAAGGGAACGTCACACTGGTCTTACAACTGGCATAATGCTGAGGGGTAGCATAATGTAGAGTAACCAGACCCTTTTAGTCTCTGTTTCAGGCACAGTTATAGCTTGAGGTTACATTGATTTGCTCATGGAACTAGTGGTACAACCATTTCTCCAAAGTGCCCCTGAAGTCGTTTTTCAACAGAACAACACCAGGCCACATGTGAACTTGTTTGCCTTCAAGCACATCTGGAAAGTGCAGTGTGTCGCAGGGAGGAGAGCAGAAGGGGAGGATAGCCGTGTAGTGATGGGAAGTGCGCACCATTTCTTCCCTTCAGGCACACTCTAATTCTGGGTTTTCTAAATGTTTTTAAATACGCAGATAGGAATACCGGAGTCATTCATCGAAATCTTGCACAATTTCGGTTGAGACAAAGTTTTGTTTTGCGGAGCCCATACATTTTAATGCTTTACGGAAACAGTATTAACACCGTAGTTTTTGAATAAATTAACTTCGATTCTATCATCCGAGGCTCAATTCTCTCAAGCCTAGCTACAAACATAAGCAGCCCTGGAAATGCAGCCACTGTATCTACAATTTAGCATCAGCATCTGATAATTACTTAGTAGTTACTAAGGTGACAGAAACTCTAATATTCTAGTAGAAATGTTTTGAAAGGAAGTAGCTCAAAAGTTATAATTTATCTGACAAATATTTTGATCAAATAGAAGAATGTCATTTAAAGCTGAAAATGGATATCAATAGTAAATGGAAAAAAAAAATGTTCAATGCACTGTACATTGATTTCCAACTTCACTCAAGACAAGATGCCAGTGTCCTGCGGTGGAGTATGTACACACGTAGGATTGCGATATGTCACTGGCACTACCACATCGGATGCCAGTGCGCCAATACAGACACATTTAATGCACCGAATTGATACACACCAGAAATTGCTGGTCACTGAACTGGCCAATGTTACTAATCTGCCAGCTCAGGGATATAGAGTACCAGCAAAAAACTGCCCGGGTCAGTGCAGATGCGGTACCCTGCCCTATCGGGTCACCAGGTATCAGATAGTGTGTGATAAGATTACTGTGATCTGAGAGGATCTGCAGGAGCACCCTCGAAGACTGGTGTATGTAACAGAATTGCACAGTCAGCTCTAGCAGATCTATGAGCAATGGGTAAAATGCCCTCATGAATCGATGATCTGTGGAGCTGACTCAGGGGCACCCTATACTTGTTGTAGACGTGCCCTACATGGACCTAACTCAAGCTCGATGCGTTTCTATGTTATCTGTAATAACATTTCATCAGGAGCTATTGAGATAGAGAACGCCGCACACCTCCGGTCAGAGGGCCGGCATTGAATAACACGTGCAGCTCAGATGGGAGCCTCGGCGCTATTGTGGCAAGACAAGATGCTTTCTAAAGTGGTTGTCAACTGTATTCTTACCTATCCAAGTATTAAACACCACTGTGTTGATACCTGTTACAGTAGGTCCAAAATTCTGTGTTGTTTAATTAATTTATGGCAGCTTTAAATCAGTTTTTCTAATACAGAGCTCCAAATCTTCCACATAGACATGGATTTAACTAATTGACTACTGCTGCACCACTATATACATTGTGGTGGTAGACAACAGTAACCCGCCGTATAACAGCAGCGGGTTACATTATGATCTGCTGGTACTCCCTGGAACTTCAGATCTCTGTGACCGCGCTGTTACTAGACAGCTTCGGTCAAAATGAAGACCATAAAATCAATACATTTTCATTGTAAAAAAACATTTCCCGAACTCGGGTTCAGTTCCAAGTGGTAAATTTGGCTCATTGGAGTCAATACATTCTAATACTGTACGGAGCTCCTGCTCTGTAAAGTATTGGAGAAAAGTTTGATGCAAATCGACATCGAATGTTTCATCCAAAGTCGATTCGCTCATCCCTACTTTCATTCTATAACGACATATACATTTTTGGTTGTTTTCATTAAAAAAAATAGTGTTACTTTTAACAATAGTATAGCAGTCTTTTGTGTGTGACTGGTATTTTCTTTCATAAAATATTGTTAGCTTTGTTAGCATACAGCAGTCTTTTGCATATACTATATAATCATAAACATGTCTTTTCTTTTTACATAACAAAAGAAAAACAATCTTTTGAGCATGTTTTATCTGAAATTTTCCCAGATTTTCCCACTTCTACAAACCTGCAAGTTTTGCTTGTGCCTGGCCCAGGAGTGTTTCCTCTGTGCACTCTTTTCAAGTGTGGTGACCATATAACTTATCTGGGGTTTCGGATTTACATACCACATTTCTTTTTTTTCTTTTAATTATTTGTACGTATGCCTAGGATAAATGGCAAAATCCTATCAAATTCCATTACATTCAAAAACATTTTTTAATATCTAGTAAGTCAAAGAAATAAATAAATTAAAAGAAAAATCCTCCAAATCATTCTTAAGTAAAAGCACTTGCAAAGAGAGGAGCACCGATAACCAGATCCTGCAAATCTATCTTGATATATTAACTGTCTAGTCTGTCAAAACTATATAATCCGGCTAGATAGTTTGCAAATGAAAATCTGGATTTTTGGTTCCATATCATAAATCCTGCAATCTCCTGAATAATTTTGAAGGTTGCAAATATAAAATTGCATTTTACCTTTTGATGTCTCAGATTTGACATCCGACATACTGAAAATGGTTTGTCAGGTTTCAGATTTGTGTTCACATTTTTAGAAAATCATTGTAGAAGAGTCTTATCTGTTCATCTCTAATGCTCGGAGTCCTGATAAAAAACGAATTTTGCCTACCTCTGTCTAGTGACTCAGTTTTTATACCAAAAACATATGCAAGGGATAGGTAACTTATTTTAAATTAGCAAGTGACATCTAGAGATGAGCGAATTTTTCAAAAGTTGGATTTGCTCGTTTGCTGAATTTTTGGAAAAAAATTAGATTCAATACGAATTTATTTGCAGTGAATCACATTAAAAACTGATACTTCCTGGCTTCTGAGAGCCTTTATAGTGGGGTAGAACATTGTACCTTGCATTAACACGCATATTGAGTCTGCTGTGGTAGTGAAATAATACTGTGAGTCACTATGACTGGCGTCGCTCTTAGAATTACAGCACCCTTCACTTATTTGGGCAGTCACGGACCAATACTGACCAAATAACTCAAGTACGAACTCAGCTTTACAGGTCGATGTTAGCACCAAACAGAAGCGCACTACTAGGAGTGTTTAAACTAGGGACTGGGGGGGAGGGTACTTACGTTATAGGGGGGAAAGATAGTGCAGATAGATACCGGGGGCAAGGTAGTGGGACTGGGGGAGGAATGGAAGGGAGGACTAAAACAGTTCAGAAGGAAAGGTGTAGGGTTAAAAATATACAAAAACCTCTTAATTGTATGTACACTAAGCCAGAAGCCTGACTAACAAAACTGGGGAACTGGAATTACTGATGTGTGAGGAGGACTATGATATAGTGGGAATAACTGTGGCATGGCTGGATGACAGCTATGACTGGGCAGTTAATGTAGAGGGTTACAGTCTGTTTAGAAAGGATCGTCAAAACCGGAGAGGGGGAGGGGTCTGCCTTTATGTAAAGTCCTATCTAAAGCCCACAGTCCAAGAAGATATAAATGAGGGACATGAACATGTGGAGTCACTGTGGGTAGAGATACATGGAGCCAAAAACAATAATAAATTACTAATAGGAGTTTAATATAAACCACCTAATATACCAGAGTCCACAGAAAATCTATTACTAAATGAGATAGATAAGGCTGCAAATCATAATGAAGTCGTTATTATGGGGGACTTCAACTACCCAGATATAGACTGGGAAACTGAAAGCTGTACATCGCATAAAGGAAACAGGTTCTTGGCAATAACCAAAGACAATTACCGTTCCCAACTGGTTCAGGACCCGACTAGAGGGATGGCCATACTGGACTTAGTATTAACCAATAGACCTGACAGAACAACAGATGTGAAAATTGGGGGACACCTGGGAAATAGTGACCATAAAGTAATTACCTTCCAATTATCATTCAAAAGAGCATTTCTACAGGGAGGAACAAAAATACCAAACTTTAAAAAAGCTAAATTTAGCCAACTAAGCGAGGCCATAGGCCTAACTAACTGGGACAAAGTCCTCAAAAACAAAAATACTGCCACAAAATCGGAGATCTTTAAAAGCATCCTAAATTCTCATTGGGAGAGGTACATACCGTATGGGAATAAAAGCTTAAGGAACAAAAAGGAACCAATGTAGATAAATAGAAATGTAAAGAAAGCAATAAATGACAAAAAGAAAGCATATAAATCACTAAAACAGGAGGGTAGCTAGGAAGCACTGAAAAACTATAAGGAAAAAAATAGAGCATGTAAAAAACAAATAAAAGCGGCCAAACTAGAGACCGAGAGATTAATTGCCAAAGAGAGTAAAACTAACCCTAAAATTTTATTCAATTATATAAATGTTAAAAAGTATAAATCTGAAGTTGTCAATCCTTTAAAGAGTAATGAAGGAGAGTTGCAGAAAGCAATGAGGAGAAAGCAAAGCTGTTAAATACTTTTTTCTCCAATGCATTCACTTAGGAAAATAAACTGTCAGATGAAATGCTGAATGTAAAAATAAAACCCCCATTAATAGTGTCCTGTTTGACCCAAGAAGAAGTACAACAGCGACTTAAAAAGATTAAAATAGACAAATTGCCAGGACCGGATGGCATGCACCCCCGTATCCTAAGGGAATTAAGTAATGTCATGGCCAGACCCTTATTTCCGATATTTGCGAACTCTATACTGCATTGGCGTATAGCAAATGTGGTGCCAATATTCAAAAAGGGTCCAAAAACAGAGCCCGGAAATCATAGGCCTGTAAATTTAACATCTGTTGTGGGGAAACTGTTTGAAGGTTTTCTGAGAGACGCTATCTTAGAGGATCTCAATAGAAATAAGCAAATAACTCCATATCAGCATGGCTTCATGAGCGATCAGTCATGCCAAACGAATTTAATCAGTTTCTATGAGGAGGTAAGTTCTAGACTTGACAGCGGCAAATCAATGGATGTTGTATATCTGGACTTCTCCAAAGCATTTGACACTGTACCACATAAAAGGTTAGTATATAAAATGAGGATGGGAGAAAATGTCTGTAAGTGGGTAAGTAACTGGCTGAGTGACAGAAAACAGAAGGTGGTTATTAACGGTACACACTCAGATTGGGCAACTGTCAATAGTGGGGTACCTCAGGGGTCAGTACTTGGCCCTATTCTTTTCAATATATTTATTAACCCTTTCATGACCAAGGTTCATTGATGCCCCAGTGTCCAGGTCAAAATTTACAAATCTGACATGTGTCTTTTTATGTGGTAATAACTTTGGAACGCTTTTACTTATCCAAGCCATTCTGAGATTGTTTTCTCGTGACACATTGTACTTCATTATAGTCATAAATTTTAGCCAATATATTTCACCTTTAGTTATGAAAAAATCCCATATTTACCAAAAATTTAGAAAAATTAGCAATTTTCAAAATTTCTATTTCTCTGCTTTTAAAACAGAAAGTGATAACTCATAAAATATTTATTACGTAACATTCCCCATATGTCTACTTTATATTGGCATCATTTTGTAAATGTCATTTTATTGTTTTAGGACGTTAGAAGGCTTAGAAGTTTAGAAGCAATTCTTAGAATTTTTAAGACAATTTCTAAAACCCACTTTTTAAGGACCAGTTCAGGTCTGAAGTCACTTTGTGGTGCCTACATAGTGGAAACCCCCCATAAATGACCCCATTGTAGAAACTACACCCCTCAAGTTACTCAAAACTGATTTTACAAAATTTGTTATCCCTTTAGGTGTTTCACAAGAAATAAAGGAAAATGGAGATGAAATTTCTAAATTTAACTTTTTGGCAGATTTTCCATTTTAATCCATTTTTTTCTTAAACACATTGAGGGTTAACAGCCAAACAAAACTCAATATTTATTGCCCTAATTCTGCAGTTTACAGGAACACCCCACATGTGGTCGTAAACTGATAAAAGGGCAGACGGCAAGGCACAGAAAGAAAGGAGCGCCATATGGTTTTTAGAAGGCAGATTTTTGCTGGACTGATTTTTAGATGACATGTCCCATTTGAAGCCCCCCCCCCGATGCACCTTACAGTAAAAACTCCCAAAAATTAACCACATTTTGTAAACTAGGGGAAAAGGTGCCAGTTTTATTGGTACTGTTTTGGGGTACATATGATTTTTAATTTCGCTATATTACGGTTTTTGTGAGGCAAGGCAACCAAAAAAGGGCTGTTTTGGCACTGTTTTTATTTTTTATTTTTTACAAGATTCATCTGACAGGGTAGATCATGTGATATTTTTATAGAGCAGGTCCTTTCGGACGCGGCGATAACTAATATGTATACCTTTTTTTATTTATTTAGGTTTTACACAATAATATCATTTTTGAAACAAAAAAATTATGTTTTAGTGTCTCCATAGTCTGAGAGCCATAGTTTTTTCAGTTTTTAGGAGATTGACTCAGGTTGGGTATCATTTTTGTGGGACAAGGTGACGGTTAGATTGGCACTATTTTGGGGGTCATATGACTTTTTGATCACTTGCGATTACACATTTTGTGATGTAAGGTGACAAAAAAATGGCTTTTTGACAAAGTTTTTATTTAATTTTTTTTACAGGGTTCACTTGAGGGGTTAGGTCATGTGGTATTTTTATAGAGCAGGGCCTTACGGACGCAGTGATACATAATATGTATATCTTTTTTATTTTATTTAGGTTTTACACAATAATATGATTTTTGAAACAAAAAAAATCATGTTTTAGTGTCTCCATAGTCTGAGAGCCATCGTTTTTTTCAGTTTTTAGGCGATTATCTCAGGTTGGGTATCATTTTTGCAGGACGAGGTGACGGTTAGATTGGCACTATTTTGGAGGTCATATGACTTTTTGATCGCTTGCTATTACACTTTTTGTGATGTAAGGTGACAAAAAATGGCTTTTTTGACAAAGTTTTTATTTAATTTTTTTACAGGGTTCACTTGAGGGGTTAGGTCATGTGGTATTTTTATAGAGCAGGGCCTTACGGACGCGGTGATACCTAATATGTATATCTTTTTTTATTTATTTAGGTTTTACACAATAATATGATTTTTGAAACAAAAAAAATCATGTTTTAGTGTCTCCATAGTCTGAGAGCCATAGTTTTTTCAGTTTTTAGGCGATTATCTCAGGTTGGGTATCATTTTTGCAGGACGAGGTGACGGTTAGATTGGCACTATTTTGGGGGTCATATGACTTTTTGATCGCATGCTATTACACATTTTGTGATGTAAGGTGACAAAAAATGGCTTTTTCGACAAAGTTTTTATTTAATTTTTTTTACAGGGTTCACTTGAGGGGTTAGGTCATGTGGTATTTTTATAGAGCAGGTTCTTACGGACGCAGAGATACCTAATATGTTTACTTTTAAAAAAAAAATTACATTTAACACAAAAAAGCATTTTTGAAACAAAAAAAATCATGTTTTAGTTTAATAGCCATAGTTTTTTTATTTTATGGGCGATTGTTTTAGGTAGGGCCTCATTTTTTGCAAGATAAGGTGACGGTTTTATTGGTACTATTTTGGGGGGTATATGCCTTTTTGATCACTTTGAGTTGGAATTTTTGTGATGTAAGGTGACAAAAAAATTGCATTTTTAACATGGTTTTTATTTTTTATTTTTGATGGTGTTTACCTAAGGGGTTGGGTCATGTGATATTTTAATAGAGCTGTTTTTTACGGATGTGGCGATACCAATTATGTTTAGTTTTTATTTTATTTTATTTTTTTATGACATGGATTTGGGAAAATATTATTTTTATTTTATTTTTTTTTTTTATTTTTTTTTTTACTTTATTCACTTTTTTTTTTACACTTTTTTTGACTTATCAAGACCCATCTGGATCCTGAAGATCCAGTGGGCTTGATCACTGTACAGTGCATTTGCAATAGTCATCTATTGCAATGCACTGTATACTCATTCACACTAAGGCTGATGAGACCTCAGGGTCTCATCAACCTTAAACAACTTGGCAACCAGAACGCCTTTGTAAGGCGTCTGGTTGCCATGACAACGATCGCACCGCTGCTATCGCACCAGCAGCGGTGCGATCACACTGAGAGGGAGCTCTCTCCCTCCTAACCCCATGGATGCCGCGGGCGGCTGCTGACCGCGGCATCTATGGGGTTAAATGCCCCAGATCGGTGCCAGCACTGATCTGGGGCATAGCAGAAGAGTGTTAGCTGTGTGTTACAGCTAACACTCGCTGCAGATTACACACGGCAGCAGAGGAGGATCGGAGCAGAAGGGGGAGGGAGGGGAGCCACGTGGTGGAGGAGGAGGAGGGAGGAACGGGGGCAGCAGGACATATGTCCGCACGGGGGGGGGGACTACATATATATATATGTATTTAATTTTAATGGCACTAAGAGGGGGCACTAAGGGGGGCACTAAGGGGGGCACTAGGAGGGGGCACTTTACAAGGTTTCAGGCTGCGATCTCCAGAGTGGAGATCGCAGTCTGAAACCGGCATTTTCACAGTACAGCGCTCCGATTGGTTAGTCTGCACAGACTAACCAATCGGATCGATGCTCTGCAAGGGACCCCTCTGATGGGTCCCTTGCAGACATGCCCCTGCTCTGAGCTGTCCGTGAGCAGGGAGAAAAGCTTTAATCCAAGCGCTTTGCAGCGCCTGGATTAATGCACCACCATGACGTTTATACACGTCCTAGCTGCACGGGGTATGTGCAGCTAGGATGTATATAGCCGTATGGTGGTCGTGAAAGGGTTAATGATCTTGTAGAAGGCTTGCATAGTACAATATCAATTTTTGCAGATGACACTAAACTGTGTAAAGTAATTAACACTGATGAGGACAATATACTGCTACAGAGGGATCTGGATACATTGGAGGCTTTGGCAGAGAAGTGGCAGATGAGGTTTAACACTGACAAGTGTAAAATTATGCACATGGGAAGGAATAATGCAAGTCACCCGTATATACTAAATGGTAAAACACTCGGTAACACTGACATGGAAAAGGATCTAGGAATTTTAATAAACAGCAAACTAAGCTGCAAAAACCAGTGTCAGGCAGCTGCCACAAAGGCCAATATGATAATGGGTTGCATCAAAAGGGGCATAGACGCCCGTGATGAGAACATAGTCCTACCACTTTACAAATCGCTAGTCAGACCACACATGGAGTTCTGTGTACAGTTCTGGGCTCCTGTGAACAAGGCGGACATAGCAGAGCTGGACATAGTTCAGAGGAGGGTAACTAAAGTAATAACTGGAATGGGGCAACTACAGTACCCTGAAAAGTTATCAAAATTAGTGTTATTTACTTTAGAAAAAGACGACTTAGGGGAGATGTAATAACTATGTATAAATATATCAGGGGTCAGTACAGAGATCTCTCACATCATCTATTTATCCCCAGGACTGTCATTGTGACGAGGGGACATTCTCTGCGTCTGAAAGAAAGAAGGTTTGTACACAAACATAGAAGAGGATTCTTTACAGTAAGGGCAGTGAGACTATGGAACTCTCTGCCTGAGGAGAGGGTGATGGTGAGTACAATAAAGGAATTCAAGAGGGGCCTGGACGTATTCCTGGAGTGTAATAATATTACAGGCTATAGCTACGAGCGATGGGTCGTTGATCCAGGGAGTACTTCTTTCCTATGGATCAACTAGCAGGATGACAGGCCGAACTGGATGGACAGATGTCTTTTTTTGGCCTTATGTACTATGTTACTATGTTACTTTTACACCGTTGTCAGCTGATTCCACATAGATGTCTACTTAGATAGCACCCTGACAGAAAGGAAGAGGGTGTCAGAAGTAAGTTTGTGTTGAAGTCATTGATTATTTTGCCCTTCCTCTGATTCGTCAGAACTAGAGATGAGCAAACCCGAACCGTATAGTTCGGGATCGTACCGAATTTTGGGGTGTTCGGGACATGGACCCGGACCCGAACATTTTCAAAAAAGCCAATCAGCTAGCATTTTACTTCTTGCCCTAAGAAGCCATCACAGCCATGCCTACTAATGGCATGGCTGTGATTGGCCAAGTGCAGCATGTGACCCAGCCTCTATTTAAGCTGGAGTCACATAACGCCGCATGTCACACTGCTCTGATTAGTGTAGAGAGAGGACGCAGCTTCTGTGAGGGTGAGATTAGGCAGGGAAAAGTCATTAAAAACACCTAATGAAGTGATCGATCTACAGCTGTGAATCATTTAACTTCTGCTAGTTAATTGCTCACTGGTTTTAAGGCTGCACAGAGCGTTTTTTTGTCACTTTGATCGGCGGCTTTTTGTGTCTTGTGGTGCACCAGCACAAGCTGCCAACAAGTCCAGCAATCCATCAATACTAGTTTTTTTTTTTGCTATATCCTACATCAGGGGCTTGGCTGTGCATATTGTCACCCCTAGAAACTCAGGGTAGAAATTTCTATATTTTATTAAGGGGTTAAATTCAATTGCCAAAATAGCAATCCCCTAAATCTGGTGTTCCAGACAATTTCCCTAGTGTCCGTCAAAGGATATATTATTTTCTGGGGTGAAAGTCAGTAGCAAAAATAGAAATACAGTAAATCTGGTGTTCCAGCTGTTGCAGGCCTAGTTTAAATCTGTCCGTATAAGGGTATATATTTTTCTGGGGTGAAATTTAATTGCCAACATAACAATAACCTGAATCTGGTGTTCCAGCTGTTGCAGGCCTAGTTTAAATCTGTCCGTAAAAGGGTATATTTTTTTCTGGGGTGAAATATAATTGCCAAATTAGCAATACCCTGAATCTGGTGTTCCAGCTGTGACTGGACAATTTCCCTAGTGTCCGTCAAAGGATATATTATTTTCTGGGGTGAAATACAGTTGCAAAAATACAAATACCGTAAATCTGGTGTTCCAGCTGTGGCTGGACAAGTTTAATAGTGTCCGACAAAGGTTATATTTTTTTCTGGGGTAAAATTCAATTGCGAAAATAGCAATACCATAAATCAGTGGTTTCAGCTGTGGCTGGCCAAGTTTAATAGTGTCCGTCACAGTATAGATTTTGTTCTGGGGTGAAATTTAATTGCCAAAATAGCAATACCCTGAATCTGATGTTCCAGCTGTGACTGGACAATTTCCCTAGTGTCCGTCAAAGTATATATTATTTTCTGGGGTGAAATACAGTTGCAAAAATAGAAATACAGTAAATCTGGTGTTCTAGCTATGGCTGGACAAGTAGTTTACTAGTATCCGTCAAAGGATATATTTTGTTCTGGGGTGAAATTCAATTGCCGAAATAGCAATACCCAAAATCTGGTGTTCCAGCTGTTGCAGGCCAAGTGTAAATCTGTCCGTAAAAGGGTATATTACACTCAGCGTGCATCTCCAAGTATATTTCTTTCCGTTAAAGGGTATATTACAGTAAGTGTTAAAATACAGCATAATCTTCTACATTTGCACACACTGTTTTGCATCTCTAAGTGTATTTCTTTCCGTTAAAGGGTATATTACACAAAGTTTTAAAATACAAGTGCTGAAAGCACAATCCTATAAATTTTTTCACACACTCCTGTGCATCTCCAAGTGTAAATCTGTCGGTAAAAGGATACCTTTCATCCAGGGCCTAAATACTAGGCCTACAATTGATATTCCCTTAAATCTGTGGTTACTGCTGTGTCTGGATTAGTGTAATACGTTACATAAATAGATAGCAAGATAGTATTAGGTGCCTGTAAAAAAGGCCTGAATTTGAATTCAATACATTGGGCCAAATATTTTTTTTCTTATTGTGGTGAACGGTAACAATGAGGAAAACATCTAGTAAGGTGGTGCGTGGCTGGGGGGAAATGGAGGACGATGACAATACACCTCCCACAGAGGACAGCTTGTCCTTACCTCTGGGCAGCCTGGCACACATGAGCGACTACATGCTGCAGTGCCTGTGCAACTACAGCAGAGTTGCCCACATTTTAACGTGTGCGGACTACTGGGTTGCCACCCTGCTGGATCCCCGGTACAAAGACAATGTGCCCACCTTACTTTCTGCACTGGAGCTTGATAGGAAGATGCGCGAGTACAAGCACATGTTGGTAGACGCGCTACTGAGACCATTCCCAAATGTTACAGGGGAACAAATGGAAGCCCAAGGCGAAGGCAGAGGAGGAGCAAGAGGTCGCCAACACAGCTGTGTCACGGCCAGCTCCTCTGAGGCCAGGGTTAGCATGGCAGAGATGTGGAAAAGTTTTGTCACCAAGCCACAGCTAACTGCACCACCACCTGATACGGAACGTGTTAGCAGGAGGCAACATTTCAATAACATTGTGGAACAGTACGTGTGCACACCCCTCCACGTACTGACTAATGGTTCGGCCCCATTCAACTTCTGGGTCTCCAAATTGTCCACGTGGCCAGAGCTAGCCTTTTATGCCTTGGAGGTGCTGGCCTGCCCGGCGGCCAGCGTTTTGTCTGAACGTGTATTCAGCATGGCGGGTGGCGTCATTACTGACAAACACAGCCGCCTGTCCACAGCCAACGTGGACAAGCTGACGTTCATAAAAATGAACCAGGCATGGATCCCACAGGACCTGTCCATCCCTTGTGCAGAATAGACATTTATAACTACCTCCCCTTAACCACATATTATTGAATCCTCATTTTTTTAACTTTACCATGATCTTGCGGTGCAACCCAAAGTTGAATGAACCTCTCCTCTGTCTCGGTGCTGGGGCCGAAATAACTGAAAGTGGCCTTTTCCAGTGGTGGGTGATATGATGATGTATTCCTTGCTGTGTGACCTCTCTCTCCTCAATCTGGGTGCCAGGGTCCTAAATTTCTGAAAGTTGCCTTGTCCATTGGTGGGTGACATGAAGCCTGATTCTCTGCTTTAGGACTTCTCTCCTCTGTCTGGGTGCTGAGGCCTAAATAACTAAAAGTGGCCTTCTCCGTTGGTGGGTGACATGATGCCTCTTTTGCTGCTATGGGACCTCCCTCCTCTGTCTGGGTGTCAGGGGCCTAACTTTCACCTACTTGCTTGCTGTCTTGGTGGCAGACATTCACCTCTTTTTACTGTCTAATGACCGCCCCATTGTCTGGGTGTCAGTGGCCTAAATTTCACGTACTTGCGTGCTGTCTGGGTGAGAGACATTAAACTCTTTTTACTGTCAAATGACCTCTCTTCTGTCTGGGTGTCAGGGGCCTACATAAATGATAATGACCTATTCCATTGCAGGTTGACCTGAGGCCTGTTTTGCTGTTTCGGGACCGCTCTCCTCTTTGCGGGTGCCATGGCTCTGAGTCTTTAATGAGGCCTGTGGCACTGCAGGCAGACATGAATCCTTTTTGGCTGTGATGAGAACTTCAACTCCCATAGCATTCCCACCTGATGCCACCCCCACCTCCTATTCCACCTCCCCCTCCAAGTTGCCTATTGATATTGGTTAATTTTTATTTAATTTATTTTATTTTCAGTCATTTCCCTATCCACATTTGTTTGCAGGGGATTTACCTACATTTTGCTGCCTTTTGCAGCCCTCTAGCCCTTTCCTGGGCTATTTTACAGCCTTTTTAGTACCCAAAAGTTCAGGTCCCCATTGACTTCAATGGGGTTCGGGTTCGGGATGAAGTTCGGGTGAAGTTCGGGTCGAGTTCGGATCCCGAACCCGAACATTTTCGGGAAGTTCGGCCGAACTTTTCGAACCCAAACATCCAGGTGTTCGCTCAACTCTAGTCAAAACAATAACCCCCAAAAAACAGATCCTGTCTGTTGAGCATCTGCCTTCACTCGGTCAGCACTTGGTCAGTAATTCATCAGTATTGCCAATGCCAAAAAAACAGGAGTGTATCCAAAACAAAGATGGCACTTGAATGAGGAGTCTGAAGGTGGTGGCAGCATCAGGAGGAGGCCACAGAGTGGCACAATGACAGTGTGGAGGGGGCGGCAGCATGAGGAGGCCACAAAGCAACACAATGACAGAGTGTGGAGGTGGCAGCAGCATCAGGAAGTCACAGAGTGGCACAATGACAGAGTGTGGAGGTGGCATCAGCATCATCAGAAGGCCATAGGGTGGCACAATGACAGAGTGTGGAGGTGATGGCATCAGCATCAGGAGGAGGCCACAGTGTGGCACAATGCCAGTATGGAGGTGGCTGCAGCAGCATCAGGAGACCACTGAGTGGCAAGATAACATAGTGTGGAGGTGGCAGCAGCATCAGGATACCACAGAGTGACACAGTGACAGAGTGGGGAGGTGGGTGGTAATACCAGTACCAGCTGAAGATGGTGGGTTAAAGAAGCAGTACTTGGCATCAGATGTGTGGCAGCATCAGAATAGTAGTTGAGGCAGGTAGCCAGAAGAAACCGGTCTCTTTTATCAAGGTTTGGGTGAGGCAGCTGGATGATCTAATCTGATTCATCAGGCATTGGGGAGTGGAAATCCTGGCTGATCCTTCGCCTGATTCATCTTGACAAAGGTCATTTTCTCCACATTTTGGATGGCCAGGCGAGTTCTTCTTGGGGTAACTATGGCCCCCGCTGCACTAAACACCCGCTCTGATGCCACACTACTGGCCGGGTAGGACAGCTTTTCCAGGGCAAACTCTGCTAGTGTGTATACTAATACACACCAAAAAGGGCTGTAATTTTCTTACTTCAGCACACAACAGCTAATAAGCCTCTTTTCTTTTTCCCCACTAATACATACCAAAAAGGACTGTAGAACATATTTTTGCCACTGCCACTAATACACGAAAAAAAGGGCTTTAGAACATATAACTGCACCGCTGAATGGCAAATAGGCCCTTATATTTCTCCACTCATACACGACACAAAAGGCTTTAGAATATCTAACTGCACTACTGATTGGCAAATATATTTTTCTTTTTTCCACTTATACACGACAAAAAAAGGCTTTAAAATATATAACTGCACTGCTGAAAAGCAAATATATATATTTTTTTACACTAATATATGACAAAAAGGGCTCTAGAACATATAACTGCACAGCTGAATGGCAAATAGGCCCTTATTTTTGTCCACTTTTACACGACACAAAAGGCTTTGGAATATATAACTGCACCGCTGAACGGCAAATATACTGTATTTTTCTTTTTCCACTTATACACAACACAAAAGGCTTTAGAATATAAAACTGCACCGCTGAACGGCAAATACATTTTTCTTTTTTCCACTTATACAGGCCACAAAAAGCGTAAGAACATATAACTGCACCGCTGAACGGCAAATATATTTTTCTTTTGCTACTAATACACGACAAAAAGGGCTGTAATTTTCTCACTTCACCACACAAAGGCTAATAAGCCCCTTTTCCCACTAATACAAGCCAACAAGTGCTTTAGAACATATAACTGCATCGCACAAGGGCAAATAGGACATAGAAATATTTCCCTGTAATAAACCCTGTTAATGCCTGTATCAAACAACACCTGCACCCTAATAAGACAGGTTTGGTGGAATTACAAAGCTGTATAATGGCAATTTGGGTCCCCAGTCAGTACAGCAAGGTGTAAAATAGGATTGTTCCTATTAGGCCTCATGCACACGACCGTTGATTGTTTCCGTGTCCGTTGCTCCGTTTTTCGTGATTTTCTGCGGACCCATTGGTTTTCAATGGGTCCGTGGAAACCTCGGCAAATGCACCGTTTGTCCTCCGTGTCCGTGGTCCGTGATTCCAGTCCGTCAAAAAAATATAACCTGTCCTATTCTTGTCCGTGAAAAACGGTTCACGGACCCATTCAAGTCAATGGGTCCGTGAAAAATGCGGATGGCCATCCGTGTGTCATCCGTGTTCCGTGTCCGTTTTTTTTGCGGATCCCTTGGCAGGCACTTGGGAAACATTGTCAGCCTGTCTTTTGGTAAAATATTTTGGGTCATGTCCGCTAAAAAAACGGAAGACACACGGAAGCACAACGGAAGGCAAAAACGGACACGGATCACTGAACAACGGAACCCCTTTTTGCGGACAGCATAAAAAAACGGTCGTGTGCATGAGGCCTTACCCAGGCTGTAACCGCCTTTTCTGAACCCTGTTCAACATAAATGCTGTAGAATGATTCCTCCCTATCCTTTCCCAAAACCTTGAATAAGCTTTTCCTGCACTTGTAAATCGTTTTTTTTTTTTAGCACAATGACATTTTTTCTAACACTGTCCCTAGTGGCTGCTGACGTCTCTCCCGGCACTAAGTACACTGGTAAATGGCAGAATACAAGATGGCTAAGGCTATTTATAGGGCTGTGACATTACAGGGCTGGTTGGCTGCTGATTGGCTGTATGCATGGCATTATGGATGATCCCGCCTTCCCAGAGTTCCTTGCTCCATGTGATTCATTACCACGAAACATGAGTAAATTTGGAGTCGGTGCAAATCAAATTTTTCCTGAAATTCGGATCGAATTTCTCTTCGTCAGCTTTGATACACTCATCTCTAGTGACATCCATCGATCACTTGACCAGGAGACCCATATCCACTGTTTCCACTAAGCGCTTCTCTCTGGAAATCATGAGCTGAATATTCCACATGCAGTTGACAGGTTATAGAATGGAGAGTATAACTTTTTATTTTAATACCTTCACATGCTTTTAACAATTATTTTTCTTACTCGGACAACCACTTTAAATGTGATAATTTTCTGATATACATTCTGTTTGTGAGTTAATATTTTTTTTTGTATCTTTCATAAGACTCATGTTATGCCTAGCAAAATGCAAATTAGTTCTTGTGAATACAATAGAATTAATATTCAGGGCCACAACTGCCTCTACATGGAGGTAATACATGTATATAAAAAACTTGACACAGCTCAATCTGGTAAATATTCAGAAAGTCAATTAGCAAGAAAAACAATAGTTTTAAGCTATTCTTTAATATTAATTCAATCTACCTTGTACAAAAGAATTACAAATGAGTCTGATATTGATAGGTATATTATCATGATATTAGCATTAAAATGTTTCATAGAAAAGAGACAATAACATTCTTAAGAAATATGAACTTTAAAAGGTGTCACTGGTGATCATTTTTTTATTCATATTCATAATGATCGTGTGGGATATCAGACACATGGTTTTCTTATTTCAATATTTTAAAAAAAAAAAAATTTAATAAAAGTGTCAGTGTTTCTAGATTTTAAGATATGCAGGTGAATAGAAAAATGCTTAACCATAACTTGAGTGCTAATTTTTTGTTTTTTATTGGGACTTTATATAAGAAAAATATAGTACTTACTTTCTGATTCTGGACAATGAAATGGGTTGGTCCCTAGAAGTTCATTTTTCTTCTCCATTGACCCATCTTAAACCCTTTCCTTTTCTTCTTTATCCATACCCCTGGACTGCTTCAAATCTTGTTGAGGTTGAATGTCTGGTGCATGTACTATTTGGGGATCTTTGTGACTGAACAGTGCATGTACCAGACAAGGGAAAACCACAAGGAAGGAGGTTGATTTAAATCATATGCTCCTGTGAAACGTTGACCTCTTGAGTTGTCTTGAGCTCAGTGACATAAGAGATAGATGGTCCCTAGAAGTTCATTTTTCTTCTCCATTGACCCATCTTAAACCCTTTCCTTTTCTTCATTATCCACACCCCTGGACTGCTTCAAATCTTGTTGAGGTTGAATGACTGGTGCATGTACTATTTCGGGATCTTTGTGACTGAACAGTGCATGTACCTGACAAGGGAAAACCACAAGGAAGGAGGTTGATTTAAATCATATGCCCCTGTGAAACGTTGACCTCTTGAGTTGTCTTGAGCTCAGTGACATAAGAGATAGATGGTCAACAACCGCTGACTACCAATTAACTATGGCTGCTGACATGGTGACTTGACTGTGTCAGACAGATGTGATACTCCTTCATTTTCATTAGCAATGTCCATCTATAAGTAAGTAATCCTTACTTCTCATTTAAAGCTAACATAACATATTTTACCAAGAAAACCCATTTCAAGAATACCTACACTTTTAAGAGACTTTCAGAATAAGCTATCAAGTGGTTGTACATGAGGAATAACAATATTTCTGACATTATATGACTTTTATCCTCCATTTTTAGCAGTTTTCCCCTCTGCAGGCTTTGTCACTAATTCTCAGTTCTCCATGAGTGTTACGTAGTGGCTGTGGAACCACTTTTGCTTTAGGTTACTCCTTAGAATGTTATCATTGCAGTCCACTGGTATTAATCCTCTATACTGGGATATGGACTTTGCTACAGAGGAACCTCCAGGTCGCTATCTCCTGAAGTAGTCTCTGTATGATTGGCAGCTGACCCATTTGAGTCAGAGATACCAATGTAGGGATCTTCAGCTACACGTAGAGGAGTTGAGTCCTTGTCTGAAAGCAGGTCGCAGCCTGCATGGGGGGATAGAACAGAGTGTAGTGGCCAGGCCTGCTGGGAAGCGAAGAGCAGGAGGCCAGTCCATGCCACTGGGACATAGAAACTCAGGACTGGCAAGTCAAGCAGCAGTGGCCATGGGTCACCTCTACGTTCAGAAAAACAGAAGCATAAATGTTGTCATTGGGTTAACAAGACTGTGCCTCTAGACCAAAAGCCTTCCAATCTACCAGGAAGAAGTTTTTTCTCAAATTTTCTTCATGTACAAAATATACTTGACTTTGTATACATTTCCTTTGCGGACAGGAGCAGAAGCAGTAACAGTACCGCTGGAATAACGATTGAAAATAACTGGCTTGAGGAGAGAAAAATGAAAATAATTAGAAATACTTAATGAGGCAGTCACACCTTAGACTAGATTCAACTTTCTCAACACCTCGAAAGGACCAATAAAGAGGGGTGCCAATTTGTATAAGGATACCTTGAGTCTGATGTTTTTTGAGAAAAGCTACACCTTCTCCCAAGGAGAAAACTAATATGGAGTAATATGATTATGGAATCTATTCATATGAGCAGATGTTTCAGTCTCTTGCCAGATCTGGGTGAAGTTGCTGAGAGTACACATGGCTGATAGAATGCCATAGAAGATAGATAACAGAAGGGGAACAGTTAAAAAGGTTTAGCCATCACAGACAATAAGGGCATATAACTAGGATATGCTCCCATTGACTGATAGGTGGAGGTTGCACTGTGCACACGCAGCCACCCTCCATTCATTTCTATGGGGCCGCCAAAAGTAGCTGAGCACTGGCATATGTATGGGAGCAGCGCTTGGTGGTGGCCAGAACCTGGTCCTCTGTCCACAAATCTCTCTGCTCTTTTCTCATTGTAGGTGCAGGTCCCAGAGAAAGGGGTCTTACATGTGGACTCACTAGGATGGTTGTTTTAAAAAACTCTGCCTAGGGGAACAAAGTAGACTAATTATTGTGATGTGCTGAAATGAAATGTTACAAATAGCTTACCAGGATTTGATTAATACAGTCCATCTGTCCATTGGATTGTAGATGGTAAGCCAAGGAAAAGACCAACTTGATATCGAACAGTTTTCAGATAGCCTTCCAGAACGTAGATATAAACTGCACACCCTGATCAGACAATATGTGCAGGGGCAAACTATGTAGCCTAAAAAGGCCATCGCAATAGGCTTCCACAAGACATCAGGAACTGGCAAGGGAAGTAAAAGTCCTGCAGGTTTTTGTTTTAAAGACTTGTTCTGTCTGATCAGTAGGGTTAAAAGAATGAGAGAGGGAATCCGCCTTGGTTTTCTTGTCAGCCAGATTGAAATGAGGAATGAAATTAAACCGTGCTAAGAACAACCATCATTGAGCTTGTTGAAGGTTGAGATGCTGAACTTACTGAAGGTAAGTCAGGTTCTTGTGGTGTGTATAGATGTTGACAAAATGGTGGGCATCCTTAAACAGATGATGCCAGTCCTCAACTTGATAGTAAGCAACTCCATGTGACCAATAAAATAATTCCACTATGCCGAAGAGAACAGCTCCAGCATCCACAGATGATGTGTCCACCTCTTGAAAGAACTGTTCGGGGATATCAGAATGATAGAAAATTGATGCAGAAGAGAAGACCTGCTTGAGAGGCTGGGAGGCTGACACAGCCTCTGGAGTCCACTGCTTTGCATTCACCTGGTAAATGCAGAAAAAGAGGAGGTGAGTGTAGAAAAGTATTAATACATTGTGTGTAATAATTAGCAAAGCACATGGACCACTGGCCTACAGGGAGTGCAGAATTATTAGGCAAGTTGTATTTTTGAGGATTAATTTTATTATTGAACAACAACCATGTTCTCAATGAACCCAAAAAACTCATTAATATCAAAGCTGAATATTTTTGGAAGTAGTTTTTAGTTTGTTTTTAGTTTTAGCTATTTTAGGGGGATATCTGTGTGTGCAGGTGACTATTACTGTGCAAAATTATTAGGCAACTTAACAAAAAACAAATATATACCCATTTCAATTATTTATTTTTACCAGTGAAACCAATATAACATCTCAACATTCACAAATATACATTTCTGACATTCAAAAACAAAACAAAAACAAATCAGTGACCAATATAGCCACCTTTCTTTGCAAGGACACTCAAAAAGCCTGCCATCCATGGATTCTGTCAGTGTTTTGATCTGTTCACCATCAACATTGCGTGCAGCAGCAACCACAGCCTCCCAGACACTGTTCAGAGAGGTGTACTGTTTTCCCTCCTTGTAAATCTCACATTTGATGATGGACCACAGGTTCTCAATGGGGTTCAGATCAGGTGAACAAGGAGGCCATGTCATTAGATTTTCTTCTTTTATACCCTTTCTTGCCAGCCACGCTGTAGAGTACTTGGACACGTGTGATGGAGCATTGTCCTGCATGAAAATCATGTTTTTCTTGAAGGATGCAGACTTCTTCCTGTACCACTGCTTGAAGAAGGTGTCTTCCAGAAACTGGCAGTAGGACTGGGAGTTGAGCTTGACTCCATCCTCAACCCGAAAAGGCCCCACAAGCTCATCTTTGATGATACCAGCCCAAACCAGTACTCCACCTCCACCTTGCTGGCGTCTGAGTCGGACTGGAGCTCTCTGCCCTTTACCAATCCAGCCACGGGCCCATCCATCTGGCCCATCAAGACTCACTCTCATTTCATCAGTCCATAAAACCTTAGAAAAATCAGTCTTGAGATATTGCTTGGCCCAGTCTTGATGTTTCAGCTTGTGTGTCTTGTTCAGTGGTGGTCGTCTTTCAGCCTTTCTTACCTTGGCCATGTCTCTGAGTATTGCACACCTTGTGCTTTTGGGCACTCCAGTGATGTTGCAGCTCTGAAATATGGCCAAACTGGTGGCAAGTGGCATCTTGGCAGCTGCACGCTTGACTTTTCTCAGTTCATGGGCAGTTATTTTGCGCCTTGGGTTTTCCACACGCTTCTTGCGACCCTGTTGACTATTTTGAATGAAAGGCTTGATTGTTCGATGATCACGCTTCAGAAGCTTTGCAATTTTAAGAGTGCTGCATCCCTCTGCAAGATATCTCACTATTTTTGACTTTTCTGAGCCTGTCAAGTCCTTCTTTTGACCCATTTTGCCAAAGGAAAGGAAGTTGCCTAATAATTATGCACACCAGATATAGGGTGTTGATGTCATTAGACCACACCCCTTCTCATTACAGAGATGCACATCACCTAATATGCTTAATTGGTAGTAGGCTTTCGAGCCTATACAGCTTGGAGTAAGACAACATGCATAAAGAGGATGATGTGGTCTAAATACTCATTTGCCTAATAATTCTGCACTCCCTGTATAAGACGGGGACAGTTCAAGATAGCAGACAACTCGAAATACCACGATCATAAGTAATGTAATCCAGGAAGAGTAGAGAGGATTTTTCAAAAGAGACAAGTTTAAACTGCATACAGTCTGTTCTCCCTCAAGCCCTAGATGACCGTGCATACATGTATCTAGTGTGAAGTCACATCAGGAGAGAAGATCAAGATGTCGTCAAAATAGACCACTACATAGATATAGAGGAGATCATGAAATAAACCATTAACAAATTCCTGAAAAACTGCAGCAGATTAATTGAGGTCAAAGGATATGATGAGATATTCATAGTGTTAGTCTCGAGTGTTAAAAGCGGTCTTTTATTAATCATCAATCACCTTCTCATATGCAGATCAGATTGTAAACAATTCAGAGATCTAATTTTGTGAAGATTCTGGCTCCACAGACCCTATCAAAGAACTTGAGGACTAGCAGCAAAGGGTACATGTTTTTTATAGTTACTTTATTCAGACCACGGTAATCGATACATGGCTGTAGGGGGCAGTCCATTTTTGTAACAAAGAAGAAACCGACTCCTGCTAGTGAAGAACATTTCCGGGTGAAACCACACTCAAGATTCTATTAATCTTTAATATTTTCAGACATGGCATGTATTTCAGTTCAGACAGAGACAGAGGGTAGACACGGCCACCTGGTTTAGTAGTGGGCACTAGTGATGAGCGGCCAGGGTAATATTCGAATTTGCAATATTTCGGGAATATTTGGGCAAATATTCGCCATATATTCGAAAATTTGCGAATTCATTATCTCCAGTCATTATTTTCTTGATTGCGAAAATTCGCATTAAAAATAGCATAAATTAGCATAAAAATTCGTATAAACTGGCATTTAAAAGCTATCTTTTAAATGCTAGTTTATGCGAATTTTTATGCCAATTTATGCAAATTTTTTATGCGAATTTTCGCAATCAAGAAAATGATACCATTATTTTCTTTATTGCGAAAATTGTCATATGAAAAATTTGCATAAAAAATGTGCATAAAAATTTGCATAAACTGGAATAAAAAAAACGAATATTCGCAATTGCGAATATATTTCGTGATATTCTAAATATTCGCGAATTCTCGAAGTGCCGATATTCCCGATTAAAATTCGCAATTCGAAAATTCATGATCAACACTACTGGGCACACGTCTATGGGACAGTCATAAGGTTGATGTGGCAGCCTCCTTCTTATCGAAGACATCAGCATAGCTTGCATAGGCAGAAGGTAGACCCTGAAGATTCAGAGGGACTTGTGAAGTTCAAGCAGAATGTACAAATGCCAAAAAACAGACAAATAGAATTCCAATGTAAAATCTGCCCCAAGTTCTAGTCTATGACAGGACTATGCATGCAGATGCAGGGCAGTCTTAACAGGATTGGACTAGTGGACACAGGCTGGACATAGGAGCTCTGTGTAAAAAATTCACACTTAAAACTCCATGGGCATAGTGACTTACTATAAGGATTCGAAGAGTGGCATCTCATTGATAGACATCACCACTAGAGATTTCTCAAAAATTCACTTTGGTCGGTTTTCCGAATTTTTTGAAAAAATTTGTCAAAAATTGCTTTTAAAAATGGCTATTTTCTGGCTGCAGAGGGCCTTTATAGTGATGTAGAACACTGTACCTTGCAGTAACACGCATAGCAAGTCTGCTGTGGTAGTGAAATAAAATAGTGAGTCAGCATGACATGCAGATGACAGGCGTCACACTTCACTTATTTGGGCAGTCACAGAGCCAAAACTGACCAAATAACTATGAACTCAGCCTTACAGGTCAATGTTAGCATCAAGAAGAAGTGCACTTCTTTTACACCATCGTCAGCTGATTCCACATAGATATCTACAGAATCTGTTCTATTAAACGCTTATACAAGTAGAGCCCCCCGACAGAGTGGTGAGGGGTGTCAGCAGTAAGTTTGTGTTGACATCACTGATTATTTTGCCCTTCCTCTGATCTGTCCAAAAAATGAATCCAGTCTGTTGAGCACGCACTTTCACTCGATCAGCATTTGGTCAGTAATCCATCCGTATTGTTAATGCCAAAAAAAACAGGAGTGGATCCAAAACAGAGATGACACATGAATGGAATATTTGCATGTCTTGTTTGTTGTGTACCCACTTCTGCTTTTGGCTACCAAATCATAAGCCAATTCTGATGGGACCATACAGGCCGTTGTGCGTCTCATTGTTTCTTCCTTCTGACAGATGAAAAGAAGGGTCAAATAAATTATGATGTCAGCCAGGCTGAAAGGCAAAATAGTGGCCCAGTCATGAAGTGGGGAGGGTGGGAAGCAGCATAAGGATGCCATAGAGTGGCAAAATGACTGTGTGGAGGTGGCGGCAGCATCAGGAGACCACAGAGTGGCAAGGTGACATAGTGTGGAGGTGGCAGCAACATGAGGAGACCACAGAGTGTCAAGGTGACAAAGTTTGGAGTTGTCAGCAGCATAAGGAGATCACAGAGTGACACAGGGAAATAGTGTGGAGGTGACAGCCGCATCAGGAGGCCATAGAGTAGCAAGGTTACATAGTGTGGAGGTGGCAACAGCATCAGGAGGCCATAAAGTGGCAATGTGACATAGTGTGGAGGTGGCAGCAGCATGCGTAGACCACAGAGTGGCAAGGTAACATACTGTGGAGGTGGAGGAAGCATGAGGAGACCACATAGGGTCAATGTGACATAGTGTGGAGGTGGCAACAGCATAAGGAGACCACAGAGTGGCAAGGTGTTATAGTGTGGAGGTAACAGCAGCATCAGGAGACCACAGAGTGACCCGGTAACAGACTAGAGAGGTGGGTGGCAATAACAGTACCCGCTGACGATGGTGGGTTTAAGAAGGAGTGCTTGGCATCAGATGTGTGGCATCAGGCAAGTGGCAGCATTAGAATAGTAGCAGGTAGCCAGAAGAAGCTGATCTCTTTTGTCAAGGTTTGGGTGAGGCAGCATGGATGATCTAATTTGATTCATCAGGCATTGATGTGTGCAAATCCTGGCTGATCCACTCCTGATTCATCTTAACAAAGGTCAGTCTTTCCACATTTTGGGTGGACAGGCGAGTTCTTCTTGTGGCAACTATGGCCGCCGCCGCACTAAACACCCGCTCTAATGCCACACTACTGGCCGGGCAGGACAGCTTTTCCAGGGCAAACTCTGCTAGGTGCTAATACTCTAATACAAACCAAAAAAGGTTGCAATTTTCTCACTTCAACACACAACGGCTAATAATCCTTTTTTCTCTTTCCCCACTTATACACGCCAAAAAGGACTTTAGGAAATATCTGCTGAACAGCAAATATATATATATTTTTGATATGAGTAAGGAGAATGGAAGACTGCCACTCTCAATCTGAGACTATAGTGTAGGCAAAAAAAGAAATATTTTTGGATAGTATGCAATAAAATTCAAGTTATTAGTTCCCCCCAAAAATATAAAATAAAAAACATAAAATAAATCAAGATCCCTATAGAGATATATTGGATTAAAAATGTAGACAATAGTACTAAATTAATAAAAAGCAACAATAGGACTGTTTCTGAATTCTTAACAGAGCGTTTTCCACCAGAATTAGGAAGATGACAATACCACAACAGTATTATTGGAGGTGGATCCGATGTATATAAATTAGTACGGTTGTGTTCAAGTCAGCTCCTAGGGTTATTAAAGGTCAATTTTCCAAATAGCCTAGGTGTCAAAATGAAATAAATAATGTGAGTACAGTTTTCACTGAGTAATTGATACATGATAGTTACAGTTTGCGACAAAGGGCAATATTATAAATGACACATGGTTAGTGGAGATGGCAAATGCATTCCATTGCCGGATGTATCCAGATATAAAGTATTAAGTATGTACAATGAATGCTAACTGGTGGATAGTTGTCAATAATTGTAGTAATGTCACAGAGTAATCAATGTGGGATTAATACCAATCCATCAAATGTAAAGCTATTATATTCTGTAATTCCACTTACAAGAGGTGCCACTATTACTTTATTATTCTAATGAAAAATGTCCATCCTTGTCATATACCAAAAAGTCAAGGGATAAACGCCTCTTATATATTGTAAATGACAAATGATAAACACAAGAACAAATGCAGGTATCTCTACAAAAAATCTTCACACCAGTGTTTTTTTCACAAGAGGGTTTCAATCACCCAGAACAATATGGTTATCATCGGTAGTATTTAGTAGCAGAAAACACACAGTGTTAACTATCTCTTATTGTATGCAAAAACCTTTTTATATGCAATAGTCTTTTAGCAGCGTGTGACAAGCAGCGTTGGCGGCAGTCTCTTTTAGTATGCAGCAATATTGTGGTACCGCACTATATTGGAAGAGAGATCAATTTTGTCCTGTTTAGGTGAAGGTGAGTGTAGGGCACTTACCCAAGCAGCTTGGAAGTCCCTGATGATGTCCCACCTATCATGGGCACGGATCCAGCTGCTTACCTAGTTTATCTGGGTAGCGGTGTCCTCCGGTTATACTCACTGACACTGAATGGTGGCAGCAGTGAGAGCTGGTAAATTGGTACCGGATTGTGTGGTCACCCTGTACTTGAAGCACCGCTGAGATGCAGCGGTGTTGCCAATGGCCGTTTGCGCGGTCAGGGTCGAGCGTCCCACGTGCTCAGAGTAACAAGCGTTGATCCAGGTGCCGGGAGAAGGAGATGGAGTTGGAGGAGCTCCTCAGGTTTTAGTGGAGTTAATATGTTGAGTCTATGAATTGTTAGCGATCCTACAGGTAAAATCCAGACGCGTTTCGAAGTCAGCTGGACTTCTTCCTCAGTGGTAACCTGTAGTTCGCCATCACGCCCTAGATATAGCAATTGAAAGTGGTATGCAAAATACGGGCTGGATCGCTAATTATTCCCATCGGCATTAAAGTTCAATCTAACGCTTGATTCATATCTATAGAGAACATAGTGGTAATTGGTGCATAACAGTCCGTATGTGAGTATATATTAGTCCATATAAAGATTATATACAATTTATAGCTACAGGGGTAGAAATTCATAAAATGGTAGAGGTGCTGAAAAACGCTCTGTATGAACAAATCCATACAGAGAATTTATATCTGTCATGGGGATTAATGCATGCCCATAAAAAATGTATGAATTGGAAACATATATAGCAAATAAATTAAATTAAGGAATGTACTGTACATACAAGTATAAAAGAAAAACTGAAAAATAAAAGTCAATGGGGACCTGAACTTTTGGGCACTAAAAAGGCTGTAAAATAGCCCAGGAAAGGGCTAGAGGGCTGAAAAAGGCAGCAAAATGTAGACAGATGCCCTGCAAACAAACGTGGATAGGAAAATGAATTAAAATAACATAAAATAAATAAAAATTAACCAATATCAATTGGCAACTTGGAAGAGGAGGAGGGGGAATAGGAGGTTGGGGTGGCGTCAGGTGGGAATGCTATGGGAGTTGAAGTTCTCATCACAGCCAAAAAGGATTCATGTCTGCCTGCAGTGCCACAGGCCTCATTAAAAGACTCAGGGCCATGGCACCCACAAAGAGGAGAGCGGTCCTGTAACAGCAACACAGGCCACAGGTCAACCTGCAATGGAACAGGCCATTATCATTTATGTAGGCCCCTGACACCCAGACAGAGGAGAGGTCATTTGACAGTAAAAATAGTTTAATGTCTCCCACCAAGACAGCAAGCAATCAAACTAAATATAGGCCACTGACACCCACACAATGGGGCGGTCATTAGACAGTGAAAAGAGTTTAACATCTCTCACCAAGACAACACATGATTAAACGACACATAGGCCCCTGACACCCACACAATGGGGCAGTCATTTGACAGTAAAATGAGTTAAATGTCTCCCACCCGGACAGCAAGCAAGTAAACAAAATATAGGCCCCTGACACCCACACAATGGAGTTAAATGTCTGCCAACAAGACAACAAATGATTAAACAACATATAGGCCCTCGACACCCAGACAATGGAGCGGTCATTAGACAGTAAAAATAGATAAATGTCTGCCACCAAGACAGCAAGCAAGTACTTGAAATTTAGGCCCCTGACACCAACACAATGGGGCAGTCATTAGACAGCAAAAAGAGTTAAATGTCTGCCACCAAGACAGCAAGCAATTAAACGCAATTTAGGTCCCTGACACCCAGACAATGGAGAGGTCATTAGACCGTAAAAAGAGTTTAATATCTACCACCAAGACAACAAATGATTAAACGACATATAGACCCCTGACATCCAGACAATGGGGCGGTCATTAGACAGTAAAAAGAGTTTAATATCTCCCACCAAGACAACAAATGATTAAACGACATATAGACCAATGACATCCAGACAATGGGGCGGTCATTAGACAGTAAAAAGAGTTAAATATCTGCAACCAAGACAGCAAGCAAGTAAGTGAAAATTAGGCCCCTGGCACCCACACAATGGGGTGGTCATAAGACAGCAAAAAGAGTTAAATGTCTGCCACCAAGACAGCAAATGATTAAACAACATATAGGCCCCTGACACCCAGACAGAGGAGAGAGGTCCAATAGCAACAAAAGAGGCATCATGTCACCCACCAAGGGAGAAGGCCACTTTTTGTTATTTAGGCCCCAGCACCTAGACAGAGGAGAGAGGGCCCATAGCAGAGAATCAGGCTTCATGTCGCCCACCAATGGAGAAGGCCACTTTCAGATATTTAGGCCGCTGTCACCCAGACTGAGGAGAGGTTCATTCATCTTTGGGTTGCCCCGCAAAATAATGTTAAAATAAAAAAAGAGGATTCAATAAAGGAGTGCCCTGGTATACAAGAATATATGGTTAAGGAGAGGTAGTTATAAATGTCTATTCTGCACAGGGGATGGACAGGCTCTGTGGGATCCGTGCCTGGTTCATTTTTATGAACGTCAGCTTGTCCACGTTGGCTGTGGACAGGCGGCTGAGTATGTCAGTAATGACGCCACCTGCCGTGCTGAATACACGTTCAGACAAAACGCTGGCCGCCGAGCAGGCCAGCACCTCCAAGGCATAAAAGGCTAGCACTGGTCATGTGGACAATTTGGAGACCCAGAAGTTAATTGGGGCCAAACCATCAGTCAGTACGTGGAGGGGTGTGCACACATACTGTTCCACCATGTTATTAAAATGTTGCCTCCTGCTAACACGTTCCGTATCAGGTGGTGGTGCAGTTAGCTGTGGCGTGGTGACAAAACTTTTTCACATCTCTGCCATGCTAACCCTGCCCTCAGAGGAGCTGGCCGTGACACAGCTGTGTTGGCGACCTCTTGCTCCTCCTCTGCCTTCGCCTTGGGCTTCCACTTGTTCCCGTGTGATATTTGGGATGCTCTCAGGAGGGTGTCTACCAGCGTGCGCTTGTACTCGCGCATCTTCCTATCACGCTCCAGTGCAGGAATTAAAGTGGGCAGATTGTCTTTGTACCGGGGATCCAGCAGGGTGGCAACCCAGTAGTCCGCACACGTTAAAATGTGGGCAACTCTGCTGTCATTGTGCAGGCACTGCAGAATGTAGTGGCTCATGTGTGCCAGGCTGCCCAGGGGTAAGGACAAGCTGTCCTCTGTGGGAGGCTTATTGTCATCGTCCTCCTTCTCCCCGTATCCACACACCAGTGATGGGACCGAGCTGCGTTGGGTGCCACCCTGCTGTGAACATGCTTCATCCTCATCCTCCTTCACCTCCTCCTCATCCTCGTCCTCCTTGTCCTCCAGTAGTGGCCCCTGCCTGGCCAAATTTGTACCTGGCCTCTGCTGTTGCAAAGAAACCCACACTTCTAAGAGACTGTCCTGAAAGTGCTAAAAATTACCCCTCTTCCTCAAGGAAGATGTTTTCTCAAGGAGACATAGAAGTGGTATTGTAACACTGATAACGGCGTCATCGCCACTGGCCATGTTGGTGGAGTACTCGAAACAGTGCAACAGGGCACACAGGTCTCGCATGGAGGCCCAGTCATTGGTGGTGAAGTGGTGCTGTTCCGCCGAGCGACTCACCCGTGCGTGCTGCTGCTGAAACTCCACAATCACCTGCTGCTGCTCGCACAGTCTGACCAGCATGTGCAAGGTGGAGTTTCACCTGGTGGGCACGTCGCATATGAGGCGGTGAGCGGGAAGGCAGAAGTTACGCTGTAGCACAGAAAGGCGAGCAGCGGCAGGATGTGAACGCCGGAAGCACGCACAAACGGCCCGCACTTTATGCAGCAGCTCTGACATATCGGGTTAGTTGTGAATAAACTTCTGCACCACCAAATTCAGCACATGCGCCAGCCAAGGGATGTGCGTCAAACCGGCTAGTCCCAGAGCTGCGACGAGATTTCGTCCATTATCGCACACCACCAGGCCAGGCTTGAGGCTCACCGGCAGCAACCACTCGTCGGTCTGTTGTTGTATACCCCGCCACATTTCCTGCGTGGTGTGCGGCCTGTCCCCCAAACATATGAGTTTCAGAATGGCCTGCTGACGTTTACCCCGGGCTGTGCTGAAGTTGGTGGTGAAGGTGTGTGGCTGACTGGATGAGCTGGTGGAAGCAGAGGAGGAGGAAGCCGAGTAGGAGGAGGAGGCTACAGGAGGCAAAGAATGATGCCCTGCGATCCTTGGAGGCGGAAGGACGTGCGCCAAGGAACTCTCCGCCTGGGGCCCAGCCGCCACTACATTTACCCAGTGTGCACTTAGGGAGATATAGCGTCCCTGGCCGTGCTTACTGGTCCACATATCTGTGGTTAGGTGGACCTTTCCACAGATGGCGTTGTGCAGTGCACACTTGATTTTATCAGATAATCGTTTGTTCAGGGAAGGCACTGCTCTCTTGGAGAAGTAGTGGCGACTGGGAACTACTTACTGTGGGACAGCCACCGCCATCAGCTGTTTGAAGCTGTCCGTATCCACCAGCCTGAATGACAGCATTTCAAAGGCCAGTAGTTTAGAAATGCTGGCATTCAGGCCCAGGGCTCAAGGGTGGCTATGTGGTAATTTACGGTTTCTTTGCAAGGTTTGTGAGATGGAGAGCTCAACACTGCCATGTGACATAGTGGAGATGCTTGTTGGTGGCACATCCTCTGTTTGCTGGGCGGCAGGTGCCAATGTTCCTCCCGAGGCAGAGGAAGAGGCCGAGGCAGCAGCAGAAGAGGGAGCAGGAGGAGCATGAGTGAGTTCCTTGTTTTTAAGGTGTTTACTCCACTGCAGTTCATGCTTTGCATGTAGATGCCTGGTCATGCAGGTTGTGCTAAGGTTCAGAACGCTAATGCCTCGCTTCAGGCTCTGATGGCACAGCATGCAAACCACTCGGGGCTTGTCGTCAGCACATTGTTAGAAGAAGTGCCATGCCAGGGACCTCCTTGAAGCTGCCTTTGGGGTGCTCCGTCCTTGGTGGCGGTGGCCAATAGCAGGCAAACTCTCTTGGCAGCGGCTATTCTGCTTTTGGCCCCTGCTCCCTCTTTTGCTACTCTGTTCGCTCGGTCTCACCACTGCCTCTTCCTCTGAAAGTCAGTGGCACGACTTTCATTCCATGTGGGGTCTAGGACCTCATTGTCCCCTGCATTGTCTTCCACACAGTATTCCTCCCTGACCTCCTGTTTGGTCTGCACACTGCAGAAAGACGCAGCAGTTGGCAACTGTGTTTCGTTATCATCAGAGACGTGCAAAATCTGATGAGGTGGTATTCCCATGTGGTCATCATCAGGAAACATAAGAGGTTGTGCGTCAGTGCATTCTACTGTATGTCTTCCACCGCTGGGGAAGAGCTAGGTGGATTCCCTTGGGAAACCCTGCCAGCAGAGTCTTCAAACAGCATAAGAGTCTGCTGCATAACTTGAGGCTGAGACAGTTTCCCTGATATGCATGGGGTGATGTGACAGACTGATGGGCTTGGTTTTCAGGCGCCACCTGTGCACTTTCTGCAGAAGACTGGGTGGGAGATAATGTTGTAAACGTGCTGGATCCACTGTCAGCCACCCAGTTGACTAGCGCCTGTACTTGCTCAGGCCTTACCATCCTTAGAACGGCATTTGGCCCCACCAAATATCGCTATAAATTCTGGCGGGTACTGGAACCTGAGGTAGTTGGTTCACAAGGGCGTGTGGCTGTGGCCGAACGGCCACGTCCTTTCCCAGCACCAGAGGGTCCGCTAACACCACCACGACCATGTTCGCGTTCGCATCTGCGTCCCTTACTAGATGTTTTCCTCTTTGTTACCGTTCACCACAATAAGAAAAAAAAATATTTGGCCCAGAATTAAACTTGGAGATGCACAGTAGCATGTGAAAAAATATAGAGGATTATGCTTTCAGCACTTGTATTTTAACACCTAGTGTAATATACCCTTTTACGGAAAGAAATACACTTGGAGATGCACAATAGTGTGTGCAGTTATTGAGGATGACCCTATCAGCACTTGTATTTACACCTTGAGTGTAATATACCCTTTTACGGACAGAAATACACTTTGAGATGCCCAATAGTGTGTGCAAATGTAGAGGATTATTCTTTCAGCACTTGAATTTTAACACTTAATGTAATATAGCCTTTTACAGAACGAAATACACTTGGAGATTCACGGTAGCGTTTGCAAATATAGAGGATTTATTCAGTTGCTTGTATTTAGAGGCTAACACGCTGAGTGTAATATTCCCTTTTATGGACAGATTTAAACATGTCAAGCAACAGCTGAAACCACTGATTTACCTTAGTGCTATTTTGGCAATTGAATTTCACCCCAAAACAAAATCTATCCTTTGCCGGACACTATTAATCTTGGCCAGCCACAACCGAAACCACTGATTTCCGGTATTGCTATTTTTGCAATTGAATTTCACCCCAGAACAAAATCTATCCTTCGACGGACACTTTCAAACTTGGCCAGCCACAACTGGAACAACAGATTTAGGGGATTGCCATTTTGACAAATTGAATTTCACCGCAGAAAAAAATATATCATTTGCCGGGCACTATTAAACTTGGCCAGCCAAAGCTGTTACACTAGATTTAGGGGATTGCTATTTTGGCAATTGAATTTCACCCCAGAACAAAATCTGTCCTTTGCTGGACACTATTAAACTTGGCCAGCCACAGCTAAAACCGCTGATTTACGGTATTGCTATTTTGGCAATTGAATTTCACCCCAGAAAAATATCTATCCAGCCACAGCTGGAACACCAGATTTAGGGGATTGCTATTTTGGCAATTGAATTTCACACCAGAACAAAATATATCATTTGCAGGACACTATTACACTTGACCAGCCACAGCTGGAACACCAGATTTAGGGGATTGGTATTTTGGCAATTGAATTTCACCCCCCCAAAAAATCTATACTTTGCCGGAAACTATTAATCTTGGCCTGCCACAGCTGAAACCACTGATTTACGGTATTGCTAATTTGGCAATTGAATCTCACCCCAGAAATATATGTATCCTTTGCCGGACAGTATTAAACTTAGCCAGCTACAGCTGGATCACCAGATTTAGGGGATTGCTATTTTGGCAATTTAATTTCACAACAGAAAAAAATCTATCCTTTGCCAGACAGCAGAGAGTATTGCACTTGGCTAGCCACAGCTGGCACACCAGATTTAGGGGATTGCTTTTTTGGCAATTGAATTTCACCCCTCAATAAAATATAGAAATTTTTATCCTGAGTTTATGGGGGAGACAATAAGCACCACCAAGCCACTGATGTAGGATATAGCAAAAAAAAAAAAAAAATCAGAGCAGAGTGACGTGTGGCGCTAGGTGACCCAAGCTTAAATAGAGGCTGAGTCACATGCTGCACTTGGCCAATCACAGTCATGCCATTAGTAGGCATGGCTGTGATGGCTTCTTAGGGCAAGAAGTAAAACGATAGCTGATTGGCTGCTGTGCAGCCCTTCAGAAAGCGGTAAGAGATCGCCAAACAACGGACCCAAACTTTTTTGAAAATGTTCGGGTCCGGGTCCGGGTCGCAAACACCCCAAAATTTGGTACTCAACTCTATCTGTGACACTACTACAATTATTGACCCCTATCCACCAGTTAGTATTCATTGTACGTGCTTTTTATTAATTTAGTACTATTGTCTCAATTTTTAATCCAATATATCTCTATAGGAATCTTGATTTATTTTATATTTTATATTTTTTGGGTGTAACTAATAAATTGAATTTTTTTACATACTATCCAAAAATATGTCTTTTTTTGCCTCTACTATAGTCTCAGATTGGGAGTGCCGGTCTTCCTTTCTCCTTACTCATATCACTTTATTCTGGTGGGTTACCAGATTTTAGACCAGAGCACCCATATCTATAGAGGTTTCAAATCTATATATAATTTTTTGCGACTAATATACGACAAAAGGGGCTTTAGAACATATAACTGCACCACTGAACGGCAAAATCTATCCTTTGCCGGACACTATTAATCTTGGCCAGCCACAGCTGAAACCACTGATTTACGGTATTGCTTTTTTTGCAATTGAATTTTACCCCAGAACAAAATCTATCCTTCACCGGACACTATTACACTTGGCCAGCCACAGCTGGAACACCATATTTAGGGGATTGCTATTTTGCCAATTGAATTTCACCCCAGAACAAAATCTATCCTTTGCCAGACACTATTAAACTTGGACAGCCACAGCTGAAACCATTAATTTACGGTATTGCTATTTTGGCAATTGAATTTCACCGCAGAAAAAAATATATCATTTGCCGGGCACTATAAAACTTGGCCAGCCACAGTTGATATCACTGATTTATGGTACTGCTATTTTGATAATTGAATTTGACCCCAGAACAAAATCTATTCTTTGCTTGACACTATTAAACTTGGCCAGCCACAGCTGTAACACCAGATTTAGGGGATTGCTATTTTAGAAATTGAATTTTACCCCAGAACAAAATATATCCTTCGCTGGACACTATTAAACTTAGCCAGCCACAGCTGGAACACCAGATTTAGGGGATTGCTATTTTGGCAATTGAATTTCACCCCAGAACAAAATCTATCCTTTGCCAGACACTATTAAACTTGGCCAGCCACTGCTGGGACCACAGATTTAAGGGATATCTATTTTGGCAATTGAATTTCACCCCATATTTGAAACTCCAGATTACCATCAACAATTACAGTAGGGGGTGGTAGTGGTGACGGTTCAAGAGGTGCAACATACCTTTTGAGTAACGACTTATGGAAGACATTATGGATTTTAAAAGTCTGAGGTAGCTCCAGGCGAAAAGCCTGGATGGCTACTATTTTGTAAGGACCAATGAACCTAGGACCCAGTTTCCAAGAGGGAACCTTTAACTTAATATTCCTAGTAGACAACCACACATAGTCATTTACTCCTAGGTCTGGACCTGGTGAACGTTTCTTATCAGCCATGCATTTATATTTACCCCCCATTCAAGTTAGCTTGCACCTTCTACCATACAGATGAAAGTTATGACGAAAACCGTTCCTCCTCGGGAACCCCTGATGACCCCCCTTCTTTGAAAGTACAGAATTGGGGATGAAAACCATATGCACCAAGAAATGGTGACTTGCTAGTGGATTCCTGAAGGCGATTATTTATAGCAAACTCAGCTAACGGTAAGTATGATGACCACTCCTCTTGGTTTTCAGACACAAAACACCTTAGGTATGTCTCAAGGTTTTGGTTGGTACGCTCAGTCTGTCCATTCGATTGAGGATGGAATGCTGAGGAAAAAGACAAGTGTACCCCCAAACAGGAACAAAAAGCTTTCCAATACTAAGAAATAAACTGGGTTCCCCGATCCGAAACAACATCGGAAGGGACCCCGTGAAGCTTCACGATTTCACTGATGAATACCTGAGCTAGAGTCTTAGCATTAGGTAGTGCGGGTAACGCAATAAAGTGTACCATTTTGCTAAACCTGTCCACTACTACCAAGATAACAGTTTTACCCGCAGACAAAGGTAAGTCAGTGATGAAATCCATTGACAGATGTGTCCATGGCCTATTGGGAATGACGAGTGGCAATAAAGACCCTGCTGGACGTGTATGAGAGACTTTAGCGCGTGCATAAGTAGAACAAGTTGACACAAAATCCATTACATCCTGACGCAACCTCGGAAACCAAAAACGACGAGACTGTTACTCCAAGGTTGCTTTACTACCCGGGTGCCCAGCAAGTGCCAAATTATGATGTTCCTTTAATAATTCGAGACTCAGGTTTAACAGTACAAACAATTTCTCTGAGGGGCAAGAGACCGGGGCGTCCCCCTGAGCCTCTAACACCTTCCCCTCCAGAACAGAGTGTACAGAAGAGACAACCACTCCTCTTTGTAGAATGGGTACTGGATCACCCACATTACCCCCTCCAGGGAAACTACGGGATAATGCAACTGCCTTTGTATTTTTTGCCCCAGGACGATAGGTGATGATAAAGTTAAACCTGGTAAAAAATAGAGATCACCTAGCTTGTCTAGGGGTGAGACGGTTAGCTGATTCGAGGTACAGAAGGTTTTTGTGGTCTGTACACAGTGACGGGGTGAATTGCCCCCTCTAAAAAGTGATGCCATTCCTCAAACGCTAGTTTAATAGCTAATAGTTCCCTATTGCCAATATCATAGTTCCTTTCCACTGCAGATAGTTTTTTTAGAAAAGAAAGCACAAGGACGCCATTTGCCAGGCGACGGACTCTGAGACAGTACAGCCCCCACTCCCACCTCTGACGCATCTACTTCAACAATAAAAGGCTGGGAGACATCCGGTTGGATTTGTACAGGTGCCCAGGTAAACCTCTCCTAGAGAGGAAAATGCCTTTTTAGTGGCGTCAGGCCATTTAGAAAAATCAGTCCCCTTCCTAGTCATGTCAGTAAGGGGTTTGACAATCACAGAATAGTTTTTAATAAACTTTCTATAGAAATTTGCGAAACCCAAGAACCGTTGCAGTGCTTTAAGGTTCTCAGGAAGATCCCAATCTAGAATTGCCTTGACCTTCCCAGGATCCATACGGAAACCTGAAGCAGCCAATAGATATCCCAGGAACTGTATCTCCTGAAACGGCGAAGACACACTTTTCAATTTTCGCATATAATTTATTCATCCGTAGGACCTGCAGTACCTGTCTGACATGTACCTCGTGTGTTTTTAGATCAGACGAATAAATTAAAATATCATCTAGGTATATCACCACAAACCTGCCGATAAGATGACTAAAAATATCGTTAACGAAATGTTGGAAGATAGCAGGAGCATTGGTCAGACCGAAAGGCATGACTAGATTTTCATAACGCCCCTCAGGGGTGTTAAAAGCTGTCTTCCACTCATCCCCTTCCTTGATACGAATCAGATTGTAGGCCCCCCTAAGATCAAGTTTGGAGAACCACCTAGCACCCGCAATCTGATTAAACAGGTCAGGAATGGAGGAAGAGGGTATGGGTCTCGGATGGTTATCCGGTTTAGTTCGCGGAAATCTAGGCAAGGACGCAGGCCCCCATCTTTCTTTTTAACAAAAAATAAAACCTGCAGCCACGGGTGATGAAGAGGGTCTGATGTGTCCCTTAGCCAGACTCTCAGAGATATAATCTCTCATGGCTTGTCTCTCGGGACCCGAAAGAATATATAACCTGGTCTTGGGTAATTTTCACCGGGAATCAGGTTTACCAGGCAATCATAACAGTGAGGAGGTAACTTCTGACAACCCTTCTCAGAGAAAACGTCCTCAAAATCCAAAACAAATGTAGGTAGAGTAGCTGTGGAGGCGACTAAGCAATTGCTATTTAAGCAATTTTCTCTGCAATGCTCACTCCACTCCAATATCTCCCTGGCTTGCCAATCCACCACTGGATTCTGCACTACCAACCAGGGAAGACCCAATACCACAGGAGAGGGAAGGCCCTTTAGAACATAACATGAAGAACATACCCGAAGGTGTAAGTTATGGACAATATGAGTAGTGTTGAGCGAACAGTTCGAGCATAGTTCGGGTTCGTACCGAATTTTGGGGTGTCCGGGACATGGACCCGAACCCGGACATTTTCAAAAAAATTCGGGTTCAGGTTCGTTGTTCGGCGATTACTTCCCGCTTTCTGAAGGGCTGCACAGAAGCCAATCATCTAGCGTTTTACTTCTTGCCCTAAGAGCCCATCACAGCCATGCCTACTAATGGCATGGCTGTGATTGGCCAAGTGCAGCATGTGACCCAGCCTCTATTTAAGCTGGAGTCACGTAGCGCCGCACGTCACACTGCTCTGATTAGTGTAGGGAGAGGACGCAGCATCGGTGGCCATTTTGTGACTTTTGGTGCACCAGAAGAAGCTGCCACCAAGTCCATCAATCCATCAATACTAGTTTTTTTTTGCTATATCCTACATCAGGGGCTTGGCTGTGCAAATTGTCACCCCTAGAAACTCAGGATAGCAATTTCTATATTTTATTAAGGGGTTAAATACAATTGCCCAAATACAAATCCCCTAAATCTGGTGTTCCAGCTTTGGCTAGCCAAGTATAATACTGTCTGCTCTCTGGCAAAGGATAGATTATTTTCTGTGGTGAAATTCAATTGCCAAAATAGCAATACCATAAATCAGTGGTTTCAGCTGTGGCTGGCAAAGTATAATAGTGTCCGCCAAAACATATATTTTGTCCTGGGGTGAAATTCAATTGCCAAAATAGCAATACCCTGAATCTGGTGTCCCAGCTGTTGCAGGCCAAGATTCATAGTGTCCGCCAAAACATATATTTTGTTCTGGGGTGAAATTCAATTGCCAAAATAGCAATACCATAAATCAGTGGTTTCAGCTGTGGCTGGCCAAGATTCATATAGTGTCCGCAAAAACATATATTTTGTTCTGGGGTGAAATTCAATTGCCAAAATAGCAATAACCTGAATCTGGTGTTCGAGCTGTTGCTGGCCAATTGTAAATCTGTCCATAAAAGGATACCTTTCATCCAGGGCCTAAATACTAGCCTTAAAAGAGATATTCCCCTAAATCAGTGGTTACTGCTGTGCCTGGATTAGTGTCATACGGTACATAAATAAATAGGCAGATAGCGTTAGGTGCCTGTAAAAAAAGGCCTGAATTTGAAATCAATACATTGGCCCAAAATTTTTTTTTCTTATTGTGGTGCTTGGTGAATGGTAACAATGAGGAAAACATCTAGTAAGGGACGTGGACGCGGTCGTGGTGATGTTAGTGTACCCACTTGTGCTGGGAGAGGACGTGGCCATTCTGCCACAGCCACACTTCCTAGTGAACCAACTACCTCAGGTTTCAGTACCCGCCAGAATTTACAGCGATATTTGGTGGGGCCAAATGCCGTTCTAAGGATGGTAAGGCCTTAGCAGGTACAAGCGCTAGTCAATTGGGTGGCCGACAGTGGGTCCAGCATGTTCACAACATTATCTCCCACCCAGTCTTTTGCAGAAAGCGCACAGGTGGCGCCTGAAAACCAAGCCCATCAGTCTGTCACATCAGCCCCATGCATATCAGGGAAACTGTCTGAGCCTCAAGTTATGCAGCAGTCTCTTATGCTGGTTGAAGACTCTGCTGGCAGGGTTTCCCAAGGGAATCCACCTAGCCCTTCCCCAGTGGTGGAAGACATAGAATGCACTAATGCACAACCACTGATGTTTTCGGATGATGAGGACATGGGAATACTACCTCATCGGAGTCCGCACGTCTCTGATGATGACGAAACACAGGTGCCAACTGCTGCGTCTTTCTGCAGTGTGCAGACCGAACAGGAGGTCAGGGAGGAAGACTGTGTGGAAGACGATGCAGGGGACGATGAGGTCCTAGACCCCACATGGAATGAAGGTCGTGCCACTGACTTTCATAGTTCAGATGAAGAGGCCGTGGTGAGACCGAGCCAACAGCGTAGCAAAACAGAGAGCAGGGGGCAAAAGCAGAACAGCCGCCTCCAAGAGAGTTCGCCTGCTACTGGCCACCGCCACCAGGGACCGAGCACCCCAAAGACAGCTTCAAAGAGTTCCCTGGCATGGCACTACTTTAAACAATGTGCTGACGACAAGACCAGAGTGGTTTGCACGCTGTGCCATCAGAGCCTGAAGCGAGGCATTAACGTTCTGAACCTTAGCACAACCTGCATGACCAGGCATCTACATGCAAAGCATGAACTGCAGTGGAGTAAACACCTTGAAAGCAAGGAACTCACTCTGGCTCCCCCTGCTCCCTCTTCTGCTGCTGCTTCTGTTGGCACCTGCCGCCCACCAAACAGAGGATGTGCCACCGACAATACCACCTGCGTCACCAAGCATCTCCACCATGTCACACGGCAGCGTTCAGCTCTTCATTTCACAAACCTTGGAGAGAAAGCGTAAATTCTCATCTAGCCACCCTCGAGCCCTGGGCCTGAATGCCAGCATTTCTAAACTACTGGCCTTTGAAATTCTGACATTCAGGCTGGTGGACACAGACAGCTTCAAACAGCTGATGTCCATGGCTGTCCCACAGTATGTTCTTCCCAGCCGCCACTACTTCTCCAAGACAGCCGTGCCTTCCCTGCACAACCAAGTATCCGATAAAATCAAGTGTGCACTGCGCAACGCCATCTGTGGCAAGGTCCACCTAACCACAGATACGTGGACCAGTAAGCACGGCCAGGGACACTATATCTCCCTAACTGCACACTGGGTAAATCTAGTGGCGGCTGGGCCCCAAGTGGAGAGTTCCTTGGCGCACGTCCTTCCGCCGCCAAGGATCGCAGGGCATCATTCTTTGCCTCCTGTAGCCTCCTCCTCCTACTCAGCTTCCTCCTCCTCTGCTTCCACCAGCTCATCCAGTCAGCCACACACCTTCACCACCAACTTCAGCAACTTAAACGTCAGCAGGCGATGGTAAAACATGTGTTGTACAGTTTTAAGCTTATCCCCCACCCAACACACAACCAAAAGAAAAACATGAACTGTATTTCTGTGAAAAGGGTGGGAGAAATGTCCTTGCAGGTCCTTTTGAGGTTCTGCAGCAGTTGTATTATAAGACAGTAATTGCAGCTAAAAGGCACACCCAGCTTTAGCTCCTCTCCTTATTAATTCACAAACAGCAGACAGGTTTTGTTCTTCGAGGAAAGAAGAGGATTACACACCAGGATATGTAGTATCCCAGAACTGGGAGTACTACAAGTTGTTTCTTGTTATGCATTATGTATGTTACTGTTTGCTGTTTGCAAAGGTTGGCAAGGAACAAGGCTAACCACCCTGTTACTCCTGTCCACTGCCAAGAGGGGGAAGTTCCTGTGTGGATAGAGAGAGGAGAGAAAGTTGACTGCAAAGCTCCTGCTCCCAATACAGGATTCCTCAGAGAACTACTCCAACTGTCCTCAAGTAAAGCCTTGAGAATCCAGACAGCAATGTGAACTGCCACCATAAGCACTAAATACACTGCTGCTAGGTGTAGGATTACAGCCAAGCCTACCAACACTAAACTATCACTAGGCCAGCATCACCTAAGTGTGGAATTTTCACCAAACAACCTGCCTCCATATCCTTTGTGGTGCCAGAGAGGAATTGCACTTGAAGCTTGCTGTTTTTAAAGCTCTATGTTGCACTTAGTGACCTCTTTCTTCAGTCCTACATTTCCACTGCACCGATCCCCATGGAGCAACGGCAAAGGTGGGTTCTAGTGATGAGCGGCATAGGCAATATTAAAGAATTTGTGATCTACAGTAATTATTTACTTGATTGAGAAAATCGGCAATGTAATATATTGGCAATAAAAATTTGCAGAATATTCACAATCAACACTAAGGGGTAGGCAACTTTCCTATTGGTTGCTAGGGATGTTGCTAAGTGCCGATATATGCGATAAATTCACGATTAGAATATTCACAGTCAACGCTATTCATTAATATATAAAACTATATTCTAAATATTCGCGAATTCTCAAAGTGCCGATATTTGCGATTAAAATTTGCAATTCGAATAAACAATAAAAATTAATATATAGGCATCGCCTAAACCCCCCCAATAAAACTGTGGCAAAAGTGTTTTTTTTTAAATTTTATTCCACCCCATTTGAATTTTTTTTCCAGCTCCTCACTATATCATACGCAATATTAAATTGTGTCATTAGAAAGTACAACTTATCTTGCAAAAAACAAGCCCTCATAAAGCTATGCAAATGCAAAAGTTAAAATGTTTATGGCCCCGGAAAGGCAGGGAGTGAAAAACTAAAAGGCAAAAATCAGAAAAAACCCTGGGGCTATGGTGCCCAATGCTCTCGCAACCATGTGCCATATTTACATAACCAACTCCCAACGTAAATTAACACCAAGTGGTCGGGAAAGGTAGAGACTCATTAAATCAGTAACGTATATTTACTTGTATTTAACAGATTTACTTTATTTTTCTGCCTATGGTTTAAGTCAGCTATATTAAAATAATATTGATGTGTCCACTCATACCTTTCCACAAATTTCATTAAGGAATCTAATTTCTCCGGATACAGATCCAATTTCCATAACATAATCATTCAATTAAATAAATTGCCACTCCTCAACATGAAAGAATTATGACCATATTCAAATGACCGTATGTATTTTGCAATCCACAAAACGCGAAACTGAAAAAAAAAGGATGACATTTGTGCTGCATCTGATTTTTTTTGCAGACTCATTGTAACAATGCCTATTCTTGTCCACAAAACGGACAAGAATAGGACATGTTCTATCTTTTTTGCCGGACTGTGGACTAGACATACAAATGGGGACAGCACATGCTTTTTTTTTTTTTTTTGCAGATCCATAGAAATAAATTGGTCTGTGTGTGATCTGCAAATAAAGTGGATCATATGCTGATAAAAAAAATGGTCCTCTGAATGATGCTTAACACGTAACTTCCATCAATTTGTAAGCCCTAGCTTCGACATAATACTTTTACAATTGTAACTAATTTTCTTTAATGTTATTTTTTAACTGCTTGTTGAAAGAACAGATTTAAAGATTATGGACTCTTAACACATAATAAGGCTTTCATCAAAATCTTGCTGCCATTTAATATATTCCAATTTTAAGCAGATGTATTTTGCATATACACCAATCGCAAGCAAAATGCTTTATAATGCGTGTAATTACCCTCGCCCTATTGATTGGAAGAATGAATAAAATTACTGGTAATACCAGCAATTTTGTTCATTACTAACATGATGCCCACAAACAAAATAACAATAAGGTTTTGCAATAATTTTCTTTCCTTGTGACTAAATATTTTTTTGCTGAAAATCCATTAACGTGATTAATCTTCTACATAACTTACTGTTACAAATACTGATGTTTTATATAATGGGATTTCTCTATTTGTAATACCTTTTGTAAAATCTTTTAATGGGTTTCTTTGTATCTCTAGCTCTCTAAAGGATATTTGGGAACTTCCATATACAGGTTTAATTTAATAACTGAGATAATAATAGGATTTCGGTGTAGCACATTCATCTACTATAAATGCTAAAAGAAGTGTAATAAAAAATTAATTTAATAAAGTGTTTGGGTAATATTCTTTTGCAAATAGTAGAATAGTTAATTATGTGCTTAATGCATCTCTAACAGCGTTAATAATATATTTGCAAATGAATGGGAACATTAGAATTTGCATTTATCTGTTAATTTTCCTGATATAAAATTGGAGCTTTAAGCATGTTTTATATAGTTTTTTTTTTTTTGTGAACAATAGTTTTTATTTAATTTTAAACAGCATGAATAGCAATATTTGTAAATTGTACCATGTACAATAAAATACTTGTGCCGGAAGAATACAAAGTAAAGTAATACAAACATAATATTCTGGAGAGAACATAGTATGACAATGCATAGTACACAATAAACAGGTACTAAGTGTACAAAACGTGGAGACAGAAAAGTAGGTTCACTGAATGATACATCTTGGACTGTCTATGGTAAGTTACTGTGGTTAATTAAAATGCAACCAACGCCTAAGTATAACAGCAAGGGGAAAATAAAAGAAAATGAGTTAAGACCTGATAAACGAGTTTATCTCAATTTGACACAGAGGGTTAACCAACCAAGGTTTCCAAGAATTCTAAAATTTTGTTTTTTTGTTTCTAGAGGAAGCCCAGATTCCTTCGAAGATGCAGTTATTGTCTACTATTCTTATGACTCTATTAATATTACGTATAGAGCTAGATCTCCAGCAGGCGGCAATTCTACTCCTGGTAGCGAAAAAATAGCGAGAGGTGAGGGGCCTCATGGTATTGGGGATTGAGTTCAATCCTATGGACAGGAGCGCCAATTCCGGAGAAGGAGCTAATGTAATATGCAAAACACTTGACAATAGGACAAAAACTCTTTTCTACGGTTGATTGATACGTGGGCATGCCCACCACATATGAAGGTAGGTACCCATGTCTCTATGGCATCTCCAACACATTGGTGAGACTTCAGGGAAAATTGCATTAAGGTACATAGGGGTTCTATACCACCTATATAGGATTTTCCTAGCATTTTCCAGATGATCTGCACATCTAGTGAATTTAGATGTGGCCGAGAAAACTGCGATTAATACAGGTTATATTAATCGCATTGCGATTACAACTTAGAGCTGGGTTCCTAATGGTTGTATTGCTAGAATATAACAAAGATTGAGAATAAAGCGCTATATTCTCAATCTTCGTTATATTCTAGCAATACAACCATTAGGAACCCAGCTCTAAGTTGAATTCGCAATGCGATTAATGCAGGTTATATAAATCGCATTGCGAATTCAACTTACCACACTCTGCGTCAACTACGTAATTTTCCATGGGAGTTTTGCCATGGAGCCCCCACCGGTATGCCACAGTCCAGGTGTTAGTCCCCTTGAAACAACTTTTCCATCACTATTGTGGCCAGAAAGAGTCCCTGTGGGTTTTAAAATTCGCCTGTCTATTGAAGTCTATGGCGGTTTGCCCTGTTCGCGAACATTTGCATAAATACTCGTTTGCAAATGGAAAATTTTATGTTCGCGACATCTCTAGTCTTCGGCAATGCTTCCCTCATGTTTCGTCCTTGTTCCCTACCTTACTTATGTATGTATGTTTGGTGTGGGTTTTATTTGGGGATTAGTTGTCATTTCTAGTGTTGTGTTCCTTGTATGGTATGTTTTGTGTATGGTTCCAGGATGGATGCTAGACATCCCACTATTTGTCTGAACCTCCGCAAGGGGATCCCTGGTTTCTCGGAGGGGGAACCACAAGACTGCTAGCAGTTGCTGTTCCATCATTTTGGCAGGTAAGTGCTGGTTGTGCCAGTGTGTGCTGTTTGCACTGGACTCTTGCCTGCCATTATGTTGTTTGATTTCTGTCTTATCTTTCCCTGTTGCTTGACCTGTTGGAGACTCCGGTTCACCGGTGACTTGGATGAACCAGTCATCTCTTACTCCTGACATTACCATCAGGGACGCTTAGGGCGTTTGTAGAGTTCTAGGTTCCAGTGTATGAACCCTCCTACCATCAGGGTTGACTCATGCAGTCAGGAGGTCAGGGATGGTGTTAGGGATGCATCAGGAGGTGACCTGCTCCCTTTCCCTGCCATTTTGGCCAAGTGGTATTTTGTCTTCCCGACATTATACGGTGGGGAGTTTCCCCCACTCCCCACTGTGACATTTTGAAGATAATAGGGTCATCCTGAGTGTACTTTAAGTGTGATTTATCCCTGCTTATCTCCTTTTGTAAGCTTTGGAACAGAAAATAAACATAGTGGGAAGTAAGGAAAAGGACGTCACAGCAGTACAGTACTGGCAGATGCAACAAATGGGAGATGTCCCTGATTGTGAGAGAAATGCATCTAGCTGAGCAGCTGAAACAGGGAATAATATGGCTGAACAGGCATGAGGGGAGCCCCAAAAAACATGTTCCTTCACTGTTATGATTGTACAAAGCAGCAAAACCATTATGCAAACGTTTTTTTTTTTAAACTCTGGTACACTTTAAGTTGTCCTCTGTTAGAAAACAATGGCTGCTTTCTTCTGAAAACAGTTTCAAATCTGTCCACATGTACATTGTGGTATTGCCATTCCCTTCAATGGATCTAAGCTATGATACTAGACACAACACGTGGACGGCTGTAGAATGTTATCTAACCCTGAATAACACTTTTAATGAAAAGTGCAATTACAATTGTATCTAAATAAAAAATGAGTGAAAGCTCTCCCTCCAGTGGATACTGCAAATATAAGTGGGAAGAACCCTTCAGTTGTCATGTCTTTGTCCGGGCACAATTTTGCCAAAAAATCATGGCCTAAATAAGAAAAGAAGAGAATAAGATTACATTGATCACAATGTCTTGAGCCAAAGTAACCTATATTTCATAGCATGGTAACAGTTATAAACTATACCAATTAGTTTTGTGAAATACAAGGGGGCTGCAGACATGCCTGTCATCATGTCTAGAAACAAGATAAGGAACCAAGGTCTAATGAAATACCACATTGACCTGGCTTACATTGGCTGCATCTTTGTAGTGCTCAGTTGACCAGTTACTCTTACTAAAAGCATTACTGAGCAGTGAGCAGCGATTCCATGTGTACCAGCCCTTTGTGCTTCTTTTCACTCACACAAACATTATCAATGAATTATGAAGAATTATGAAGAAAGTAGTAAAATAGCAGATTCTTCAAGCAGTGATAGAGATATAAGGTAGAATGGTGCAGCTGATAGAAATTTATATTTCTAGTTATGGTGCAGAATGGCACTTTCTTCAAGTATGACATTATTTATAGCAAACTTAAGACTGGTCAATATGCATATTAGCACTCCATTATGCCTGTAATGGTCCGTGCTGGCTCACATGTCTCCATCTTCTGTTCCAAGTTTCTTTTCTTCTGCCTCCGCATGAGCATGGTCAGCTGATCTTCTTCAGCCAATTATTGACTTGACAGGTTTCCACAACAGACACATTACCACTGTTGACTGAAGAGAAACAAGTGACGATTGCCATGCTGGGGAGTAAGAAATTAAATTCCGGACATCAGTTAAGTGTACTATTTGCTGGTTCTACTTCATCTCTTGCCCTTATAGTTCATTCATTTTTATTTCATCTTCTCTTTTGTCTATACAAAGCCCCTATTGGCAGAACGATCATCGAATTTGGATTTCAGTGCCATCTCTGTACTGAGGACATCCAACTATATACCTCATCCTTTGGCATTACTAGAAAATACCAGTGATTGTCTGTAAGCTGTCTCTAGCATCATGTCCTTTGTGTCTAAAATTAAATCTTTGAAAAACTGAGCTTCCCCCATTTACTAACCTACAGTACCAAACCTGATATTTCCATACCAGTGTACCATAACTTTTAGGCAACACACTTGGTGTCTTAAGGGTTAATTAAGTCTGATTCCGATCTTTTGTTTCCGCCCTATATTTCATCACTTGCTTGCGTATGTTGATAAACTTCAAAATATCTCCAGACTCTACCATTTTCTTACTGTGGAAACAGCATAAACTCTCTTTATAACATGTATTTTATTGATTTTCACACATGAATAAAAGTTTTATACAAGCCATTGTCTGTTGTAAAGTTGAAATACATTTTACAGATGTATGAGATTTAAATAATACTTGAACCATATGAAAGGTATTGTGAAGGGGTAAGAAAATAGGGAAGCAAATACGGGGAAAAGGGGTTGGGAGGAGGGAAAGTGACAAGAGATAAAGACATTATTATTCCCTTATTCTACTGAGATAGTGTTATATTTGGATATAAGCCAATAGTGCCACAAAGTTTTAAATTTAGCCAATTGGTTGGAGACTGAAGCACTTAACATCTCATTCAAGCAGTTATTATTGATCGCTCTAATAATTTCCATTAGTGGAGGTGGTTTAGGATTCTTCCAATAATAGGCTATTTTCATCCTGGTAGCTATGATTACATGGACTATCACTGTTCTAAAATAATTCGGAAATAAGTCTAGATCGATTGAAAGTAGGCCTTGAGTAATTTTTAGGGATATTGGAATTTTACAAATCTGGGACAGCATCTTATTGATCGCCTTCCATGTATCTTGTATTACTCCGCAATCCCACAATATATGCTCCATATCTGCATTGTTCATCAAACATCTCCAGCATTGATTGGACGATGAAGGGTATATTTTGGATAGTCTATACGGGGTATAGTACCACCTATAGATAATTTTCCTGGAATTTTCCAGATGGTTAGTACATTTAGAGGATTTACATATAATGGAGAAGGCAGATTCCCATTGTTCCATAGTGGTGTTTGTATTTGATACTGAGTCCCATTTGTTTAATAAAGAAAGCAATGGAGATTTCTTCATCTCCATCATATGATGGTAGCTTAAGGACAGAGCCTTTAGATTAGACAGAGGATTATTCAGTAATTTTAACATGAATGAATTTGTGTTACCAATGGGCAACTTACATCCAGTCAAAAAATGTCTTATTTGTAGGAATTTGAAAAAATCCTTTTGGGGAATCTCAAATTTCGCAGTTAAATCCACAAAGGAGACTAAATGACCATTAGCATACAGTTCACCCAGAGTATGTATACCCTTTGCTATCCAATCATGTATTTTTAAGTCTCGGATACATTTACCTATCACCTCCATGGGAATTGCCGACAAGGATATGTTAATGAGGTTCAATTTGGTAGTCATTAATCTCCAGATATTAAGGGCTGCTTGTATTGTAGGCGAAATCTCCTTAGGGCCTAAGCTTCTTTGAAAACAACTTGAGAGATAAAATACCTTAGGGTCGATCACCCCCATCATGTGACTTTCCATATTGACCCAATGCTTATCAGATTGGTTCAACCATGACATTCTCAGTTGTTCAAAAATACACGCCCTATAATAACCAATTATAGACGGGCAGCCCAATCCACCTTTAACAATTGGTAGAAAAAGTATTTCTGCTTGTACTCTTGGCTTTTTCCCCTGCCAAATGTATTTTAAAAGCAATTTCTGAATGTCTTTAAGATATTTTAAAGGAATTGGAATTGGGAGGTTGCGAAATAGTTAGAGAATTTGTGGAATGATAAACATTTTTAAAGCCGATATTCTGCCCATCTAAGCAATTTCCTGATTTTTCATTTTACTTAGGTCATTCCTTATTTTTTCCTTCAATATTTTGAAGTTAACTTGTAAAAGATCAGCAGTAGTGGGGGTTAGCCTAATTCCCCGCTATGTAATGTATTCCATATCCCACTTAAAGGGGAATTTAGCTTTAAGCAGACTAATGTCTGAGTCTGGCAGACCTAAGTTGAGTGCTTGACATTTAGCTACATTTAAACTGTAGTAGGAAACCGAACTAAAGGAATGTAAAATTTGCATTACAATGGGTAATGACTTATTAGGATTCGTAAGGGATAAGATGATATCGTCAGCAAATAATCCGATTTTATGGGTAGTGTTTCCAATGTTTATACCTGTAATATACGGGTTTGATCTGATACTTTCTGCTAATGGTTCAATTATTAAGGCGAATATGATAGGCGACAGAGGGCATCCCTGCCTTGTACCGTTATTAATTTGGAACAAATCGGACATCATCCCGTTTATTAAAACCTTGGCTGACGGTTTGGAATAGAGTGCCAGAATAGCCTTGGCCATAAACCCCTGGATTCCAACTTTTTCCAATACTGCCTCCAAATAGCCCCAATGCACCCTATCGAACACCTTCTCCGCATCAAAGGAGAGAAGCAAAGAAGGCATCCGATTCACCCTTGCCATGTGAATGATGTTAATTACACGTCTGGTACCATCTATTGTCTGCCTAGACTTCACAAAACCCACTTGGTCCCGACGGATTAGTAGTGGAATGAATGCTGACAATCTATTGGCTAATAATTTAGAACAGGGATGCTCAACCTGCGGCCCTCCAGCTGTTGCAAAACTACAACTCCCATCATGCTTGGCTGTAGGCTGATGGCTGTAGGCTTACTGGGCATGCTGGGAGTTGTAGTTTTGCAACAGCTGGAGGGCCGCAGGTTGAGCATGCCTGATTTAGAATAAATTTTTAAGTCAGAATTTAAGAGAGATATCGGTCTAAAATTTTCTGGGCAATCAGGGGTTTTACCCGGTTTAGGAAGTGCCACTATGGTAGCTTGAAGCATTTCCTGTGGTATGTTTCCTGTGGTTATTACATGAGAAAAGGTAGATATCAAATGAGGTGATAGAATATTTTCAAAGGTTTTATAATATTCATTAGATAGTCCATCTGGGCCAGGGGACTTATTATTCTTGGATATTTTAATTATTTGCATTATTTCTGATGGTTCTATTGGCTTGTTGAGCCACTCAGCTTGCTCTATGTTTAATTTAGGTAATGAGACATTAGATAAAAAATTATTAATTATATCCGAGTTTGGTTGGGGGATTGAAGCCTTATCCGGAGATTATATAAATTGGAGTAATAATTCTCAAAGGTATTTGAGATTTCCTGTGGGTTAATAATTTTATGTTTTTGACGGTTAAAGGGCCAATTTTTTCTTGTTTTTAGTAGCTTTGATTTTATTAGCCAACATTGCTCCGGCTTTGTTACCTTGTGAATAGAATTTAGCGTTTAGTTTCCTCATATTATGTTCGAATTTATTTTGATGGATTTGATACAACTCATGACGTAGATCTCTGAGTTGGGCTAGGTTGGTTTTTGAGGGATTTATTTTATCCTTTTGTTCTAGTTCCATAATGGATTTACATAATTTTTCTGACTGTATTCTTCTTTGTTTATTTAGATGTGAGGATATGCGAATAAATTGTCCTCTAATAAAGGCCTTGAGTGCGCACCAAATCGTTAATGGGGAAATTTTTGGGGTGCTATTATACTTAAAATATTCTTCAAGTGCCTTCTTAATATGAGATTGAGTGGAAGGAAGAGATAGGTGATAATTATTGATTCTCCACGAATTGTGGGGGGGTAAGTTGAATTTCTCAGATATATGACACGATATTGGTGCGTGATTAGTGTTGAGCGAACAGTTCGAGCATCGTTCGGGTTCGTACCGAATTTTGGGGTGTCCGGGACCCGGACCCGAACCCGGACATTTTCAAAAAAGTTCGGGTTCGGGTTCGTCGTTCGGCATGTATTTAGGCGCATTTTGAAAGGCTGCAAAGCAGCCAATCAACATGCATCATACTACTTGCCCTAAGATGCCATCGCAGCCATGCCTACTATTGGCAAGGCTGTGATTGGCCGAGTGCAGCATGTGACTCAGCCTCTTTATAAGCTTGTGCGCACGTCAGGACGTGCTCACTCCCGATGTGAATAGAACAGGGATAGACGCAGCTGATGCTAGGGCGAGAATAGGCAGGGATAATTGAATAACTGGAAGCAAATTTCTCTCCTCCACCTGTGATTCATCTGAACAACTGCAGCTGAGCTGCTTTTTGATAGGGATTGGCTATTTTTAGAGTGGCCAGAGTGATTTTTCCATCCACATGTACCTGGGCTGACCGCCGGCCGCCATTTTGCGACTTGTAGTGCTGCAGCAGAAGCTGCCACAGTGTGCATTCCAAAGCTCCAAACAAGTCAGACATCTACACCTGGGATTCAGACCAATAGCGATTTAGCAGCACAGTCCAAGGCTATTTTTTTAAAGGTTGTGCAGACCATTTTGTGGCACATGTTACTGGGCTGATAGGCGGCGGCCATCTTGGGACTAGTGCTGCAGCACAATCTCTCCCAACGTCCATTAATCACTTGTAATAGTGGTCTGTGCCATAGAAATCCTACATCAGGGACTTGGGTGTGCTTGTGTCACCCCTACTAATACCAGTCCACCTGTAATCCATACAGTCAAAAGACTGAAAGTATTCCAGTGAGGGAATTTTTTTATTTAAAAAGGCCAAGTTAGTTTATCTGGCGTTCAATATACTAGATACAGTTAGGCCTGCGTTTCATACATCTGGAATTAGCAAATTAATGTGCTGGGGTTGGGAAAACATATATGTACCCATACTAGAATCTGTCAAAGAAAGCGGTACTCACATATAACAGTCATTCCATCTGTAATCCATACAGTCAAAAGACTGAAAGTATTCCAGTGAGGGAATTTTTTTATTTAAAAAAGGCCAAGTTAGTTTATCTGGCGTTCAATATACTAGATACAGTTAGGCCTGCGTTTCATACATCTGGAATTAGCAAACTAATGTGCTGGGGTTGGGAAAACATATATGTACCCATACTAGAATCTGTCAAAGAAAGCGGTACTCACATGTAACAGTCATTCCATCTGTAATCCATACAGTCAAAAGACTGAAAGTATTCCAGTGAGGGAATTTTTTTATTTAAAAAGGCCAAGTTAGTTTATCTGGCGTTCAATATACTAGATACAGTTGGGCCTGCGTTTCATACATCTGGAATTAGCAAACTAATCTGCTCAGGTTGGGAAAATATATATGTACCCATACTAGAATCTGTCAAAGAAAGCGGTACTCACATATAACAGTCATTCCATCTGTAATCCATACAGTCAAAAGACTGAAAGTATTCCAGTGAGGGAATTTTTTTATTTAAAAAAGGCCAAGTTAGTTTATCTGGCGTTCAATATACTAGATACAGTTAGGCCTGCGTTTCATACATCTGGAATTAGCAAACTAATGTGCTGGGGTTGGGAAAACATATATGTACCCATACTAGAATCTGTCAAAGAAAGCGGTACTCACATATAACAGTCATTCCATCTGTAATCCATACAGTCAAAAGACTGAAAGTATTCCAGTGAGGGAATTTTTTATTTAAAAAAGGCCAAGTTAGTTTATCTGGCGTTCAATATACTAGATACAGTTAGGCCTGCGTTTCATACATCTGGAATTAGCAAACTAATGTGCTGGGGTTGGGAAAACATATATGTACCCATACTAGAATCTGTCAAAGAAAGCGGTACTCACATATAACAGTCATTCCATCTGTAATCCATACAGTCAAAAGACTGAAAGTATTCCAGTGAGGAATTTTTTATTTAAAAAGGCCAAGTTAGTTTATCTGGCGTTCAATATACTAGATACAGTTAGGCCTGCGTTTCATACATCTGGAATTAGCAAATTAATGTGCTGGGGTTGGGAAAACATATATGTACCCATACTAGAATCTGTCAAAGAAAGCGGTACTCACATATAACAGTCATTCCATCTGTAATCCATACAGTCAAAAGACTGAAAGTATTCCAGTGAGGGAATTTTTTTATTTAAAAAAGGCCAAGTTAGTTTATCTGGCGTTCAATATACTAGATACAGTTAGGCCTGCGTTTCATACATCTGGAATTAGCAAATTAATGTGCTGGGGTTGGGAAAACATATATGTACCCATACTAGAATCTGTCAAAGAAAGCGGTACTCACATATAACAGTCATTCCATCTGTAATCCATACAGTCAAAAGACTGAAAGTATTCCAGTGAGGGAATTTTTTTATTTAAAAAGGCCAAGTTAGTTTATCTGGCGTTCAATATACTAGATACAGTTAGGCCTGCGTTTCATACATCTGGAATTAGCAAACTAATGTGCTGGGGTTGGGAAAACATATATGTACCCATACTAGAATCTGTCAAAGAAAGCGGTACTCACATATAACAGTCATTCCATCTGTAATCCATACAGTCAAAAAGACTGAAAGTATTCCAGTGAGGGAATTTTTTTATTTAAAAAAGGCCAAGTTAGTTTATCTGGCGTTCAATATACTAGATACAGTTAGGCCTGCGTTTCATACATCTGGAATTAGCAAACTAATGTGCTGGGGTTGGGAAAACATATATGTACCCATACTAGAATCTGTCAAAGAAAGCGGTACTCACATATAACAGTCATTCCATCTGTAATCCATACAGTCAAAAGACTGAAAGTATTCCAGTGAGGAATTTTTTATTTAAAAAGGCCAAGTTAGTTTATCTGGCGTTCAATATACTAGATACAGTTAGGCCTGCGTTTCATACATCTGGAATTAGCAAATTAATGTGCTGGGGTTGGGAAAACATATATGTACCCATACTAGAATCTGTCAAAGAAAGCGGTACTCACATATAACAGTCATTCCATCTGTAATCCATACAGTCAAAAGACTGAAAGTATTCCAGTGAGGGAATTTTTTATTTAAAAAGGCCAAGTTAGTTTATCTGGCGTTCAATATACTAGATACAGTTAGGCCTGCGTTTCATACATCTGGAATTAGCAAACTAATGTGCTGGGGTTGGGAAAACATATATGTACCCATACTAGAATCTGTCAAAGAAAGCGGTACTCACATATAACAGTCATTCCATCTGTAATCCATACAGTCAAAAGACTGAAAGTATTCCAGTGAGGGAATTTTTTTATTTAAAAAGGCCAAGTTAGTTTATCTGGCGTTCAATATACTAGATACAGTTAGGCCTGCGTTTCATACATCTGGAATTAGCAAACTAATGTGCTGGGGTTGGGAAAACATATATGTACCCATACTAGAATCTGTCAAAGAAAGCGGTACTCACATATAACAGTCATTCCATCTGTAATCCATACAGTCAAAAGACTGAAAGTATTCCAGTGAGGGAATTTTTTTATTTAAAAAGGCCAAGTTAGTTTATCTGGCGTTCAATATACTAGATACAGTTAGGCCTGCGTTTCATACATCTGGAATTAGCAAACTAATGTGCTGGGGTTGGGAAAACATATATGTACCCATACTAGAATCTGTCAAAGAAAGCGGTACTCACATATAACAGTCATTCCATCTGTAATCCATACAGTCAAAAGACTGAAAGTATTCCAGTGAGGGAATTTTTTATTTAAAAAAGGCCAAGTTAGTTTATCTGGCGTTCAATATACTAGATACAGTTAGGCCTGCGTTTCATACATCTGGAATTAGCAAACTAATGTGCTGGGGTTGGGAAAACATATATGTACCCATACTAGAATCTGTCAAAGAAAGCGGTACTCACATATAACAGTCATTCCATCTGTAATCCATACAGTCAAAAGACTGAAAGTATTCCAGTGAGGAATTTTTTATTTAAAAAAGGCCAAGTTAGTTTATCTGGCGTTCAATATACTAGATACAGTTAGGCCTGCGTTTCATACATCTGGAATTAGCAAACTAATGTGCTGGGGTTGGGAAAACATATATGTACCCATACTAGAATCTGTCAAGAAAGCGGTACTCACATATAACAGTCATTCCATCTGTAATCCATACAGTCAAAAGACTGAAAGTATTCCAGTGAGGGAATTTTTTTATTTAAAAAAGGCCAAGTTAGTTTATCTGGCGTTCAATATACTAGATACAGTTAGGCCTGCGTTTCATACATCTGGAATTAGCAAACTAATGTGCTGGGGTTGGGAAAACATATATGTACCCATACTAGAATCTGTCAAAGAAAGCGGTACTCACATATAACAGTCATTCCATCTGTAATCCATACAGTCAAAAGACTGAAAGTATTCCAGTGAGGGAATTTTTTATTTAAAAAAGGCCAAGTTAGTTTATCTGGCGTTCAATATACTAGATACAGTTAGGCCTGCGTTTCATACATCTGGAATTAGCAAACTAATGTGCTGGGGTTGGGAAAACATATATGTACCCATACTAGAATCTGTCAAAGAAAGCGGTACTCACATATAACAGTCATTCCATCTGTAATCCATACAGTCAAAAGACTGAAAGTATTCCAGTGAGGGAATTTTTTATTTAAAAAAGGCCAAGTTAGTTTATCTGGCGTTCAATATACTAGATACAGTTAGGCCTGCGTTTCATACATCTGGAATTAGCAAATTAATGTGCTGGGGTTGGGAAAACATATATGTACCCATACTAGAATCTGTCAAAGAAAGCGGTACTCACATATAACAGTCATTCCATCTGTAATCCATACAGTCAAAAGACTGAAAGTATTCCAGTGAGGGGATTTTGCTTATAAAAAATAATATATTTCATTGTGGTGCGAGTTGAATCGCAACAATGAAGAAAAAATACTATTAAGGGACGAGGGCGCGGTCGTGGTGGTGTCCGTGGAGCCTCTGTTGCTGGTAGAGGGCGTGGCCGTTCGGCCCCAGGCGCACACAGTAGGGAACGAACTCCCTCAACTAGCCGGCAGAATGTACCGCAATATCTCGTGGGGCCCAATGCCGCTCTTAGGATGGTAAGGCCTGAGCAGGTACAGGCATTAATCGATTGGGTGGCCGACAGTGCTTCCAGCACGTTCACCACATGGTCTTCCACCCAGTCTTCTGCGGAAAGCGCACAGGTGGCACCTGAAAACCAAGCCCATCAGTCTGTCACATCACCCCCAAGCATATCAGGGAAACGGTCTGAGCCACAAGTTATGCAGCAGTCTCTTCTTCTGTTTGAAGACTCTGCTTCCAGGGTTTCCCAGGGCGTCCACCTAGCCCTTCCCCAGTGGAGGAAGACATACCATGCACTGACGCACAACCACTTATGTCTCCAGATGAAGAGGACATGGGAATACCACCTCATCGGAGTCCGCACGTCTCTGATGATGACGAAACACAGGTGCCCACTGCCGCGTCTTTTGCAGTGTGCAGACTGAACAGGAGGAGGTCAGGGAGGAGACTGGGTGGAAGACGATGCAGAGGACGATGAGGTCTTAGACCCACATGGACTGAAGGTCGTGGCGATGACTTTCACAGTTCAGAGGAAGAGGTAGTGGTGAGACCGAGACAACAGCGAAGCCAAAGAGGGAGCAGGGGGCCAAAGCAGGCGAGCCGCCGCCCCAGAGTTCGCCTGCTACTGGACATCGCCAACAGGGACCCAGCCCCACAAAGGCAGCTTCAAAGAGTTCCCTGGCATGGCACTTCTTTAAACAATGTCCTACCGACAAGACCCGAGTGACTTGCACGCTCTGCCATCAGAGCCTGAGGCGAGGCATTAACGTTCTGAACCTCAGCACAACCTGCATGACCAGGCATCTACATGCAAAGCATGAACTGCAGTGGGGTACACACCTTAAAAACCAGGCACTCGCTGAGGCTCCCCTGCTCCCTCTACCGCTGCTGCCTCGGCTTCCGCCTCGAGAGGAATGTTGCCACCTGCCGAGCAGCAAACAGAGGATGTGCCACCGACACCACCACCACCGCCACCGTCAACTAGCGTCTCCACTATATCACACAGCAGCGTTCAGCTCTCAATATCTCAAACCTTAGAGAGAAGCGCAAATTCCCCCGAGTCACCCTCGAGCCCTTGGCCTGAACGCCAGCATTTCTAAACTGCTGGCCTTTGAAACTGCTGTCATTCCGGCTGGTGGACACAGACAGCTTCAAACAGCTGATGGCCATGGCTGTCCCGCAGTATGTGGTTCCCAGCCGCCACTACTTCTCCAAGACAGCCGTGCCTTCCCTGCACATGCAAGTGTCCGATAAAATCAAGTGTGCACTGCGCAACGCCATTTGTGGCAAGGTCCACCTAACCACAGATACGTGGACCAGTAAGCACGGCCAGGGACGCTATATCTCACTAACTGCACACTGGATGAATGTAGTGGCGGCTGGGCCCCGGCGGACAGTTCCTTGGCGCACGTCCTTCCGCCCCCTAGGATCGCAGGGCATCATTCTCTGCCTCCTGTAGCCTCCTCCTCCTACTCGGCTTCCTCCTCCACTGCTTCCACCAGCTCATCCGGTCAGCCACACACCTTCACCACCAACTTCAGCACAGCCCGGGGTAAGCGTCAGCAGGCCATTCTGAAACTCATATGTTTGGGGACAGGCCCCACACCGCGCAGGAGTTGTGGCGGGGTATTGAACAACAGACCGGCCAGTGGTTTCTGCCGGTGGGCCTCAAGCCAGGCCTGGTGGTATGCGATAATGGGCGAAATCTCGTGGCAGCTCTGGGACTAGCCGGTTTGGCGCACATCCCTTGCCTGGCGCATGTGCTGAACTTGGTGGTGCAGAGGTTCATTCACCACTACCCCAACATGTCAGAGCTGCTGCATAAAGTGCGGGCCGTCTGTGCGCGCTTCCGCCCGTTCACATCCTGCCGCTGCTCGCCTGTCTGCGCTACAGCGGAACTTCGGCCTTCCCGCTCACCGCCTCATATGCGGCGTGCCCACCCGGTGGAACTCCACCTTGCACATGCTGGAGAGACTGTGCGAGCAGCAGCAGGCCATAGTGGAGTTTCAGCTGCAGCACGCTCGCGTCAGTCGTACTGCCGAACAGCACCACTTCACCACCAATGATTGGGCCTCCATGCGAGACCTGTGTGCCCTGCTGCGCTGTTTCGAGTACTCCACCAACATGGCCAGTGGCGATGACACTGTTATCAGCGTTACAATACCACTTCTATGTCTCCTTGAGAAAACACTTAGGGCAATGATGTTAGAGGAGGTGGCCCAGGTGGAGGAGGAGGAGGAGGATGAGGGCTCGTTTCTAACACTTTCGGGCCAGTCTGTTCGAATTGGCTCAGAGGGAGGTTTGTTTAAGCAGCAGAGGACAGGTTCACAAGTCGCCAGCCAAGGCACTGTACTGGAGGACGAGGAGGATGAGGAGGAGGAGGTGGAGGGGGACGAGGATGGCGCAAGTTCACAGCGGGGTGGCAGCCCAGGCCCATCACTGGTGCGTGGCTGGGGGATACGGTGGACGATGACGATCGCCTCCCACAGAGGACAGCTTGTCCTTACCCATGGGTAGCCTGGCCCACATGAGCGAATATATGCTCCAATGCCTGCGCAACGACAGCAGAGTTGCCCACGTTTTAACGTGTGCAGACTACTGGGTGGCCACCCTGCTGGATCCCGGTATAAAGACAATGTGCCCACTTTAATTCCTGAACTGGAGCGCGACCGTAAGATGCTTGCGAGTACAAGCGCTACGCTGATAGAGCGCTCTTGAGAGCATTCCCACATGTCACAGGGGAACAGGTGGAAGGTGAAGGCAGAGGAGTGGCAAGAGGTCGCCAACGCAGCTGTGTCACGGCCAGCTCATCTGAGGGCAGGGTTAGCATGGCAGAAATGTGGAAAAGTTTTGTCTCCACGCCACAGCTATCTGCACCGACACCTGATACGGAGCGTGTTAGCAGGAGGCAGCATTTCACTAACATGGTTGAACAGTATGTCTGCACACCCCTCCACATCCTGACGGATGGTTCGGCCCCATTCAACTACTGGGTTTCGAAATTGTCCACGTGGCCAGAGTTAGCATGTTATGCCTTGGAGGTGCTTTCCTGCCCGGCGGCCAGCGTTTTATCTGAGCAGCGTATTCAGCACGGCAGGGCGTCATTACTGACAAGCGCAGCCGCCTGTCCACAGCCAACGTGGACAAGCTGACCTTCATAAAGATGAACCAGGCATGGATCCCACAGGACCTGTCCCTCCCTTGTGCAGAGTAGTCCTTATTAACTGCCTAAAACATGTCTTGTTGTGCTACGGGCCACTTCTTTATTTGATACAAATTTTATGAAACCCACAGTTGAATGAAACTCTTCTCTGTCTGGGCGCCGGGGCCTAACCAGATGAAAGTGGCCGGTTAAACTAACGGGTGACATGAAGCCATAACCTCTGCCATGCTACCTCTGTCTTCTGTCTGGGTGCTGAGGCCTAAGTCAAATAAAGCGGTCTTCTGCTGTGCTGGGGATATGAAGCTAATCTCTGACCTCTCTCCTCTGTCTGGGTCCAAAGGCCTAAATCACTGAAAGAGGCCTTCTCCTGTGGTGTGTGATATGATGCCAGAATATGTGCTGTGGGGCCTCTCTCCTCTTCCTGGGTGCAGGGGTCAAATAAACTAAATTGTGGCCTACTCCTGTGGTGGTTGATATGATGCCTGATTCTCTGATGTGGAACCTCTCTCCTCTGTTTGGGTGAAGGGTCAAAGTAACTAAATGGTGGCTTCTCCTGTGGTGGCTGATATGATGCCAGAATATGTGCTGTGGGGCCTCTCTCCTCTTCCTGGGTGCAGGGGTCAAAGTAACTCAATGGTGGCTTCTCCTGTGGTGGCTGATATGATGCCAGAATATGTGCTGTGGTGCCTCTCTCCTCTTCCTGGGTGCAGGGGTCAAAGTAACTAAATGGTGGCTTCTCCTGTGGTGGTTGATATGATGCCTGATTCTCTGCTGTGAAACCTCTCTCCTCCATCTGGGTGTAGGGGTCAAAGTCTTTCAAAGTCGCCTTCTCCTGTGCTGATTGATATGAAGCTGATGGTTGTGCCATCTGACATGGTTGCCGGGGTCCCATTAAATTGGGGCCTACTCCTGTGGTGGGTGATCTAAATGCCTGATTCTCTGCTGTGTAACCTCTCTCCTCCGTCTGGGTGTAGGGGTCAAAGTAACTAAATGGTGGCCTACTCCTGTGGTGGGTGATATGATGCCTGGTTCTCTGCTGTGGGACCTCTCTCCTCTGTCTGGGTCCAAAGGCCTAAATCACTGAAAGAGGCCTTCTCCTGTGGTGTGTGATATGATGCCAGAATATGTGCTGTGGGGCCTCTCTCCTCTTCCTGGGTGCAGGGGTCAAATAAACTAAATTGTGGCCTACTCCTGTGGTGGTTGATATGATGCCTGATTCTCTGATGTGGAACCTCTCTCCTCTGTTTGGGTGAAGGGGTCAAAGTAACTAAATGGTGGCTTCTCCTGTGGTGGCTGATATGATGCCAGAATATGTGCTGTGGGGCCTCTCTCCTCTTCCTGGAGTGCAGGGGTCAAAGTAACTCAATGGTGGCTTCTCCTGTGGTGGCTGATATGATGCCAGAATATGTGCTGTGGTGCCTCTCTCCTCTTCCTGGAGTGCGGGGGTCAAAGTAACTCAATGGTGGCTTCTCCTGTGGTGGTTAGTATGATGCCAGAATATGTGCTGTGGGGCCTCTCTCCTCTTCCTGGGTGCAGGGGTCAAAGTAACTCAATGGTGGCTTCTCCTGTGGTGGCTGATATGATGCCAGAATATGTGCTGTGGTGCCTCTCTCCTCTGTCTGGGTCCAAAGGCCTAAATCACTGAAAGAGGCCTTCTCCTGTGGTGTGTGATATGATGCCTGAATATGTGCTGTGGTGCCTCTCTCCTCTTCCTGGGTGCGGGGTCAAAGTAACTCAATGGTGGCTTCTCCTGTGGTGGCTGATATGATGCCAGAATATGTGCTGTGGGGCCTCTCTCCTCTTCCTGGGTGCAGGGGTCAAAGTAACTCAATGGTGGCTTCTCCTGTGGTGGTTAGTATGATGCCAGAATATGTGCTGTGGGGCCTCTCTCCTCTTCCTGGGTGCAGGGGTCAAAGTAACTCAATGGTGGCTTCTCCTGTGGTGGCTGATATGATGCCAGAATATGTGCTGTGGGGCCTCTCTCCTCTTCCTGGGTGCAGGGGTCAAAGTAACTAAATGGTGGCTTCTCCTGTGGTGGTTGATATGATGCCTGATTCTCTGCTGTGAAACCTCTCTCCTCCATCTGGGTGTAGGGGTCAAAGTCTTTCAAAGTCGCCTTCTCCTGTGCTGATTGATATAAAGCTGATGGTTGTGCCATCTGACATAGTTGCCAGGGTCTGATTCAATGGGGGCCTACTCCTGTGGTGGGTGATCTAAATGCCTGATTCTCTGCTGTGAAACCTCTCTCCTCCGTCTGGGTGTAGGGGTCAAAGTCTTTCAAAGTCGCCTTCTCCTGTGCTGATTGATATGAAGCTGATGGTTGTGCCATCTGACATGGTTGCCGGGGTCCCATTAAATTGGGGCCTACTCCTGTGGTGGGTGATCTAAATGCCTGATTCTCTGCTGTGTAACCTCTCTCCTCCGTCTGGGTGTAGGGGTCAAAGTAACTAAATGGTGGCCTACTCCTGTGGTGGGTGATATGATGCCAGAATATGTGCTGTGGGGCCTCTCTCCTCTTCCTGGGTGCAGGGGTCAAAGTAACTCAATGGTGGCTTCTCCTGTGGTGTGCTGATATGATGCCAGAATATGTGCTGTGGGGCCTCTCTCCTCTTCCTGGGTGCAGGGGTCAAAGTAACTCAATGGTGGCTTCTCCTGTGGTGGCTGATATGATGCCTGATTCTCTGCTGTGAAACCTCTCTCCTCCATCTGGGTGTAGGGGTCAAAGTCTTTCAAAGTCGCCTTCTCCTGTGCTGATTGATATAAAGCTGATGGTTGTGCCATCTGACATGGTTGCCAGGGTCTGATTCAATGGGGGCCTACTCCTGTGGTGGGTGATCTAAATGCCTGATTCTCTGCTGTGAAACCTCTCTCCTCCGTCTGGGTGTAGGGGTCAAAGTCTTTCAAAGTCGCCTTCTCCTGTGCTGATTGATATGAAGCTGATGGTTGTGCCATCTGACATGGTTGCCGGGGTCCCATTAAATTGGGGCCTACTCCTGTGGTGGGTGATCTAAATGCCTGATTCTCTGCTGTGTAACCTCTCTCCTCCGTCTGGGTGTAGGGGTCAAAGTAACTAAATGGTGGCCTACTCCTGTGGTGGGTGATATGATGCCAGAATATGTGCTGTGGGGCCTCTCTACTCTTCCTGGGTGCAGGGGTCAAAGTAACTCAATGGTGGCTTCTCCTGTGGTGGCTGATATGATGCCAGAATATGTGCTGTGGGGCCTCTCTCCTCTTCCTGGGTGCAGGGGTCAAAGTAACTCAATGGTGGCTTCTCCTGTGGTGGCTGATATGATGCCAGAATATGTGCTGTGGTGCCTCTCTCCTCTGTCTGGGTCCAAAGGCCTAAATCACTGAAAGAGGCCTTCTCCTGTGGTGTGTGATATGATGCCTGAATATGTGCTGTGGTGCCTCTCTCCTCTTCCTGGGTGCGGGGGTCAAAGTAACTAAATGGTGGCTTCTCCTGTGGTGGCTGATATGATGCCAGAATATGTGCTGTGGGGCCTCTCTCCTCTTCCTGGGTGCAGGGGTCAAAGTAACTCAATGGTGGCTTCTCCTGTGGTGGCTGATATGATGCCAGAATATGTGCTGTGGTGCCTCTCTCCTCTTCCTGGGTGCGGGGGTCAAAGTAACTCAATGGTGGCTTCTCCTGTGGTGGTTAGTATGATGCCAGAATATGTGCTGTGGGGCCTCTCTCCTCTTCCTGGGTGCAGGGGTCAAAGTAACTCAATGGTGGCTTCTCCTGTGGTGGCTGATATGATGCCAGAATATGTGCTGTGGGGCCTCTCTCCTCTTCCTGGGTGCAGGGGTCAAAGTAACTCAATGGTGGCTTCTCCTGTGGTGGCTGATATGATGCCAGAATATGTGCTGTGGTGCCTCTCTCCTCTGTCTGGGTCCAAAGGCCTAAATCACTGAAAGAGGCCTTCTCCTGTGGTGTGTGATATGATGCCAGAATATGTGCTGTGGTGCCTCTCTCCTCTTCCTGGGTGCGGGGTCAAAGTAACTCAATGGTGGCTTCTCCTGTGGTGGCTGATATGATGCCAGAATATGTGCTGTGGGCCTCTCTCCTCTTCCTGGGTGCAGGGTCAAAGTAACTCAATGGTGGCTTCTCCTGTGGTGGCTGATATGATGCCAGAATATGTGCTGTGGGGCCTCTCTCCTCTTCCTGGGTGCAGGGGTCAAAGTAACTCAATGGTGGCTTCTCCTGTGGTGGCTGATATGATGCCAGAATATGTGCTGTGGGGCCTCTCTCCTCTTCCTGGGTGCAGGGGTCAAAGTAACTAAATGGTGGCTTCTCCTGTGGTGGTTGATATGATGCCTGATTCTCTGCTGTGTAACCTCTCTCCTCCGTCTGGGTGTAGGGGTCAAAGTAACTAAATGGTGGCCTACTCCTGTGGTGGGTGATATGATGCCTGGTTCTCTGCTGTGGGACCTCTCTCCTTTGTCTGGGTGCTGTGGTCAAAATAATAGTAAGTGACCTTCTCCATTGGTGGGTGACTTGAAGCCTGATTCTGTGCTATGGGACCTCACTCCAATTAATATTGTTTAATTTTTATTTATTTTATGTTAACTCATCATTTCCCTATCTACATTTGTTTGCAGGGGCTTTAACTACATTTTGCTGCCTTTTGCAGTCCTCTAGCCCTTTCCGGGTGTGTTTTACAGCCTTTTTAGTGCACAAAAGTTCGGGTCCCCATTGACTTCTATGGGGTTCGGGTTCGGGATGAAGTTCGGGCCGAGTTCGGATCACGAACCCGAACATTTTTCGAAAGTTCGGCCGAACTCGTCGAACCCGAACATCCAGGTGTTCGCTCAACTCTATGCGTGATCAGACCACGTAATTGAACCAATGTTAGTAGTAATTGTTTTTTGTAGAGTCCATTTGTCCACAATTATTAAGTCAATCCTGGAATATTGTTTATGAGGATGTGAGTAGAAAGTGTAATCGCGTTCGGACGCATGTAACACTCTCCATGCGGAAACAGCATAAACTCTCATTGTTGCTTTTATTCATTATCATCTTGATTACCGTAACTTTTTAATAATCAGGCCCCTCTCACTAATTTCTCCCCTGTCCAATCTTTCCTGAATGTAACAGCCATTCTCATGCCTCTGTCCCTTTGCTTGTTGCTAATACAGTATAGCATTTAATTTAAACTTCTCACTCTCAATTACAAAGCTCTCCTCAGTGTTGCACCACTGTGCTTTCTATTCTGCTAATGATTTATCACTAATCTCTATAAGCTGAACCATCACTCCAATTATCAAGACTGACACATCAGGTTAAATCCGGGATCAAATCCAGTGCTGAGCCACGCCTCCTACACTGATCACATGACAGTGACGTCACCCCAGGTCCTTCGGCTGTTCAACAGTTTGGGTTGGTGGCAGCCGCCCCTTATGGATTCCATATGCCGCTATAGTGGAATCCATAACGGGATGCGCGACTTACCACAACCCGAACGCCGAACACCGGACTTTTTTTTAATGTTCGATCATCTCTAATCAATACATATAAAAAAAATCAAGAATGTGCAAAAAAAGGCAAGAATGTGCAAAAGGAGCAAAAAGTGCAAAAAAGTGCAGTGAGATATATAGGTCACAGCGAATATACAATTTATCTAAATAGCAAAATATCCAAAATAGCCAATATAATGTCCTTGTCCCCGATTTGTGTTATCAGGAGATCTCAGTGGGTGTATTTGATCTCAGTCCACTCGTAAATGATTGATATCCAGTGCACTGGTTTGTTGGTATTGAGATATAAAATCAGAGCAGTGCCGATTGCATCAAAAAGTGCAAGAGGTGCTATTTAAATTATAGTGGAGATTGCAGTAATAATCCTTTTATGAGGATGGCAATAATATTATATCCTTTGGATTCTAAGACCCATAAGTTCATAGTAGGTCTTACCTGTTGATTTGTTTTTCAGGACATATATTGTTTTCAAGCTGACTCGGGAACGAGTAATGCGGGAGAGCGCTACAGCGTCTTACCTCGTGTGTCTCTTGCTGGCAATGATCGAGTACTAGCTTAGTGTTTTTAGGCAAAAGTATTAGGTTTAAAGATGCATCAATCTTAACAAACATTTAATAAATTTGGTGTAACGTACTTCATTGCAGACTCAGGCAAATTGATTTATACATAATTTATTTCCCTGTTAGTGTTCAGCATATGATAGAACAAAAGTGGGAAAAAAATAATTAGATGTAGAACTATGCCTAAATTACTAGAGAAGTTAAAGGTCCTCCAAAGAATGATGGTATGTCCTTAAAAGGTTATACTTACTGGGGTCCAGATTATGGTAGAATAAAAGTAGGAAAAAATCTTTTAACATAGGACTGGACCTTATTCTTTGGATAGAGTTAAAGAATACTTAAATATAGCCCATCAGTATTTGTTCAGTGGGACCTTTGCCGATCAGCAGAATGAAGAAGCCTAGCATAAGCACTGCATCCTTTTTATTAGGACTCATGCATCCTAATATACCAGTCCTATCCTTGTACATTATGCGGACAATAATAGGACATGTTCTTTTTTTTTTTTTTTGGCGGAACGGACATACGGAACCGGAATGGACCTGGAGTAACTTCAGTTTTTTTTGAGGACCCATTAAAATGAATGGGTCCGCATATGATCTGCAAAAAACGTAACTGACACGGAAAGAAAATACGGTTGTGTGAATAAGCCCTTATTTACACAGGTATAGCAGCTCCATAGTACGAGCACATGTGCTTGGTACTGCGACTTGTCTCATTAATGTTATTGAGACTAAATAGGTCAAGCTGCAGTACCCTCTCAAACAGATGTGTTTCAGGACGTAAAGTGATATTAGGAATACCTCATTAATGATAGAATAGTGGAATGACCCCAAAAAGGACCCTTTTACATACTTTACCACACAGTCTATAGCACATTGACTAAAAATCATTGCACCCATGGTGATAACACAAGTAAATTGAATGTCTTAGGCTTAGAACTTTAAAGTGTAAAAGTGACAAGACTATTAAAGGAACAAGAATACAAATTACACTTCTTTATAATGATGTGCAGCTGTGTAATCTACAAGATTGGTTTTACAGTAAAAAAAATAAAAGTTATTTTCAGTGTAATTTATAAGTTATTGTGCTCTTTTTATAAAGAAAAATGTGCATGTTTTATTTATTTTTAACCAGCAAGGTTAACAATGAAACTTTGAAACGCTGTGTAAGTAGGAGACTATCACTGCCGTCAGCAATTTAATTAAGCTTAACTTATTAGTGAAGTACTCAACCTTTGCTTTTTCGTGACGTCAATTGTCTCATTTAGATAATAAAGCAGTAATTTATGGTTTGACGCAAGAGGCAATAACATGTGAAGGAGCCTATTTATTTATTTCTTTTCATTTCAGTGTGATTAAATTGCAACTGACAGACTATAACATTGTAAGAAGTTTTTAACTTCTAGACCCTCTTTATTAAGATTGAAAGTTACTACAAATATACTGTATATCCACATGCGGAATGGCAGGTTTAACCCCATTAGGACGACAGAAATTTTTCATTGTTAACGTGTTATCGCCTTACAATTTAACAATAAAAACTATATAAGGTCTTGTATATTGCAGACATGTAGATTTTTTAACATCATTTTGTTGTACATATACAGTGCATTCAGAAACTCTTCAGATCCTTTCACTTTCAGATTTTGTTATGTGGCAGACTTGTGCTAAAATAAAAGAAAAAGTTACCCCCTTCATTCTGCGTACAATACACCATAATGACAGAGTAAAAACAGAATGTTCAAAATCTTTGCAAATTTTTTAAAAAGGAAAGAATTCAGATCTAGAGTTGAGCAAAACCTGGATGTTCGGGTTCGAGAAGTTCGGCCGAACTTCCCGCAAATGTTCGGGTTCAGGAAAGGGCTAGACGGCTGCAAAAGGCAGCAACATGTAGGTAAATCCCCTGCAAACAAATGTGGATAGGGAAATAACTTAAAATAACATAAAATAGAGAAAAATATTAAATAAACATTCTAAACTTGAGCCCAAGTGAGTGACAGTGGCACCTGTCATCCAGCAAACAGAGGATGTGGCAGCAACGCCAGCACATCTGTCATCGTCACCAAGCATCTTCACCAAATCCCATGAAAGTGTTCAGCTATCAGCTGTTCATCTCCCAAACACTGGAGAGAAAAAGAAATAGAAAGAGGAAGTACCCCCTTACCCATGGCTCTGAATGCCTTATTTTAAACTTCCTGGTCCTTTGAAATGCTGTCATTCTGTCTGGTGGACAGTTTTAAAAACCTTATGGTGGTGGCTGTCCCACAGTACATGCATCCCAGCCGCCGCTACTTTTTCAGACGAGCCATCCCTTCCCTGCACAACCAAGTGGCGGACAAAATCAGGTGTGCACTGCGCAATGCTATCTATGGCAACGTCTACATAACCAACAACCCAGTGGGTAAATGTAGCGGCTGGCCCAGAGGCGGATAGCATTTTTGCAAATGTCCTTCCGCCCACGAGGATTGCTGGGCATTTCTCTTTGTATTAATAAAAAATGACAAAACAGGTGCACACTGCGGTCTTACTAAACCCTCAAACTGATGTTAAAATTGAGAGGTTAGTCAACATGTTCTAATGTATGTATTAGGAATGTATTAGGAGTTGTATTAGGAGTTAGGAGGAATGTATTAACTGAGGAGTTTGCTGTGAGTCGGCCTAATACATTCCTGTAATTTTGCCCACTGGCCCCTGGTATTGCCCATATGGCACAGGTAGGTGAGTGTTAGGTCCGGAGCTACTAGAAATGTCCTGCACCGTAGGACATGTTGACTAACCTCTCAATCTTAACATCAGTTTGAGGGCTTGGTAAGACCGCAGTGTGCACCTGTTTTGTCATTTGTTATTACTATATTGTTATATTATTTATTACATCCACACTATTGCCATCTTGTGTAGGATGTCTATTGTGGTACTTGTGGTCCGCTGCGGGCATCCTCCACCATACGCATTTTTGCTGGGGATCACTATTAGCAACGGCCACAAGTGCAGGATCTACTCCCCTGTATATTTATGCACAACTGCATTTTTGGGTTGAGCACATCCTGCTTCATGCAACCTTTCAGTTGGTTTGTGTATATACATTTCTCTTTGTATTCTGTTACCTCCTCCTCCTCCTCTGCTTCATCCTCCTCCTCCTCCTCCTCTAGCACCCCCTTATCCACTCAGTGTAACACCTTCACCACCCACAGAAGCACAGCCAGGGGAAATGACAGCAGTCTGTTTTAAAACGTGTGTGTTTGTGGGAAAAAACCTACAATGCGCAGGAGCTGTGGACAGGCATGGAACAACAGACGGATGATTGGTTGGTACCATTGAGCCTTTAGCCCGGCCTGGTGTTGTGCGCTAAAGGGGCAAAATGTAATAGCAGGTCTGGGCCTAGCCGGTTGATGCACATCCCCTGCCTGCCACTGTGCTGAATTTGGGGTGCAGAAATTCCTAAACACCAGACAGTGAAAATCAATTTAGTTAATCGAACACACACAACACCCCCCCCCCCCCCCTTTCACTCAAACCATTAACAAATTATTTGCAAATTTACTTAAAAACATATTAAAATAACTATAATGCAGCTAAACTAACCATACAAACAAACAAAACTATCTACACGCCTTATCCTTAACTTAAGGCCAGCCAATTACAAGTGGCTCGGAGGGTGGGTTCCTGCACCAACATAGGCCCTGGCCTGGAACACAATTGTTCAGCCAGGGCACAGATCTGGAGGATGAGGAGGATAAGTAGAATGAGGAGGAGTAGGAGGAACCGTGTTCTCAACAGGGTGGCACCCAAGCCAGCTCACTGGCAGCTGGGTCACCATCAGCACCTCAGAAGGCTGGGTTATCATTGGCGAAATGTGGGAAAGCTTTGTCATCACGCCACAACACCAGCCGATCTGGAACGTGTTAGCAGGAGGCAGCATTTTAGCAACATGGTGGAAGAGTATACGTACTGACTGATGGGTTTGCCCAGGGGCGCAGCTACAGGGAAGCATGGGAAGCTACTGTTTTGGATCCCTGACCTATAAGGGGCCCATCCAAGAGGAGGAGTAGGAGAACTAAAATACTTTGTCAGGGCCCCCTCAACAGTATTATACAATAAACTTATATACAGTGGCAGTATAGACAGTATAGAAAGTGGATGGAAAATAACCCAAACAGCCTCACACCCTACACACTCAACACCCCATCCCCCACACCCCTTTCACTCAAACCATTAACAAACTATTTACAAATTTACTTAAAACATATTAAAATAAGTATATGGAAGCTAAACTAACCATATAAAGAAACAAAACTATATACATGCCTTATCCTTAACTTAAGGCCAGCCAAATACAAGTGGCTCGGAGGGTGGGTATCTGCACCAACATAGGCCCTGGCCTGGAACACAATTGTCCAGCCAGGGCACAGTTCTGGAGGATGAGGAGTAGTAGGAGGAACGATGAGGCATACAGAGGACACAGGCGATATACCTCCGTCAAAGAGGATAGCTTGTCCTTGCCTCTGGGCAGCCTGGCAGACATGAGTGACAACATGCTGCAGTGCCTGCGCAACGACCACCCAGTTACTTCCACATTCTAACTTTTGCTGATTACTGGGTGGCCACCCGGCTGCATCCTTGTTACAAGGACAACGTGCCGTCCTTAATTCCCTTACTGGAGTGTGATAGGAAGATGAGCCCGCTAGTAGACACGCTGCTGATGGCATTTACACCTGACACCGTGGACTCAATGGAAGCACAAGCTGAAGGCAGAGGAGGAGGAGGAATAATTTGCCAATGCAGCTGGGTCACCAGCAACACCTCAGAAGGCAGGGTTAGCATGGGCAAAATGTGGAAAAGCTTTGTCATCACGCCACAACAACCTGCACCACCAGCAGATCTGGAACATCTTAGCAGGAGGCAGCATTTCAGCAAGATGCTGGAACAGTACATGTACTGACTGATGGGTCTGCCTAGGGGAATAGCTACAGGGGAAGCAGGGGAAGCAACTGCTTTGGGGCCGTAACCTAGAAAGGGCTCATCCAGGAGGAGGAGGAGTAAAGAACTTTGTCAGGGCCCTCTCAACAGAATTATACAATGAAATTATATACAGTGGCAGTATAGACAGTGTAGAAAGTGAATGGAACAGCTGCTGGGCCTGGTCTGAGAGAGCGATCTTTAGTAGCCACGGGCATGGCGGCATGAAAGTAAGGGGTTGCGCAAAAATTACTGGGGGAGGGTGGCCCCATTCAAAAATTTGATGTGGTGCCCAATCATTTCTAGCTACGCCACTGGGTCTGGCCCATTCAATTTCTGGGTCTTCAAATTGGGCACGTCCTGAGGTTGCCCTTTACGTCTTGGAGGTGCTGTTCTACACTGCAGCCACTGTATTGTCTGAACGTGTGTTTAACATGGCTGGGGGCATTATCACAGACAAGTGCAGCCGTCTGTCCGCAGACAATGTTGGCAACTAAGCTTTCGTTTATTAAAAAGAACCAGACATGGATCCCACAGGACTTGTTTGAACCTTATGCAGAATAGACATGTATACTGGCCTCACCCAACTATTGTTGTAAAATTTAAAATAAAAAAACTGTTATTGGAGACTACCTTTGGCTTCACAGCCCAAAAAGGCTTCATTTCATGCAAGAATGTAACCGCCAATTGTAAGTTCTCTGTCAGTTATGCAGTGCAGGGGATTGTACCTGGCAAAAATGGTAATATTTCACCCAACAATTTGAAATCTATCCTTTGCCGGACAGTATTAAACTTGTCCAGCCACAGCTAAAACCAATGATTTACGGTATTGCTATTTTTGCAACTGATTTTCACCCAAGAAAAAAATATATCCTTTGATGGACACTATGAAACTTGTTCAGTCACAGCTGGAACACCAGATTTACTGTATTTCTATTTTTGCAACTGTATTTCACCACAGAACAAAATCTATCCTTTCACGGACACTAGGGATATTGTCCAGTCACGGCTGGAACACCAGATTCAGGGTATTGCGATTTTGGCAAATAAATTTAACCCTAGAAAAAAATATACCCTTTTATGGACAGATTTAAACTAGGCCTGCAACAGCTGGAACACCAGATTCAGGGTATTGCTATTTTGGCAATTAAATTTCACCCCAGAAAAAAATATACCCTTTTACGGATAGATTTAAACTAGGCTTGCAACAGCTGGAACACCAGATTTACTATATTTCTATGTTTGCAACTGTATTTCACCCCAGAAAATAATATATCCTTTGACGGAAACTAGGATAATTGTCCAGTCACAGCTGGAACATCAGATTCAGGGTATTGCTATTTTGGCATTTAAATTTCACCCTAGAAAAAAATATGCCCTTTTACAGAAAGATGTAAACTAGGCCTGCAACAGCTGGAACACCAGATTTATGGTGTTTCTATTTTTGAAACTGAATTTCACCGCAGAAAATAATATATCCTATGACGGACACTTGGGAAATTGTCCAGTCACATCTGGAACACCAGATTTATGGTATTGCTATTTTGGCAATTGAATTTCACCCCAGAACAAAATATATCCTTTGCCGGACACTATTAAACTTTGCCAGCCACTGCTTGGACTCCAGATTTAGGGGATTGCAATTTTGGCAATTGAATTTCACCACAGAAAAAAATCTATTCTTTGCCAGACAGCAGACAGTATTACACTTGGCTAGCCACAGCTGGAACACCAGATTTAGGGGATTGCTATTTTGGCAATTGAATTTAACCCCTCAATAAAATTTAGCAATTTCTATCCTGAGTTTCTAGGGGGGACAATAAGCACAGCCAAGCCCCTGATGTAGGATATAGCAAAAAAAAACTAGTATTGATGGATTGATGGACTTGGTGGCAGCTTGTGCTGGTGCACCACAAGACACAAAATGGCCACCGATCACCCCAGAAAAAAGTAACAGAAAAACACTCTGTGCAGCCTAAAAACCAGTGAGCAATTAACCAGCAGAAGTTGAATGTTTCACAGCTGTAGATCGATCACTTCATTAGGTGTTTTTGCTGAGTTTTCCCTGCCTAATCTCGCCCTCACAGCAGCTGCGTCCTATCCCTACACTAATCAGAGCAGAGTGACTTGCGGCGCTACGTGATTCCAGCTTAAATAGAGGTTGGTTCACATGCTGCACTTGGCCAATCACGGCCATACTATTAGTAGGCATGGCTGTGATGGCTTCTTAGGCCAAGAAGTAAAACGCTAGCTGATTGGCTGCTGTGCAGCCCTTCAGAAAGCGTGAAGAAATCGCTGAACAACGGACCCGAACCCGAACTTTTTGAAAATGTTCGGGTCCGGGTCCATGTCCCGAACACCCCAAAATTCGGTACGAACCCGAACTATCCAGTTCGGATTCGCTCATCCCTATTCAGCTCCTTTACTTAGCACTTAGTTGAATCACCTTTGTCAGCTATTACAGTCTCCAGTCTTCTTGGGTATGATGCCACAAGGTTTACACACCTGGATTTGGGGATTTTCTGCCATGCTTCTCTGCAGATCCTTTCAAACTCTGTCAAGTTGGATGGGGAGTTTCCAGAGATGCTCGATTGGGTTCAAGTCCGGGCTCTGGCTTGTCCACTCAAGAACATTCACAGAGTTGACCCTAAGCCACTTCTGTCATGTATAGGCTGTCTAGTTAGGGTCACTTGAAGTTATAAAAAATAAAATATAAAAATGGAGACAGCACGTCCAAACAGTTGGATTTATTCCAGGAGCAACGTTTCGGCTGATAAACCTTTGTCAAGCCTTGCTTGACAAAGGCTCATCAATCGAAACGTTGCATCTTGAATAAATCCCACTGTTTGGACGTGCTGTCTCCATTTTTTATTTTTTATAACTTCATTGGACTGTTTATATATAGGGGGATTTTTACCACCCCATGGAGACGAGCACCCACCGCTTGCAGACCAAGGAGTGCTGTTCATCCTAGCATCTATACTAGTTAGGGTCACTGTCTTGTTCGAATGTAAACCTTTGGCTCAGTCGCAGGTCCAAAGCACAGTGGATCAGGTTTTCAATAAGAATATCTATGCACTTTGCTCCATCTATCTTTCTCTTAACCCTGACCAGTCTCCCTGTCCCAGATGTTGAAAAATACCCACATAGCATGATACTGCCACTACCATACTTCAATGTAGGGATGGTATTGGGCAGTACCTGGTTTCCTCCTATCATGATGCTTAGAATTGAGGCCAAAAAGTTCAATCTTGATTTCATCAGACCAGAGAATATGGCTGTTTAGGTGTTTTTTGCAAAATTTCAAATGTATTTTACTAAGCCCAGATTGGTGGAATGTTGCAGTGATGATTAACTCTCTGTAAGTTTCTCCCATTTACACATAGGATCTTTTGGAGCACAGCCAGAATGACCATTGGGTTCTTGCTCACTAGTGATGAGTGAGCATGCTCGGCCGAGTACCGGCTCGGCTCAAGCATCGCTATGCTCGGCGCATGGCGGTACTCGGCCAAGTACCAAGTGTGCTCGAGTGGAATGCTCGAGTCTGCTCCCTGCACATTTGGCGCCTCCTAAGCAGCCAATCAACGTGCAGGTAAGTAATGCCCTTCAGTTTAATGCCGTAGCCATGTTAGCTACTGGCAATACACTGATTGGCTGGCCAGAACGCGTTATCGGGTGCTATATAGCATCCAATGACACGTGTTTGGCTCAGTCAGCGTCAGGGAGAGCAGAGTGTAGGCAGGGAAAGATAGTATGTTAAGCAAAATTTAACAGATTTTATTAGAAACAAGATTTGCAAAGACCCAAAAGTCCTATTAAGGACTACAGTGTGTGTGTGTGTATGTGTGTTTGAGAGCAGTAATATTTTTTTTGTACCTGCGCTCAATTGATCAGTCTCAGGGACAACCATGCTGAGGAAGAGACACAGTGCAGGGAGAAAAATCTACCTAAAAGCTTTTATTGCAACCAATAATCCTTTTAAGGGCTAGTATGTGTGTTTGACACCAGAAATATATTTTTCTTTAATACCTATTAGAGACATATACTGTACATCATCCGCAGCCTGTATTTTTGCGTAAATTCAACTAATCACCACCACATTTATTGTCAATAGTGTGTGCGTTTAATCCACATCCGTGAAATATACAGTTCTCCATCCGCAACATTTTTTGGGGGGGGAAATTTAACTAATTTGTGCCACATCTGTGTTTGCATATAATCCACATCTGTGACATATACTGTACTCCATCCACAAACTATGTTTTTCGGGGAAATTTTAACTAATTTGTGCCACATCTGTGTGTGTGTTTAATCCACATCCGTGACATATACTGTATTCCATCCGCAAACTATGTTGTTTGGGGAAATGTAACAAATTTGTGCAACATCGTGTCTCCATAGTGTGTGGCTTTTTGTGTCAAATACTGTACCACATCTGAAAACAGTGTCTGATGCGTGAATCTAAATAATCTGGGCCTAATACTGTGTCCATAGTGTGTGGCTCTCTGTGTCAAATACTGTACCACATGTGAAAACAGTGTATTTTGGGGAAATGTTAATTATTTGTGCAGCAAATCTACTGTGTGTTCATTTCATATACATATAAATATTACATATCACTGACATATACTGTACTTTATCCGCAGACGGTGTATGCTAGTCTGTGACATTATCAGGGCTACATCTATTGTGTGAAGAGTGCGGATCTAAAATAATGTTTTAATTTATTGGTGCATACACTTACTAATCCTATGCTACCGTACGTGAGACATACAAAAATCCAAATGTGGTGAAATTGCAAAAAAAATTCCACCACAGTTTTGCGGGTTTTTAAATTCCGACGTTCAATGTGCGATAAAACTGACCAGTTATTTTTACTTTACAGGTCAGTACGAATACGGCAATACCCTATATCTTTAAAGACTGGACACAGGACGTACGGGTACGTCCTGTGTCCTTAAGAGGTTAAGAAGGCGGCCAGTAAGGGACGTGCATGTGGCCATGATGCTGATGGTGTATGCAGAGGCCGTTGCCCTTGGCCCAATTAAACTTAGTAAAAGAAAGTAGCTGAGGGCCTACAGGTCCGCTAATCCTCTAAACCAGTGATAGCGGTGGCGAACTTTTTAGAGACTGAGTGTCGAAACTTCAACCCAAAACCCACTTATTTATCACAAATTGCCCACACTGTCATTTACCCTGAATACTACAGTTCAATATAGTATATCTTCAATGTTCCTTATCATTTAGCTATAGCTGAAGAGTTCCAGTTTGTGCCATGTGTCCATCTTGGACACCCAATATTTGTAAGGCACAGAGGGATCACTGAGGATGCTGACACAGTCTATTATGTACTCCTTCACCATCTTCCAAATTTTTTCCATCCTAGTGACACTAGGCCATGCCGCAAGGTGTAGGTGCTGGCAGGGTGTCATGAAACTGTCCCAGGCCTTGGAGAGCATTGTCCTGCTTCTGTTGGCAATGCTGTGTGTTCCCCTCATTTCCCCTCCTGGGTTGCCCAAGGAACTACGTACTCTGCTGCCAGCGTAGTCAGATGGAAATTTATGAAGCAATTTTTCCACAAGGACCTTCTGGTATTGCACCATTTTGCTCGTCCTCTCCACCACAGGAATGAGAGATGAAAAGTTCTCTTTGTAGCGGGGGTCGAGAATGGTGAACTGAACAACCAGTAATCGCTGTTGTGGAAAATGCGTAGAATGCGAGGGTCACAGGAAAGGCTGCATAACATAAAGTCAGCCATGTGTGTCAGAGTCCCAACAGAATAGACTTTGCTGTCCTCATTAGGAGGATGACTCTCAATCTCCTTATCCTCTTCCTCCTCTCCTGCCCATCTATGCTGAACAGATGGAATAAACCTGCTATGGTTACTACCCTTTGTAGCGGAGGCAACCGTCTCTTGCTCCTCCTCCTCCTCATCATCATCATCCAATTCACACTGAGAAGACGAACTGAGGGTGGTCTGGCTATCACCCTGTGTTATGTCTTCCCCTTGGTTCCACCTCTTCCACATGTAAAGCATCCGCCTTCATTGTTAGAAGCCAGCGTTTTAGTAGACACAGAAGTGGGATGGTTAGGCTGATAATAGCAGCATCGCCACTTACCATCTGCGTTGATTCCTCAAAGTTGCGTAAAACCTCATTTATGAGTTCTTAAACAGGCCTTTCCATTAGAATACCTCCACTCTCGTGTGTTATGTTTTTATTTATATTAATGTATAAGTTTGGGATGTTTGTTGTGCATGGCACATATATGCTGTATGATTGCCATGTGTGTGAGCTTGCCGATCTACAAAGCTGCCAACAAGTTATCGCCATTATCAGACACAACCAGCCTGGTCCCTTATACACTGCCGCAGCTCTGCGGTGGTGTGCTGTTTGTCCCCAAGCAAACGAGTTTCAGCACGGCCTGTTGCCGCTTCTCCACTACCTTGCTACACTGCTTCCAGCTACTGACTGATGGTTGACTGCTGCTGCAAGATGAGAATTCATTATTTGCAGTGGAGGAGGAGGTGGAGGCAGAGAAGGAGAAGGGGGGGGTTGAAGCCACTAATGTAGGTGGTGGCGGAAATTCTGGTGGAAGTAGGGCCCGCAATCCTTGGCTTCGGTAGCACGTGTACCATCCCAGGGTACAACTTGCTACCAGCCTCCACAAGGTTCACCCAGTGTGCCATCACGGAAATGTAGCATCCCTGGCCAAAAGCACTTGCCCATGTGTCCGTCGTTAAGTGGACCTTCTCAATAACTGCATTGGTCAGGGCACAGGTGATGTTACGGGACACAATTGCTGGTGTAATGTGGGGATGGTACACTGAGAAAAATAGTGGCAGCTGGGGACTGAGTATCGAAGGACGGCCATCGCCATGAGGCTGAGGAAATCCTCAGTGTCCACAGTCTTAAATGGCAACATTTCTAGGGCCAGAAATTTTGAAAGGTGTACATTTAGTGCTATGGCCTATGGGTGGGTGGCTCGGTATTTGCGCTTACTTATAAAGGCCTAGGGCAAGGACATCTGTACAATGTGCTTGGACACAGAAGTGGGTGTGCTAGCTGATGGTGCTTGTGAAGGCCCAGCTGCAGGGTGGGAGTCATCCAGGCGTCTGCGTCTAGGACAGAGGATTGGCCAGCACGTAACACAGGGGTGGAAAAGGTGTCAGTAGTGTGATCCACAGACACTGATTGTGGACCCAGGGGTTCGGCCCACCTATTAGGGTGCTTTGATGCCATGTGGCGGATCATGCTGGTTGTGGTGAGGTTGCTAGTGTTCACACCCCTACTCATTTTGCCTCCAGTGTACTGTCTTCCCCCATTATGTTCCCGGGTTTCAGTTTTTATTGTTATGGTTTGAGTTAGAGTTTATGAATAGAATGTTAAATATGTCATGGTTATTTGGTTAATTATGAGTACTTATTTTGGTATGGCACATTTTCCTCAAAAAAGTGCCAGACAGTGGAACACTTTCCCCTTGGCAAGGGAGATTTACGCAAGGGGGAACAGTTGTGGGCCTGTTTGGTGTGGCCCGCCTTCTCCCTTTTGCCACCCCGCAGCCTCTTCCAGCCTATTGCGGTGCTGTGGATCCCCCTCTGCCCAGCTGTCCTCGCTTGGCTTGCCACCTTTCCAGGTTGGGTCAGTGATGTCATCGTCCCCCATCTCCTCTTCCACTTCCTCACTCTGGTCATCCTCCTGACTTGTGTTGACCTAACAAGACCCTCACTTATTGACAACTGTGTCTCGCCCGCATCGTCCACCTCGTGAAACACTAATTGCCATTCCCCACCGTCATCTTTTTCTGACTGTGGATGCTGAAGAGTTTGGGGATCAGTGCACAAGATTTTATTATTATTATTATTATTATTATTTATTTTTAGAGCGCCATTCATTCTATAGCGCTGTACATATCATAAGCGGTGCACATACATAATACAGGCAATTGCCTTAAGCATGAACGAGACAAGTTACAGACTGGTACAGAAGGATAGAGGGCCCTGCCCGTGAGGGCTTACAGTCTACATGGTATGGGGGATGGAGACAGTAGGCGAGGGTGAAGCTGGTCATGGCGGTATAGAGGCAGCAGTGTCACTGGTCGTAGGCTTGTCTGAAGAGGTGGGTTTTCAGGTTTCTTTTGAAGGATTCCACTGTAGGTGAGAGTCTGATATGTTGGGGTAGCGAGTTCCAGAGTATAGGGGATGCACGGGAGAAATCCTGAAGGCGAGTGTGGGAAGAGGTGATAAGAGGAGAGGAGAGAAGGAGGTCCTGTGAGGATCGAAGATTGCGTGTGGGGATGTATCGGGAAAGTAGCTCAGAGATGTAGGGAGGGGACCGGTTGTGGACGGCCTTGTATGTGTTGGTTAGTATTTTAAACTGAGAGCTAGATGGAAGGCCACAGAGGAGAATGTTGCAGTAGTCTAGGCAGGAGATGATGAGGGAATGTACAAGCATTTTTGCAGATTCAAAGTTCAGGAAAGGGCGGATGCGGGAGATGTTTTTGAGTTGGAAGCGGCAGGTGGTGGAAAGGGCTTGGATGTGTGGTCGGAAGGAGAGGGCAGAATCCAAGGTCACTCCAAGGCAGCGGACTTGGTTGACCGGGGAGAGTGTGCAGTCATTGATTGTGATATATAGGTCTGTTGGGGGGAGTGAGCAAGATGGGGGAAAGATGATGAATTCTGTTTTATCCATATTAAGTTTTAGAAAGCGAGAGGAGAAGAAGGAGGATATGCGAGATAAGATCTCCTCATGTCCCTCTTTAGAGAGGGTCAGCTCACCTGCAGGCCCTCACCTACAATCTTTTACAGAGCAATCAAAAAATATTCTTAAATTTAAAAAAAAAAAAAATTATAGCCGGTGCTGCTGACCGCCATTCCCTGGTTCTAACTCTGCAATGTAACATTACCGCAAGCAAAAATTATTTTTAAAATTCAATAAACTTTTATAGTGGCCAATGTTTTTGATAATATCTCTGCAATGTCCTTGCACTGGCAGCCGGGAGTGAAGTAACTCGTTAGCACTGAGGAATCTCGTTGGTTATCAGAATGAACCAGACAAATCGCTCCACCCACTCACAATGGCCATGCACCACCACGCACAGAATCGAAAAAGAGGTATCAATCTGTCAATCCTTAAAGTGTCTGGGCCGGGTAAGGTTTCCCATGTGGAATCAAATTAATCCGCAGGCTCCACTATTGGTGGTGACCTTCCGTCAATTAGTTTAAGTTTCAGCTTTGCAACCATACTCCCCTCGAAACCCAAAGACTTTGGATTCCAGGAAAATGCTTGGCGGTTAATGGGATTAACGCCACCGGATCGTGTGTCGGATCGTTTTCAAACCAGGCTACAAATTTCATCTTAGATTAATGAAAACATTCTTGGAAAATGCTTTCAGTTTGGTTCTTCTGGCGCTAGTCAAAGAATTTCACCTATGGAAGCTCAATACGGATACCTCCAGCCGTCCATCCTAATCATGGCTTCAGTTCTGAAAAAAAAATAAAAAAATTGCCAGCACTTGCATTTTATATACAGTTGAATATACAAGAAAGAATGTTTCCTAACAATTTTTCCAGTAAAATTGATTTGAGCGTATTTTTGTCAGTCTATAAAAGTGGCGTACAACTAGGACAATATGGTTCCCAGCAGTGACCTAGGAGTCCAAGATGCACCCAGACATGGTCCCCATGCTGTTCCCGATCAATTTCGGTGGTGTTTCTATCATTTTCTGACCTTTTCCTATGAACCAGGCACCCTCCCCTCTTCAGAGCAGGGGATGCCTGGTTGTCTCCCATTGACTTCCATTATACTCGGGTGCTCGACCGAGCACACGAACATAGCAATGTGTTCGGCCCGAACATTCAAACACCCGAATACTTTGGTGCTCGATCATCACTATTGCTCACCTCTTACCAAGGCCCTTTTTCCTTATCACTTAGTTTGGAGTGGCAGCCAGCTATAAGGAGTCCTGGTTGTTCCAAACTTCTTCCATTTAAGAATTTTGGAAACCTTCTCCACATCTGTGACGCCACACAATCTGTCTTTGAGCTTTACAGGCATGTCTTTCCTCTTCATGACTTGGTTGTTGTTCTGATATTACTTGTCCGCTATGAGACCTTACATTACAGCATATAAACAGGAGTGTGTCTTTTCAAAGAATATACCAGCTAAATTTACCACAGGTGGACTTTAACCAAGCTGTAGAAACATCTCAAAGATGATCAAGAGAAATGGGAGCCTCCAGAGCTAAATTTAAAGTGGCAGAGCAAAGGGTCTGAATACTTATGTCCATGCAACATTTCTATTTTTCCTTTTGAATAAATTTGCAAAATTTCTGAAATTCTGTCTTCTGTATTTAGGAGTGATTGAGTGCAGATTGATGGGGGAAAAACCTGATTATTTTTTTTTTTATTTTAGCACAAAACTGCAACTGGAGATGAGCGAATTTTTCTAAAATACCGTTCGGACGGTTTGCTGAATTTTCTGAAATAATTTGGTTCAATACGAATTTATTTGCAGCAAATCACGTTAAAAAATGGCTATTTCCTTGCTGCAGAGAGCCTTTATAGTGGTGTAAAACACTGTGCCTTGAAGTAACATGCATAGGGAGTCTGCTGTGGTAGTGAAATAACACTGTGAGTCAGAATGAGATGAAGATGACAGGTGTCGCTCTTAGAATCACTGCACACTTCACTTATTTGGGCAGTCACGGAGCCAAAACTGAAAAAATAACTCACGTATTAACTCAGTCTTACAGGTCGATGTTAGCGCCAAGAAGAAGCACACTCCTTATATACAGTCGTCAGCTGATTCCACATAGATGTCTACAGAACCTGTTCTATTAAACGCTTATACAACTAGTGCCCCCCGACAGAGTGGAGAGGGTGTCAGCAGTAAGTTTGTGTTGACGTCACTGATTATTTTGCCATTCCTCTGATCCATCAGAACAATAACCACTAAAAAACTATTCTGTCTGTTGAGCATCTGCCATCACTCGGTCACAGTTTGGTCAGTAATCCATCAGTATTGCTAATGCAAAATAAAAAAAAACAGGAGTGGCTCCAAAACAGAGATGACACTTGAATGGAATATTTGCATGTCTTCTGTGTTTTGTACCCACTCCTGCTTTTGGCTACCAAATCACAAACCAATTCTGATGGGACCATACAGGCCTTAAAGCTGCTACACGGACAGGATCCGTTGTGTGTCTCATTTTTTCTTCCTTCTGATCAGAAGAAGGGTCAAATAAATGATGATGTCAGCCAGGCCGAAAGGCCAAATAGTGGCCCAGTCATGAAGTGGGGAGGGTGGTAACAGCATGAGAAGTCCACAGAGTGGCCCTATGACATAGTTGTGAGGTGGAAGAAGGATGAGGAGACCACTGAGTTGCCCAACGACCGAATCTGAAGGTGGCAGCAGCATCAGGAGGAGGCCACAGAGTGGCACAATGACAGTGTGGAGGTGTCAGCAGCATCTGGAGGCCACAGAGCCGCACAATGACATAGTGTGGAGGTGGCAGAGCAGCATTAGGAGACCATAGAGTGACAAGGTGACATAGTGTGGAGGTGACAGCAGCATCAGGAGGCAATAGAGTGGCAAGGTGACATAGTGTGGAGGTGGTAACAGAATCAGGAGGCCACAGAGTTACAAGGTGACATAGTGTGGCGGTGGCAGCAGCATGAGAAGACCACAGAGTGGCAAGATGACATAGTGTGGTTGTGACAGCAGCATCAGGAGGCCACAGAGTGGCACGGTGACATAGTGTGGAGGCGGCAGAAGCATCAGCAGACCACACAGTGGCAAGGTGACATATATATATATATTTCAAATATATAAAAATGGCAAATATATTTATCTTTTTCCACTAATACACGCCACAAAAGGCTTTAGAACATATAACTGCACCACTGAACAGCAAATATATTATTCTTTTGCCACTCTTACATGACAAAAAGGGCTTCATAACAGATAACTGCACCGCATGTAACTGCACCGCTGAACAGCAAATATATTTTTCTCTTGCCACTAATACATGCCACAAAAGTCTTTAGAACATATAACTGCACCACTGAACGGCAAATATATTTTACTTTTACCACTAATACATGACAGAAAGTGCTTTAGAATATATAACTGCACCGCTGAACAGCAAATATATTTTATTTTTGGCAATAATGCATGACAAAAAGGGCTGTAATTTTCGCACTTCACCACACAACGGCTTTCCCCACTAATACAAGCCAAAAAATGCTTTAGAACATATAACTGCACCGCACAAGGGCAAATAAGATGTAGAAATATTTCCTTGCAATAAACCCTATTAATGGATGTATCCAACAGACCTTGCACCCCAATAACAAGAACGGTTTGCTGGAATTACAGAGCTGTATAATGGCAATTTGGGTGCCAAGTCAGTGCAGCAAGGTGCACTGTAACCTCCCCTGCTGAACCCAGTTCAACATAAATGCTGCGGAATGATTCTTCCCTATCCCTTACCTACACCTTGAATAATCTTTCCCTGCACTTGTAAATCATTTTTTTAGCACAATTAAGATTTTTCTAGCACTGTCCCTAGTGCCTGCTGACATCTCTCCCTGCACTAAGTACACTGGAAAATGGCCGAATCCATGATGGCTGAGGGTATTTTTTAGGGCTGTGACATCACTGGGCTGGCTGCTGATTGGCTGCATGCATGACATTATGGGTGATCCCGCTTTTCTAGAGTTCCTTGCTCCATGTCCTCACATGTGCAGCAGCCATTTTAGGAAAAAATGCGTTTCGTTACCATGAAGCGTGAGGAAATTCGGATTCGGTGCAAATCGAATAATTTCTGAAATTCGGATTGAATTCCACTTTGTCAGCTTCGATTCGCTCATCTCTAGCTGCAACATAACAAAATGTGAAAAAAGTGAAAGGGTCTGAAGAGTTTCCAAATGCATTGTAGATGTACAGTATGATTATAAATGATTTGCATGCATTAAAAGGCTATTCAGTTATTATTTTCTGTTTGTTTTTTTATTTGCTTATGCTACTTACCAAGAATGAGACATGGGTGCAGATTAATGCTGGGTTCATTTTTTATTTCAACCCACTACAGGGCTTTCCATTAAAGGAAAAATGGTATTCAAATGTGTATCACTTTAGGTACATTTATTTTAATGTACAGATATTAATGACCTATCCTCGGAAAAGAAGCAGAAGGCTCTTTACACTGTTTAGTTTCTGTTGTTGCCATACTGAAACTCAGTCAGCTCCCATTGATCTGATATTGATAACTTATCCGGAGGATAGGTTATTAATATCTGTAGGCCAGAGAATCCCTTCATTTAACCTGCTTTACATTTGTTTCTGACTTTTTCTTTGGACAGAATACTGTGGTTGACTGCAGTATTTTGATCAACGGAAAAGCTGGAAACAAGCGGAGAGCACGTAAAATGGTGTCCAAAGATCAATTCTTTGAAGTCTGAAGTCTGTTTATTAAAACTGGTGTAAAGGAATACTGGCTCTGTTGCCCATAGCAAACAATCAGATTTCAGATTTCATTTTTCTGAGATCCTCTGGGCTCTATGGGCAACTAAGCCAGTTTTTCTTTACACCAGTTTTGATAAATCTTTTCCAATGTACACATCATGGTATACGTTTGAATATTGTTTTCAAGTATTCTGTCATACTGTATATCTCAACTAACAGAAAGCCTTACAGAGGACTAAAGGGCAATGCTTTGGAAATGGTCTAAAAGCCTAAGACAATCACAGCAAACTTAAATTTTTTGGAGCACCATAAGAAATGAAAGTTGTGCTGTAATTGGTTCCTATGGGCAACAAAGACAGTTTCACAATTCCACCGCATTACTTTATAGTACTGGTTGCTATAGCTCTAGGTTTTAGATTTTATTTAATATAATTAGTTTATTTTTAAAACAAATCTTTATATTTTTTTACAGAACTTTTTATTTACAGTATGTTTATAACATTTTCTAGCTTTTCTATTTTTGTGTTGGCTAGATCAATATGCTTGTTGGACATTTGCTCTGTGCAACTCAAATTTTGAGGTCGAGAAAAATAAAGGTTTTTTCCCCCAGGGAGAAAAAAAATCAGCCTACATCACAGACTGTACTGTCCCTGCAAGCTTTCCTGGTGAATACTGAAATGCACAGAGGGTCCACAATGTGTCATATAGACCACAATATGGATTCATATAGTGGACCAAAAATTGCATTCCATGTGCCTCAGCAAATTCTGTGCATTAAGCCATAATTATGCTTGTAACAAATGAAATCATATGTAGAATTGTTTTGTGAAGTATTCTCCTTTCAAAATTGTACCCATCAAAAATCATAAAGCTACAACATATCCTAGCAACAAAAGTTTTAAAACAAAAAGTGGACCGCGCAGAGAGTGCTTCTATTTTCACACCAGAGGAAAAAATTTTGATCGATCTCCGACATCCAGCTCGCACTGGTTCCTTTCATATGTATCGATCTATACAGATTATAAAAGGAACCACATATAGTGAAGTATTGCCAGTTAGAACCTGCAGGCACTCTAGGATTGCACTCACCGTGCTCTCGTTTTAACACAGGCGTATCAAGATGTTAAACACAGGTCACCGGCTTTCTTTCCTTCATCCTATGTGAAAATTACACTCCTTCCATAGTGAAGACCGTTACACACCAGATAAAAGACTTGTTTTATTCTACTTACAAATAGACAGGTAAAATCACAGCGTTTTTTTAAAAGAATCGCGTCTGCCCGACCCGGGTTTCGCTCCAAATGGCTTTGTCAGGGGCGTCACTTCCTCTCACATTAACCTCGCTCTAAAATATCCCCTCACTTCCCTTCATTCATTAGTTATCACCTGAAATCACAATTGCTGCCCACATCTCTATGCAATCATTCACACCAATGCCGACACCCCTCAGTGTGTCACTGGGTCTGAAGTAAATCTCTGTTTTATACTGGGATCGCGTTTCCACAACCGCATCTATAAATCCAATGTGGTGCCGACTAAGAGCCGGCTCTGCTACATCGCTCGATGCACCGGATCGGTGCTGCTGAGTCTGCATAGCGAATGGTTTCGCACCGGCACTGCTACATCGGATGATGTGCAGAGACGGCACTAATGCATCTGGCTGGACGCTGGAGGGCCGGTAACTCTGCCGCATCCAGCTCCAAACGCATAAGCAAGATGGAACTCAGTCTGAACGTTCTCCACAAAATTTAAGGTATGGGGATACATGGTCGATACTTATAGGGAGAACAGGGGGAAAAAATGTTAGTCAAGAGTTCAGATTAAGCTGGACCTTAAGTCCAGGTCAACATTTAACCCCTTCGGTTGTAGACTTCCCATATTATATATCCATTCCACTTCAGTTTGATCTATCTTATTTTCATAGCTTCCTCCTCGCCAATGTTTTTTGACGTGAGCAACTCCTGTGAATTTTAACCCCTTCGGGTCCATCCTATGCACATTTTTAAAATGTTCGGGGTACCCCGTGTGTTTCCATTCCTTTTTTTATGTTATTGATGTGCTCCTGTACACGTACTTTTAAATTCCTCATGGAAATTCCACAAGGGCACTCCAGCACATAGATCACACCCGAGGTCTCACATGTAATCTCCCCTCTAATTTTCAGATCCTTCTTTCTTGGATTAAAATACATTTTCTCAACATGTCGTTCTTTTTTCATTTCTTTTGTGCGGTTTCTACATGGTACGCAAAAACCGCACCAAAGAAAAGAACGACATGTTGAGAAAATTTATTCTAATCCAAGAAAGAAGGATCTGAAAATTAGAGGGGAGATTACATGTGAGACCTCGGGTGTGATCTACGTGCTGGAGTGCCCTTGTGGCCTCCAGTACGTCGGCCGCACCATGAGGAAATTAAAAGTACGTGTACAGGAGCATATCAATAACATAAAAAAAGGAATGGAAACACACGGGGTACCCCTACATGTGCATAGGATGGACCCGAAGGGGTTAAAATTCACAGGAGTTGCTCACGTCAAAAAACATTGGCGAGGAGGAAGCTATGAAAATAAGATAGATCAAACTGAAGTGGAATGGATATATAATATGGGAAGTCTACAACCGAAGGGGTTAAATGTTGACCTGGACTTAAGGTCCAGCTTAATCTGAACTCTTGACTAACATTTTTTCCCCCTGTTCTCCCTATAAGTATCGACCATGTATCCCCATACCTTAAATTTTGTGGAGAACGTTCAGACTGAGTTCCATCTTGCTAATGCATTTGGAGCTGGATGCGGCAGAGTTACCGGCCCTCCAGCGTCCAGCCAGATGCATTAGTGCCGTCTCTGCACATCATCCGATGTAGCAGTGCCGGTGCGAAACTATTCGCTATGCAGACTCAGCAGCGCCGATCCGGTGCATCGAGCGATGTAGCAGAGCCGGCTCATAGTCGGCACCACATTGGATTTATAGATGCGGTTGTGGAAACGCAATCCCATTATAACACAGAGATTTACTTCAGACACAGTGACACACTGAGGGGTGTCGGCATTGGTGTGAATGATTGCATAGAGATGTGGGCAGCAATTGTGATTTCAGGTGATATCTAATGAATGAAGGGAAGTGAGGGATATTTTAGGGCGAGGTTAATGTGAGAGGAAGTGACGCCCTGACGAAGCCATCTGGAGCGAAACCCGGGTCGGGCAGACGCGATTCTTTTAAAAAAACGCTGTGATTTTACCTGTCTATTTGTAAGTAGAATAAAACAAGTCTTTTATCTGGTGTGTAACGGTCTTCACTATGGAAGGAGTGTAATTTTCACATAGGATGAAGGAAAGAAAGCCGGTGACCTGTGTTTAACATCTTGATACGCCTGTGTTAAAACGAGAGCACGGTGAGTGCAATCCTAGAGTGCCTGCAGGTTCTAACTGGCAATACTTCACTATATGTGGTTCCTTTTATAATCTGTATAGATCGATACATATGAAAGGAAGCAGTGCGAGCTGGATGTCGGAGATTGATCAAAATTTTTTCCTCTGGTGTGAAAATAGAAGCACTCTCTGCGCGGTCCACTTTTTGTTTTAAAACTTTTGATGAGAGACCTACCCACCTCTTGAAAAAGGACTGCAGCAATTTGGAAGGATACGTATATCAGATTTATCTTTTTACTATATCCTAGCAACAAGTCAATACTTTCTTGTAAATTTCTTTTTGTTAATAAGAGTCTATGCACAGATAACAAAATAAGACCCTGTGAAGTCAAAGGTCAACCTAAATGACATGCAACAGGGCATCTCCAGACAGTTCAAGTGATGGTGTGGGGTGCAAAAATAGCAATACAAGTGTTCAACGGTTGTTTTATAATCCAGAGAGAATAGCCCCAAAGAAGCCTTTCAGTGCTGTCCTCTCTGCCTTGACTGCCCCTCCTATTGAGGCGTCTATTTTTTTCCAAAAAAGGAGGAAATAATACCCCTCTACACCCTATGACAGATAGTCAAGAGAGTCTCTGTTGACTTTAGTGAGGGCAGTCATTATTTGGACTGCCCTGAGAAGAAGGTTCAGGGGGAGGCAGGAGACTCCATGCATAGCTGTGTTGGTGGCGGTCGTAGGGGCACCTGTAGGTACATTGGTGGGAGTAGTAGCAGTGGTAGTGACAGTGGCACTCTGTGCAAACACAAAGCCAGGAGCTGGGAGGGGGACCAAGGAGCTCACTATAATAAAAAAGTGACAAGTAGGATGAGAACTATGGTGATTGTGTGTCAGACAAGAATTGGTGAGTTGGATTGGGGTGCTGAGGAGGAGGTAGCATCAGAGGAAGAGGGCTGTGGCAGCATCAGCAATAAAGAGCAGAGGTGACATATGGCCAGAACCTCCCAGAGTGCTGCCAGGGCTAAATCTGCTTCAGGAACTGGGGATGCAGCAGATACTGTGTTAGTCAGCAGGCCCAAAATGTGCCAGGGCTAAGGCAGGCTCAGAAGCAGCTATCTCTGTGTGGAGTGTGCAAACATCTGCCATCTGGCAATTTTTTTCCATGCTGCTGGAGTGAGGAGCTGCCACTGGAGGAGTCTGAGATGAAGAAGCAAGAGGATAATGATGAAGATGGCACCAGCCATGGCAGTCAGTAGTCTTAGTGGGGGGTGGAGCTGGAAAGAAATGTTTCCACAGAGCATGTTTGCCAGAATACTGAGCTGTATGCTTGCTTGCTTACTCAGTGACGTTCTTTGTGTGATGTACTCTCTTTCAAAATTTTAAAATGTTAGTCACTGTTCCACATAGTAGATGGTTGTGAGTTCAAATCCCGGCAGAAACATTAAAAAAATATAGGCAAAGTAAAACTTGAAGAGCTAGGGTATCCCCAACAGTGAAAAGTTAGTTTTTATAGATTTTTTTTTTTAGCAAAACGTAAAATATGATCAATTAACCCCTGTGTTAATAGACACCAACCTTTTTAGCTTGTGTAACTAGTATTTTTGGTTGGGAAAGGTGGCACCCCTAACAGAACCCCTGCTCAGGACCTGTATAGGCTTGCTCACCGCAGAAAGCCCAGCCTCAGTCAGTGCTATAAATATCAGGACTCACTTTAGAAAAAAATATTTTTTTCTTTTCATCGCCATATTCTGACCCTCATAACTTTTTTATAGTTATGTCTATAGAGATGTGTGGGGGTTATCATTTTTTTGCGGGACCATCTGTAGTTTTTTACAATACAATTTTGGGGTGTGTATGATGATCAATTTTTGTTCAATTTTCTTGGGAGATAAAGTGATGAAAAAAGCGGTGAATTGGCCCTTTTTATTGTTAAAATGTGATATGTTTGGAAATGTGAGAATAATGTGGTCTGAAATTTCTTATAGTACATTATGGAAAGACAATATGGACCTGGGCTTTTATTATAAGGAGTAGAGAAGATAAGGCAGTCATGATTTCTTTAGCTGCGACAGGGGCAAGTAATCCTAAGGCCTATTGCACACGACTATATGGCTTTTTCACGGATCCATTGTTCCATTTTTTTGTTTCAGTAGTGTTTCCGTTTCCATATGGTTTCCGTATGTGATCCGTTTATTGGGGATCGCAAATGGGAAGGGAAGCATGGCATATACAGTATACAGTAATTACATTGAAAAATTGAGCTGGTCAGAAAATTAAATGGTTCTGCAAAAAACGGAACGGATACGGAAGACATACGGATCTATTTATTATCCGTTCCGTTTTTTTTTACAGCCCTATTGACTTGAATGGGACATGTTCTATCTTTGAACTGAAAAACGGAAATACAGAAACGGAATGCTTATGGAGACAATAGAATCAAGGTATGGCACTCAACTTATCTGGAAATATGCAGACAGTAGGCACGATTAAAATATATGTAACATTTATTAAAACACACAATAGAACAGATATGGGGAAAAAAAAAATTTGGAAAAAAATTTTTTTTGAAAAAAATCCTTATGAAAAAAAATTTTTCGAAATTTTTTTTTTTTACAAAAAAGTTCCCTTGAAAAATAAAAATAAAATAAAAACTAAAAAAAAATAAGTGAGTTCATGAAGAATCCATTAGCTCAATTGTACTAAAAAGTCCATCTTGCAATAATTCGTGTACAGACTTGGCTATGGAGCCACTCCAGATAGTTAAAACACTAGAGGATATGAAGTATGTCCGTACTTGGTTGGACCAATTCTCCGTTAGTGTATTTTTCAAATATTTGCTAGATAGGTGGTGGCGTCCCACCACAAATCTTACCTCCGTGGATTAGTCAGTGTCGGTACCAGTACTCACTTTCTTTGCGATAAGCCGGCTCAAATCGACGATTATTTGGAGACGATTCAGCATGGACACTTTGCTTTAAAACAGCAACCTTTCCCGGGCGTTGATTTGTAAGAGACCACTTAGCTTGTGATATCAAGCGGTATACTCTACCGTAAATAACGTCAAACCTTTAATTCGCCCGGAGGTCTGTTTGTCCTTTTAGACTCCGAGAATACGTATTTCTCCAATTCAAATAGCAGCGCTGCAAGGAGGTTTTAAGTAAGTGTAGTCACCAAACGCGTTTCGAGGTCTCAGTAATGCTGACCTCTTCCTCAGTGGTATATTTTTGTTCAAATGAACACCTCCTTATATAGCCCAAACTGACCCCAATTGATTTAATTGGATCACTCCTCCCTTTTGGGGGAAGTCTGTTTGGATTGTGGATCAGAACATAGTCACACACAGGTGTATTCTCCTTATTCATCGACTATTTTGCACATTTCAGAGCCAAAATAATCTTATCAAAAGGTCTAGACCATCAAAAGTGAACATCATACCCAATATATGAAGATTTTTTTATCAAAAAACATGGGTGAACACATATTTTAACTTCTCAAATGGTGGATACCGCATATTGCTGTGTTTTTTTTTTTTTTTATTTTTTTTTTTTGTCTAACATGCGGTTTTTTGGGTCATCATGCGTTTTTTTTTTTTTTTTACCATAACTGCTGTTTAGTTGAGGTATATACTTCCAATAGAGGAAAACTTCATAATACCTTCTGTTCAAATTTTACAGTTAAAAACATGCTTGAAACATTTATGAATCCTCACTCTTTTATACCCAAAAGGGAGTCAACTCTTATTCGAAATTCTCACATAACAATGATAATCGTGAAGAAATAGTGTGAACCAGTCATCGAGGCCCGGTCAGATGTACGTATAATACCAGCCGACCAGGTGTCGATGACTGGTCCCCACCACTCATAAAAAGCCAAAAATTTCCAAATCTGTGTTTAAACCATAGGGTACCCGAGAGTCCAGATCGAAGATCCATCTTGACTCAACTCGAGACATCCTATCGATGTGATATCCTCCTCTCCAATCATATTCTTTCTGAATTGCACTAAAGGTAAGACCCGCTACCTGTTGTGAATGAAATTCCTTAAAATGCCTAGAAAGTGGGTGATCTACCTTACCCTTCTTAATATTTTTAAGATGTTCGGCAATTCGAATTTTTAACATTCTTTTAGTACGTCCGACGTAGATCTTATTACATGGGCATTTTATTTGGTAAATCACACTCGTCGTACTACATGTCAAATATTCTTGTATTTTATATGTGAAGGAATTTCCTGGAGATGTTATTTCTGTAGTTTTCCTTGGAAATTTAGTTAGTTTACAGTTAAAGCAGGTACCACATCTATAAAAGCCCTTCCAATCCAGCATATCCTGTAACAGTGTGCCTCTTCCTTTTTTGATTTTAACTGTGGGTGCTATTTTTAGTCCCAAATTGGGGGCTCTCGTATATATTACTTTAGGAATTGCTGGGATAAGTGGGCCTATTATTTTATCCTTTTTCAAGAAATGCCAGTGTCGTTTCACACTTTGCTGGACCTTTCGATATTGTACATTATATGGTAATATAATTCTTATTTCATCATCAGCTTTTTCTCCTTTTCTATAGATACGAAAAAGGACTTCCTCTCCAATTGACAGACCTTTTCCAAGGAAGACTCAATTACAGGTAAGGGATAATCTTTTATCAGGAATTGTTCCTTCATTTTATTAGCCTCTTCCATAAAGATCTCACCCCTAGTACAATTTCGTTTTAGGCGTCTAAACTGTCCATAAGGGATATTAAGTAACCATCTAGGTAGGTGGCCACTAGTGAATGGTATAAAACTATTTCTCGCTACGTTTTTTGAAAGGTTCTACATGTTAATTTGTTGTTCTCTATTCGAATGTCTAAGTCCAAAAATTCAAGGTGGTCGCTGTATTTCTTGGGGAAAGTTTTATGTTTTTGTCATTTTCATTTAGTTTTTCTATAAACTTATCAAGGGACTCATCATCCCCTTTCCAAATTAGTATCACATCATCAATGTAACGGTACCATAGCACCAGGCTCGCCCCAAGAGATGGTAATACGCATGAATCCTCCCAATTCGCCATAAAGAGGTTTGCGTAACTTGGGGCGAACCTGGTGCCCATGGCCGTCCCACATTTCTGAACGTAAAAATGGGGTTCAAAATAAAAATAATTATGTGACAGGATGAACATTACACCTTCCTCCAAGAATTTAATTTGTTCCTTATTTAGCCTGCCTTCCTTAAGTAACTGTTTCCTCATTGCACATACACCTTGTTGGTGTTCAATAATCGTATATAACGACTGTACATCTAATGTACATAATCTCCAAGTAGGATCATATTCAAGATTCTCTAAAATTTTTATGATTTGGGTTGTGTCTCGAATATATGTTTTCATCTTTCTGACTGCCGGTTGTAGTAATTTGTCAATATACATTGACAAATTGCAAGTAATTGAGCCAATCCCAGATATAATTGGGCGCCCTGGTGGCTGAGTAGGATCTTTATGTAGTTTCGGCAGACAGTAGAACATTGGTGTTCTTGCTTGAACATCCACAATAAATCAATATTCTTGTTTATTCAATATATTTTTAGACAAACCCATATCACAAAGTTGTTTCAATTCCTCTTGGTACATCGCTATTGGGTCTGATTGTAATCGTAAATAAGTGGTTGTGTCCTCTAATTGTTTTAAACATTCGTTGTTGTATTCATTCTTCCCCCATAACACTATAGCCCCCCCTTTATCTGCTGGTCGAATGACCAGATTATCTTTTTTTTGTATTTCTTTTATCACCTTCATTTCCTGATTGGTCAGATTATTATAAGGTCTATTGGTTTTAATCCGCCTTATGTCATATTCTACATTCCTTCGAAATGCAATTATCTCATCACTTAGTTCTTGTACTGGATAATTTTTTGATTTTTTCTTTAGATCTGTATGTATATAGTCTCCTATATTAATTGCAGGTCTTTCCACTGGATTTTTTATATAGTACTTTTTGAGACAGAGCTTGCGAACAAATTTTTCAATCCCTATATATGTGTCAAAGTGATTTAGTTTATTAGTGGGTGCAAATTTTAATCCTCTATTGAGGAGCCTTTTTTGTGCATCAGTTAATGTGGTTTCAGTTAAATTAACTATTACATCCGATACATCGTCTATCTGTGTCTGTATCTGTGTGTGGAATGCTTATGGAGTACATTCCTTTTATTTTGCGGACCCATTGAAACGAATGTGTCCTTAAACGGACCGAAAAAAACATAACGTAAATGGAAAAAAAACGTTTGTGTGCAAGAGGCCTAAGTCTGCATCTAAAGATAGGTTGGGCAGACTAAAAGACTCAAGATATAGACAGATCTCATGTGTACATGTCTTTTTATCCTATGTAGAATCCTGAGCTACAATATAAATAGATCTTTAGTAGTTGGCAAATTGATATAAAGAGCAAAACTTGTGCCCCCCTGCCTAAACCCATTTTTCCAATACATATGGGACAACAGGAGCAGATTGGGAACTTAAAGAGGACCTGTCACCGTCCTGACATGTTTTTTAATAGCTACATGCATTACCCATGTACTAACAATACTGGAGCATCTATTCTTATGGCTCTATGTTGTACCAGTAGTTGCTAGCAGTCTTCACTAAGGGTACAGAGGGGTGTTAGCAGTTGAGGATGTGTCCCTGTAAGACCTGACAATGGCAACACTGACTGTATAGAATAGATATGTATTTTTTTTATTGAGGAAGAAATTTTATTTTAACTGTCTCACGAATGCCCAACGTAAATTTATACCGGGGGTCAGGTATATAAATATGTATTAAAAAGTGTAAAAAAAATATGTTTTTAAAAATATAAAAAAATAAACATTATATACAGTATATGCGTGTATATATATATATATATATATATATATATATATATATATATATATATATATATATATATATATATATATATATATCCAAAAAATGAACGCAGCACTCTTCTCCAGATTAAACAAATCACCCCCTTTCCCCAAAATAAAAATACAAAAACAATAAAAAAAATTACACGGCATCGGCGTGTGCCAAAATGCCTGTACTGTTAAAAATATTTATCCCATACAGCGAATGGCATAATGGAAAAAGAAAAAATTAAAATTGCTGATTTGCCATTTTTTGGTCACTTAACCTCCCTTCAAAAATGGTAATTAAAAAGTTATACACACTCTAAAATGTTATCATTAAAAACTGTTTCAGTCTCTAAGTTCGGGCCTTACTTTCCAGGACATGAACATGAGGCACAGCATTTCTTGTGAAGAAAGGCTTCTGGTCACATTGAGGTACTTATTTCCTTTTTTAGGGTTTAAATGTATTGTGTTTTTTAGCTTTTACTTATAAATTTTTTTTATAGGTTCCTTGCTTCTGGTAACTTTTTTGCTTCACTGCATTATGAGTATCTGCTGGAAATCTTAACCACATCTGGGATCATCTGTCACATGTAAGAACTTATCTGGCAGCGTCTCAGAGATGCTGTGATGCCCCAAACCAAAGTGGTAGATTGGCTGCAAATCGCTAAGGGTTTCCAAACTGCATAGGAGCATTGGATGGCAAAGACATTCGTGTTCGAAAGCCGCCTCAGTCAGGATCCTGATTTTAGCAATATTTTTCTGTAGCGCTGTTGGCCTTGGTTGACAGAAATGACAGATTTATTATTGTTGATATTGTGGCCTGAGTTATTCCAGAATGCGTGAACGGCTTTGTGCAAATCAAAACTCCTCGCCAGTGCCCACATGATTGCCAGGCTCTTCAGCTCCAGCCACTCTATTTGTAATTGTGGCAGACGAAGGCTTTGCAATATCGCCACATGTAATGCAGGCCTTTCCTCGACGCGTTTTGGATGACCGGAAGCACATATTAAATTATCCTCTGTCTTGTGCATGTCGATATGTTGAATGTGCTTTCAGAATACTTTCTAATAAATGGAGAGTGTTCATGTCATTCTTGCAAATCAGTCTGGAATATGCCACCCTGGTGATACAAGCATGTGTGATTTTAAACAACTTCACAGGGATTCATGATGCACCTTCTGAAGCTGAAGTGGACACCTCCTTTTTGTTGGGTTAGAGCAAAATCTTCATGGAAGACCTGGAACAGTGGAACTTGCAGTTTGGGAACTCTATGCTGATTTCTTCAGTAGTTGAGAGGGTGCATTACCATGGCAGTTGGCCAGGATTCGTAGTAATCATTGAAATCTTCTGGGATTTGGTCTCCAAATTTCTGTCAAATTAATTATTTAGTTAGTTAGTTAGTTACCCTGTTTTTAGTTTAGAGTAGGGACTCGCAAAAGAATGACCACCCTTTATGTGAGCTTGCGGGCTTGGGTATTTTGAAGCAAGTTTTATTGTTTGATCATTTAAAGGGGTCATTTATCAAACTGGTGTAAAGTAGTATTGGCTTATTTTCTCATAACATCAAATCAGTTTCCAGCTTTGATTATTGAACGAAGCTAGGGAAATGAAAAGGTGGAGTCTAATTGTTTGAAAGGGGACAATAAGACAGTTTGACTTTACACCAGTTAGAAAAATTGCCCTATTAGTTTGAAAGAAACAAAAAAACTTGATTTAAAATGCTGACGAATACCTCATGCCATGGAAAACACACAATAAAAAGGACTAAAATGTTTTTGTGCCTAAATAAAGATTACCCATGTTTTGTGTTACATCACAATCATTTTAAGAAAAATGGTTAAATTCTTGAGACCAGCGTTTAATATAATGGTCATAGCAAGCCTCTGTGCCAGTTGTGGTTTTGCAAAGTTCTGCATAGCCGTTGGCCCATGCATTACTAGGACACTTCCCCCCAACCTTTCTAAAAGTCCGTCAGCTACCCATTGGGTAAGTAGTAGCGTTGAGCGAGCATGCTCGGCCGAACACCTGTTTTGCTCGCAATGCTCGGCCGAACACCTGTTTTGCTCGCAATGCTCGGCCGAACACCTGTTTTGCTCGCAATGCTCGGCACTCTGCAGTGTTTGGCCGAACACCATGTGCGCTCGAGCCCGATGCTCGAGTCTACTACCCTACTAGATATCTCAGGTAGTCAACTATCTGTCCAAGCAGCAAAGCATGAGGTGAAACGCAAACTTTGTTTCTGAATAACATTCTGAAGAAAAGGTACATCTCAGCCTTTTTACATAATATCTATTTTATGGACCATGCTGTCGTAACCTGGCTATCTTCTGTATATAATTATATATGTACAGCGGTTATACGTTAGACATCTTCTTGTATATAGTGATATGCACCATGCTGGTATAACCTGGACATCTCCTGTATATAATTATATATGTACAGCTTGTATAAGTTAGACATCTCCTTGTATATAGTGTTATGGACCATGCTGGTATAACCTGGGTATCTCCTGTATATAATTATATATGTACAGCTGGTATAAGTCATATATCTTCTTGTATATAGTGATATGAAGTGTGCTGGTATAACCTGCGTATCTCCAATATATAATTATACATGTACAGCTGGTATAAGTTATATATCTCCTTGTATACGACCTAGGAGACGAAGATGTATCCAGACATCGTCCCCATGCTGTTCCCGAACCATTTCAGTGGTGTTTCCATCAATATGTGTCCTTTTCCGGTCAATCAGACACCATCCCTTCTTCAGAGCAGGGGGTGCCTGGTTTAATGCTCTGATTCTCCCATTGACTTCCATTGTGCTCGGGTGCTCTACAGAGATGTGTTCGGCCCGAGCACTTTGGTGCTTGATCAACACTAGTAAGTAAACATGGTGGAGCCCTCTGTTAACTCGGCTCCAGTCGACCTAGATGTAGGTGACTGACAACTCGGTTCAGCCAAACAAGGGGCAGTGGAAGTAGTTTGCGGTTCATGAAGCCGCTCTCGCTTAAACTCTAAAAAGCAATGTACTTTCAAAGGGTCAGGGGATAATGCAAAAATGTCGCTAACCGCATGCAAACTTGACACACATAAGTTTTGGCATCAGGATGAACTTTTTAAAAAAATGAGGCCAACCCACGCACCATATTGTCCTCCCGGCTCTCAATCCAGTTTCAAGTCAAATACTCGAGAATATGTGAATCTATCATCTCTTGAGTTGTTTGACCCGAAACAGGATGAGGGTGGGGACGCCTCCTTGGTGGCCGCCTAGGAAGTGCACCTCCTTGTTCCTCGGCTTGAGGTGTTGTTAGACTAGGTGGTGTTGATGGTATCAGTGGAGTTGCAGGTATAGGTGGTGGAGATGGTGAAGTGGTCCTGGTGACATTCTTGCCTTTAGGCTTTCCTGTCCCAGTGGATTTTCAGCTGCACTTTGGCTTGATGACTCTCCCTCTGGTTCAGCAAGTAAGCTGTCTATAGTCCAATGGAATTGAAAATTAAATTTAAAAATTAAACATTTTCATAATTTTTTTAAATTAGCGAGGTTAGGCACACTTGACAGTGGCCAATCCTGTGGACAGTTCATGCTAGGGAACAGCCTGTTGTATCAAAAATAACGTGTTCTGATAATAGACCATCAAGCCAACTAAATACTGTCGCTTATTGCTTTGTGGCAGACATCTGGATGCAACACTGCAAATGTTCTGCTGAGTGCATATTACACAACAGCTAAATTCAATATTTTGTTTAAGCACACTTTTCCACATAATTGCTTGGCATCTGCAGGATCACTACCTTTTCTGCTTTAAAATTGGGACACAAATTTAAAAAATTTATAATTCTTATATTATCAGCAATTCCAGAACTGGGTTGAGAAACTGTAAGTGGCATGCGTACAGATGAGGCTTTTTGGTTCGGCCTCCACTCTACTTTTCCCCTTCTGTAAAAAAAATTCACGCTGATACTGGTTGCAGCAATAGTGCCACCTGGTCTTCACAGTTTGCACTTCAGAATGGATATAATGACAGAAATGTAGAAAATTAACAACATTGAAAACTTCCTAAAGATACTGTGATTAAAAAATAACATGCATCCACAGTGCACATGATATTACTGCAGACAGGACCAATAGCTGAATGCACTTGCTGCTCGTGCAATCAGAATTGTACATCTGGAATAAAGTAAAAGTATGGCCAGAACATGCATCCACAGAGCACATGATCTTACTGCAGACAGGCCCATAGCTGAAATAAAATATCACTTACCATTTTTTTTTTCTTTGCTTGGAATTAGCAATCTCCCACTCACTAGGCATTAGTTCATGAGTGACCTCCTCTCATGACCCATTCTTTCAGATTTGGTCAAGGTAGAGGTCACTGCGTAAATCCCAGATCTCAAGTCTGGCTTGGATCTGAACTGTCATTTTGTCTACTGCAAAAGTCGCCATGATGGTACCATGCAGTTGAAAACATAAATGCCCAGACTTCTAGCTAGTCTAGACAGTTTTAATTACTGAAAAGTTACATTTTAGTGGGAAGGCTATAAAATTTAGCGGAGACGGATCCGCAAAAAATATTCCGTATACATTCAGTTTTTTGTGGATCCATTAAATGGGGCCATAGAGCCGAGTTTTACAGACAAACATAGGACATGTTCAATATTTTTTATGGAACAGAACAATGGATATGGAAGCAGACGGTGTGCTGTCCGCATCTTTTGCGGTCCCATTGAAATAAAAGGGGCCACACCCTTTCCACAAAAATGTGGAAGGGGTGCGGAACAAAACATACAGACATCTGAATGAGCTCTAAAGTAGAAGTCTAAAGTGACCATTGCTTGCATGTTTTTTTTTTTTTCTGGTGGCCAGGACTACCAATTCTCTTCTTATAAATGCCTTGGGCCTCTCATATTATTGGGAATGTAAGGTCTGGTATTATGTTAGATGCTGGGAGATAAACGCATAATCAATACGATGATTAGAGCGATAAACATGAGAAAAAAGGAAAAATTTTCAGTATCAGGATGGTATGTTTGTCATGTTTGTCACGAGCTGCAGTTCATTAAGACAAGATTTTATGTAGGTTGGAAAAATATATGGAAGATTTATCAGATGTGGAATTTTGAGTAACAATACAAATGTTGATGCTGCCACTCGTAGGGGGATCTGGTGATGACACCCCATGTTCTATTTAAATCATCCAAACATAAATATCAAAAAGGGTAGTAGTATAATATACAGTACATATTAGGGTATGACCACAGAACACAGTCGTGATGTGCTAAGGGGAATACATGCGTCCGACCGAGTGGAGTAGAGTGCTCGGTCAACTTGCAGAGGGTTCGAGGCTACGTTTTCGTGATCGGTAGGGGTTCCAGCAGTAGGACCCCCACTGATCTGCTATGGAGCCCCTGCCTGTGGATAGGGGATAACTTTTACCGACTGGAATACCCCTTTAACTTCAAATAGCGAAACCTGAGGTAAAACATATGCCGCAAGCGGCTACTCAACTTTATATCTCGTGCAGTCAGCAGCCACAAGCAGTAGAAGATGTCTTATGTGCGGTCAATCAGTTCCAGTCATCACAATTTTAAAAGTGCCAGGTCAATCTCAGAAACCTATTTTCTCGTTGACTTCTATTAAGAAATTACTTCTATTAAGAAACACAGCTTGGTTCGTAGACAGACACCAGGAATCTTCCTGAAGTCTCATCCTCAAAATACAAGATACAACATCTGTATTTACATAGGGAAAGATGGACGACAGATCAGAGCTGAAACTTACAGTGAGAATTACCAGCTATGGAAATTTTAAGTGGAAATGTTACTGTTCAGAGATGACTTATGGGTTAACTTAAACAGTGTAGCAGTCCAGCTCACCTGCAGCTTGTATCAAAGCTCCTCCTGTGCACGGATTAACAAGGAGGTTCTTGAATAAAAGTAGAAAGTATAACAGTGGGTCCAGCACTTCGGTTTTTCGTAAATAGCCGTAAATCCTTTATTGAGGTGTAGAAAATATACATACAGCGATAAATTCACCAGCAGTAAATGTGCGCTCCTGTGCGGTCATGACTTATGGATTGTTATTAGTGTTGGGCACGAATATTCGAATGCTGCTGCCACCTCCAGATTCTTTCATTGTGCCGCTCTTTGTTCTCCTCATGCTGCTCCATCCTCCACACTATGTTATTGTGCCGCTCTGTGGTCTTAGAATTTTAATTGCGAACATTGCCACTTCGAGAATTTGCGAATATTTAGAATATAGTGATATATATTCGTATTTTCGAATATTCTAGATTTTTTTTTTTCCTCTGAACCCATGATCCCTCCCTGCTTCTTGCATGTGGGCCAATGAGAAGGCTGTAATGTTTTTGTCTGAGCTTAGCAACATCCCTAGAAACCAATAGGAAAGTTGCCTACCCCTTTACTATATAGAAAACCTCTCCAGCAGCCATTTTGTACAGTTGTTTGCAGTTCTGAGAGAGACAGCAGTGTCATTGCTGTGCTTTGTGCTTTACCGTGTCACATTACATTAGATAGTTAGTTAAGTACTGTAGCTTATATATATAAGAAAGATAGTTAGTGGGACATAGTCAGTATAGGTTAGATTGTGATATAGTGTAGCTGTCCATACATACATGCTACATATATAGTGCTGTATGTATGTAAGTATGCTACATACATACATACATAGTGCTGCGATGTCACAGCAATACTTAGTGCACCAATCAGTAATATGTAGTCAGACCTGCTAAAATGTAAAGTTGCACGTATTGCACCAAAACATTTGCATCATTAATGCCGATTTCCACAATCGTGAATATCTTGGAGCACTCTATCTGCATATAAAGCTATTGTAATGTTCTGCCATGCAAACCATTTTCTCCAGTCTCAGGAAACTTCTGGCAGCTTGAAAAAAGTTGCAAACGAGACCCACGCCTGTATTGTGCACGCAATACGCGCATATTACATTGCCGATTTTCACAATCAAGAAAATATTCGTAAATTCATGAATATATGACGAATATTCTACCAAATATTTGTGAAATATTGCGAATTCGAATATTTCCCCTGCCGCTCATCACTAGTTGTTATTACTACAGAGAGACTAAAGATCAATTATCAGGAATGGGAAAAGACAGGCAAAGGTCACAATAAGCTTATTAGTGGAGGACGACTAACTGATCCACATCTGACATGAGTGTACTGCAAAAGGCATGCGGAATGCACTACAGAAATTGTGTGAAAGATCCAGTCTGAATAGCAAGTTATTTCTGCTGTGTAAACTGTACAAAATGAGTTGTAACAAAGAAAAAGGTATGCAGGAGCATATGAATGCAATGCTGGAAGTGGTTACACTACTAGGGTCAGCCGGTCAGGATATTAAAGACAGTCATATTGTAGCCATACTGCTGTGCAGTTTGCCTGCTTCATATAGTGCACTGATCTATGCGCTTGTGACAAGACCTGAGACAGATCTGACACTGAGATTTGTGAATACCAGGCTGATAGAAGAATATCAATGAAGAAAGGGAGTCATGCAGGTCTCCACAGTAGTTGACAGTGGAATAGTTCAAGACAAAATATCACAAAAAGGAAACACGAACATGTTTCAGATACAACAAACAGGGACACCTAAAGAAAGAATGTACAATACAGAAAACAGAGCAGCAGAAACTACATCCGAAAGGGACCAAACAAAAGGTCAAAACCACTACAGGTATCTCTGATCCATGTACAGATAATTGGAATGGCACATTTGAAGTGACAAACAGTGAAATTCTGCAAGGCTGGTATATTGACTCTGTGATACTTCTTCACAGAACTTGACTTAAATAACAAGGAAACAATTTATCTGGCAGATAGAAGCAGAATAAATGCAGAAGGAAATGGGCATGGAATGTTAGTGTGCCCCAGCCAAAAAGGCCATAATTTGATTGTATCAATGAAAGACATGCTTTATGCTCCCTATCTAGGTGGAGGACTGTTATCTGTGAAATGTTTGACAGCTAAATGACTCATTGTGAAAATCCACATCATCCTACATAAAAAGCAGGTGATAGGCTTAGCTAGTGCTAAAGCAGATAAACATTTAAATCATCTCAACGTTGTGAAAGAACAGGTGAGAGTCCACATGCATGGACATAGTGATTATACAGTATCTAGAGATGAGCGAATTTTTCAAAAATTCAATTCGCCGGTTCGCTGAATTTTTGGGGATAAACTTGATTTGGTCTGAATATATTCACGGCAAATTACGTTAACAAACTGTTATTTTCTGGCTGAGGCTGCTGAGAGCCTTTATAGTGGTGTAGAAAACTGTGCCTTGCAGTAACACGCATAGGAAGTCTGCATTGTTAATAAAATAATACTGTGAGTCTGCATGACACGCAGATGACAGGCGTCGCTTTTAGAATCACTGCATACTTCACTTATTTGGGCGGTCACGGGGACAAAACTGACCAAATATCAACTCAAATATCATCACCTTTCAGGTAGATGTTAGCGTCAAGAAGAAGCGCACTCCTTTTACACCCTCGTCAGCTATCATAAATGTCTACAGAACCTATTCTATTAAATGCTTATACAAGTTGAGCCCGCCTGACAGAGTGGAGAGGGTGTCAGCAGTAAGTTTGTGTTGACGTCACTGATTAATTTTCCCCATTCTCTAATCCATCAGAACAATTACCCAGAAAAAAACGGATACTGTCTGTAGAGCATACGGCTTCACTCGGGGTTAGCATTTGCTCAATAATCCATCAGTATTGCTAAAGGCAAAAAAAAAAAAACGGAGTGGATCTAAAACAGAGTTGACACATGAATGGAATATTTGTGATGGGACCATACAGGCCTTAAAGCTTCTACACAGACAGGATCCGTTGTTCGTTTAGTTTTTTTTTCAGCCAGGCTGAAAACCAAAATAGTGGACCAGTTATGAAGTGGGGAGCATGGGAGCAGCATGAGAAGTCCACAGAGTGGCCCTATGACATAGTGTTGAGGTGGAAGAAGCATGAGGAGACCACAGAAGGGCCCAATAACAGGGTTTGGAGTAGGCAGCAGTATGAGGAGGCCACCGAGCTGCACAATGACAGAGTCTGGAGGCAGCGGCAGCATGAGGAGACAACAGAGCGGCACAATGACAAAGTCTGGAGGTGGCGGCAGCATGAGTAGGCCATAGAGTTGCACAATGACAGAGTATGGAGGCAGCAGCAGCATGAGAAAACCACAAAGTGGCACAATGACAGAGTCTGGAGGTGGCGGCAGGATGAGGAGGCCACGGAGCGGCACAATGACATAGTCTGGAGGAGGTGGCAGCATGAGTAGGCCACAGAGCAGCACAATTACAGAGTTGGGGGTGGCAGCTGCATGAGGAGACCACAGAGCGGCACAATGACAGAGTCTGGAGGTGGCGGCAGCATGAGTAGGCCACAGAGTTTCACAATGACAGAGTCTGTAGGCGGCAGCAGTATGAGAAGACAACAGAGCGGCACAATGACAGAATGGAGGTGGCAGCAGCATAAGGAGACCACAGAGCAGCAAAATGACAGAGTCTGGAAGTGGCAGTAGCATGAGTAGGCATCAGATTGGCACAATGACAGAGTCTCGGGGTGGCAGCAGCATGAGTAGACCACAGAGCGGCACAATGACAGAGTCTGGAGGTTGCGGCAGCATGAGGAGACCACAGAGCGGCACAATTGAAGAGTCTGGAGGTGGCGACAGCATGAGTAGGGCACAGAGTTGCACAAGGACAGAGTCTGAAGGCGGCAGCAGCATGAGGAGACCATAGAGCGGCACAATGACATAGTCTGGAGGTGGCAGTAGCATGAGTAGGCCACAAATCAGCACAATGACAGAGTCTGGAGGTGGCAGCAGCATGAGTAGGCCACAGAGTGGCACGATGACAGAGTGTGGAGGTGGCTGCAGCATGAACAGGCCACAGAGCACCACAATGACAGAGTCTGGAGGTGGCAGCAGCATGAGGAGACCACAGAGTGGCACAATAACAGAGTCTGGAGGTGGCAACAGCATGAGGAGACCACAGAGCGGCACAATGACATAGTCTGGAGGTGGCTGCAGCATGAGGAGACCATAGACCGTCACAATGGCATAGTCTGGAGGTGGCTGCAGTATGAGTAAGCCGCAGAGAGGCACAATGACAGAGTCTGGAGGTGGCAGCAGCATGAAGAGACCACAGAGCAGCACAATGACAGAGTCTGGAGGCGGCAGCAGCATGAGGAGACCACAGAGCGGCACAGTCATAGAATCTGCAGGTGGCGGCAGCATCAGGAGGCCAAAGAGTGTCAAGGTGACATACTGTGGAGGTGGGTGGCAATACCACTACCCACTGAAGACGGTGGGTGAAAGAAGGAACATTTGGCATCGGATGTGTGGCATCAGGCGGGTAACAGCATTAGAATAGTAGCTGAGGCAGGCAGCCAGAAGAAACCAGTCTCTTTTGTCAAATTGTTGGTTTGGCACCATGGATCATCTTGATGCACTGTCCCACTATGTGTTATATGTGGGCATTTTAAACTCTTGTTAAATGTCTTGTTGTATCATGCTGTAATTCCCATTAACAGGCTGGCAGTGTCATTTACCTTTAATCGCTCCTAGGTGGTGCTGGCACCACTTATATATATACCTGGGGTGGGGTTGTAAAGTTATTGTGTCCGATGATAATGAAGAGATGAGGAAGTTAATGGGGGAGGTGGAAATTTGTATTTCCACCTAAATATTTCAAAAAAGATTTAGCCGCATATAAGTGCAGCGCTTAATGCTCAATACAAGTTTTTTCTCCACCGAAATAATTTAATAAAGGTTTTACCACTTATAAGTGCAGCGCTTAAGACTGAATACAAGATTTTTTTCCACCAAAATATTTCAAAAAAGATTTTACTGCATATAAGTACAGTGCTTAATGCTGGAATGCTGGATACAAGATTTTTGTTCACCGAAATATTTCAAAAAACATTTTACCGCATATAAGTGCTGTGCTTAATGCTGAATACAATTTATTTTTCCACCAAAATAATAAACAAAGATTTTACTGCATATAACTGCAGTGCTGAACGCCAAATATCTTTTTCTACTGATATACGCCGCTAAAGACTTTACTACAGATAACTGGAACAGTGAACACCGAGAATATTTTTCATTTTCCACGTATATACGCCACTAAAGGATTTTCAACAGAGGGTTATAGGCTGTCAGTTTCAAAAAAACAATGGCTCCTGAGGCAGAGTGATCTAAAGTGAATTGGACATAGCAGAGGAAGTAGGTCCTCGCTGGAAGAGCGAGACTCGGTCTTCGTGCGGTTTCTGTGCTGCAGAAAAGTCCCTGTAGTGTCCAGTAAGCAATCCCGCAGATAGATGAGGGCTGGTGTGAATTAGTTCACATTTTTGTTCAGGGTTAGTGCATAGTGTATTCACCTGTATTGGTGCGCCTCTCTTATGGAAGTCGTCACGTAAGAGCTCAGTGTGTGAAACGTAAATACAAAATATCACCACAACGTAATTCAGTTTCTACCGCAAAAATGACTTTCCCACATTTAACTGCAGTGCTGAACGCTGAATATACCTTGATTTTTCTACAGGCTTTTTCCACATACAACTGAAACAGTGAACGCTGAATATATTTTTATTTTTCTACTGATATACGGCAATAAAGGGTTTTTCTACATATAAGTGCACCAGCGAATGGCGAAAGTATATTTCTTTTTCTCCTGCTATATGTCAAGAAAGGTTTTTCAAGATATAAGTGCAGCAGCGAATGGCGAATGTATATTTCCTTTTTTACTGATATACGTCAATAAAGGTTTTTCTACATAGAGGTGTACCAGCAAATGGCGAATGCATATTTCTTTTTCTACTGCAATACGCCAATAAAGGCTTTACCAGACATAACTACAACAGTGAACTGAGAATATATTTTTCTTGTAGTACTGAAATACTCCCCTATACGCTTTCACCAGAAATAACTGCAGAAGTGACCTGAGAATATATTTTTCTTGTTGGACTGAAAAAGGTCACTGTACGCTTTCAAAAGAAATCACTGCAGAAGTGACCTGAGAATATATATTTCTTGGACTGAAATAGGCCACTATACGTTTTCATCAGAAATAACTGCAACAGTGCAGTGCGTATATATTTTTCTTTTTTTACTGAAATACACCTCTATACGCTTTCACCCGAAAAAAACTGCAGAAGTGACCTGAGAATATATATTTCTTGTTGGACTGAAATAGGCCACTATACCCTTTAACCAGAAATAACTGTAACAGTGCAGTGCGTATACATTTTTCTTTTTTTACTGAAATACGCCTCTATACGCATTTACCAGAAATAACTGCAGAAGTGACCTGAGAATATATATTTCTTGTTGGACTGAAATAGGCCACTATATACTTTTACCAGAAATAACTGCAACTGCAGGGGAAGGGAAAAATAATATAGTTAATCCGTCTGTGATTTTAGGGACATAAGGGGTGACATTTTCAAAAATAATTCTGCATATGTCAGTGTCATTAATTCAGTAAATCCATCTGTTCAGTAATATAAGTGGCCTTAAGATTGTTGAGTGATCTGTACCCCTTCTTTCTTTCAAAGTACCCCTGCTCTGCATACCTGACTGGGAAATATATTCTGTAAATTAGGTGGCATTCAGATTGTTGGGTGATCTGTACCCCTTTTTTCTTTCTTTCAAAGTACCCCTGCACTGCAAACCAGACAGGAAACTTAGTTCATTACAATTGGCGGTTACATTGTTGCCTGACATTAAGCCTTTTTTGGCTGTGAAGCCAAAGATAGTCGCCAACAACAATGTGTTTTGTTTTCTTTTTTTTTTTCTCTCAAAGTACCCCTGTACTGCATACTTGGCTTGGAAATATATTCAGAAAATTAGATGGCATTCAGATTTTTGGCTGATCTGTACTGCTTTTTTCTTTTAAAGTACCCCTGCACTGCATAACAGACAGGGAACTTAATTCATTACAATTGGCGGTTACATTGTTGCCTGACATAAAGACTTTTTTGGCTGTGAAGACAAACGGTAGTTGCCCACAACAATGTTTTTTTTTTTTTTTATAAATTGGGGTAGACCCCAAAACATTGGGAAATATAAAAAGGAAAACAAAGAGTAAGTGTGCTGTAGTATAACAATGGTTGGGTGAGGCCGGTATACATGTCTATTTTGCATAAGGTACAAACAAGTCCTGTGGGTTTCATGCCTGGTTCTTTTTAATCAACGCAAGATTGTTCACATTGGCTGTGGACAGGTGGCTGTGCTTGTCTGTGATAACGCCCCCAGCTGTGCTAAACACACGTTCAGAGAATACGCTGGCAGGCCTGCACCTCCAAGGCGTAAAGGTCAAGCTGAGGCCATGTCCCCAATTTGGAGATCCAGAAGTTGAATGAGGCAGACCCATCATCGTAGCTAGAAATGACTGGGCCCTGCAGCAAATTTTATGCCGCCCCCATTCTTGTGGCTACTAAAGATCGCTCTCTCAGACCAGGCCCGGCAGCTGTTCCAACCATTTTCTACACTGTCTATACTGCCACTGTATATAATTTCATTGTATAATACTGTTGAGGGGGCACTGACAAAGTCTTTTAGTTTTCCATATATGTAACAGGTATATCGTGGCTCACCCGTATCCGGTCTATGGTTAAGGTGCTCTGTTTTTGGATGATTCACCTAAATATCGAAAATAGTGACATAATTTGAAAAATTAAAAACAGGCACTCACCATCCGGTACAGATACAAAATGTATTTTATTAAAATAATAATAAATGTTAATATAAGCTACCATATCTTCCAATGCAATCCTGATGTGAGGATTAGAGGTCTGGTATCCAACCACCAATACATTCCAGGATTGCATGGGAAGATATGGTAGCTTATTTTAACATTTAATATTATTTTAATAAAACACATTTTGTATCTGTACCGGATAATGAGTGCCTGTTTTTAATTTTTCAAATTGTGTCACTATCTTTTAGTTTTCCTCCTCCTGGATGGGCCCCTTCTGGGTCAAGGCCCCAAAGTAGCTGCATTCCCTGCTTCCCCTGATGCTACGACCCTGGGCAGACCCATCAGTCAGAACATGTAGGCGTGTGCACAGATACTATTCCACCATTTTGTTGAAATGCTGCCTCTTGCTAAGATGTTCCATATCTGTTGGTGGTGCTGGTTGTTGTGGAGTGGTGAAAAAACTTTTCCACATTTCAGCCATGCTAACCCTTCCTTCTCAGGTGCGGGCTGTAACCCAGCTGCGTTTGCGACTTTTTCCTCCTCCTCTGCTTTAGCCATGTGCTTCCACTGAGCCCCCGTTGTCAGGTGTGAATGCCATCAGCAGCGTGTCTACCAGCGCTGGCTTCTTCTGATCATGCTTCAGTGACGGAATTAAGGACGGCATGTTGTCCTTGTAACGGGGATCCAGCAGGGTGGCCACCCAGTAATCTACACAAGTAAGAATGTGGGCAACTCTGCAGTCACTGCGCAGGCACTGCAGCATGTAGTCGCTCATGTTTGCCAGGCAGGCTGCCCAGAGGCTGTCATCTGTGGGTGGTGTATCATCTGTGTCCTCCGTTACCCCCCTAGCCACGCTTTAGTGATGGCCATGAGCTGCTTTGGGTGCCACCCTGCTGTTAACACAGTTTCTTCTCCTCCTCCTCATCCTCCAGAACTGTGCCCTGGCTGAACAATTGTGTACCTGGCCTATGTTGGTGCAGGAATCCACCCTCTGAGTCACTTGTATATGACTAGTTTATAAGTTAAGGGTAAGGCATGTACTTAGTTTTGTTTGTTTATTTAGTTTATCTGACTTATAGTTATTTAAATATGTTTATAAGTAAATTTATAAATAGTTTGTGAATGGGCATTAATGAGTGGTTTGAGTAAAGGGGGGGTGTAGGGTGGGAGGTTGGTCGAGTTAATTTTCTCTTTTTGAAATGCTCCTTGTATAGTTTTTATTACATTTTATAATAAAAAGTCCTGATAACCGTGGAAATGTTACCCAACAATCTAACCGACAAATTTAATAAAAGGATTTGCCTGTCACATCTGCAGCTCAGGCCGCAGGGGTCCTGGAGCACCAATAAAAGTGAATTTGTCCCACCAGAATCTAAGAGCTAGATTAGCTGAATTGATTTTCACTGCTGTTGTTTCCACCTGGCTGTGCTGATGTTGGTGGTGAAGGTGTTAGGCTGAGCGGATGAGGAGGTGGTAGAGAAGGAGGAAGCGGAGTAGGAGGAGGAGGCAACAGGAGGCAAAGAAAAATGCCCTGCAATCCTCTGGGGCGCAAGGACATGCGCCAAACTGCTTTCCCCAGCTTGCGCAGCCGCCACTACATTTACCTAGTGTGCTGTTAGGGAGATATAACTTCCCTGCCCATGCTTACTGGTCCACGTATTGGTGGTTATGTGGACCTTGCCAAAGATGGCGTTGCGCAGTACACACCGGATTTTGTCGGACACTTGGTTGTGCAGGGAAAGGATGGCTCGTCTGGAAAAGTAGTAGCAGCTGGGAACCACGTACTGTGGGACAGCCACCACCATATGTTTTTTTAAAAGTCTCCATCCATCTCCACCAGACAGAATGACAGCATTTCAAAGGACCAGGAATTTTGAAATTCTGGCATTCAGGGCCAGGGATCGCGGGTGGGTAGGGGGGTACTTCCTCTTTCTATTCCTTTTTCACTCCAGTATTTGGGAGATGGACAGCTGAACACTTCCATGGGATAGTGTTTAGATGTTTGGTGATGGTGAAAAATGTGGTGGTGTTGCTGTCACATCCTCTGTTTGCTGGGTGGCAGGTGCCACTGTCACTCACTTGTGCTCATGTTTATAACGTTAATTTTTTATTTTTATGTATTCTATGTTATTTTAAGTTATTTCCCTATCCAAATTTGTTTGCAGGGCACTTGTCCTACTCTTACTCCCATTTTGCTTCATTTTCCAGCCCTCTAGCCCTTTCCAGGACTTTTTTAGAGCCATTTTAGTGCCCCAAAGTTCGGGTCCCCATTGACTTAAATGGAGTTCGGGTTTAGAGTCAAGTTCGGGTCAAGTTCAGTTCCCGAATTTGAACTTTGCAGCGAATTTCAGCTGAAGCCGGCGAACCCGAACTTCTAGGCGTTCGCTCAACTCTAATCCTGAAATGACTACTTGGTATTGACCCGGCTTTGTTATCGTATTAATCTTGGTTTGTGAATTTTTGCTCTGATTGTCTCCTCTGGTTTTGACCCAGTCCACTTGTTACTGTTTTGTCTGCTGTTACTGATGTTTTTGTCCTTGTGTCTGTCTGTCACTATGTTTGTTATTTGTGTCCTTTTTTATCTCCCAACATAGACTTCTGAACTTAATGAAGTAGGGACTGCCATCCAGTTGCTTAGAACGCATTGAGCAAGTAGGTAGGGATAGGGGTGCAGGTGGAATTCAGGGCTTCACTCTTCCCTACCGTCACACAGACTCTCTAAGTTTTGGCTTTTTACAGCACTTTTCACTGTTGTGCATACAGAATCCATACACAGTACCCATGAATGTGGCAAGGATAGGTACCACAGTGAGAGCATTACTAAGGTAGTACCTCTGACCTGGGGATATTACAAATGTAAATTGTTATGTTATGTATGTTGTATGTTATCTGGCCGTATTTTCCAGCAAGGATATGGTTGGCTCTGGTTGACAAGGAACAGGGATAACCATCCTGTTCCTCCCCTCTTGGTAGGAGTAGGCAGGTCCTTCTTCCTGCCAGGAGGAGAAGGTTCAGAGTAACCTGAGAGTGTTGAAGAAGCACACGCCTGAGTTCCTTCTCTTAAAAGTGGTTCTCTAGAGAGGTCAAAGATGTACAGCCTTAAGTAAATCCTTGAAAGACAGATAGCAGAATGAACAACAGGGCTTTTTTTCTGTTCTACATAACGGAAACCCGACGGATCAGTTTTGCTTGCCCATACACTACTATTGTGATGGATCAAAATGGAATTCCTCTTGTTTTCCATCCTGCATAACGGAAACCAAACGGATCTGTTATGTTTGCCCATAGACTTTTATTGTGACAGATCAAAACGGAATGCCTCTTAAGGGCTTCCTTTTTGCATTAAGTCTGGGCATTCCATTATATATTGTTATAAACAGAACTAGAGATGAGCAAATCGAAGCTGATGAAATTGAATAAGATCCCAATTTCAGGAAAAATTAGATTTGCCTCAAATCTAAATTTCCTCACGCTTTGTGGTAACGAATCAAATTTTTTCCTTAAATGGCTGTTGCACATGTGAGGACATGGAGCAAGGAACTCTGGGAAGGGGGGATCACCTATAATGCCATGCATGCAGCCAATTAGCAGCCAGCCAGCCCTGTGATGTCACAGCCCTATAAATAGCCTCAGCCATCATCTTGGACTCTGCCATTTACCAGTGTACGTGCAGGTAGAGATAGCAGGCTCTAGGGACAGTGTTAGAAAAAACTTCATTGTGCTAAAAAACTATTTACAAGTTAAGGGAAAGATTATTCAAGGTGTAGGGAAAGGATAGTTCCAGGAAACCATTCTTGTTATTGGGTTGTAAGTGCTGTTGGATATAGTAATTAATAGGGTTTATTACAAGGAAATATTTCTATGTCTTATTTGCCCTTGTGCAGTGCAGTTATATGTTCTAAAGCATTTTTTGGCTTGTACTAGTGGGAAAAAGGGGCTTTTTAGCCGTGGTGTGGTGATGTGAGAAAATTACAGCCCTTTTTGTCGTGCATTAGTGGCAAAAGTAAAATATATTTGCCATTCAGTGGTGCAGTTATATGTTCTTAAGCACTTCTTGTTGTGTATTAGTGGCAAACGTTAAATATATTTGCTGTTCAGCGGTGCAGTTATATGTTCTAAAGCACTTTTTGTCGTGTATTAGTGGAAAAAGTAAAATATATTTGCCTTTCAGTGGTGCAGTTATATGTTTGATAGCCTTTTGTGGCATGTATTAGTGGCAAAAGAAAAATATATTTGCCTTTCAGTGGTGCATTTATATGTTCTAAAGCCATTTGTGGCATGTATTAGTGGCAAAAGAAAAATATATTTGCCATTCAGCGGTGCAGTTATATGTTCTAAAGCCCTTTTTGTCGTGTAATAGTGGCAAAATAAAAATATATTTGCCATTCAGTGGTGCAGTTATATGTTTTAAAACCTTTTTTGTCGTGTATTAGTGGGGGGAAAATGGCTTATTAGGCCACATTTAGGCCAAAAAAAACTTTATTCTTGGTCAAGGAGCAGACAAAGAGGGCAAGGGTCATGAATGGGTGGAAGATGATGTGGAGGATGATGAGGCCCTAGACCCAGACTGGACTGAAGGTTGTGCTAGTGAGTGACGTGTGCAGTTCTGAGGAAGAGGCGGTGGTTGCACAGAGGCAACAGCACAGCAAAAGAGGGAGTAGGGTGCAAAAGCGGAGTGGCCGTTCCATAGATAGTACGACTGCTACTGCCCACTGCACCCAGGCACCGAGCACACCAAGGTGTGCTCCAAGGAGTTCATTGGCGTGGCAGTTCTTCACACAATGTCCTGACGACAAGACACGAGTGGTTTGCACGTTGTGCCATCAGAGTCTAAAGCGAGGCATAAACGTTTTTAACCTGAGCACAACCTGCATGAACAGGCATCTACATGCAAAGCATGAACTGCAGTGGAGTAAACATCTTAAAAACCATAAAAGGTCTCAGGCTCCTCCTGCTCCTTCTTCTGCTGCTGTCTCGCCCTCATTCCTCCAGCTATGGCGTCAACGTGGCAACTGGCAACCAGCAAACAGAGGATGTCCCACCAACACCAACACCACCTCCGTTACCATCACCAAGCATCTCCAACATGTCACAGGCAAGCGTTCAGCTTTCCATCTCCCTGCACACTGGGTAAACGTAGTGGCAGCTGGGCCTGAGGCAGATAGCGGTTTGGCGTACTTCCTTCCACCACCGAGGATCGCGGGGCATTATTCTTTGCCTCCTGTTGCCTCCTCCTCCTACTCTGCATCCTCCTCCTCTTCTACCATCCCCACATCCGGTCATCGAAAGAACCTCACCCCCAACTTCAGCACAGACAGGGGTAAACGTCAGCAGGCGATTTTAAAACTCATGTGTTTGGGTGATAAACCCCACACCGCACAGGAGCTTTGGAGGGGCATAGAACAACAGACCGATGAGTGGTTGCTGGCAGTGAGCCTCAAGCCCGGTCTGGTGGTGTGCGATAATGAGCGAAATCTCATTGCAGCTCTGGGACTAGCCGGTTTGACGCACATCCCTTGCCTGGCGCATGTGCTGAATCTGGTGGTGCAGAAGTTTCTTAAAAACTACCCAGACATGTCAGAGCTGATGTTGAAAGTGCGGTCCGTCTGCGCTTGCTTTTGGCGTTCTCAACCTCCTGCTACTCGACTGTCTGTGCTGCAGCGTAACTTCGGCTGTCCTGCTCACTGCCTCATATGCGACTTGCCCACCAGGTGTAACTCCACCTTGCATATGCTGGAGAGACTGTGCGAGCAGCAGCAGGCGATAGTGGATTTTCAGCTGCAGTACGCACGGGTCAGTCGCTCTGTGGATCAGCACCACTTCACCACCAGTGACTGGGCCTGCAGTGACTGTGTACCTTGTTGCGGTCTTTTGAGTACTCAACCAACATGGCCAGTGCTGATGACGCCATTGTTAGCATTGCAATACCTCTTTTATGTTTCCTTGAAAAATCAATTACGTCGATGATAGAAGAGGATGTGGCAGAGGAGGAGGAGGAAGAGGAGGCATTTTACAGGACTTAAGGCCGGTCATTCCGAAGTGGCTCAGAGGGTGGGTTCCTGCACCAGCAGAGGCCAGGTACTCATGTGGCCAGCCAGGGCACAATTCTGGCGACAAGGAGGAGGAGGATTAGGTAGAGGAGGAGGAGGAACCGGGTTCATTGCAGGGTAGCACCCAACTCAGCTCAGGGCCATCACTGGAGCATGCCTGGGGGGATACGGAGGACACAGACGATACACTACCTACAGAGAACAACTTATCCCTACCTCTGAGCAGCCTGGCACACATGAGCGACTACATGCTGCAGTGCCTGCGCAATGATAGCAGAGTTGCCCACATTGTAACTTGTGCTGACTACTGGGTTGCAACCCTGCTAGATTCCCGGTACAAAGACAACGTGCCACCTTAATTCCCGCACTGGAGCGTGATAGGAAGATGCGCGAGTACAAGCGCATGCTGGTAGATGCGCTCTTGAGGGCATTCCCAACTGACACGGGGAGAAAAGTGGAAGCACAAGGTGAAGGCAGAGGAGGAGGAGGAGCAAGAGGTCGCCAATGCAGCTGTGTCATGGCCAGATCCTTAGAAGGCAGGTTTAGCATGGCCGACATGTGGAAAAGCTTTGTCACCGCGCCACAGCAACCTGCACCACTAGCTGATACAGAACATTTGACAACATTTTGGCAACATTTGAACAACATGGTAGAACAGTACGTGTGCACACGCCTCCACGTACTGACTCATGGTTCTGTCCCATTCAACTTCTGGGTCTCCAAATTGTCCAAGTGGCTTGAGCTTGCCCTTTGTGCCTTGGAGGTGGTGGCCTGCCCTGCAGCCAGTGTATTGTCTGAAAGTGTAATTAGCATGGCAGGGGGAATCATTACAGACAAACGCAGCAGCCTGTCCACAGCCAACGGGGACAAGCTCACGTTCATTAAAATGAACCAGGCATGGATCCCACAGGACTTCTCCGTACCTTGTGCAGAATAGACATTTAAAACCGCCTCAACCATACATTCCTGTACTCCAGTGCACTTATTCATTGAATCCTTTTTTTATTTGTACCATTATTTTGGGGGCTACCCCAATTTGAATGAACCTCTCCTCTGTCTGGATGCCTGCGGCCTAAATTAATGAAAATGGCCTGTTGCTTTGGTGGGTGACATTAACCTCTTTTTGATGTGCATTGACCTCTCGTCTGTCTGGGTGCCAGGGGCCTACATTAATGATAATCAACTGCTGCATTGCTGGGTGACATGATGCTTGTTTTGCTGTTACGTGACCTCTCACCTCTCTCTTGGTGCCAGGGGCCTAAATTACTGAAAATGGCCTGTTCCATTGCTGGGTGAAATTAAGCCTGTTTTGCTGTTATGTGACCTCTCTCCTCTGTCTGGGTGCCTGCAGACAAAATTAATGAAAATGGCCTGTTGCTTTGGTGGGTGACATGAAGCTTGTTTTGCCATGCATTGGCCTCTTTCCTCTGTCTGGGTGGCTGCGGCCTACATTAATGATAATCACCTGTTCCATTGCTGGGTGACATGAAGCCTGTTTTGCTGTTAAGGGAGCTCTCTCCTCTGTCAGGGTGCTAGGGCCTACATTACTGGAAGTGGCATGTTCCATTGCTGGGTGACATGAAGCCTTTTTTGCCCTGCATTGTCCTCTCTCCTCTGTTTGGGTGGCTGCTTTCTAAATGTATGATAATTGCCTGTTGCTTCGGTGGATGACATTAACCTCTTTTTGCCGTGCATTGACCTTTCCTCTGTCTGTGTGCCAGGGGCTTACATTTATGATAATCGACTGCTACATTGCTGAGTGACATGATGCTTGTTTTGCTGTTAAGTGACCTCTCTCCTCTGTCTGGGTGCCAGGGGCCTAAATGACTGAAAATGGCCAGTTCCATTGCTGGGTGACATGAAGCCTCTTTTACCATGCATTGCCCTCTCCTCTGTCTGGGTGCCAGGGGCCTACATTTCAAATAATCACCTGTTGCTTTGGTGGGTGTCATTGACCTCTTTTTGCCGTCCAATGACCTCTCCTCTGTCTAGGTGCAAGGGGCCTACATTTCTTATAATCGCCTGCTGCATTGGTGGGTGACATGAAGCCTGTTTTGCCAAGCATTGACCTCTCCTCTGTCTGGGTGCCAGGGGCCTAACTTTTCTGATTACCACCTGTTCTATTGGTGTGTGACATTAACCCATTTTTGCCAGTGATAAGCCACAGCTGTGCATTGCTGGCAGGAAACCAAATTTTGTAAAAACGTATGTCACTGATCAAAAGATGCGTGACTACTGACTACAAAACACATGCTGGTAGACGCCCTGCTGATGGCATTTCCACCTGATGCCTCCCCAACCTCCTGTTCCACCTCCTCCTCTGAGTTGCCAATTAATATTGTTTCATTTTTAGTTATTTTATTTTAAGTTATTTCCCTATCCACATTTCTTTGCAGGGCACTTACCCACATTTTGCTGCCTTTTGCAGCCCTCTAGCCCTTTCCAGGGCTATTTTACAGCCATTTTAGTGCCCAAAAGTTCGGGTCCCCATTGACTTCAATGGGGTTTGGGGTCAAGTTCGGGTCAAGTTCGGATCACGAACCCGAACATTTCCGTGAAGTTCGGCCGAACTTCTCGAACCCGAACATCCAAGTGTCCGCTCAACTCTACTCACCTCATCAATCTCAGTTCAACATGCAGGAAATGGCAAGAGATAATGGAGTAATGCTTATTTTATTTTTTACCATTCTGCCACAAGTTTTAATTCTTAATATTTTCAGTCTGTTTCTTTGTGAATTATCTTTTAAAAGGGGTTGTCTCACTTCAGCACGTGGCATTTATCATGTAGAGAAATTTAATAAAAGGCAATTACTAATGTATTGTACATAATAAATGCTATTGGCTGAAGTGCGACAACCCCTTTAAACTATAAATCACAGTGATACACCCAGTAGCTACTGGTAGGGAATGGAGGACACAAATGATGTATGTATGTATGTATGTATGTAGGTAGGTAAGTTGTTATATTAATACCAACTATTTGTTACAAAGTTTAAAGAAAAGTAAGACTTATCTACTTTAGGGTCCAATCAATGACACAACCTTGTCAATTTTTGCAAACTGTGAATCTACGAAATATGGACCCCACATTGACTTAAATCAGTCTGTGATCCGTATGATGCAGTAAAGAATAAGACATATCTTATCTTTTGTGGCACAGACCTGGAAGCACACAAAATGGACCATAAGTGCTCAAGCTTCATTTAGATTGCCATTTCTTTCATCAATAGGACCTGCCAAATATGGTTTGAGGGGAGACTCATAAAAGTGAATGGATCAAAATAATAAATTATATGTGCAGAGATATTTAAAGGAGACTTTGATGTCATATCACTGGGATATCCTGTCAAAAATCAGATAGGTGAGAGTCATACCCTTGAGACGAGCACCTACCGTATCTCCGGAATGGCCCCTAAAAGTGTTGGTGCACCGTGTATGTCCGTTTCTGTGGGACTTTTAAAAATAGCCGAACAAGCTCAAGCACCACCATTCCATTCACTTCTATGGGACTGCCAGAAAGCTATTTTTAGTAGTCCCATAGAAATGAATGGAGGGTCACGCATGTGTGGCTGCTCTCCTCTCTGTTGGGGGATCCCATTCTGGAGATAGGTGGCAGTCCCGAAGGTGTGACCTGCACCTATTTGGCTAGGTTGTTATTTTCAAGATGAGACAACCCATTTAATATTATTGACCCCTTAATGGGATCTATTCCCCACTGCACTCTACTTCCTGTTCTTGATATGACAGGAAACGGTTGTGATCAGCCAATCACTAGTGATGAGCGGCAGGTGGCATATTCGATTTCGACGAAATTTACGAATATTTGTCGAAATCGAATATTCGTCATTATTCTAGTTATCGTGATTAATATGCGATTTAAATAATCGTGTATTGCGATTTTAACTTGGGCTACTTTCCTATTGGTTTCATATCTAGAATTATAGAGAAGATGACGAATATGACGAATGTATTCGTCATATTCCTCAAAACGAAGATAACGAAGTATTCTCCATCTTCGTTTTAGCAACCTATTCGTCAACTTCGCTAATTCTAGCAATCAAATAGGAGGGTTGACTATAGAGATAGCTGTGTTTAATTCGCTATGCGATTATATTACTTAACTTTTTTTAAAATAATAATTATATTACTTGATAATTATTATAATTATTCTATTTATTAAAAAAAAAAATTATATAATCGCATAGCGAATTAAACACAGCTGTCTCTATAGTCAACCCTCCTATTTGATTGCTAGAATTAGCGAAGTTGACGAATAGGTTGCTAAAACGAAGATGGAGAATACTTCGTTATCTTCGTTTTGAGGAATATGACGAATACATTCGCTAATTCTACCAAGCCAAGAACGTCTCCATACTAAAATGTACTGTCGGATTTGAGAATTACGTTGAAATCGCAATGCGATTAATATAACTTGAATTAATCGCATTGCGATTTCTTCTTAGACCTGGTTTACTATGGTTCGCTAGAATTAGCGAATATGACGAATGTATTTGTCATATTCCTCAAAACGAAGATAACGAAGTATTCTCCATCTTGGTTTTAGCAACCATAGTAAACCATGTCTGTTGAAATCGCAATGCGATTAATTCAAGTTATATTAATCGCATTGCGATTACAACTTATCACTGCTATCTTACATATTAGGCTAGAATTAACGAATATGGAATATAGCAGCAGTACTAAGTAGAAATCGCAATGCGATTACTTCAAGTTATATTAATCGCATTGCTATTTCAACTTCGAGCTGGGTTTATAATGGGTCAGCTTGCTAGAATTAACGAAGTTAACGAATATGAAATATATTATAGCAGTGCTAATTGAAATCACAATGCGATTAATATAACTTGAAGTAATCGCATTGCGATCTCTACTTAGCACTGCTGCTATAGTCCATATTCGTTAATTCTAGCCGAATATGTAAGATAGCAGTGCACTGCTAAGTTGCAATCTCAATGCGATTAAAATAACTTAAATTAATCGCATTGCGATTTCAACTTAATTCTCAAATCCGCCAGTACATTTTAGTATATGATGGAGACGTTCCCATGGTGATGGGGACGCTCCATGAGCACGGAAGTCGGCAGAAGCGGCAACGGGCACTGACTGGAGCTGCCAGGAAGCCAGGAATCCTCAGGACAGGTAAGAACTACTTTTGGGTAGTGGGAAAGAAAAAAATATAACTAAAAAAAAAACGATTATTCAAAATAGCGAATTTATAGCGCTATATTCGATATATTCGCGAATTAGCAAAGTACAGATATTCGCGATAAAAATTCGCTATTCGAATATTCGCGCTCAACACTACCAATCACTAACTGAGGCGACTTATTGCTGAAGCCAGTGTTTGGCTGAGTAGCATTCACAGCCATTATTTGTCACCTTTGAAACAGGAGCAGGAAGAAGAGTGCAGCAGGACTAACATCACATTTGGAACAGCAGTGGTGAGGGATCTCAGAACTGAGTATAAGTTCTGTAATTGTATATCATTTTTATAGCATGTGCAGCCCCTGGGACAGCATTTAGTGGTTTAGCTGGATTAACTATCCACCTTGGATAACCTTCTTTATTTGAGTAGGTCCTAAGTGTTAAGCTAATTATATCAATGCACACCTACAGCACAGTCTTCAAACATGGGATAGGGAGGCTGCACTCACAAAGCCAGAGGAAGTAATGGAAGATGACTCCCGGTACTGGATTAATATGAGAATATTTATGCTTATACTTGTGGATGACATGCAAATAGTTATAAAAAAGGTACCATATTAATAGCCATAGAATTCAAGGTTTAGGAAGATTGGTAAGGGGATGTTTGGCGGAGGAGTAAAGGTAGGTTCCCATGGAATGAAAATTGCAGCAGAAAAATGAACTTCAGATTTTGTCATGGATCTGGGTCAAAATACACATGAGCTATTCACAGATTTTTTGTGGATTTTTCTAAAGATTTGCTGTAGATCTTTCCCACGTTGGTGGGAAAAAAGCATTAGGTAGGAAGAAGAAGGGCTCTCACATGATCCTGAGATGAAGTGGGGGGGGGGGAGCTTGCCCTGATTGGCTCCCAGGCTGACAGACTGCCTGGGTGAGCCAATCAGTGCTGCAGCAGGCAGGAAGGTGCCCTAGCAGAATGCCATTCTGTGCTGGGCTGTGAAAGAGGGTAGTTGTGTGTGATGGTATCTGCCAGGAAATCGATCTTAGGGAATCAGGGACAGTCAAAAATTAATCAAGCATGTATTCTATTGCCAGGGAGAGTGAAGGGAAAGGCTAGGATTACAAAGAAGAATTGTGTGTGTAGAATAGGGACAAGCAGGGAAGCTGACAGAAAGGAAGTGAGAAGACAGGACCTGTGGCTGCTGTGTTTCCTACCCGAACTGCAGACCTCAAAAGCAGCTGTCAGCAAGCAAATACTCCCCCCCCCCTATTTTCACAGAAAATCTTTTTTTTTTGTGGGGTTCAGTTTAATTAAGCAGAATATATACATGATTATACATGATTACTGCAGCAATACACAAAGTATAGCGACAATCTACTTGTTAGTGTTAACATGAAATTGAATATCAAGCCATAATCGTCTATTTCAGTTTATTCAGTTTCCACACGGATGCAATTTAAATTTTTAGTTTTTTTTTTTTTGGGGGGTGGGGGTTAAGTAAGGCATAATTCTTGGACATTTGGTCCCCCAAGCACTTTTTTTATTCTTTTTTTTTTGTCCCATAACACTGTGTGTGTTTAAACATCATATGCTCCACATAAGGGACAATTTTTGGAAGCTTTGGAAGGTGAAAAAACATGACATGTGCCAACATGGTGTATTTTTGAACACGATATATGATAACACAGTCAAACGTGCATTTACCCATACCTATGTATTTCAGTGACAATTATTTACTATTGCTGTCATTGCGTTCCAGAACTTGGGGAGGGGAGAGGGAAAAAAATCATTAAAAAAAAGAAAGAACTGAACTTTTTCAAAAATTTGGCGAACTGGACCCGAAATGAATTTCGACTGGTTCATTCATCTGTACTATATAGTTGTATGTATTTTTATACCAACAGATTGATCCTTTAGTAGATAGCAGCTTGATCCTATAGTAGCTGATAATAGAAAACTAAAGCTACAGTGATACCAAATGCTGTAAAAAAAAAACATAGCCTGATAGATATATCATTACTATATACCAGGAGTCAGCAAACGTTTGGCACTCCAGGTGTTGTGAAACTAAAACTCCTAGCTAGAGTTGAGCGAACACCTGGATGTTCGGGTTCGAGAAGTTTGGCCGAACTTCGCGAAAATGTTCGGGTTCGGGATCCGAACTCGACCCGAACTTCATCCCAAACCCTATTGAAGTCAATGGGGGCCCGAACTTTTGGGCGCTAAAACGGCTGTAAAATAGTCCAGGAAAGGGCTAGAGTGCTGCAAAAGGCAGCAAAATGTTGGTAAATCCTCTGCAAACAAATGTGGATAGGGAAATGAATTAAAATAACATAAAATAAATACAAATTAAGCAATATCAATTGGAGAGAGGTCCCATAGCAGAGAATCAGGCGTCATGTCACCCACCAATGGAAAAGGCCATTTTTCGATAATTAGGCCCCTGGCACCCAGACGGAGGAGAGAGGTCGCATAGCAGAGAATCAGGCGTCATTTCACCCACCAATGGAGAAGGCCATTTTTCGATAATTAGGCTCCTGGCACCCAGACGGAGGAGAGAGGTCGCATAGCAGAGAATCAGGCGTCAGGTCACCCACCAATGGAGAAGGCCACTTTCATTTATTTAGGCCCCAGCACCCAGACAGAGAATCAGGCTTCAAGTCACCCACCAATGGAGAAGGTCACTTTCATTTATTTAGGCCCCAGCACCCAGACAGAGGACAGAGGTCGCATAGCAGAGAATCAGGCGTCATGTCACCCACCAATGGAGAAGGTCACTTTTCGATAATTAGGCCCCTGGCACCAAGACGGAGGAGAGAGGTCGCATAACAGAGAATCAGGCGTCATGTAACCCACCAATGGAGAAGGCCACTTTCATTTATTCAGGCCCCAGCACCCAGACAGAGGACATAGGTCGCATAGCAGAGAATCAGGCGTGATGTAACCCACCAATGGAGAAGGCCACTTTCATTTATTTAGGCCCCAGCACCCAGACAGAGGACAGAGGTCGCATAGCAGAGAATCAGGCATCATGTCACCCACCAATGGAGAAGGACACTTTTCGATAATTAGGCCCCTGGCACCCAGACGGAGGAGAGAGGTCACATAGCAGAGAATCAGGCGTCATTTCACCCACCAATGGAGAAGGCCTCTTTTTGATAATTAGGCCCCTGGCACCCAGACGGAGGAGAGAGGTCGCATAGCAGAGAATCAGGCGTCATGTCACCCACCAATGGAGAAGGCCACTTTTCGATAATTAGGCTCCTGGCACCCAGACGGAGGAGAGAGGTCGCATAGCAGAGAATCAGGCGTCATTTCACCCACCAATGGAGAAGGCCACTTTCATTTATTTAGGCCCCAGAACCCAGACAGAGGACATAGGTCGCATAGCAGAGAATCAGGCGTCATGTCACCCACCAATGGAGAAGGCCACTTTTCGATAATTAGGCCCCTGGCACCCAGACGGAGGAGAGAGGTCGCATAGCAGAGAATCAGGCGTGATGTCACCCACCAATGGAGAAGGCCACTTTCATTTATTTAGGCCCTAGCACCCAGACAGAGGACATAGGTCGCATAGCAGAGAATCAGGCGTCATGTCACCCACCAATGGAGAAGGCCACTTTTCGATAATTAGGCCCCTGGCACCCAGACGGAGGAGAGAGGTCGCATAGCAGAGAATCAGGCGTGATGTCACCCACCAATGGAGAAGGCCACTTTCATTTATTTAGACCCCAGCACCCAGACAGAGGACAGAGGTTGCATAGCAGAGAATCAGGCATCATGTCACCCACCAATGGAGAAGGACACTTTTCGATAATTAGGCCCCTGGCACCCAGACGGAGGAGAGAGGTCACATAGCAGAGAATCAGGCGTCATTTCACCCACCAATGGAGAAGGCCTCTTTTCGATAATTAGGCCCCTGGCACCCAGACGGAGGAGAGAGGTCGCATAGCAGAGAATTAGGCGTCATGTCACCCACCAATGGAGAAGGCCACTTTTCGATAATTAGGCTCCTGGCACCCAGACGGAGGAGAGAGGTCGCATAGCAGAGAATCAGGCGTCATTTCACCCACCAATGGAGAAGGCCACTTTCATTTATTTAGGCCCCAGCACCCAGACAGAGGACAGAGTTCGCATAGCAGAGAATCAGGCATCATGTCACCCACCAATGGAGAAGGCCACTTTTCGATAATTAGGCCCCTGGCACCCAGACGGAGGAGAGAGGTCACATAGCAGAGAATCAGGCGTCATGTCACCCACCAATGGAGAAGGCCACTTTCATTTATTTAGGCACCAGCACCCAGACAGAGGACAGAGGTCGCATAGCAGAGAATCAGGCATCATGTCACCAACCACTGGAACAGGCCACTTTCAGATAATTAGGCCCCTGGCACCTAGACAGAGGAGATGTTCATTCAACTTTTGGTAGCACCGCAATATAATGGTAAAATTAAAAAAAGAGGATTCAATAAAGATGTGCCCCGGAGTACAAGAATATATGGTTGAGGGGGAGGCAGTTATAAATGTCTATTGTGCACAAGGGATGGACAGGTCCTGTGGGATCTATGCCTGGTTCATTTTTATGAACATCAACTTTTCCACGTTGGCTGGGGACAGGTGGCTGCGTTTGTCAGTAATGACGCCCCCTGCCTGCTGAATACACGTTCAGACAAAACGCTGGCCGCAGGGCAGGCCAGCACCTCCAAGGCATAAACGGCTAGATCTGGCAACGTGGACAATTTGAAGTCCCAGAAGTTGAATGGGGCTGAACCATCAGTCAGTACAGGAGGGGTGTGCACACGTACTGTTCAACCATGTTAGTGAAATGCTGCCTCCTGCTAACACGTTCCGTATCAGGTGGTGGTGCAGTTAGCTGTGGCGTGGTGACAAAACTTTTCCACATTTCTGCCATGCTAACCCTGCCCTCAGAGGAGCTGGCCGTGACAAAGCTACGTTGGCGACCTCTTGCTCCTCCTCTGCCTTCACCTTGGGCTTCCACTTGTTCCCCTGTGACATCTGGGAATGCGCTCAGGAGCGCGTCTACAAGCGCGCGCTTTTACTCGCGCATCTTCCCATCACGCACCAGTGCAATAAGTAAGGTGGGCACATTGTCTGTGTACTGTGGATCCAGTAGGGTGGCAACCCAGTAGTCCGCACACGTTAAAATGTGGGCAACTCTGCTGTCGTTGCGCAGGCACTGCAGCATGTAGTCTCTCATGTGTGCCAGGCTGCCCAGAGGTAAGGCCACACACCAGTGATGGGCCTGAGCTGTGTTGGGTGCCACCCCGCTGTGAACCTGCTTCATCCTCATCCTCCTCTTCCTCCAGTAGTGGGCCCTGGCTGGCCAAATTTGTAAGTGGCCTCTGCTGTTGCAAAAAACCTCCCTCTGAGCCACTTCTAACAGACTGGCCTGAAAGTGCTAAAAATGACCCCTCATCCTCCTCCTGAGCCACCTCTTCTTCCATCATGAGAAGTGTTTTCTCAAGGAGACATAGAAGTGGCATTGTAACGCTGATAACAGCGTCATCTCCACTGGCCATGTTGCTGGAGTACTCGAAACAGCGTAACAGGGCACACAGGTCTCGCATGGAGGCCCAGTCAATGGTGGTGAAGTGGTGCTGTTCCGCGAGTGACTCACCAGTGCGTCTGGCCAGCATGTGCAAGGTGGAGTTCCACCTGGTGGGCACGTCGCTTATGAGTTGGTGAGCGGGAAGGCCGAAGTTCCACTGTAGCGCAGACAGGCGAGCAGCGGCAGGATGTGAACGCCGGAAGCGCGCACATACGGCCCGCACTCTATGCAGCAGCTCTGACATGTCGGAGTAGTTGTGAATGAACTTCTGCACCACCAAATTCAGCACATGTGCCAGGCAAGGGATGTGAGTCAAACCGGCTAGTCCCAGAGCTGCGACAAGATTTCGCCCATTATCGCACACCACCAGGCCAGGCCCACCGGCAGCAACCACTGGTCGGTCTGTTGTTCAATACCCCACCACAACTCCTGCGTGGTGTGGGGCCTGTCTACCAAACATAAGAGTTTCAGAACGCCCTGCTGTCGTTTACCCCGGGCTGTGCTGAAGTTGGTGGTAAAAGTGTGTGGCTGACTGGATGAGCAGGTGGAAGAAGAGGAGGAGGAAGCCAAGTAGGAGGAGGAGGCTACATGAGGCAAAGAGTGATGTCCTGCGATCCTTGGCGGCGGAAGGACGTGTGCCAAAGAACTTTCCACCTGAGGCCCACCATGACCATGTCCGCGTCCCTTACTAGATGTTTTCCTCATTGTTACCGTTCACCACAATAAGAAAAAAATTATTTGGCCCAATGTATTTAATTCAAATTCAGGCCTTTTTTTACAAGCACCTAACACTATTTGGCTATCTATTTATGTACCGTATTACACGAATCTAAGCACAGCAGTGACCACAGATTTAGGGGAATATCAATTGTAGGCCTAGTATTTAGGCCCTGGATGAAAGGTATCCTTTTACGGACAGATTTACACTTGGAGATGCACAGTAGCGTGTGATAAAATATGTAGGATCATGCTTTCAGCAATTGTATTTTAACACTTTGTGTAATATACCCTTTAACGGAAAGAAATACACTTAGAGATCCAAAACAGCGTGTGCAAATGTAGAGGATTATGCTGTATTTTAAAATTTACTGTAATATACCCTTTAACGGAAAGAAATACACTTGGAGATGCACGCTGAGTGTAATATACCCTTTTACGGACAAATTTACACTTTGCCTGCAACAGCTGGAACACCAGATTTTGGGTATTGCTATTCTGGCAATTGAATTTCACCCCAGAAAATAATATATCCTTTGACGGACACTATGAAACTTGTCCAGTCACAGCTGGAACACCAGATTTACGGTGTTTCTATTTTGGCAATTGAATTTCACCACAGAAAAAAATATATATCCTTTGCCGGACACTATTAAACTTGGCCAGCCACTGCTGAAACACCAGATTTAGGGGATTGCTATTTTGGCAATTAAATTTCACCCCAGCAAATTATCTATCCTTTGCAGGACACTATTAAACTTGGCCAGCCACTGCTGGGAGACCATATTTAGGGGATTGCAATTTTGGCAATTAAATTTCACCCCAGAAAATTATCTATCCTTTGCCGGACACTATTAAACATTGCCAGCCACTGCTGGGACACCAGATTTAGGGTATTCCTATTTTGGCAATTAAATTTCACCCCAGAAAAAAATATACCCTTTTACGGACAGATTTAAACTAGGCCTGCAACAGCTGGAACAACAAATTTACTGTATTTCTATTTTTGCAACTGTATTTCACCCCAGAAAATAATATATCCTATAATGGACACTAGGGAAATTGTCCAGTCACAGCTGGAACACCAGATTCAGGGTATTGCTATTTTGGCAATTAAATTTCACCCGAGAAAAAAATATACCCTTTTACAGACAGATTTAAACTAGGCCTGCAACAGCTGGAACACCAGATTCAGGGTATTGCTATTTTGGCAATTAAAATTCACCCCAGAAAAAAATATACCCTTTTACGGTCATATTTAATCTAGGCCTGAAACAGCTGGAACACCAGATTTACTGTATTTCTATTTTTGCAACTGTATTTCACCCCAGAAAATAATATATCCTTTGACAGACACTAGGGAAATTGTCCAGTCACAGCTGGAACAGCAGATTCAGGGTATTGCAATTTTGGCAATTGAATTTCACCCCAGAACAAAATCTATCCTTTGACAGATACTATTAAACTTGTCCAGTCACAGCTCTAACACCAGATTTACTGTATTTCTATTTTTGCAACTGTATTTCACCCCAGAAAATAATATATCCTTTGACGGACATTAGGGAAATTGTCCAGTCACAGCTGGAACACCAGATTCAGGGTATTGCTATTTTGGCAATTAAATTTCCCCCCAGAAAAAATATACCGTTTTACAAACAGATTTAAACTAGGCCTGCAACAGCTGAAACACCAGATTCAGGGTATTTATATTTTGGCAATTAAATTTAACCCCATAAAAAATATACCCTTTTACAGACAGATTTAAACTAGTCCTGCAACAGCTGGAACACCAGATTTACTGTATTTCTATTTTTGCTACTGACTTTCACCCCAGAAAATAATATATCTTTTGACGGACACTAGGGAAATTGTCCAGTCACAGCTGGAACACGAGATTCAGGGTATTGCTATTTTGGCAATTAAATTTCATCCCAGAACAAAATCTATCCTGTGATGGACACTATTAAACTTGGCCAACCACAGCTGAAACCACTGATTTATGGTATTGCTATTTTGGCAATTGAATTTCACCCCAGAAAAAAATATATCCTTTGCTGGACACTATTAAACTTGTCCAGCCACAGCTGGAACCCCAGATTTAGGGTATTTATATTTTTGCAACTGAATTTCACCGCAGAAAATAATATATCCTATGACGGACACTATGAAACTTGTCCAGTCACAGCTGGAACACCAGATTATTGGTATTGCTATTTTGGCAATTGAATTTCACCCCAGAAAATTATCTATCCTTTGTCGGACACTATTAAACTTGGCCAGCCACTGCTGGGAGACCAGATTTACGGTATTGCTATTTTGGCTATTGAATTTCACCCCAGAACAAAATATATCCTTTGTCGGACACTATTAAACTTGGCCAGCCACTGCTGGGACACCAGATTTATGGTATTGCTATTTTGGCAATTGAATTTCACCAAAGAAAAAAATCTATCCTTTGCCAGACAGCAGACAGTATTTCACTTGGCTAACCACAGCTGGAACACCAGATTTAGGGGATTTCTATTTTGGCAATTGAATTTAACCCCTTAATAAAATATAGACATTTCTATCCTGAGTTTCTAGGGGTGACAATAATCACAGCCAAGCCCCTGATGTAGGATAGCGGAAAAAAAAAAAAAAAAAAAAAACTAGTATTGATGGATTGATGGACTTGGTGGCTGCTTGTGCTGGTGCACCACAAGACACAAAATAGCCGACGATCAAAGTGACAGAAAAACGCTCTGTGCAGCCTAAAAACCAGAGAGCAAATAACTAGCAGAAGTTGAATCATTCACAGCTGTAGATCGATCACTTCATTAGGTGTTTTTGCTGATTTTTCCCTGCCTAATCTCGCCCTCACAGAAGCTGCATCCTCTCCCTACACTAATCAGAGCAGTGTGACGTGCAGCGCTACGTGACTCCAGCTTAAATAGAGGCTGGGTCACATGCTGCACTTGGCCAATCACAGCCATTCCATTAGTAGGCATGGCTGTGATGGCTTCTTACGGCAAGAAGTAAAACGCTAGCTGATTGGCTGCGGTGCAGCCCTTCAGAAAGCTGGAAAAAAAATCGCCGAACAACGGACCCAAACTTTTTTTAAAACTATACAGTTTGGGTTCGCTCATCCGTACTCCTAGCATGCACACCTGCCTGACTGTACTCAGAACTCCCATAAAAGTGAATGCTAGAAGTGGTAGTTTTACAATAGCGAGAAGTTCCAAGTTTTCGCACCAATGCTGTATGCTGCACCTGAGTGAATCCTCATACCTTTTGATTGAAAAGTTAATAATAAAAGAATAACTGGAGGCAACTCGTAGATCTGTGTTGCAAATATAACTGGCATATTAGTGGCAGTGATAAAATATGCTGTTATAGTGCAGTGCTTACAGCTGACTTAAGTGGGTAGAGGAATGTCAGCAATGTAAGCCATCATTGTAAATGCAATGAGAATTTTCATTTCTTATTTTTTTATTTCAGTATAGTGTGATGTATTACTGTATTTGTAGCTGAACTATCTGGTTACACAGAGCAATGATTGTAAAGAAGCAGAGACATATAGAATAGTGAAACCTGCAAAGCTGTAGTAATAGTGTTCAATGAAGTATACCAGGATAGAAGTTTTAATTTTAAGATCTAAACCAACACCTTGTATTACTAGTATGATCTTGTGTGGGTTGTCTCTAAAAATTACCAAAGGGACAAACAATATAACTGATTCAATTTTTCCTCCCATTGTATATAACTAATTTTATATTTACCTACATCCAGTATTTTATCAGAAAAGAAACATATGCTGTGGGGGAGGGGAGCCATAAGAAATGCACAGGGTCCCTGGAAAACACTTAAATGGGTATTCTGGTAGTCCCACAGGATACGGGTTAACTATCAGATCGGTGGGGTCCTGCCACTGGAACCTCCACTGATCATGAGAACGGGGGACCCAAGCTGCTCCTCTAAAATTACCGGAGTGGCTGGTCGCACATGTGTAAGAGGTGTAAATTATTACTAGCTATTTATGGGAGGGTTAAAGAGGGAGCGTCTGTTTCTAGGGATAGTTGAACGAGAAGGAACATACTATTTAACTGTTATTGTTGACTTGTTATATATAAATGTAAATTGTCATGTCTCTTGATCCCTGCAAGCCGGTAGGGGTGTAGTGAGAGAGTTGGCCACTAGAGAGACCCCTAGTATAGGTATAAAAGGCATAGTGAGGGGAGGAGGAGTTCAGTTCAGTTCAGTTCAGTGCAGTTCAGGCCCCTGAGCCTGGTGAAGACAGGGAAACCTGGGCCTATGGCCTGGGAAAGGGTGTGCAGTTGAGGAAACAGCCGGAAGGGTCCTGCCTGGAGGTGAATATGTGCAGCCGGAGATAGGAGGACGCCAGTTCCTAGGGCCAAGTGGAATAATACCCTTGGGCCGGGCTTAGAAATTAAGGAACAGAACAGGGAAGGAAAGAATCACTGGATACCAGCCGGAAGGGGCTGAGGGCAGAGAGAGAGTGAAGCCGGAGTGAGGAGAAACACAGGAAGGGCGCAGGGATCAGGAGATATGCTATCCATGTCCTGCATTGATGGCCCGTTGGTGTAACGCTTACTGGAAAGGTCTGCTGTGACAAAAAGGTGATTGTACCCTGTCTAAGTGTGTGGCCGGCAGAGGGATCTGCCTTATGTTGGAGAAGGTTTGCAACCCTTTAAGTAAAGACATTGACAATTTTACCTGAACCGTGTGGGACTCAGTTATTCCCACTAACAGAGGGACTTCACTACAGCTGCTAAACACTGAGACCACCATCTTGATCAGAGGACGGAAGGGATCCGTAATTCCATCGATAGCATACCTCTCAGGTGGGTGACGCACTGCACCACAACACCCAGCATGCCCTGGTCCCCCCTGACCCCCAGGTAGCTTACACATGTACGTGGCCACTGTATTCATTTCTATGGGAATTCTGGAGATAGCCTCATAGAGCACTCACCTACTGTATCTGCGGAACTCCCATAAAAATTAATGGCGCTACCCGCCGCTCCAGTCATTTTAGGGGAGCAGCAAGGGGCCTTCAGGGGTACGGGGCACCTGTTCTCATGATCGGTGGGGGTCCCAGCGGTAGGACCCTATCCAAACTTGTACCTACTGGAATACCCCTTTAATGACAGTATGGGTGATTCAGGCAAATTTAAAATGAGCACCAGGCAGGAATTTCATCCTTACTGAATCATAAAAAACCTACTAGGCATTTTGGCTCCTCCCTCTTGGTTCGCTACTGCAGAGGATATGTTACATCCACACTATAAGCCTTATGACAAAAGGGTTTACTGTAAATCATTCCTTGGAACCCAGCTGTGGTAAAGGAGCATGAGGAGCTTTGAAACGTTACAAATACTTGTGAGAGGCCTGTGATCTTATACCACTAACAAATAATACTCCTTTCCTTAACTGCTGGGCAACTTTAGTGAAATAGTGAATAAAAACTTTTCAACTATTGCCCTGGACTGGGGACGCCTCTGTTTGATGTACCCCTGTCCCACGTCCTTATAATTCCTTGTAGTAACAGGAGAAGGAGAACAGATGAAGATCGATCTCTGCTATTTTCACTTTGGGGGTCCCCTCTCCCCTGTTTTCCCATAGCAGCATGCTGCATCAATTGACCATCCATCCATTAGGAAAGCTGGTCATACTTGAGATAACTGTCATTTGAACAATCGTTTGGCTGACAGCTGTCTAACCTGATTCCCCCCATGCGCATGCAGGCTCGGCCGAGCATGCATGTGTTGTGAACGGGAGAGGGGGTAAAGCAGCTGATTTTAACAAGCACAACCCTTCGCCCTCCTGGCATCTGCTGGGGACAGGCTCTCCATACACATTAGATGGCCAGATCCCGACGAAATCGGCGAGTTCCTGTGATGTAAATGTAATGTTTATGACCAGCTTCCTGACATTAACAGCACATAGAGGACATTTTGTTTTAAAATAGACCGTTGCTTTAAGTAAAGTAGTCCATGCCTTGACCCATCCATATGTTCTGCATTGCCTAGATCCTGAATACGCCGGGTGCGGACTATGCCATCGTCTCCATTATATGATTTATTGCACACTTCCACATACACATTATACGTGGCTCATACCAGTCGTCATTATGTAGATGGTAAGTCTAGAGAACTACAGTATATATTCACACACTTCCTCCACATAGTCGTCCGTGAGCATGTGCGTCTTGTATGTTAGATCAGACTGCGTGCAAACCAACTTGCGTGCACAATCTTTCCGTTCTTTTTCTTGGGTTTAGCGCCATCACCGCAGCGGTCGTCGGGGTGATACCTTTTGGATGTTTTCTATTTATGACAAATGTGTTGTAAGATAATTAAAATTTCCTAGAACCGAAAAAAATAAATATAAAAAAAGCACTAGGACTGTGGTCAAGTCCATATATTTTCCAAGTCTTGTACAAAATGATGGGAAATTAAAGAATTTATACAGTGTATTATACTGGAGGCTCATGGGATTTGTATATTGATCAGTTTTTGTCATTTTATATTTTCTTACTAGAATGTTATAGTACAATTCATACAGTACATCCTTCTAAATAGTCATTCAAACTGAGGTCACATTAATGTACTGTTGTCATTTTTATCTACCTCACATGATTTTCTTATGGAAATTTCATTGCTGAAGGAGAAGAATATTCCTCTAAACATAACAGTCAAAATGTGTTATAATCAGATGAGGAAGATCCTTTAGCTGTTGTACAAAGGAAAGCCGCCAATGATGGCCATTTATGTCACTACAATATATCATGATTAAACTATGTCAGCTGTTGCCTGAGTGGCAGAGGAGTGTATGGAGGGGAAATTAATGACTGCCTCAGTGCACAGGAAAAAAAAAATGTACTCAAACAAAATGAATAAACAAGAATGAGAATTGTAATGTGACATAGAAAATAACTAATTCAGTATGAATATTTGGCCAAAAATGTACAATTATAATTGGCCAAAAATGTACAATAATAATTATAATAATAATACATTTCAAGACATTTCTTTTTGTTAGTACACGTGGGTTTAAAAGCCATAAAGGTTTTCTCATCCAGGTTTTCAATTAATTTTTGTGTTGTTTTCTGTGAAACATAGTGCTTTATTTTTATATAATTTTTAAATTAGTATTTTTTTCTGTGGTATCAGGGAAACATGTTAGAAAAAGGTTTTGGCATAATAACAAAAACACAGTCGTACAGTGGTAGTGATAAAAACTTGGGTACACATAATAATCATTATCTTCATCATCGTCGCAAAATAACTTGAACCTTACAAAATAAGACAGTCTCTAAATATATACATTTTGTTGAACATAAGCTCATACAACACTTCTGGGGGTCAATTTAACAAATTATTCTTTGATTTCACTAATTTCACTGAGTGGACTGGCCATAGACCCTACCATGAAACTTACAGGTGAACGAAAGCTCAGGGGGCCACCTCAGCCCTCCCCATGGTCACTGACTAGTAGATGCAGGTGCCCTCTTAAATTCAGAATGGTGATTTATCTTAATACTGTGGTGGGCATGGGAGCCAATGGCTCCCTGTTTCACCGTTTACCCTCATAGACCACAGACCAGCAGACCTGAAGTCTACGAACAACACAGGTGTTAATGAAGCATCATCATGACTGGATGTACTGGGTTATAGGTGGCTTATGGATGTCATCATGACCACCTGAACTGGGATGCAGTTTTCTAAGACAGCAAGCGAGAAAAGGCTGGTGGCCTGCGCTGCCTATGGGCACAAGGATTGGGAGTCAGCTGATTTTATTTTCATTTCACTTGAGCACTTAGGGAACATTCTAATGGGGGTACAATAGGGGGGAATTACTAGCGGCACAAAAGGAGACATTTTTAATCCTTGGGACACTATAAGGTCAGTATTGGTTGCACTGTAGGGGACATTTTTAGACTAAAAACACCTTAGGGGGATTGATGAGGGCACTATAGGGGACACATTATTATTGCTGGAGACTCTGTATAGGGCATTTTTATTACTGTGGACAATATAGAGGAATGATTATTATTGAGGGCACTGCAGGAGGCACTGGGTGAACTAAAGAGGGCATTATTACTACTGGGGTATTATAGTTAAAATAAAAGCTGTACTGTGAACGTTTGCTATCGACAACTAGGCCAGTTTTTTGGCTTGACAGTTAAAAATGAGACTATGAGGGTTTTTTTTATCATGCTCTTTATGCCACTATTGTGGCGTTGAAAAGTTGCAAATTATGGAACATGCCATATTTGCACAATAATTAGCAACATTTTAAGCTTTCACCACTTTTCTAATATGACAAAAAAAAGGGAGCAGGGCTTAGGGAGGGGTAAAGGCTATTGTTGCCCTTTGGACTTACTATTACTTACTCCAGAATCTAATTATACTTCAAGTCTATGACAGCCCCTGGCTGAGCTTCTGGTGCACAGACTGCCAGACATGTGCCTAACTTATTAAGAGGCATCTGGATGGTACATTTGCTAAATGGCTAGGCACTTTTGTTATACTTTATACCAACCAAAGAATTTTACTCCAGAATTTGAGAGCAATATTGGCACAAGATGTTACATGATAGACTGCGCCAATTTCCACCAAAGCCACAGCTGTGTAACATGAGCCTCACTGAACTAGTCAATGCAGATTTCTCTATTCCTAGATATGCCAAATTGCACCAGATTTTGGTGCAATGTAAAACAAAGTCTAGGTGCCTTCAAATTAGTAAATGTGGGTCATTGTCAACATTTGACAGTATTAGTAAATCTGCCCCTATGTGCTTCTGCAGTGAGCCACTGAGGTGCAGAGAATGGGAGTTTCAGTGGCCCTGATGAGATGATGGGTCACGTTGTACTGCGTTAGACCATTGCTTCCTGGGAATAGGTACAGTAAAAAGGTGATATAAGGAATCAGATCAGAAGTAGAAGAATAAAATTCTGTCTTTACTAAGTGCAAAATAGAAGCAGTAGTGACATTTCTTTTCCCAGAGGATAATGGCAGACAATGGCACCTCTGGCATGCTATCTTACTTATGTCTCTCTCTTATGTCTCTCTTATGAACTTCTGGTTAAAAGCTTATAGCTGGAACTTGTGGCTGTAAGTGTCCCCTGTGTAATGCAGGCTTTTTTTTTAGTTAGCCTGGCCTTGATGTGATCTAAGGAGATGAGTGTCTGACCTGTAGTCCCTCACCTGAAGCAAAGTCTAGGTAGCTATGGTCGTTGGTCACTCAGCTGACTTTAACCCTGTAGATTTGCAGAATATCTATAGTTTTTGTCTTTGAAGTATCTCTGGAGTCTCACAGATGAGTCCCTAAGGCCCTAGGAGCAGGAGCAATATGATTTGCTTCCTTACTCCTCACAGGCCTAGCTAAAACGTCCTCTCCTGGCCGAACGTTGAACCAGCCCACTCCTATCAAAAGGGGAGGAATAGAGTGGTTAGCCCCATTCCTGATGCCAACAATAACTCGCCTGCTGGTGTACATTGCACACATGATCTAACATTACAGACATTAAATCCTGGTGATGATAGCCCATCAGTATGTAGAGTGTGCTTTTGGGATACTTTTCACCAAGTGGAGGGTGCTTCTATCATCACTATAGCTAGATCTTGACAATGCCACCCTTGTGGTTCAAACCTGTGTAGTCCTACACACCTTCATCAGGATTCCCAACTCTTCCTTGAATGCTGAATGCTGACCGGGACCAGTATCTACCCTCATCAACTGTTGGTTAGGACCAGACCATGCATGGATGGTGTGGAACGTCAAGACTGGCTGTTTGGGAGCTCTATATGAACTACTTCAACAGCCATGGGGGAGCAGTGCCATGGCAGATGGACTGTCACTAATTTAATTTAGTTAGCTACCCTGTTATTAGTTTGTGTTGGAACTCACAAGAAGATGAGGACCTTTGACATGGAGATCCTGTGCATATTCCACTTTCAATCATTTTTATTTTAGTAATGATCATGTGCAACTAATGTGTTATTTAAGCAATATCAACTTGAATTAGAATTTGGTTTAAAATACCTTCTAATACCTCATTACAATTCACCCTTCAGAATCATTGTTTTTAATAAAGTTTCATCACATTATTTTTAAAGTTTGCAAGTGATTTAACTTATAACCTTAACTAGTCCAAATAAAAACTGGACTAGTTGCTCATAGTTGTCCTTTTTTTTTAATTAAAAGATCAATATGAATGGTTGCTATGAGAAAATAGGCCAGTTTTCTTTTGCACCAGGGTGAACTTTGCGTACAGACTTACATTTGAAAGGGGTTAATGTAATGATATAATGTCACCTCCCCCTTCCTCCCTTTGAGCATACCTAAAAAGGGAAGCATACATACCAGCTTACCGACACTGGCTTCCCAACTCCTTCTCTCCCCAGCCTTGGTTGCTTATTTGAGCTCAAAAGATGTAAACTTCCATTTCAACAACATTGCAGCCAATCGCCGGACCTGTTGTTTTCCATTATGTCAAATGGTCATGTTGAGAAGGTCACCGGTGTGGACAGTAATTGGCTGCAGCAGTATCAAAACAGAAGCATAGGGTAGAAGAGTAGGTTCCTAGCACTGGAAAGCAAGTGGGCTCCAGCTCTGCCTAAGAGGGGTTGGTTGCCCAAAAAAACTCCTCAAAGGTGCATAACCTCTTGTAGAACAGTTTTGTTTTTTTGTTTTTTATAAAAATCAAACATTTTTGCGGGTAATTACTAATCCGCCAAGGTAATTTCTGGCTTTAAATAAAACTAAAATCTACCCCAGCTAAGGAATGGCAAAGATTTCTGTTTAAGCACAAGGAATACTGAAGGATGTGACAAATTTATAATTATGTTTTTCCTTTTCATAAATTAGATGCATCCTCCAGTTGCACAGGGGATATTAAAGACTGGTGTAAAACATTGGTGTATGTTAAATTCCTCTCTTCTGTTTTCTTGCTCTACTCATAAACTAGAACAAGAAAAAGAAACTTAGAATCTGCATGGCCAAGCATAGGAGTATAGGAACAAGGTAAACTGTGACTACAGCTAACCAGACTCTGCTGCTTGTGAGGGATTACAGTAAGAGATGAGCGAATAGAAGCTGATGAAGTAGAATTCATTCCGAATTTCAGGAAAAATTCGATTCTGAATGAATGTGAATTTCCTGGTGCTTCGTGGTAACGAATTGCAATTTTTTCTAACATTGCGGCTAGCCGGCTACAATGGCGGCTAAAATGGCGGCTACACAGTTGAAGATATGGGTCAAGGAACTCTTGAAAGGCGGGATGACCCAAAATGCCATGCATGCAGCCAATCAGCAGCCAGCCCGGTAATGTCACAGCCCTATAAATACGGTGGCCATCTTAGATTCTGCCATTTAGTATCGTACTTTGTTCAGGGACAGACATGTATGCAGGCGCTAGGGAAAGTGAAAGAAAAACTAATTCTTAAACTAAAAGGAAAGAAGCGATTTACTAGTCAAGGAAAAGGATAGTGAGAGGAATCATTTCACAGGCACGGAGAGACGTGTGCAGATGCTAGGGAGAGTCATAGGAAAATCCTCATTGTGAAAAAAAGCGATTTACAAGTGCAAGGAAACATTACTTACGGATCCAGATAGTCTCATAATACAGCTCTATCATTCCAGCAATTCGTTATTGGGGCCAAGCTGAAAAGCCTTTAGTGTCTTTTATCTATGTAAAATGATAAATACATACGCAGGTCACTTTTGCTGTTAACTGCACTGATATCATTTAGTGGCCTATTTCAATACAATATAAGAAATATTTACGCAGGTCACTTTTGTTGTTATTTGCGCTAAAAGTGTTTATTGCCATATTTCGAGAGAAAAATATACGCAGTTCACTTTTTCTGTTATTTACTTAGAAATCGTTTAGTGGCCTATTTTAGTCCAATACGAGAAATATATATGCAGTTCACTTTTGCTGTTATTTACACTGAAATGGTTTTGTTGCCAATTTCAAAACCATTAGTTACCTACCTCAGTAAAAAAAAGATTAAAATATTTGGCACTTTTAGGGGTGTTTTAATTTGCTTTTAATTTATTTACATTGGGATGCAAAAATTAGGCTTCAGCATGTTGTTTCTATTCAGGGGGTGCACAGGTGAATTCACTGAGCAAGGGGGAGTAGTAAGGTTAAGGAAGGATGTGTGTTTAAAAAAAAAAAAAAAGGGGTGTTTTTAACTCAGCCCCCCTAGCTTAAACACCCTTAATGACCAGGCCACTTTTTACAATTCTGCACTACACTAATTTCACCGTTTATTGCTCCATCATGCAACTTACCACCCAAATGAATTTTACCTCCTTTTCTTCTCACTAATAGAGCTTTCATTTGGTGGTATTTCATTGTTGCTGACATTTTAACTTTTTTTGCTATTAATAAAAATTTAACGACATTTTTGCAAAAAAAATGACATTTTTCACTTTCTGTTGTAATTTTTTTTAAAAAACTACATTTCTATATAAATTTTTCTCTAAATTTATTGTTCTACATGTCTTTGATAAAAAAATCCAATAAGTGTATATTTATTGGTTTGGATAAAAGTTATAGCGTTTACAAACTATAGTGCAAAAAAGTGAATTTTCGCATTTTGAAGCAGCTCTGACTTTCTAAGCACCTGTCATGTTTCTTCAGGTGCTAGAATGCCAGGATAGTATAAATATCCCCCAAATAACACCATTTTAGAAAGAAGACACCCCAAAGTATTCGCGGAGGGGCATGGTGAGTTCATGTATAATTTCATTTTTATTCACAAGTTAGCGGAAAATGACACTTTCTGAGGAAAAAATAATAATAGTAAAGTTTCCATTTCTGCTAACTTCTGGCAAAAAAAAAAAAATCTCAGAAGGACTCACTATGCCCCTCAGTGAATACCTTGGGGTGTCTACTTTCCGAAATGGGGTCATTTGTGGGGTGTGTTTACTGTTCTGGCATATTGGGCGGGGCTAAATTGTGAGCAGCCATGTAAAACCTAAAGGTACTCGTTGGAATTTGGGCCCCTTTGCGCACCCAAGCTGCAAAAAAGTGTTACTCATGTGGTATCGCCGTACTCAGGAGAAGTAGGGAAATGTGTTTTGGGGTGTATTTTTACATATACCCATGTTGGGTGAGAGAAATATCTCTGTAAATTGTCAACTTTGTATAATTTTTTTTTAAAAGTTGTAGTTTACAGAGATATTTCTCACACAAAGTATGGGTATATATAAAAATACACCACAAAACACATTTCCCTACTTCTCCTGAGTACGGCAATACCACATGAGTGACACTTTTTTGCAGCATTGATCGCAAAGGCCTAATTCCAATGAGTACCTTTAGGATTTCACAGGGCATTTTACGCATTTGGATTCCAGACTTCTTCTCACGCTTTAGGGGCCCCTAAAATGCCAGGACAGTATAAATACCCACATGTGACCCCATTTTAGAAAGAAGACACCCCAAGGTATTCCGTGAGGGGTATGGTGAGTTCATGTAAAATTTTATTTTTTGTCACAAGTTAGTGGAATATTAATTTCCGCTAACTTGTGCCAAAAAAAAAAAATTCTGTGAACTCGACATGCCCCTCACGGAATACCTTGGGGTGTCTTCTTTCCAAAATGGGGTCACTTGTGGGATATTTATACTGCCCGGCATTTTAGGGGCCCTAAAGCGTGAGAATCCAAGATGCGCAAAGGGGCCCAAATTCCAATGAGTACCTTTTAGGAGGGCATTTTTACACATTTTTCTTCTCACGCTTTAGGGCCCCTAAAATGCCAGGGCAGTATAAATACCCCACATACCCCACAAATACCCCACAAAGTCTCCCTTTCCGCTAACTTTTGACAAAAAGTTCAATTTTTCATGGACTGAATATGCCCCTCAGCGAATACCTTGGTGTGTCTTCTTTCCAAAATGGGGTCATTTGTGCGGTGTTTGTACTGTTCTGGCATTTTGGGTGGGGCTAAATTGTGAGCAGCCATGTAAAACCTAAAGGTACTCGTTGGAATTTGGGCCCCTTTGCGCACCCAGGCTGCAAAAAAGTGTCACTCATGTGGTATTGCCGTACTCAGGAGAAGTAGGGCAATGTGTTTTGGGGTGTATTTTTACATATACCCATGTTGTTTACATATACCCAGGGTGAGAGAAATATCTCTGTAAATTGACAACTTTGTATAAAATTTTTTAAAAAGTTGTCGTTTACAGCGATATTTCTCACACAAAGTATGGGTATATATAAAAATACACCCCAAAACTCATTGCCCTACTTCTCCTGAGTACGGCGATACCACATGTGTGCCACTTTTTTGCAGCCAAGATGCGCAAAGTGGCCCAAATTCCCATGAGTACCTTTAGGAATTTACAGGGCATTTTTACGCATTTGGGTCTCACGCTTTAGGACCCCTAAAATGCCAGGGCAGTATAAATACCCCACAAGTGACCCCATTTTGGAAAGAAGACACCCAAGGTATTCTGTGAGAGTACTTGTAAGTGGTAGGCACGTAGTGAAACCGAGTAGGCTCAGTATGCACCAGGGGGAGGGAAAAAACAATCAGGAATGGGAGGGTGTTTTCAAGGGAGTGCCAGATCGGACATTTAAAATTTACAGATGTAGGTTCTCAGATGAAAGTTTCTGCAGAACGTATCTATTATAGTAGTACCACTAAACCTGGTAGTTATGAAATAATTTCATAGAGGACCCCAAATTTGGGGAACTGAGATTAAAAGTTATTAAAACATTAATTAATCCAGTAAGGACTTACTTCACAAGGGGGCTGTCTACAGGATATGCTCAAGACACCTGAGACATCACCCCCCCAGCCAGGATCGCTTGTAGAATCTTAATGAAGGACGTCAGCCAGACACACAAGCTTCCAGTCATTCACCTTTAATAATTATCTGGCTCGACGCGTTTCGGGGAGACTCCCCTTCATCAGGAGCAAGTATATACATATCAGCAATACAACAAGGAATATATAGGCACAATACAACATAGCAATTCACATTTCCCGCAATTTTTTACCGAAACCGGAAGTGATGTTTGTCACTTCCGGTCTGTGGAACGCAACTTGCGGTTCAGAAGAAAGTGAAAGTATACTTCATGAAAAACCATTTCACAGTAAATGCAGAGAGGGAGACTAATAGCTGGTAGGGTTTTTTTTGTAATATAGTATAGGGAAGAGCGGTCCGTGCTCTCGGGTGGCCGGAAGTAGCAGGAGTATCGGGCTGCCGGGTATGCCGCTGCGCTGTGTAAGTATTGCGCATGCGGACCCAGGAATGGTTTTCTTATGGAACGCAAATGTGTTCCACAGCCCGGATGCCGCACACTGCTGGTTCAGGGAGAGGTAAGCTGGCCGGAGTTGGTCAGCTGATCGGGCGATCACATGACCGGACCGCTCGCAATTCTAATACAAAATTGTGCAAAAATGCAATAATTCTCATTAAGAAGCAGCAATAGCAATAATAATAATAATAATAATAACCAGCAATAATAAAAAAAAACATAATAATAGTGATAAAACGATAATAATAATAATACATAAAAATACACGAATAAAGATATATGCAGCACAATTGGGTGAAGAGTCGTAAATACATAGATAATCATGAAGTATGTTTAAGATATATAAAAAAGTATAAATAAATAGAGGTGGGAGGAAATATATGTGTGAATATATGAATAGATTAGTGCAGTGTTTCCCAACCAGTGTGCCTCCAGCTGTTGCAAAACTACAACTCCCAGCATGCCTGCACAGCCAAAGGCTGTCTGGGCATGCTGGGAGTTGTAGTTTTGCAACAGCTGGAGGCACACTGGTTGGGAAACACTGGATTAGTGGATAAATCCTGAAGTTGTACATATGTAAATAAAATTATGGTGAAACTATTAGTCATGGAGATATTAATAATATAGTATAGTATAGTATAGACCATAGTTAGATGATTAGGTGATACATACATGAACATGCATCTATATCAATATAGAGAGAGCATATGGGCAATTTACAAGGGAGGCAGGGTTTCTCCCAGTAGCTGTGCATATTTTAAAGAATATTAAAAAATATAAAAAAATATCAGAGAGTCTATGAACGGGGGCGTATAGCGGACATAGGTCCAAGCGTAAATGGATATAGAAATAAGCGCAAATATAAGTATGAATATGGACTTGATAGTATAAGTATATAAAAGTTTGACCATAAGAAAAAAATAATAATAAAATAAAAATTATAATAATAATAATAATAGTAAAAATAGAATCTCATGTAGTACTGTTACAAACATATGGATAGCTCCATAGATAAATATCTCCGGATTCCTTTTATATAGAAAGACCTATTTCTAGAGCAATGAAAGATAATAGTGGTTTGATGGCTGGGTATACAAATATTTCCCGTTAAAGATAAAAGAGTACGGTGGGGCCTTTCGTTCTATATCATAGAGTAATTCTCATAGAGAGAAGGTATATGCAATGATGATATTCTGGGGAGTAGATATGACCTCTAGTACAGAGTTTCTTGTCAATAATTGGTATATTCTAGTGATTCGTTCAAGCCAAAAGGGGTCAACGTATTCAATTTGTATATCCAGAACATCTCTTTGCGGCAAAGAGACTGGAATGATTGAGGTATCCAATCGATGGGGAGAACACGTAAGGAGGATGGGTCACCATTGTGCTTAAGCATATAATGGCGGGAGACGCTGTGTGTAGTAACTTTGCGGGTAATATTGGACCGATGGTTATTCATACGTTCTCTGAGTGGCTGAGTGGTACGGCCCACATAATAGATTTGACATGGGCAGGTTAACAAATAGATAACAAATGTGGTGCCACACAGTGAATGTTGTGTCGCAAGGAGATGGTCTCAGCAGAATTAGCCACTGTGAATTCCCGGATATCGTGGAGGATCATATTGCAGCACTTGCAACGTGGTTTTCCACATTTATAAGATCCCACTTTACAGTTACTAGCTACACTGATGGTTTTAGTGGAAGGATCTTGTAGTTTTGGGCAGGAGGGGGCGAGAATTTCCTTTAGGGTTTTGGCTCTCCTGAAGGTCAAATTCGGGTTCCGAGGAATTGACTGACCAATGATGGGGTCTTTTAGCATGATTGTCCAGTGTTTCTGTAAAATTTGTCTTATTCTTGTATGTCGTGAATTAAAACGAGTAATAAGGTTGAGGGGGAAGTTATTTTTATTGTTGTTTTTATTTCCGTTATCACACTCATTCTTCCCATAGTATATATCCCGTTTGGTGGTCATAATTCTCTTCTTGGAATCCTTAATTAGTTTTTTTGGATACCCTTTGTTTAAAAACCTGTTTCCTAGCATTTCCATTTGATTGATCAAATTTGCTTTGTCAGAGCAATTCCTTTGTAGCGGACGCATCTGGCTGTAGGGGATATTTCTCTTCCATTGGTGGTAGTGGCAGCTATTGAAGTCTAAAAAGCTGTTCGTGTCCACCCTTTTAAAATGTGTGCTTGTGGTTATCTGATTTTGTTCTATACGTAGATGAAGATCCAGGAAAATTGCTTCTTCTGGATTAGACTCAATGGTGAACGATAATCCCCAATTATTACTATTTAATGTTTTAGAAAAATCCTCTAATTCTCTGGGTTCTCCTTCCCAAACCATGATGATGTCATCTATATATCTTTTATATAGACGAATGTTCGGGTGGGAAAGGAGGCCCAACTCTCTTTCAAACTGGCCCATGAAGAGGATGGCGTACGATGGGGCAAACTTCGTCCCCATCGCCGTACCTCTATTTTGAAGAAATATTTTGTCCTCAAAGGAAAAGAAGTTGTGTTCCAATATGAATTTAATGGATTCCAGGATAAATTTTCGTTGTGAGTTTGGCATAGAGAGATCTGAAGATAATGTATTGTTAATGGATTCTAGGCCCAAAGAGTAATATTACTGTACAAAGCTGTCACATCTGCGGTTACCCATTGGTAGCCCTTTTTCCACTGAAAATAATCTAGAGTTTGTAATAGGTGCGCGGTGTCTTTGAGATATGAGGGTAATCGAGTAACATAATTTTGTAAGATACCGTCGACATATTCAGAGAGGTTGGTGGTTAGTGAATTGATACCAGATATAATAGGACGACCAGGGGGATTTATGAGTGATTTATGGATTTTTGGCAAAAAATTGAATTTCGCCATAACTGGATGTGGGGTACGTAGATACAAAGTATGGGTATATATAAAAATACACCCCAAAACTCATTGCCCTACTTCTCCTGAGTACGGCGATACCACATGTGCGCCACTTTTTTGCAGCCAAGATGCGCAAAGTGGCCCAAATTCCCATGAGTACCTTTAGGATTTCACAGGGCATTTTTACGCATTTGGATTCTCACGCTTTAGGACCCCTAAAATGCCAGGGCAGTATAAATACCCCACAAGTGACCCCATTTTGGAAAGAAGACACCCCAAGGTATTCTGTGAGAGGCATGGCGAGTTCACAGAAAAAAAAAAACTTTGGGCACAAAATTGATAGATATATATATATTTTTTTTTTTACAAAGTCTCATATTCCACTAACTTGTGACAATGAACTCACCATAACTCATGAACTCACCATACCCCCCACGGAATACCTTGAGGTGTCTTCTTTCTAAAATGGGGTCACATGTGAGGTTTTTGTACTGCTCTGGCATTTGAGGGTCCCCGCAATCATTACACGTATGGCCAGCATTAGGAGTTTCTGCTATTCTCCTTATATTGAGCATACGGGTAATGAGATTTTTTTTTTCCATTCAGCCTCTGGGCTGAAAAAAAAAAAAAATGAACGGCACAGATTTTTTCAGTCATATCGATCAATGTGGATGAAAATATCTCTGCCAAAATCAGTGACTGCGGTGCGGTGGGCTGGGCGCTAACTACCTAACAAGTAGCTAACTAACTGGTGGTGATAAGGGACCCTTATGCCCCATTCACACGTCCGCAATTCTGTTTGCGAAACGGAATTGCGGACCCATTCATTTCTATGGGGACAGACTTTGTCCCGCTCAGATCCGGAATTACGGATCCGCTCTTCCGGGTCTGCACTTCCGTTCTGCAAAAATATAGAAGATGTCCTATTCTTGTCCGCAATTGCTATATATATTTTCTATATATATAGGCATTGTTAGGTCGTTGTTGCGCACTGCGTATTCGGCGCCAGATTCCGAATAGGGTTACGCTTGACGCACGTTTTTACGCACACGTATTCGACTCGTTATTTCATCAGTTCGCCATGATACCACGTTAGTGGCATTGGTAAAGATTAAAGGGTTTCTTACGTTTATCTCTCCAGGATCAAGTGTTTATATATGCCTTGATGTTAAGGCGATTGCTGACTTTCCATGTGGGACCACTTTCTCAGGCATCGGTATGGTATTTCTCTTTTATTCCAGAGGTATACAGTAATTCTCCTAGTTTCCTGAGGCCACGTCAAACTCAGGTTTTGCTGCCATTTTTGGACCCCACTGGCTAGCTGATGGGTGGCTGAGTGAGGTTGGTTGATCCTGGGTTCCACATATTTCAGCGTTGTTTGAACTTTATCCTATAATGGTGGCTGTGCATGCAGGGGGTCGGGATGGGCTGGTGACATGGTGTATGTTCATGTCAATGTCGCGGTCATGGATATTTGATTAACGGCTTGGTCCAACTGATATCTTTTGTTAGGTGTCAGGTGCTTCACTCGTTACTACACCAAATTCTTTCCGCACGTTCATGTACCCGAATCCAAAATATAGCAGCCGAAGCCCTGTCCCGAGCTAATTCTCTTTCACAAGTTTCCCGAAGCGGACGTCTACGGTGCCACAATGCCTCGGAATGCTTCACTACTTCCGATCCCATTACCCTGGCTGCAGCTCGCTCGTTGGTAGCCAAATCGCAATTGGAGGTTGTAATAAAGCTCTTTGATCAAGTTTGTTGTCCTTTTGGCCCCTTTCAGGCGTCCTTTCAGCGTCGCGGTTCCGGCATAATTCTAACCGCTTTTAGGTATCCAGTAGGTAGGGGTCATTCCTTCATGTTTAGCCCCGACCACAAGTGTTAACGCCAGTTTATTGGCCTGTATTTGTGGGAGGGGCGATGATGACTATAGCTGGCTGGGCGTCCCCTCCCACAGTGAACGGCGTTTCCAGCGTACCCACCCTACCCACCCTTACTTTCACTGTCTCACACCAGCAGATGCACCCTTTCAGGCGTCCCTTCAGCGTCACGGTTCCGGCACAATTCTAACCGCTTTTAGGTATCTAGTAGGTAGGGGTCATTCCTTCATGTTTAGCCCCGACCACAAATATATCATATAGGAGACACACACAGTGATATTTGAGAAGTGAAATTAAGTTTATTGGATTTACAGAAAGTGTGCTATAATTGTTTAAACAAAATTAGGCAGGTGCATAAATTTGGGCACCACAAAAAAGAAATGAAATCAATATTTAGTAGATCCTCCTTTTGCAGAAATTACAGTCTCTAAACGCTTCCTGTAGGTTCCAATAAGAGTCTGGATTCTGGTTGAAGGTATTTTGGACCATTCCCCTTTACAAAACATCTTTAGTTCATTCAGGTTTAATGGCTTCCGAGCATGGACAGCTCTCTTTAAGTCACACCACAGATTTTCAATTATATTCAGGTCTGGGGACTGAGATGGCCATTCCAGAACGTTGTACTTGTTCCTCTGCATAAATGCCTAAGTGGATTTTAAGCAGTGTTTAGGGTCGTTGTCTTGTTGAAAAATCCAGTCCTGGCGCAGCTTCAGCTTGATTCCTGGACATTGGTCTCCAGAATCTGCTGATACTGAGTGGAACCCATGCGTCCCTCAACTTTGACAAGATTCCCAGTCCCTGCACTGGCCACACAGCCCCACAGCATGATGGAACCACCACCATATTTTACTGTAGGTAGCAGGTGTTTTTCTTGGAATGCAGTGTTCTTTTTCCTCCAGGCATAATGCCCCTTGTTATGCCCAAATAACTCAATTTTAGTTTCATCAGTCCACAGCACCTTATTCTAAAATGAAGCTGTCTTGTCCAAATTTGCTTTAGCCCACCTCAAGCTGCACTTTTTGTGCTGTGGGCGGAGAAAAGGCTTCCTCTGCATCACTCTTGCATACAGCATCTCCTTGTGTAAAGTGCGCAGAATGGTTGAACGAGATTTTTCTTGGTCTGCCACTTCGAGCCTTAACTTGAACTGAGCCTGTGGTCTTCCATTTCCTTAATATGTTCCTAACTGTGGAAACAGACAGCTGAAATCTCTGATACAGCTTTCGTGTCCTTCCCCTAAACCATGATGGTGAACAATCTTGTCTTCAGGTCATTTGAGAGTTGTTTTGAGACCCCCATGTTGCTACTCTTCAGAGAAAATTAAAAGAGGAGGGAAACTTACAATTGACTCCCTTAAATACTATTTCTCATAATTGAATTCACCTGTGTATGTAGGTCAGGGGTCACTGAGCTTACCAAGCCAATTGTAGTTCCAATAATTAGTTCTAAAGGTTTTGGAATCAATAAAATGACAAGAGTGCCCAAATTTATGCACCTGCCTAATTTGTTTAAACAATTATAGCACACTTTCTGTAAATCCCAAAAACTTCATTTCACTTCTCAAATATCACTGTGTGTGTCTCCTATATGATATATTTAACTGACATTTTTTTATCAGAATAACCAACGATTTATACAGGAAAATCATGACGATTAACAAGGTTGCCCAAACTTTCGCATCCCACTGTAGTTCAGCTAAAAATATGTCAGACAGAGAGGTGCCAGGCCCTGCACCAAGATACTTCTGGGGGCAACCTGCCTGGCATGAATAGGCCTCCAGTAGCTACAGACAATGAGAATACAAAGATTCAAGATAGCTTGGAGCCCGGTAGAGTTGCAAAGTTAGTCAAGATTCAAACCACCAACCAGGCCCTGGTCTCATTGTCCGGTGAAAACATCACGGGTTCCCAGTCATCATGGAAATTAAAAGGAGGGCATCCTTATTATATTTAATTAATTTAATAATAAAATATTTTTACATTTAATAATAAAATTTTAATTTTGTCTACAACATGAGAGAATCGGTCAGTCTTCTGTTTATTCAAGGACGTGGTGTTGCGATGGAGAAAGCATCCAAAGTAACCAATTCCTCTCCACCTGGAGACGAATCCTGTCAAGATTGCTGCAAGTGCGGTATTGGCTGCTCATCGACCAAGATACTTCTGGGGGCAACCTGTGTGCAGTGATTCTAATAGTGACGCCTTTCATCTGCATGTCATACTGAATCACAGTATTATTTCACTTCCCCAGCACACTCCCTATGCTGCAAGGCACAGGGTTCTACACCCATATAAAGGCTTTATGCAGCATGGAAATAGCTGATTTTTAAAGCAATTCGTCGCAAATAATTTGGATCAAAGCAAATTTTTTCGGTAAATTTGGTGAACCGGCCGAATCGAATTTATGAGAAATCTCTCATAAATCTCGCTCATCTCTAATTACAGTTAATACACCAATCACATTTAACAACCTGGCCAGATGTACCTATAAAGACCTGTATCCCTCAGGGGACATAACAGCTATAATTACCAGATTTCAGTTACGAGCTAGAGATTCTAGTTAGAGGGACTTTAGCAAGGTAGCATACCAAGAGACAGTTATTCTCCCACTTTTGGCCTGGTTTTCTGGCTCTTACTACACAATCCGCTGACTTTTACTACATCATTAACATCATGGGCCCCCCAAATATCATTAGGCAGGAAACCACAGCATCAGGGTATTCCTCCGAGGGAAGAAGGGGTGTACCCTCCATTAGTTGAACTAGCTCTAGAGAGCAATGCCCTAATGGAGACGACAAATCATATGGTTAGAGCCACTTCTCCAGCTCCACAAGGGCTCACTGCATCTGTAAAGCACCTTACTTTACCTGTATCTCTTTAATCTGGAAAATATAAAATATGCCTCCTTATAAAATAACTAGATGATTGATGTGCAATATGGGCTTATACAGGTGCATCTCAACAAATTAGAATATCATTGAAAAGTTAATTTCAGTAATTCAATTCAAAAAGTGAAACACATGTTATATGGATTCATTACACACAGAGTGATCTATTTCAAGCATGTATTTATTTTAATGTTAATTAAAACCCAAAAGTCAGTAAATTAGATTATATAAGACTAATTAAAAATTATTTTTAATACAGAAATATTGGCCCACTGAAAAAAATGTACAGTTTGTGCACCTAATTCTTGGTCGAGGCTCCTTTTGCATGAATTACTGCATCATGGCATTAAGGCAATCAGCTGGTGGCATTGCTGTGGTGTTATGGAAGCCCAGATTGCTTTTGTAGTGGCCTTCAGCTGGTCTGCATTGTTGGGTCTGGTGTCTCTCATCTTTCTCTTGACAGTACTCCATAGATTCTCTGTGGAGTTCAGGTTAGGCTAGTTTTCTGGCCAATCTATCACATTGAAACTGTGGTTATTATTAAACCAGGTATTGGTAATTTCGGCAGTGTGGGCAGGGGCTAAGTCTTGCTGGAAAATTAAATCAGCATGACTCCCCAAACTATCACTGACTGTGGAAACTTCACACTGGCCCTCAAGCAACTTGGATTATGTGCTTCTCTACTCTTCCTCCAAATTTTCGGACCTTGATTTCCAAATGAAATGCAAAATTTATTTTTACTTTGGGCCACTGAGCGACAGTCCAGTCCTTTTTTTCCTAAGCCCAGGTAAGATGCTTCTGAAGTTGTCTCTGGGTCATGAGTTGGCTGACACAAGGAATGCGATAGTTGTACCCCATGTCTTGGATACGTCTGTGTGTGGTGGCTCTAGAAGCACTGACTCTTGAATAGCCTTTTCTTAACAATCCTCTCAAGGCTGCTGTTATCCATGGTCCACTTGTGCACCTTTTTCTACCATATTTTTTCCTTCATCTGAACCTACCATTAATATGCTTGGATACAGCACTCTGTGAACAGACAGCCGATTTAGCACTGTCCTTTTGTGGCTTACTGTCCTTGTAGAGGGTGTCAATGACTGCCTTCTGGACAACTGTCAAGTCAGCAGTCTTCACCATGATTTGTGTAGCCTACTGAATGAGTCTGAGGGACCATTTAAAGGCTTATGAACCTTTGTAGGTGTTTTGTGTTGATTGGCTGATTAGAGTGTGACACCACGAGTCTTAAATATTGAACTTTTTCTCAATATTCTAAATATCTCTGATACTGACTTTTGGGTTTTCATTAGCTGTAAGCTATAATTAGGGATGAGCGAATCGACTTCAGATGAAACATCCGAAGTCGATTCGCATAAAACTTCGTTCTAATATTGTACGGAAAAGAAGCTCTGTACAGTATTGGAATATATTGGCTGCGATGAGCCGAAGTTATTGCTTTGCAAAGTCTTGCGAGACTTCGCGTAATAACTTCATAAATTATTTTGTACTGTAAAAAACCATTTCCCGAACTCAGGTTTGGTTCTAATAACTTCAGCTCATCGGAGCCAATACATTCTAATACTGTACGTAGCTCCTTCTCCGTACAGTATTAGAACAAAGTCTTATGAAAATCAACTTCGGATGCTTCATCCGAAGTCGATTCGCTCATCCCTAGCCATAGATCACTCTGTGTGTAGTGAATCTATATAATATATGAGTTTCACTTTGTGAATTGAATTACTGAAATAATGTAACTTTTCAATTATATTCTAATTTTTTGAGATATTGTAGTATTCTAAGGGCAGCATATTTAAGATCCATACAACACAAATCCACGATATGTAACTTCAGTCATAGAGTATCTTAGTTAAACTAGTCATCATGACATTGTCTGTGCAAGCACAGATTTAAAGTGCTGTGTAGCTATTGATAACCTGAAAGCATGCACTACATTCTGACAATGGTAATGGAAAAAACTACACAGAGGACTGCATCAAGGTCATTGGACAACAGAAGGTATGATCTTGAATAATAGAATGAGCATGCTGACTCATAGTATCCAATTTTTTTTGCTGTGTTAACAGTATAATAAGGTCACTTTAGTGGTAAAATAATATAAATGGAGAAATGTGATTCCTGTGAAAAATCTATATATAGAACGTCAGTATATTTTAAGATAACAACCTAGTGGATCTTACTCAGGGGACACTCACTCAAAATAATTGTATCCTGTCACTGGACAAAGTGATGTGTAGTTTCGTGACTGCATGCTTTTCACTAGTAAATACATGTATAATGTAAAACCACCACCTCTAGTACCAACCATCTTTCTTTTAAAGTTAAGCAGGATAAACCGTGCAAGTTGTATTTATGGTATAATAGGGGTGATTCTGCTTATGATGTGCTTTAAATACCAGTAACCTATCATTCCATTGCGGTCCTCCAAATCTTTGCTGCATAGAATAAGTAACCTTTATGGTAGCCAAGTCGTTACATGCATTGCTTACTATTACAATTTGAACCTCAGTATTTGCATATACACACAGCTCAGTGCAAGGCCTACAATATATGCCAATCTATAACTGTCAAGTGTAATGTATGTACAGTACATTTAAATAGAATATATCTACTATTTCTCAATATCTATCTTTGGGTTGATGGTAAGTACTATTGCCTTGTTGCACAATGGTCCTGGGCTCAAAAATGGCCAAGGAGAAAATCTGCATGGGGTTTGTATGCTACCCCTATATTTGTGTGTGTATTTAGAAACATATTTGCAAGGGCTTAGCTATATGGGATACAGAAATAGCAGCTGCTACCAGGTCCAGAAGCCTAAGAGGGTCGAAAGACCCTTGTGGGTCTAATAAGACACTAGTATTATAGAAGTGCATGTTGGCCAAGTTACACTTATGGCTGGGGGGAAGGGGTTATGTCAATAATTTGGCATAAGAGGGGTTGCTGTTTCAATTTATGCCTCAGGCAACCACAAAGTCTATGGGCCAGATTTATCATTACACTTACATCTTACTCCACTTTTACATATGCCCAAAGTTTAGGATAGTCAGATTTATTAATGGTCAATTAATACTGTGATAAATGTGGTTTGACGGTAGCAGTTTATCCTTCAGTAAGCGGCTTTACAAAAGACGCACATCTTTACAAAAAAGTTGTATGTTCTATTAAAAAGTCGCATAAGATAAGCATGGTCCCCCCTGGAGTGAAATTGCAATTTTTTTTTTTTTTTGCGACTTTTTAAATGGTTGCAATAGTAAATATGTCTAGAGATTCATTTACATAAGACAACAAGCCCACTTTCACAAAACTGGAGAGCATAGTGCAGAGCTTGAAAAAGTTGCAAAAAGTGTGCAATTTTACCGATTGCGTATTTTTTTGCCACTTTTTTACTCCATTAAATTGACTTTAGCTAATAATAAATCTGGCCCCATGTGTTTCCTTGCCCCTGACCACAAAGCACTGAGGGAAGAGTGGACCAAGCTGAACTCTTGTACCAGGGCCTTTATCTATGCCCCTGCATATTTGTATACATATACCAATTCATTCTCCTGTGCTCCACCAAGTTTCATACGTAACTGGTGAATATTGAATTATACCATAATTTTGTCATGTAATATAAATTGCTCCTTGTAAAGTGGATCATTTACAAAGAAAAATAGCTTGGGAATAAGGCTACGTTCACACGATGACATTTGTCGCGCGACAAAAAGTCGCACTATTGTCGTGCTACAATTTTTATAATGGGAGTCTATGGTGTCGCATTGCGACATGCAACATGCTGCGACTGCGACGCGACAGTCACAAAAAATCCAATGCAACACCATAGACTCCCATTATAAAAATTGTAAAAAAAAAATTGTCGCTCGACAATAGTGCGACAAAATGTTGCGCGACAAATGTTGCAGTGAAGTTGTGCCCTATTTGTTGCGCGACAATATGTCGTCGTGTGAATGTAGCCTAAATGTAGAAGCTTAAATTGTGATGGATATATAATAATTCAGGATTAATTTATCAATTATAACTTGTAAATTTTCATTTACAGTCTATGGCCCACCAAAAAGTTGCACTTCCTTTTTTAGCAAATCTTTTTAGACAAAGTTATTGCAGACTTGCACAAAAATTTACATTTTGGGGGAGATTTATCAAATTGATGTAAAGTAGAACTGACAGGGTTGCCCATTTTTCACAGCTCTTTTGGAAAATGAAAGGTGGAAACTTATTGGTTGCTATGGGCAACTAAGCCAGTTCTACTTTACACCAGTTTGATAAATCTCCCCCTTTATTTTTTGCATTACTGGACAATTTTCTGAAATGAATTAGGTGAATTCCTAAAATAAGCTACTTTTATTAATGGCATGCTCTTTTTTTGGAATACACATGGCGTAACATTAGACTAACCTTGAGCTGATATCACCAGGCAGTGTCTTACTTTATACAAAATGCTCAAATTCTATCATACAGCATGAACCACTGTGTTCAATTTGCAAATTGGCATATTAGAGAGCATTGGTAAATGTACCCCAGTCAGTCCAAAATGTTTTCATCCAGGAAGAAATGATTCCATATTCACAGGCCATTTTATGCCATCAATGTTTATTTTAACCACAAAACAAAAAAGGCACATTTACCACTCCCTTCACTCTAGAAATCTTGTTTCAAAAGTCTCAAAATAGGATTTTTGGAGTTACTTGCACAAACATTTTGCAACTTTTTGCATGTTTACACCACTCCAGTTATGAAAAATGGTGGTGGGTAGTCATAGTCAGGTATGTTAATGAGTTTAACTCCAGATTTACCACAAGTAACAAAAAAAGCCAATAACTTGTGGGGACATGGCTCTCACATGAGAGTCGGGGCCCTGCTCTAACAGCCCGAACTGGCAAAAGTGCCAATCCGGGCTGTTTAACGCTTTCCATGCCGCGGGCAATGGCGCCCGCCGCATGTAAAGCGGTGACAGAGGGAGCGGACTCCCTCTGTCTCCCATCGGCAGCCCTCAAATGCGATTGCGGGCAGAGAATAAAGATATTATGTTATTTATACCGAAAAATGAATGCTGTAAAATTTATAACGTAAAAACCAGTGGCAGTATTGCTTTTTTTCCCATCTCCCTCCCAGAAAGAGTTAACAAAAGTTAATCAGAAAGTTATATGTACCCCAAACTGGCGCCATTAAAAACTACAACTTGTCCTGCAAAAAACAAGCCCTCATAAAGCTATAGAGACGGAAAAATAAAAAAGTTATAGCTCTTGGAACGCGGCGATGAAAAAAGGAAGAAAAACGCTTGGTCATAAAGGCCCAAACAGGCTTGGTCACTAAGGGGTTAAGATACAACATGCTACATTTGATAAATTTGGTGCAAAATGCTCCAACCCAGACTCAAGAAAAACTGACTTCAAATATTACCCTCCTGATTGAAGACAATTTTGAAAATTACTTAGATATGGATAAATAGAATATTAAAAACTTTGCACAAGATGACTTCTCATAAGACTTAGATATTCTCTGTTTTTCAATTTCGCTTTGGTGAAATGCAGTGCAGTAAATGCATTTATTTGTTAATAAAAGTCAATGAAAGAGAGAGACTCATCAGAATTATTTGTTTCATCTAGAGTATTGAGGACAATCTTCTATATAGCACCTGTGTCATGGCAAGCTGCTCTCCACATTTAGGTTTCTTCTCATAACACATCTTCTTCATTAGTTTCTAAGAGAACAGGACTGCATTGTCATATTGTATCAGTTGTTTTATTGTTTTACAAGTATATGAAATACTCTTATAATTCTGCAGAAAGATAGCAAGCACATTAAATCACATTGAATTCAGAGTAGAAAAGGACTGTTTCAAAAAGCATGGAAGACCAAAAAACATGTACCTCTAAGCTAAAGAAGGATCATAATGGAACATATGCAGATTTACAAGGGATATCCCAGACTCTTTGTAGCCTCTGGAAGACCTTGGAGACTGAGCATTTCTTTCATAATCTATTCCACAGTGTACACTGTATTAGGAATTTGTGCTCCTTGGTTTAAGTGTAGCACTGGTATGTGTATGACTTTATCTGTCCCCCAAGCAGTGTAATTATGCTGCAGCGGCATTGTGTTAATATGCATAATGTTTGATCTGACCTTTAAAAAACAAGGAAAGTACTGTTTATAACATGAATATATGCCATGAAACTCAAACACTTGTAAATGATAAAATCTGATAACATATGTGTACTATCTGGTTCATTTTATTTATATCATAATAATTAGTGAAATCTTGAAATTTATTCAAGGTAATCTATTGTCAGAAGGTTTATATTCTACAACTCCATAGAAACATGCAACTACAGAATAGTGACTGTAAAATCAGATGTCCCATCATTAGAGACAGTCATACATATACTAGTAGAGAGACCAAATTAATTGCCTATATGGTTCCAATTTCTTGTTCACCGACAAGACTATCATTCGACTGAGCTGCCACTTACCTCTTGTCAGAGATGTTTTTCCCTGTAACTGAGGCTGAGATTAAAATAATAACAATAATAATGATAATAATAATAATCATAATAATAATATCCCTCAAACTTTTCTGAATATTTTGGAGTAAAAGTGAAACAAAGCATATAAAACAAAAATAAAAAAATTTCAACATCCTCCCCCACAAAAAATTTGGAAAATTGATAACAAAAATTGGGACAAAAAAAGTAAAAAAAAAAATGTTTTACATAATAAAAAATAAAAGTTCCAAGTTAAAGTGCAACCTTTCCAAATAATTAAATCATATAAAGTGTAAAAAATAAGAAAAATAGACATATTAGGTATTGCCATATCTATAACAACGAGCTCTATAAAGCACCACATGATATACCCCGTCAGGGGAACGCTGTAAAAATCAATAAATAAAAGCAGTGACAGAACAGTCATTTTTTTATCACCTCACCTTACAAAATGCATAATATCGAGTGATCAAAAAGTCATATGTACCCCAAAATGGTACAAACAAAAACATCACCTCATCCCGCAAAAAATGAACTCCAACATAAGACAATCGCCCCAAAATACTTAAAAAATTATGGCTTTCAGAAAATGGTGATGCACAAACATGATTTTTCTTCATAAAATGCTTTGTGAAAAAGTGGTAAAATGTAAAAATATATGTATATTAACTTGGTATCTCTGTAATCAAACTGACCAGCAGAAAAAAGATGTGTCACTTTTTCCTGCACGGTGTATGCCATAACAAAACCCAAAAAACAATGACAGAAGTGGTGTATTTCCTTATCCTGCTTCCCAAAAAAGCGAAATAAAAAGTGTGGGGAGTCGCTCTGGTAGATAGCGGTGCGGGTGCAGTACAGAGGCAAAACAGGGAATCCAGAATGTGCAATCAACAGTGTTTTATTCACACTTGCACAAAAATAAATGACAAACAGTCTCTTGGTGTTAATTCACACACATCAGAAGTATTAAGGCAAAACAAAACAGTCCCGTACAGGTTTCAGTCACCTGGGAGGTTTTAGGTGCAGGTTCGCACCTGGCTGTCAGTCCAGCCGCAAGACAGTCGACGTCAGGTTTCCAGGCCGTCTGCACTCCTCCTTGTTGGGCTCTGGCTTCCAGCCCAGGGAACTCCACATAGCACAGAATGGATCAGAACTCCCAAACTCAAAAGACTCCACAGCCTAACAGCAGCTCCAGGACAATCACCTCCTCCACACCCAGCTGCTGGCTGTTTTATAAAGGCCCGGGAAAACCCGGCCTGGACCGTGGGGAGTAGGCACCCACCCAACTCTTTGCCTACTCCCAGTAAGAGCCGGCCCGGATTGGCTTTGCAGCCAAACTAAATAGCAATGTGTCAAAACAGCACTAGCTGCTGCTGATACGCAAGAAAACCCGGCTCTTACCTCACCGAGGCCAGGAACCTCGGTGACACGTACCTGCCATCGACCACGGTACCTTGCACCTTACCACATACCCCCCCCCTTTGTTCAACCCTGAGGGGGTGAACACAAGTGAGGCAGTGGACGCGGGACAGGGCATCTGCGTTACCCTGCAAGCGGCCTGCCCTATGTTCTACCAAAAACTTGAAATTCTGCAGAGACAAGAACCATCTGGTGACCCGAGCATTCCTGTCTTTCGCCTGGCACATCCACTTTAGAGGGGAATGATCGGTCACCAGACGGAACTTTCTCCCTAGCAGATAATAGCGGAGAGACTCTAGTGCCCACTTGATGGCCAGGCACTCTCTCTCCACTATACTGTACCTGGTCTCGGCTGGGGTGAGTTTGCGACTCAGGAAAACCACGGGATGCTCCTCCCCATTGATTTCCTGAGAGAGTACAGCCCCGAGGCCCACTTCAGAGGCATCGGTCTGTACCACAAATTCTCTCTTGAAGTCAGGCGTCACCAAAACCGGGGACCCACACAGGGCCGACTTCAGAGCAGAGAAAGCCTCCTCCGCCTTCTCACTCCAGCTAACCTTCCCAGACCTTTGCCCCTTCAACAGGTCTGTCAACGGCGCTGCTATTGTGGCAAAGTGGGGCACAAACCGCATGTAGTACCCTACAATTCCCAAGAAGGACTTTACCTGCCTGGCAGTGACCGGTTGGGGCCAGTTACGTATGGCTTCTACTTTAGTTACCTGCAGCTTGATGACTCCCCGCCCAATTACATATCCCAGGTATTTGGTCTCTTCCAACCCAATCGCACACTTCTTTGGATTGGCGGTTAGACCAGCTTTCCTCAGGCCATCCACTACCGCCTGCACTTTGGGCAAATGGCTTTCCCAGTCGGTGCTGTGGATGATTACATCATCTAAGTAGGCCGAGCGCACCGACGATGAGGTCGCAGTACTATATCCATTAACCTTTGGAAGGTGGCGGGGCGCCATGCAGGCCAAAGGGTAACACCTTGTAATGATACAGGCCCTGCGGGGTAACAAAAGCGTTTTTTTCCTTGGTCGCCTCCGTTAAGGGTACTTGCCAGTATCCTTTAGTGAGGTCTAGCACAGAAAAATAACAGGCTTGCCCTAAATTCTCAACAAGCTCGTCTACCCGGGGCATGGGATACGCATCGAACTTGGACACTTCATTTAACTTGCGAAAATCGTTGCAGAACCGCAACGTCCCATCCGGCTTGGGTATTAGAACTATGGGACTGGCCCACTCACTTTTCGACTCCTCAATGACATCAAGCTTCAACATTAATTGCACTTCCTCCGCGATGGCCCGTCGCCGAGCCTCGGGTACCCGGTATGGTTTTAACCGGATCTTGGCCTGAGGCTCAGTGACGATGTCATGTTGGATGAGAGACGTGCGGCCAGGGAGGTCCGAGAACACATCCGTGTTCCGACTGATGAACTCCCTGACTTCCTGAACTTGTTTGGAAGACAGGCTGTCTGCAATTTTACCGTGGCTACCGCTTCGCAGGCCTCGAACTGTGGGGCTGGACCCTTCTCACCCAGAAGCCCTGGCCGGGGGCTGTTGTCGTCGGTCGTGTTCCTATCCTTCCACGGCTTTAGTAAATTCACGTGGTACACCTGCTCCGGCTTGCGCCTCCCTGGCTGGTGTACCTTGTAATTTACTTCCCCTACCTTCTCAATCACCTCATAGAGGCCCTGCCACCTAGCTAGGAACTTGCTGTCAAGGGTGGGTACCAGAACCAAAACCCGATCTCCTGGATTGAAGTTCCGTACCCGAGCCTGACGATTATATACCCTACTCTGGGCTTGTTGCGCTGCCTCCATATGCTCCCGGACCAGCGGCAACACCCTTTCCATCCGGTCCTGCATCTGGGTGACATACTCAATGACACTTTTGTGGGGGACAGGCTGTTGTTCCCACGCTTCCTTGGCGATATCCAACAGGCCCCGAGGGTGTCTGCCATAAAGCAGTTTGAAGGGCGAGAACCCAGTAGAGGCCTGGGGCACCTCTCGCACGGCGAACATGAGATAGGGCAGAAGCAGGTCCCAGTCCTTCCCATCTCTGGACACCACCCTTTTTAACATATTTTTTAGAGTTTGATTAAACCTTTCGACAAGACCGTCTGTTTGCGGATGGTAAACGGACGTCCGTAACTGCTTTATACGCAACAATTTACACAGTTCCCTCATAACTTTGGACATAAAAGGGGTCCCTTGGTCGGTCAGAATCTCTTTTGGCAGGCCCACACGGGAAAACATTTCCATTAACTCTTTTGCAATGAGCTTAACCGAGGTATGTCGCAGAGGCACCGCCTCTGGATATCGAGTAGCATAGTCCAGAATCACCAGGATATGTTGGTGACCCCTAGCAGACTTCGTTATGGGTCCGACCAGATCCATGGCAATACGCTCGAATGGGACCTCAATTATTGGGAGAGGGACCAGGGGACTTCTGTAATGCGGCTGGGGGCTATTTACCTGACAGGTCGGACAGGACTTACAGAACTCCTCTACTTCCTTAAACAAACTGGGCCAGTAAAATCGCTGTAGTATGCGGTCCTGCGTTTTCTGCCACCCCATGTGTCCCCCAAGAACATGTTGGTGGGCAAGCTCCATAACAAGCTTGCGCTATGCGGTGGGCACCACCAACTGTTCAACGGGCTCACCTTGGATTTGGTTCACCCGATACAACATATCCTAAAGAACAATAAATCGTGGGAACATTAATTCAGCCCCAGGTTTCTGGGGTTTACCATCAATCATTACAACACTTTCCCAGGCCCTGGTTAGGGTTTGGTCCCGGTGTTGTGCGGTCCCAAAATTTTCCCCGGAGACATTGAGGTCTGCCAACTCAGGTCCCGGTGGCAAGTCCTCCGTGTCGCCCACCATTACCCTCAGTGGGGTTGCCTCCCCCTCTACCGCTGGAGCAGTGGTCACCCCTACCGCTGGCCCTTCAGATTCGGGCTCCCAGAGTTCTGGCCTTCCAGTGGTATCAGGCCACTCTACTAGGGTTACCCCTGTCTCGGGTCCATCAGATACCTTTATTGCCGGCCACAGCGCCGGAAAACCTGGGAAGTCCCTCCCAAGTATCAGTTCATGTGGGAGTTTAGTAGCGACAGCCACCTCATGGGTCCACTTACCAGCCGCTGTGGACAAAGTCACTAGTGCAGTGGGGTAGTCATTTAGGTCTCCGTGGATGCACAGGACCCCGATTTTACGGCCGGTATACTCCGCAGGCCGTACCAGGGCAGCCCTTACCAGGGAGACTAGGCTCCCGGAGTCCAGCAGGGCCACCGCCAGAGAATCTCCCACCTCTACCTGACACAGGTGGTTATTGTCCTGCACCTCACGGGTGCCAGTTGCACACAGCTTCCGTGCATACAGGGAGTGGCGACCCCCGTAGTTCACATCCATCGGCTCATCCCGATGCGGACAGTCGGCCCTGATGTGGCCTGGCTCCTGACACCTCCAGCATACCACGGGAGGCGGATCCGCAGGGGGTACATTCCGTGCAGGCCTCTCTGTCGCCGTACGTCGGAACTGGGGCGGAGGCCTCCGGGGTTTGACTGACCCCTTCCCAGCAAGACTCCCCTGCATGTTTCTGGTGGCCTCTTAACGCTCCACCAGGTCGACCATCTCCAGGGCACATACCGGAGACGCCTGGCCGACCCAGTGCTGGAGGGGATAAGGCAGGGCCCTCCAAAAGATGTCAGCCAGCAGACGGTCCAGCATAGCAGCCGGACTTAGAACCTCAGGCTGCAGCCACTTTTGCAACCTGTGCAGCAACTCATAATACTGCGGCCTGGCGAGTTCAGCCGCTTTAAAGTCCCACTGGTGGACCCGCTGAGCCCGGACTAACACGTTCACCCCCAGTCTGGCCAGGATCTCCCCTTCACCATGGGGTAATCAGCAGCCTGGTCATCTGCCAAATCAGAGAAAACCTGCTGGGGTCCGGATGCCAGGAACGGAGCGACCACTTCAGCCCACTGGTCACGGGTAGCTTCTCCCTCACGGCTACTTTCTCAAAGACCGCCAGATACGTCTCAACGTCGTCCGAGGGGGTCATTTTTGGGATCGCCGCACGGACCGCTTTCCGGGCATCATGGACATGGTGGGACGCTCCTGCAGCTTGTAAAGCCATCACCTGCTGAAGTAGTAGCTGGTTGGTCTCCTGCTGCTGCTTGTTGGCCTCCCGCTGCTGCAAGTTAGCCTCCACAAGGGCTTTTACAACCGCCTCCATTGTGTCAGGGAACACAGGCTGCAACTTTGCCGGCCTAATATAGGACATCCAGTCGTGCCCAGCACAAACAAAAATTTTCGGCGTTCACGCCAGCCTCACTGCGCATGCCGCATCCTCCACCAAATGTGGGGAGTCGCTCTGGTAGATAGCGGTGCGGGTGCAGTACAGAGGCAAAACAGGGAGTCCAGAATGTGCAATCAACAGTGTTTTATTCATACTTGCACAAAAATAAAATGACAAACAGTCTCTTGGTGTTAATTCACACACATCAGAAGTATTAAGGCAAAACAAAACAGTCCCGTACAGGTTTCAGTCACCTGGGAGGTTTTAGGTGCAGGTTCGCACTTGGCTGTCAGTCCAGCCGCAAGACAGTCGACGTCAGGTTTCCAGGCCGTCTGCACTCCTCCTTGTTGGGCTCTGGCTTCCAGCCCAGGGAACTCCACATAGCACAGAATGGATCAGAACTCCCAAACTCAAAAGACTCCACTGCCTAACAGCAGCTCCAGGACAATCACCTCCTCCACACCCAGCTGCTGGCTGTGTTATAAAGGCCCGGGAAAACCCGGCCTGGACCGTGGGCAGTAGACACCCACCCAACTCTTTGCCTACTCCCAGTAAGAGCCGGCCCGGATTGACTTTGCAGCCAAACTAAATAGCAATGTGTCAAAACAGCACTAGCTGCTGCTGACACGCAAGAAAACCCGGCTCTTACCTCACCGAGGCCAGGAACCTCGGTGACACGTACCTGCCATCGACCACGGTACCTTGCACCTTACCACAAAAGTAATCCAAAAGTTGTATGTACCCCAAAATACAACCAATGATGATGGCAACTCATCCCACAAAAAATAAGTCCTCATATGCAGAAAAACATATGGTTGTCAGAAAATAGCTATACTGGTACCCCAGAGACATAAAAATTTGTGGTGCAAAAGCCATATCCTTCCCTTCTGAGTCCTGCTGTGTGCTCTTACAGCAGTTTACGACCACAAATTATATGGTGATTTTTCTCCTGTTACCCCTTGTGAAGATGGAATATTCGGACTAAAGCAATATCTTACACCAGGCAACCTCAAACAGCTGTTGCAAAACTACAACTCCCAGCATGCCTGATCAGCCTACAGCAGGGATGCTCAACCTGCGGCCCTCCAGCTGTTGTAAAACTACAACTCCCACCATGCCCTGCTGTAGGCTGATAGGTGTAGGCTGTTCAGGCATGCTGGGAGTTGTAGTTTTGCAACAGCTGGAGGGCCGCAGGTTGAGCATGCCTGGCCTACAGGTATCAGCCTACAGCAAGGCATTGTGGGAGTTGTAGTTTTACAACAGCTGGAGGGCCGCAGTTTGAGGATGCCTGTCTTACACTAACGAGCAAAAGAGTAACAATGTTATGAACTTTTGACTTTGAGGCTCCATATCGCACCATCCACTACAGATTCGAACGTGAGACTATCATCATTTTATAGACACTCATCTTGGTTATCTCATACATAAATTTATGTGGTATTACTATGTGCCTTAAAAGTAGAGAAATTCAAATTTAGAAAATGTTCTGTAAATTTAAAAGTCTTTATAAAGAAAGGAAAACATATTGACCCAAATTTACTGCTAACAAAGTAGTTACCAATGTGTCACCAGAAAACAATCTCAGAATCGGTTAGATTAGAAAACCATTCCAGAGTTATTACCACATAATGTATTTCAACAAATGACCTTGTGGACCCGGGAAAAAGGGGGTTAAGCCATAATAGGTTCAATTAGCCCTAGGGCTAAATAGTTCCCATTTACGGTCAGTATTTAAGACTTAACATTTATTAGTTGTTATTAAAAGGTGTAACACAAAACAAAAGACCATTTAAAATATTATATTATATGGCCGAACACCATGACAGAGGAAACTCTAATCACACTGTGGTTAGTTTGTTTTTAGAGAGATGACCTATGGGATATTTACTGTATATGCCCGTGGTCATCAAATCTCTACAGTCTGTATTTATAATGTATCGTGTTGTGATATTACCACTAATCAGTGTGACAATAAACTATCTTTGGTATAGTCAGCATTGTAATTGGCACTGTGGATGTATTGAACCTAGTAAGATACTGGTAAAAAATATATATATAACCGTGGGCTATCTTGCCCTATATTCACGGTGAAAGCCGCATATGCACACTGGCTATTTTGCCCTATATCCGCTGTGCCTAATAGTATTAAGTTGGGTGGTCTAATTCGCTCAGATAATACCTGACTATCTCCCAAGGATTAGTAAAGGATTAAATATATAAAAGACATGTGCTTGTTATTGGTATTTTCTTATTAACCCCTTAATGACCGGGCCATTTTGCACCTTCGTGACCAGGCTTATTTTTGAAAATCTGACGTGTCACTTTATGTGGTAATAATTTTGGAACACTTTTTCTTATCCAGGCCATTCTGAGATTGTTTTCTCGTGAAACATTGTACTTCATAACAGTCATAAATTTGAGTCAATATATTTCACCTTTATTTATGAAAAAATCCCACATTTACCACAAATTTAGAAAAATTAGCAATTTTCAAAATTTCAATTTCTCTGCTTTTAAAACAGAAAGTAATATATATCACAAAATATTTATTATTTAACATTCCCTATATGTCCCCTTTATGTTGGCTGCATTTTGTAAATGTCATTTTTTTGGGGGGATGTTAGAAGGCTTAGAATTAGTGTTGAGCGAACAGTTCGAGAATCGTTCGGGTCCGTACAGAATTTTGGGGTGTCCGTGACACGGACCCGAACATTTTCAAAAAAGTTGTTCGTCGATTACTTCCCGCATTCTGAAGGGCTGCACAGCAGCCAATCAGCTAGCGTTTTACTTCTTGCCCTAAGAGCCCATCACAGCCATGCCTACTAATGGCATGGCTGTGATTGGCCAAGTGCAGCATGTGACCCAGCCTCTATTTAAGCTGGAGTCACGTAGCGCTGCACGTCACACTGCTCTGATTAGTGTAGGGAGAGGACGCAGCTTCTGTGAGGGCGAGATAGGCAGGGATAAAGAAGTGAATGATCTACCTTTCTACACCTGTGCATCAGAACAACTCAGCTGAGCTGTTCACTGAAAGTCACTATTTTGTTGAGACTGGCCAGAGCGATTTTTACTGGCACATGTAACTGGGCTGACCGGCGGTGGCCATTTTGGGACTTGTGGTGTGCCAGCACAAGCTGCCACAGAGTCTAAACCAAAGCTCCAAAGAAGTGAAAAATCTACACCTGTGAATCAGAACAACAGCGATTCAGCTGCTCAGTCAAAGTCAATTTTTTTTTCTGGCTGGGCAGACCGTTTTCTGGCACATGTTACTGGGCTGATAGGCGGCGGCCATTTTGGGACTTGTGGTGCTACAGCAAAAGCTGCCACAACATCCATTAATCTCATGTAATAGTCGATTTTTTCATAGATATACTACATCAGGGGTTTGACTGTGCTTGTGTCACCCATACTAACTGCAAAGATATTTAATATATCAGTGGTGAAACTGAAAGTAACCCACTTGGATAGCAAATCCCATGAATGTGCTGTTCCAGCTAGGCTAGCCAGTGCCACTACAGCCAAGTCCAATACTGTCAGCCAGAAATATTTTTTTTTTTTATGTGCCAGAAATATAAATTAAAAAAGCTTTCACCGTGATAATAAAATTATTCTGGTGTTAGACCAGAAGAAGCACTCCTGTTGTAATTAATACTGTAAAAAGGCCTAGGCAATATTTCTCCCAGTGTGGGAAATTTATCTAGCAAAACTAGCATTTTAAAAATTCCGGTGTTCTGAAATACCAGCAGTCCTCTTGTAATTAATACAGCAAAAATGCATCATATCGTCCAGTGTTGTAATTTTGGTGAAAAAAATGCCAATTTAATCAATCTGGTGTTAGTTACACCAGAAACAGTAGGCCTTACGTTTTTACTCCTGTAAAAAGTAATTAATACAGGAAAAAGGCATTACATTATCCAGTGTTGTAATTTTGGTGAAAAAAAAGGCCAATTTAATCAATCTGGTGTTAGTTACACCAGAAACAGTAGGCCTCATGTTTTTACTCCTGTAAAAAGGAATTAATACCTGAAAAAGGCATTACATTGTCCAGTGTTGTAATTTTGGTGAAAAAAAGGCCAATTTAATCAATCTGGTGTTAGTTAGACCAGAAACAGTAGGCTGCACGTTTTTACTCCTGTAAAAAGGAATTATATCTCCCCGTGTGGGAATCTATGTACCAAAACTAGCATTTTAAAAATTCTGGTGTCCAATTTGCAGCAGTTTTCTTGTAATTAATACCGGAAAAAGGAATTATATCTTCCAGTGTGGGAATTTATGTACACAAACTAGCATTTTAAAAATTCTGGTGTCCAATTAGCAGCAGTCTACTTGTAATTAATACCTGAAAAAGGCATTACATTGTCCAGTGTTGTAATTTTGGTGAAAAAAAGGCCAATTTAATCAATCTGGTGTTAGGTACACAAGAAACAGTAGGCCTCACGTTTTTACTCCTGTAAAAAGGAATTAATACCAGAAAAAGGCATTACATTGTCCAATGTTGTAATTTTGGTGAAAAAAAGGCCAATTTAATCAATCTAGTGTTAGTTAGACCAGAAACAGTAGGCCGCACGTTTTTACTCCTGTAAAAAGGAATTATATCTCCCTGTGTGGGAATCTATGTACCAAAACTAGCATATTAAAAATTCTGGTGTCCAATTTGCAGCAGTTTTCTTGTAATTAATACCGGAAAAAGGAATTATATCTTCCAGTGTGGGAATTTTGGGGCTAAAAAATAATATATTTTATTGTGGTGCGAGTTGAATCGCAACAATGAGGAAACATTCTATTAAGGGACGAGGACGCGGTCGTGGTGGTGTCCGTGGAGCCTCTGTTGCTGGCAGAGGACGTGGCCGTTCGGCCTCAGGTGCACAAAGTAGTGAACCAACTCCCTCAAGTAGCCGGCAGAATTTACAGCGATATTTGGTGGGGCCCAATGCCGTTATGAGGATGGTAAGGCCTGAGCAGGTACAGGCATTAGTCGATTGGATGGCCGACAGTGCTTCCAGCACGATCACCACATTGTCTTCCGCCCAGTCTTCTGCGGAAAGCGCACAGGTGGCACCTGAAAACCAAACCCATCAGTCTGTCACATCACCCCCATGTGTATCAGGGAAACTGTCTGAGCCTCAAGTTATGCAGCAGTCTCTTATTCTGTTTGAAGACTCTGCTCCCACGGTTTTCCAGGGGCGTCCACCTAGCCCTTACCCAGCGGTGGAAGACATTCCATGCACTGACGCACAACCACTTATGTATCCAGATGATGAGGACATGGGAATACCACCACAGCAGAATGACCGAGTCTCTGATGATGACGAAACACTGGTGCCCACTGCCGCGTCTTATTGCAGTGTGCAGACTGAACAGGAGGAGGTCAGGAAGGAAGACTGGGTGGAAGACGATGCAGAGGACGATGAGGTCTTAGACCCCACATGGACTGAAGGTCGTGCCGCTGACTTAAATAGTTCAGAGGAAGAGGCAGTGGTGAGACTGAGACAACAGCGAAGCCAAAGAGGGAGCAGGGGGCAAAAGCAGAACAGCCGCCGTCCAGAGAGTTCGCCTGCTATTGGCCAGCGCCAACAGGGACCCAGCACCCCAAAGGCATCTTCAAGGAGTTCCCTGGCATGGCACTTCTTTAAACAATGTGCTGACGACAAGACCAGAGTGGTTTGCACGCCGTGCCATCAGACCCTGAGGCGAGGCATTAACGTTCTTAACCTGAGCACCACCTGCATGATCAGGCATCTACATGCAAAGCATGAACTGCAGTGGAGTACACACCTTAAAAACAAGGAACCCGCTCAGGCTCCCCCTGCTCCCTCTACCGCTGCTGCCTTGGCTTCCGCCTCGAGAGGAATGTTGCCACCTGCCGAGCAGCAAACAGAGGATGTGCCACCGACACCACCACCACCACCGTCACCTAGCGTCTCCACTATTTCACACAGCAGCGTTCAGCTCTCCATCTCTCAAACATTTGAGAGGAAGCGCAAATTCCCACCTAGTCACCCTCGAGCCCTTGGCCTGAATGCCAGCATTTCTAAACTACTGGCCTTTGAAATGCTGTCATTCCGGCTGGTGGACACAGACAGCTTCAAACAGCTGATGGCCATGGCTGTCCCCCAGTATATGGTTCCCAGCCGCCACTACTTCTCCAAGACAGCCGTGCCTTTCCTGCACATGCAAGTGTCCGATAAAATCAAGTGTGCACTGCGCAACGCCATTTGTGGCAAGGTCCACCTAACCACAGATACGTGGACCAGTAAGCACGGCCAGGGACGCTATATCTCCCTAACTGCACACTGGGTAAATGTAGTGGCGGCTGGGCCCCAGGCGGAGAGTTCCTTGGCGCACGTCCTTCCGCCGCCAAGGATCACAGGGCATCATTCTTTGCCTCCTGTAGCCTCCTCCTCCTACTCGGCTTCCTCCTCCTCCTCTGCTTCCACCAGCTCATCCAGTCAGCCACACACCTTCACCACCAACTTCAGCACAGCCCGGGGTAAACGTCAGCAGGCCATTCTGAAACTCATATGTTTGGGGGACAGGCCCCACACCGCGCAGGAGTTGTGGCAGGGTATTGAACAACAGACCGACCAGTGGTTGCTGCCGGTGGGCCTCAAGCCCGGCCTGGTGGTGTGCGATAATGGGCGAAATCTCGTGGCAGCTCTGGGACTAGCTGGTTTGACGCACATCCCTTGCCTGGCGCCTGTCCTGAATTTGGTGGTGCAAAAGTTCATTCACAACTACCCCGACATGTCAGAGCTGCTGCATAAAGTGCGGGCCGTCTGTGCACGCTTCCGGCGTTCACATCCTGCCGCTGCTCGCCTGACAGCGCTACAGCGGAACTTCGGCCTTCCCGCTCACCGCCTAATATGTGACGTGCCCACCCGGTGGAACTCCACCTTGCACATGCTGGAGAGACTGTGCGAGCAGCAGCAGGCCATAGTGGAGTTTCAGCTGCAGCACGCACGGGTCAGTCGCACTGCGGAACAGCTCTACTTCACCATCAATGATTGGGCCTCCATGCGAGACCTGTGTGCCCTGTTGCGCTGTTTCGAGTACGCCACCAACATGGCCAGTGGCGATGCCACTGTTATCAGCATGACGATACCAATTCTATGTCTCCTAGAGAAAACGCTTAGGGCGATGATGGAAGAGGAGGTGGGCCAGGAGGAGGAGGAGGAGGATGATGGGTCGTTTTTAGCACTTTCAGGCCAGTCTGTTAGAAGTGGCTCAGAGGGAGGTTTTTTGCAACAGCAGAGGGCAGGTACAAATGTGGCCAGCCAGGGACCACTACTGGAGGACGAGGAGGATGAGGATGAGGTGGAGGAGGATGAGGATGAAGCAGGTTCACAGCGGGGTGGCACCCAGCACAGCGCAGGCACATCCCTGGTGCGTGGCTGGGGGGATACAGAGGATGATGACGATACACCTCCCACAGAGGACAGCTTGTCCTTACCTCTGGGGAGCCTGGCACACATGAGCGATTACATGCTGCAGTGCCTGCGCAACGACAGCAGAGTTGCCCACATTTTAACGTGTGCTGACTACTGGGTGGCCACCCTGCTGGATCCACGGTACAAAGACAATGTGCCCACTTTACTTCCTGCACTGGAGCGTGATAGGTAGATGCGCGAGTACAAGCGCACGCTGGTAGACTCGCTCCTGAGAGCATTCCCAACTGTCACAGGGGAACAGGTGGAAGGCCAAGGCAGAGGAGGAGCTAGAGGTCGCCCACGCAGCAGTGTCACGGCCAGCTCCTCTGAGGGCAGGGTTAGCATGGCAGAAATGTGGAAAAGTTTTGTCTCCACGCCACAGCTAACTGCCCCACCACCTGATACGTAACGAGTTAGCAGGAGGCAACATTTCACTAACATGGTTGAACAGTACGTCTGCACACAACTCCACGTACTGACGGATGGTTCGGCCCCATTCAACTTCTGGGTTTCCAAATTGTCCACGTGGCCAGAATTAGCATGTTATGCCTTGGAGGTGCTGTCCTGCCCGGCGGCCAGCATTTTATCTGAACGTGTATTCAGCACGGCAGGGGGCGTCATTACTGACAAACGCAGCCCCCTGTCCGCAGCCAACGTGGACAAGCTGACGTTTATAAAAATGAACCAGGCTTGGATCCCACAAGACCTGACCCTCCCTTGTGCAGAGTAGTCCTTAATAACTGCCTTAAACCATGTTGTCTTGTACTCCTGGCCACTTCTTCATTGAAAAATCAGTTTTTGAAATTAAGTAGGATCTTGGGGTGCAACCCAGAGTTGAATGAACCTTCCCTCTGTCTGGGTGACGGGGCCAAAGTACATGAAAGTGTCCTTCTCCTGTGCTGGGTGATATGAATGTTATACTTGTGCTGTCTGACATGTCTCCTTTGTGTGGGTGCAGGGGGCCAAAGTCACTGAAAGCGGCCTTCTCCTGTGGTGGGTGATCGAAATGCCTGATTCTCTGCTGTGGGACCTCTCTCCTCTTTCTGGGTGCAGGGGTCAAAGAAACAAAAGGTGGCCTACTCCTGTGGTGGTTGACATGATGCCTGATTCTCTGCTGTGGGACCTCTCTCCTCCGTGTGGCTGCAGGGGTCAAGGTCTCTAAAAGTGCCCTTCTCCTGTGGTGGTTGATGTAAAACTGATGCTTGTGCTATCTGACCTGTCTCCTCTGTGTCGGTGCTAAGGCCTAAGTCACTGAAAGCGGCCTTCTCCTGTGCTGGCTGATATAAATGCCTGAATCTCTGCTGTGGGACCTCTCTTCTCCGTGTGGCTGCAGGGGTCAAAGTCTCTAAAAGTGCCCTTCTCCTGTGGTGGTTGATGTAAAACTGATGCTTGTGCTATCTGACCTGTCTCCTCTGTCTCGTTGCTAAGGCCTAACTCACTGAAAGTGGCCTTGTCATGTGCTGGGTGATATAAATGTGATACAAGTGCCATCTGACATGGTTGAAGCTATCAAATTAACTAAAGGTGGCCGACTCCTGTAGTGGGTGATCAGTAAAACTGATGCTTGTGCTATCTGACCTGTCTCCTCTATCTCGTTGCTAAGGCCTAACTCACTGAAAGTGGCCTTGTCATGTGCTGGGTGATATAAATGTTATACTTGTGCCATCTGACATGGTTGCCTGGGTCCCATTAAATGATGGCCTACTCCTGTGGTGGGTGATCTAAATGCCTGATTCTCTGCTGTGAAACCTCTCTCCTCCGTCTGGGTGCAGGGGTCAAAGTCTCTCAAAGTCGCCTTCTCCTGTGCTGGGTGATAAAAATGTTATACTTGTGCCATCTGATATGGTTGCCGGGGTCCCATTAAATGATGGCCTACTCCTGTGGTGGGTGATCAAAAAGCCTGATTCTCTGTTGTGAAACCTCTCTCCTCCGTCTGGGTGCAGGGGTCAAAGTCTCTCAAAGTCGCCTTCTCCTGTGCTGGGTGATGTAAAACTGATGCTTGTGCCATCTGACATGGTTGCCGGGGTCCCATTAAATGATGGCCTACTCCTGTGGTGGGTGATCTAAATGCCTGATTCTCTGCTGTGAAAACCTCTCTCCTCCGTCTGGGTGCAGGGGTCAAAGTCTCTAAAAGTGGCCTTCTCTTGTGCTGGGTGATGTAAAACTGATGCTTGTACCATCTGACATGGGTGCAGGGGTCAAATTAACTAAATGGTGGCCTACTCCTGTGGTGGGTGATATGAGGCCTTAATATGTGCTGTGAAAACCTCTCTCCTCCGTTTGGGTGCAGGGGTCAAAGTCTCTAAAAGTGGCCTTCTCTTGTGCTGGGTGATGTAAAACTGATGCTTGTGCCATCTGACATGGTTGCCGGGGTCCCATTAAATGATGGCCTACTCCTGTGGTGGGTGATCTAAATGCCTGATTCTCTGCTGTGAAACCTCTCTCCTCCGTCTGGGTGCAGGGGTCAAAGTCTCTCAAAGTCGCCTTCTCCTGTGCTGGGTGATATAAATGTTATACTTGTGCCATCTGACATGGTTGCCGGGGTCCCATTAAATGATGGCCTACTCCTGTGGTGGGTGATCTAAATGCCTGATTCTCTGCTGTGAAACCTCTCTCCTCTGTCTGGGTGCAGGGGTCAAAGTCTCTCAAAGTCGCCTTCTCTTGTGCTGGGTGATGTAAAACTGATGCTTGTGCTATCTGACATGGTTGCCGGGGTCCCATTAAATGATGGCCTACTCCTGTGGTGGGTGATCTAAATGCCTGATTCTCTGCTGTGAAAACCTCTCTCCTCCGTCTGGCTGCAGGGGTCAAAGTCTCTCAAAGGGGCCTTCTCTTGTGCTGGGTGATGTAAAACTGATGCTTGTGCCATCTGACATGGTTGCCGGGGTCCCATTAAATGGTGGCCTACTCCTGTGGTGGGTGATCTAAATGCCTGATTCTCTGCTGTGAAAACCTCTCTCCTCCATCTGGGTGCAGGGGTCAAAGTCTTTAAAAGTGGCCTTCTCTTGTGCTGGGTGATGTAAAACTGATGCTTGTACCATCTGACATGGTTGCCGGGGTCCCATTAAATGATGGCCTACTCCTGTGGTGGGTGATCTAAATGCCTGATTCTCTGCTGTGAAACCTCTCTCCTCCGTCTGGGTGCAGGGGTCAAAGTCTCTCAAAGTCGCTTTCTCCTGTGCTGGGTGATGTAAAACTGATGCTTGTGCCATCTGACATGGTTGCCGGGGTCCTATTAAATGGTGGCCTACTCCTGTGGTGGGTGATCTAAATGACTGATTCTCTGCTGTGAAACCTCTCTCCTCCGTCTGGGTGCAGGGGTCAAAGTCTCTAAAAGTGGCCTTCTCTTGTGCTGGGTGATGTAAAACTGATGCTTGTACCATCTGACATGGGTGCAGGGGTCAAATTAACTAAATGGTGGCCTACTCCTGTGGTGGGTGATATGATGCCTGAACATGTGCTGTGGGGCCTCTCTCCTCTTTCTGGGTGCAGGGGTTAAAGTAACTAAAAGTGGCCTTCTCCTGTGCTGGATGGTATAAATGTAATGCTTGTGCTATCTGATATGTCTCCTCTGTCTGGGTGCTAAGGCCTAAGTCACTGAAAGTGGCCTTCTCCTGTGGTGGTTGATATGATGCCAGATTCTCTGCTGTGGGACCTCTCTCCTTTGTCTGGATGCTGGGGTCGAAATAATAGTAGGCGACCTTCTCCATTGGTGGGTGATTTGAAGCCTGATTCTGTGCTATGGGACCTAACTCCAATTAATATTGGTTAATTTTTATTTATTTTATGTTAAGTCATCATTTCCCTATCTACATTTGTTTGCAGGGGATTTACCTACATTTTGCTGCCTTTTGCAGCCCTCTAGCCCTTTCCGGGAGTCTTTTACAGCCTTTTTAGTGCCCAAAAGTTCGGGTCCCTATTGACTTCTATGAGGTTCGGGTTCGGGATGAAGTTCGGGTTGAGTTCGGATCACGAACCCGGACATTTTCCGGAAGTTCGGCCGAACCTCTCGAACCCGAACATCCAGGTGTTCGCTCAACTCTACTTAGAATTTTAGAAGCTATTCTTAAAATTAAGAACATTTCCAAAACCTACTTTTTGAAGACCAGTCCAGTTCTGAAGTCACTTTGTGGGGCTTACATAGTAGATACCCCCCATAAATGATCCCATTTTGTAAACTAGTAGACACCTCAAGTTACTCAAAACTGATTTTACAAACTTTGTTAAACCTTTAGGTATTCCACAAGAATAAAAGAAAATGGAGATGACATTTCTAAATGCCTCTTTTTTGGCAGATTTTCTATTTTAATCCATTTTTTTCTTTAGCACTTCGAGGGTTAACAGCCAAACAAAGCTCAATATTTATTACCGTTTACAGAAACATCCCATATGTGGTTGTAAACTGCTGTATGGTCGAATGGCAGGACGCCGTATGGTTTTTGGAAGGCAGATTTTTCTGGACTGGACTTTAGACACCATGTCCCATTTGAAGCCGCCCAGATGCACCCTACAGTAGAAACAATCAAAAAGTGACCCAATTTTTGAAATTACTGGATAAGGTGACAGTTTTATTAGTACTATTTTGGGGTACATATGATTTTTAATCTCTCTATATTATGTTTTTTTGTGAAGCAAGGTAACCAAAGAATGGGTGTTTTGGCATCGTGTTTATTTTTTGTTTTTTACCACGTTCCTCTGACAGGTTAGATCATGTACTATTTTTATAGAGCAGGTTGTTACGGACGCAATTATATCAAATATGTCTACTTTCTTTGTTTGTTTCTTTTGCAAAATAAAGCATTTTTGAAAAAAAAATTATGTTTTTGTGTCTCCATTTTCTGAACGCCATAATTTTTTTTTTTCTGCCGATCGTCTTGTGCAGGGGCGTGTTTTTTTTGCAGGAAAAGTTGACTTTTTTATTGGTACCATTTTGGGTACATAGGATTTTTTGATCATTCATTATTACACTTTTTGGGGCAAGGTGACCAAAAAATTGGTAATTTTGGCACCGTTTTTATTTATTTATTTTTCCGACGTTAGGTCATGTGATATTTTTATAGAGCAGGTAGTTACAGACGTGGCAATACCTAATATGTATACTTTATTTATAGTTACATTTATTTGTAGTTACAGACGTGGTATGTAACTAATATGTATACTTTATTTATTTAGCTTTTACACAATAATAGCATTTTTGAAACAAAAAAAGAATGTTTTAGTGTCTTCATAGTCTGAGAGCCATAGCTTTTTTATTTTTTGGCCAATTGTCTTAGATAGGGTCTCATTTTTTGCCGGATGAGGTGATAGTTTGACTGGTACTATTTTGGGGGACATACACCTTTTTTGACAAAAAAAAGTTCTTTTGGCACTGTTTTTATTTTATTTCTTTATGGTGTTCACCTAAAGGTTTAGGTCATATGATATTTGTATAGAGCTGGTTGTTATAGACATGGTGATACCAAACATTTTGGGGTATTTTATTATCTTAATTTTTACCCAATTATAAATGTGCGTATATATGAAAATGTTAGATTTTTTTTTTTGCTTTTTTTAACTTTTTTCTTTTTTTACATTTTTTTAAACAGCAGAGCAGCGCCCGATGGGGAGGGAGCTTTCTCCCTGGTAACCCCTTCCATACAGCGGTCCCTACGGAGTGTGGCATGGTAGCGGTTAAACAGCCGATTGGGGCACAGTAAACACACCAGCACAGCCCCGATCTCCTCAACACTCACTGAGGAGATCGGAGCTGTGCTGCTGAATGCTGCGATTGGTCAGTGAAATCGGACTAACCAATCCAAAGGCAGGGACCACTGTGATTGGTCCCCTGCAGGGTGCCTGGAAAGCTCAGCTGTCCATAGCACCCTTTTAGATGCCGGTGTCACCGCAAGTATACTTACTGTGCACATCATGATGCGGTAACTAATATTCACTAAGGGGTTAACTGCTGTGGCTATCAATGTCTTATTTTGAAAAAACTTCCCTTATAACAGCCTTAATGTAGATATATATATATATATATATATATATATAATTGACAGAAAAGTCATAATATATAGTGTTAACAAAAGTCTCTAAGAAGACAGGGATAAAGCTTTCTCTCCTATACATTCACTATCTTGTCATATCTATGACTCCAGCAGTTTAATATAGCTGTCATCTCTCTTCGACCCTACCCATGATAATGAGGTTGCTATGCTGACTGATCCATAATAATGAGATGAGTGTGCTGACTCTGCCCAAGTCTACAAAGCATATCATTTCCATGTTACTATCTATATGGCAAAAATTTTCTGGATTATCTAGTTTTCTTGTGGTCACCCACAATAGATCTATGCGAAACATACAGAGTTAGCATTTCATATTTTTCGCCCTATAAACTGCACTTTTTTCCGCCCAAAAGTGGGGGGAAAATGGCAGTGCATCTTATGGGGCGAATGCTGCAGTTTACACTGATACACCGCCTACTGCATGCTGTACAGTGTATTAGCAGGGAGGGAGGAGGGGCTGGGGGCCAGCATATGGTTTAGGAATGGTAACGGGGCACGGTGCAGTCACTGTATTCTATTGCACCGGGACCCGCTCACTGTAGGAATCCTATCGAAGTGTAGGTATTGTTTAACAATAGAATTACTCTTCAATCCAGCAGCCTGTACTACTTTCTAACTTTCTTAGCAGGCAGGAGGCCGGACCTGCTGCAGTGTAACTCACTCCGTCACGCGCCTGCTCCTCCCACTCCATGAATGAAGTAGGCGGCGCGGGCGTGTGGCGTAGTGAGTTACGCTGCCGCCAGCCCGCCTGGCCTCCTGCCTACTTTGGTAGTTAGTAACTAGTACAAGCTGCTGGATTGAAGATTAATTCTATTGTTAAACAATGCCTACACTTCGATAGGATTACTACAGTGAGCTGGGTCCGGTACAGTAGAATACAGTGACCGGCACCGGGCCCCGCTACCATTACAAAACTAGATGCCGGCCCCCACCACTTGTATTGGGGGTTATTCACACTACACAGGGACACTATTATGGGGGATCTGTGGATGACACATAGCATAAGACGCTATTTATGTTTCATAAATGTTTCATGTTCCCACGCATAGCAGTGTCATGCCATCCACATATGCCCCCATAACAGTGCCATCCACAGATCCCCATAACAATGCCATCCACAGATCCCCATAACAGTGTCAGCTACAGATCCCCTATAACAGTGTCAGCCACGGACCCCCATAGCAGTGCCATCCACAGATCCCCCCTAACAGTGTCAGCCACAGACCCCCATAACAGTGTCATCCACAGACCACCATTAGTTCAAAACCCACTAAAAGGCATACCTTTTGGTTCAAAAGATATTTTTTCTTATTTTCCTCCTCAAAAACCTAGGTGCCTCTTCTCTTGGCAAGGTTTGTAGAGAAATATGTTTATTTTCTGGGGAAACAAAGGATTGAGCAGGTGGAAATTCATCATTCCTGATTTTTCTTTCAATAACATTGCCCCTATATCAGATAATCCTGCCAAAAGGTCAATTGTCTTACTAGAACCATTCCTGTATAAAAATGATCCCATGTCTTATTATTGAAAGTTAACAGCTCTGTCATAACTTAATCATAAAGTAGAAGGCCAATAATAGTAGGTTCAGTGCTTCTTCTGAAAAAAATAGAATGCTGAACCAGAAACAAGAAGGACAACAAAGTTGCTCAGTAAACTGCAAAAGTTTATGTAATTCGTAATTTTACTTGAAAAATAGCAATACATGTGCAGTGAGCCCCTGAGAAGCTGCTGCAGTGGCTAGGAGTGGTAGTGGTCCTGATTTAGTGTCATGGTGTCCTTCCTCAGGCCATCGCTCCCTGGGGTTCAATGCAGAGAAAAAATATGAGGATGAAAGGAACCTGACAGAGATGGTCAACCAAATAACATCTTAACTGAGTGCAAGATTGGGTATCAGCTAGTGATGAGCGAACACCCAAGTATTCGGGTGTTCAGGCCCGAAACCATTGCTATATTAATGTGCTCGGCCGAGCACCCGAATATAATGGAGGTTAATCGGAGACAACCAGGCACTAGTGTTGAGCGAACAGTTTGAGCATAGTTCGGGTTCGTACCGAATTTTGGGGTGTTCGGGACACGGACCCAGACATTTTGAAAAAAGTTGGGGTTGGGGTACGTTGTTTGGCGATTTCTTCCCGCTTTCTGAAGGGCTGCACAGCAGCCAATCAGTTAGCGTTTTACTTCTTGCCCTAGGAAGCCATCACAGCCATGCATACTAATGGCATGGCTGTGATTGGCCAAGTGCAGCATGTGACCCAGCCTCTATTTAAGCTGGAGTCAGGTAGTGCCGCACGTCACACTGCTCTGATTAGTGTAGGGAGAGGACGCAGCTTCTGTGAGGGTGAGATTAGGCAGGGAAAAGTCAGCAAAAGCACTTAATGAAGTAATCGATCTACAGCTGTGCATGATTCAACTTCTGCTAGTTAATTGCTCACTGGCATTTAGGCTGCACAGAGCGTCTTTCTGACACTTTTTTCTGGGGTGATCGGCGGCCATTTTGTGACTTGTGGTGCACCAGAACAAGCTGCCACCAAGTCCATCAATACTAGTTTTTTTTTTTTTTGCTCTATCCTACATCAGGGGCTTGGCTGTGTTTATTGTCACCCCTAGAAACCCAGGATAGCAATTTCTATATTTTATTAAGGGGTTAAATTCAATTGCCAAAATACCAATCCCCTAAATCTGGTGTTCCAGCTTTGGCTAGGCAAGTGTAATACTGTCTGCTGTCTGGCAAAGGTTAGTTTATTTTCTGTGGTGAAATTCAATTGCCAAAATAGCAATCCCCTAAATCTGGTGTCCGAGCAGAGGCTGGCAAAGTATAATAGTGTCCGGAAAAGGATATATTTTGTTCTGGGGTAAAATTCAATTGCCAAAATAGCAATACCCTGAATCTGGTGTTCCAGCAGTTGCAGTCCTAGTTTAAATCTGTCCGAAACAGGATATATTTTTTTTCTTGGGTGAAATTCAATTGCCAATATAGCAATACCATAATTCAGTGGTTTCAGCTGTGGCTGGCCAAGTTTCATAGTGTGCTGCAAAGGATATATTTTTTTCTGGGGTGAAATTCAATTGCCAAAATAGCAATACCATAAATCAGTGGTTTCAGCTGTGGCTGGCCAAGTGTTAATCTGTCCATAAAAGGGTATATTACACTCAACATGTATATACAAGTGCTGAGAGGGTCATCCTCAATAACTTCACACGATACCGTGCATCTCCCATTGTATTTCTGTCCGTTAAAGGGTATATTACACACAGTGTTAAAATACAATTGCTGAAGGCATAATCCTACATATTTTTTCACATGCTACTGTGCATCTCCAAGTGTAAATCTGTCCATAAAAGGATACCTTTCATCCAGGGCCTAAATACTAGCCCTACAATAGATATTCCCCTAAATCAGTGGTTACTGCTGTGCCTGGATTAGTGTAATACGGTACATAAATAAATTGGCAGATAGTGTTAGGTGTAAAAAAAGGCCTGAATTTGAAATCAATACATTGGGCCAAATATTATTATTTTTTATTGTGGTGCTTGGTGAACGGTATACTACAGAGCCGTCCCATTGAAATGAATGGAACGGCTTGGGTGTAATTACACATGCTCACCGCTGCAGATACAACGGCCAGCATGTAAACAATGACGAGGAGGCAGCGCTGGCACGGCGCTCGCCTTCTCTTCAAACAGCTGATCGGCGGGGGTGCCGGGTGTCGGACCCCCGTCGATCTGATATTGATGACCTATCCTGAGGATAGGTCATCAATAAATATAACTTGGATAACCCCTTTAAGGAACAGATAGAGAGGCTTCCTAGAAATGAGGATTTTGATGACTGGCAGACCAGAATCTGTAGTGGACTAGACAGGTTGGAAAATGAGATAATTAATAGACAGACAAAAAAGTACATAAAAAGGAATAATGCACCTTTACCCGGAAATTCATTAGAAAATATGGAACCATCAAATATACAGGCGGGAGAGACAAAGAGACACAAATTAGAAAGAGGAATTAATTATTCAATACTGGTTAATAATAGATATGAAGTATTATCTAATCAACATTTTTTAGACCACACCCCTCCACATCACAAATCACGGATGAGACACAGGGAACGAACACCTTTCAGACACAAAGAATGCACACCCTCCAGACACAAAGAACACTCACTTCCTGGACACAAAGAACGAACACCCCCCAGATACAAAGAACATTCACCCCCCAGACACAAAGAATGCACACCCTCCAAACACAAGGACAGAACACCTTCTACATCCAACCTAGGACGTACAACACACCCTTACAATCTAAGACAGAGGAATTTATACGCAGAACACCAATACAATCACGATCCACAGAACAGGAGCCACTACACTCAACCAATGAGAAGACACAACCAATATCAGAGACATCATTATCAAAATCAAAGAGCAGAACAAGGAAGACAAGAAGAAGTAGTAGAAAAAGAAAGACAACACAAGAGGTATTAACCAATGAATCATGTTCAATCATTAATCTCAGCTCAGTAACATTAACTAAACCTCAAATACAATTACTGGACAAGGGGTTGAAATTTGCCCCATCACAAAAACTGGATAAATTTTCAACGTATATAGGTATACAAAAATTTATAGGAAATATTAGCCTAAAGAAATACTTTTTGAGAAATCCACATGGGAGAACCATAGAAAGTAAGAATCCATGTGATAGTTTGATAGACAACAAAAATAACAAAACAATACTTAAAAACAGATCGACCTGGTTTCCAAGAACTGAGATTAGTAGAGAAATGACAACTTTTCAAAAGAATGTAGAGGAAGGAATTAGGAAGATGAAATTGGACATCCCTAGTAGAGATAACTTAACTAAACATGAAAGAGGTGCATTAAAACAACTGCAGGAAAATGAAGCAATCACCATACGCCCCGCTGATAAAGGGGGAGCGGTGGTGATTATGAACACAAAAGATTACAATGAAGAATGTCACAAACAATTATCGGATGTAGACACATAAAAAACTGAAAGGGAATCCATTGAAAGAGTTTGAAAAAGAACTAAAAATATATTGTAATAAAGGGTTGGATTCCTTAAAACAAGAATATGATTTTATCTTGGGCACACAGGGAAGACTACCAGTCTTCTACTGCCTGCCCAAGGTCCATAAGAATTTAGAAAAACCTCCCGGTAGACCTATTGTCTCAGGGATAAATTCAATCACAACCAACCTGTCCAAATATATAGACATTCAATTGCAACCCATAGTTAAGAAAATTAATTCATATATTAAAGATACGACCCATATTATTAAAATTTTAGAGAACTTAGAAGTAGAATCCAATTGGATCATGGGAACATTAGATGTAAAATCCCTCTATACAGTTATAGATCACCAGCAGGGCTTATCAGCCATCGAAAAACAATTGGAAAGAGAGGGCTCCCTGGAAAATGTACATATAAATTTTGTTTTAGAGGGCATCAGATATATCCTGAATCATAATTATTTTTTCTTTGAGGATAGTTATTATTTACAAATACGTGGTACTGCCATGGGGACCAGGTTCGCCCCGAGTTATGCCAACTTGTTTTTGGCAGAATGGGAGCACCATCATATAACACCCAGACTCGGGGCGGATCTGGCCCTATGGCAGCGCTACATTGATGATGTCATTTTTATTTGGAAGAAAAGCAGGGAGGAGTTGGATCTCTTTATTAAGGAGATCAATCAAAACCATTTAAATCTGTCCTTCACTGCCACTATTGAGACTGAAACCGAATTTTTAGATCTTAAAATCCAGAAATATGGAGACTCTTATAAATGCAATATGTTCTTCAAACCAACTATGAAGAACAGTTACATACAATTCTCAAGTTGCCATTTGCCAACTTGGTTAATCAACATCCCTGGTGGGCAGTTCCGAAGAATTAAGAGGAACTGTACGCAGGACTGTGATTTTGAAAAAAATCGGCAGTAATGAAGGACAGATTTCTGGAGAAAAAATATCCAGAGGATCTGATAGAAGGAGCCCTTCAAAAAACAAGGATGTTAGAAAGGAAGTCGTTTTTTATGGACAAAAGTGTAGAGGCAAGGAAACCACAAAATGATATAAATGGTAGAATAACTCTCCCATTTAGTGACAACTTCCGAGAAATTAAGATTATAAATAAACATTGGCATTGTATGCTTAATGACAGAATGATAGGACATCTTCTACCCACTAGACCAAAAATAGTCTTCACTAAAGCATCAAATTTAGGCATAAAGATAGCACCCTCAGTAAAGGCCCAAAAGAACAAGAAGATCTCTTTAGGTGCATCTTTGAACCTAAAGGGCTTCTATAAGTGTGGAAGATGTATGGCCTGCAAGATCAACAAAACACCTCGTAAAACGACACAAGTTATCTCTACACAGAATAAACTCAATTGGGAAATTGAGGACTGCCTAACTTGTAACTCTACTGGAGTCATCTACCTTGTCCAATGCCCTTGTAATAAACAGTACATCGGTAGGACGAAACATTCCTTGAAAATCAGACTTGCTGAGCACATAAATAATATCAACAAGGGCTACGGCAAGCATTGTCTGTCTAAACACTATAAAGATGTTCACAATAAAGACTCATCCAAATTGATATTTATGGCATTGGAGAAGGTAGAACGACATTGGAGAGGGGGCGACTACATTAGGCAAATGTCAAGAGCAGAATCCAGAAAGATCTATGAGTTCGGTACACTTCTGCCTAATGATTTGAATTCCGAATTGGAACTGTTTGGCTTTTTCTAAGGGGGTGGTTGTCCTGTGTCCGACTCAAGTGTCGTAGTCTGGCCGTTTTTCCGACACTGCGACACTGACTCGGACCAAGACTCCCACCCCATTACATCTTTTGGGGTTACCAGACAAGACATTTAGGACTGTATAAACCAATAGATGAATATTGAGAAGTATAAAGATCCTAAAGTGGGAATGATAGTTCTGTTATATTAAATATGTTCTCCTGCACATATGCAATAGCAAAGAAACAAAGGGAGACATAGGTCTGCCTATAGACACCTTTGGGATACCGTTCTGCATAAAACGCATCAATAGACAAAACCGCATCAAAACCGCATGTAAACAGGGATGCGTTTTTTTCATCATAATGATGTTCTATTTGTGTTCAATGCTGTATATTAGATTATATCACTAACACTTTATACGTTTTTTATAGTAGAAAAGATTGTTTAAAAAAATTTTTATGGTTTGAACCTCACCGGTATTAGAATATAAAGTGTTGAGATTATTAGCAGTATATTGAATGCTTAAGAGTCTGAAAATTGAGAGCCATTGAGTATATCCCAATGATACAAATAAGGGATCCAAAAAAGTGGACTTACAACTCCATACTTTATGTTTAACCCAAGTGGGGTATAAAAATGGGGGAACACAAGCATGGCGACACCACTGAGGAAGGGACCAGGAGGGTCCCGAAACGCGTATGGGCTGTTTCCTTTCTTGTGACAAAACCCCCAACCCGTTGAGCATGGCCATGCGAAAAATCAAGCAAAGAAAGACACAATATTGAAAGATATATTATTGGAATATTGGACTGGCCCTCTCCCTAGGCAAAGGAGGCAAAATACGATCCTCTACCTTCGCGAGATCGCGATACCTGGACTTCACGCAATTATTCTCGCGAGATTGCGATACCTGGACTGCACGCCATACGGCGGGAGACGCCGATCCTGGAAAGCCGAGTTCGGGGTGTCGCCTTACAGCGTGAAAACTCCGTGCGAGCTCCGTGGAGAGGTAAGCCAGTTCCTTTGATACCCTAAGACTTGGGTGGATTATCATTCCAATTTCCATCTGTGATAAAGGAGTGTTATATACTTACCCTGAGGATTGGACTAAAATCGGAGGGATTAAAGCCCAAAACCATTACTTCAAGCTGAATCAGACTACATCTATTTGATACATCAAGAACATTGTAACAATATACATTCTCGGACTCCAGTTCCTTTACTGCCTCTATGATACATTTTTTATTAGTGGTGATTTGCAATAGCTATTACCTTTTTTATCTGTTTTTTATTTATTTGTTATATGTTTTATAGACCGCGGCTGAATAAATTCAATTTTATATAAATTTAATACTGTTCAACGGTATTATGTTGCTCAGGTGTTGAGTGCACGCCCCACCAAGCCAACTTCCCTGTTCAACAGTATGTTGTTCCCAGCGGCCACTACTTCTCCAAGACAGCCGTGCCTTCCCTGCACAACCAAGTACCTGATAAAATCAAGTGTACACTGCGCAACGCCATCTGTGGGAATGTCCAGCTAACCCAGTGTTTCTCAAATAGGGGGGCGCGAGGCTCCGTAAAGGGGGGCTCCAGGTCACAGGAGATGAACGCTTCCATAGTGATCTGTATCGCCGTCCTCTGGACAGCGATACAGATCGCTGTGCTGTGCGGCAGTGGAGGGAGAGGCGTCTCCCTCCCCTGCTCCTCTGATAGGCTGCGGGCCTTGTGCCGGCAGCCTATCAGAGCGGTTCAGGCGGCACGATGACGTCATTGCGCCGCCTGAGCAGAGTGCAGAGCGGGACACAGGCCGGAAGAGGCCTGCATCCAGCACTTCCAGGGAGGTAAGTATTGGGGGGTATAATGTAGCCTGCACTCGATTGGGGGAGGGGGTTAATGGAGCCTGCACATGATTGGGGGAGGGGTTAATGGAGCCTGCACATGATTGGGGGAGGGGGTTAATGGAGCCTGCACATGATTGGGGGAGGGGGTTTAATGGAGCCTGCACATGATTGGGGAGGGGGGTAATGGAGCCTGCACATGATTGGGGGAGGGGGTTAATGGAGCCTGCACATGATTTTGGGGGGGGGGGGAGAGAGCCTGCACATGATTTGGGGGGAGGGGGGAAGCCTGGACCCTGCACATGATTGGGGAGGGGGGTTAATGGAGCCTGCACATGATATATGGGGGGGGGGGGCGCGAAATGTTTTCTTCTTCCTAGAGGGGGCATGACAGAAAATAATTGAGAAGCACTGAGCTAACCACAGATACGTGGACCAGTAAGCACGGCCAGGGACGCGATATCTCCCTAAGTGCACACTGGGTAAATTTAGTGGCGGCTGGGCCCCAGGCGGAGAGTTCCTTGGCACACGTCCTTCCGCCGCCAAGGATCGCAGGGCATCATTCTTTGCCTCCTGTAGCCTCCTCCTCCTACTCGGCTTCCTCCGCCTCTGCTTCCACCTGCTCATCCAGTCAGCCACACACCTTCACCACCAACTTCAGCACAGCCCGGGGTAAACGTCAGCAGGCCGTTCTGAAACTCATATATTTGGGGCACAGGCCCCACACTGTGCAGGAGTTGTGGCGGGGTATTGAACAACAGACCGACCAGTGGTTGCTGCCGGTGGGCCTCAAGCCCGGCCTGGTGGTGTGCGATAATGGGCGAAATCTCGTTGCAGCTCTGGGACTAGCCGGTTTGACGCACATCCCTTGCCTGGCGCATGTGCTGAATTTGGTGGTGCAGAAGTTCATTCACAACTACCCCAACATGTCAGAGCTGCTGCATAAAGTGCGGGCCGTCTGTGCGCGCTTCCGGCGTTCACATCCTGCCGCTGCTCGCCTGTCTGCACTACAGCGGAACTTCGGCCTTGCCGCTCACCGCCTTATATGCGACGTGCCCACCAGGTGGAACTCCACCTTGCACATGCTGGAGAGACTGTGCGAGCAGCAGCAGGCCATAGTGGAGTTTCAGCTGCAGCATGCACGTGTCAGTCGCACTGCGGAACAGCATCACTTCACCACCAATGACTGGGCCTCCATGAGAGACCTGTGTGCCCGGTTGCGCTGTTTCGAAAACTCCACCAACATGGACAGTGGCGATGACGCCGTTATCAGCATTACAATACCACTTCTATGTCTCCTTGAGAAAACACTTAGGGCGATGATGGAAGAGGAGGTGGCCCAGGAGGAGGAGGAGGATGAGGGGTCATTTTTAGCACTTTCAGGCCAGTCTGTTAGAAGTGGATCAGAGGGAGGTTTTTTGCAACAGCAGAGGCCAGGTACAAATGTGGCCAGCCAGGGCCCACTACTGGAGAACGAGGAGGATGAGGAGGAGGTGGAGGAGGATGAAGATGAAGCAGTTCAGGCCCATCACTGGTGCGTGGCTGGGGGGGATACGGAGGACAATGACAATACGCCTCCCACAGAGGACAGCTTGTCCTTACCTCTGGGCAGCCTGGCACACATGAGCGACTACATGCTGCAGTGCCTGCGCAATGACAGCAGATTTGCCCACATTTTAATGTGTGCGGACTACTGGGTTGCCACCCTGCTAGATCCCCAGTACAATGACAATGTGCCCACCTTTCTTCCTGCACTGGAGCGTGATAGAAAGATGCGCGAGTACAAGCGCATGATGGTAGACGCTCTCCTGAGAGCATTCCCAAATGTCACAGGAGAACAAGTGGAAGCCCAAGGTGAAGGCAGAGGAGGAGCAAGAGGTCGCCAATGCAGCTGTGTCACGGGCAGCTCCTCTGAGGGCAGGGTTAGCATGGCAGAAATGTGGAAAAGTTTTGTCACCACGCCACAGCTAACTGCACCACCACCTGATATGGAACTTGTTAGCAGGAGGCAGCATTTCACTAACATGGTTGAACAGTACGTGTGCACACCCCTCCATGTACTGATTGATGGTTCGGCCCCATTCAACTTCTGGGTCTCCAAATTGTCCACGTGGCCAGAGCTAGCCTTTTATGCCTTGGAGGTGCTGGCCTTCCCGGCGGCCAGCGTTTTGTCTACACGTGTATTCAGCACGGCAGGTGGCGTCATTACTGACAAACGCAGCCGTCTGTCCACAGCCAACGTGAACCAGGCATGGATCCCACAGGACCTGTCCCTCCCTTGTGCAGAATAGACATTTATAACTGCCTCCCCTCAACCATATATTCTTGTACTCCGGGGCACTTCTTTATTGAATCCTCTTTTTTTAATTTTACCATTATATTGCGGTGCAACCAAAAGTTGAATGAACCTCTCCTCAGTCTAGCTGCCAGGGGCCTAATCATCTAAAAGTGGCCTTCTCCATTGGAGGGTGACATAACGCCTGATTCTCTGCTATGCGACCTCTGTCCTCCGTCTGGGTGCTGGGGCCTAAATAAATGAAAGTAGCCTTCTCCATTGGTGGGCGACTTGAAGCCTGATTCTCTGCTATGGTACCTCTCTCCAATTGATATTGCTTAATTTTTATTTATTTTATTTTATTTTAATTCATTTCCCTATCCACATTTGTTTGCAGAGGATTTACCTACATTTTGCTACCTTTTGCAGCCCTCTAGCTCTTTCCCTCTAGCTCTTTTACAGCCTTTTTAGTGCCCAAAAGTTCTGGTCCCCATTGACTTCAATGGGGTTCGGGTTCGGGATGAAGTTCGGGTCGAGTTCGGATCCCGAACCCGAACATTTTCGGGAAGTTTGGCCAAACTTCTCGAACCCGAACATCTAGTTGTTCACTCAACTCTATATATGATATGGTATTTGTATTTCTTGTAGTTTTCTTCAAACTCTCCCATAAAATGTTTGCAAAGGATGGCACTACACGTGTCCCCATTGCGGTCCCTTTGCATTGATGGTATGTAGAGTTATCATATAGAAAATTGTTATTTTTCAATATAAAATTCAGACATTCAAGAAGGATATCAATGTGAGCTGTTTTAAGGGTACTGACTCTTTGAAGTGTGTTTTTTACACAGCGTATTCCAAGTTCATTATATACTAGAGAGAAAATCTGGATCGCACATCCTTAAAACTATGCTTTTGATATAACGACTGTCTCAGCATAATTACATGGCATATCCGTCCAATTTGTAATACATTGTATGCTGTGCAAAAGAGGCATTAGTATACAGTTTGATCAAAGAGCATAGGCCCACTTACGCAGTATTGCGTGTCTGCCATTGCTGCCTCAGTGCTGTGCTGGTGGGGCGGTGGGGCCCAGGGCCAAGGAGGCTTTGCTGCACAGTGCGGTCGCTGTGTGGCTTCTGGGTCCCGCCGTCTGCTGCTGGTGCGGTGCTGGGGCGCCGGTGGTTGCCATGCACGGCTGCGCCATTATAGGTTAGAGTAGTTTCCCACTTGTAGAGGCTTCCTTGTCGCGATAAGTGGGCCTATGTTCTTTGATCAAACTGTATACTAATGCCTCTTTTGCAAAGCATACTATGTATTACAAATTGGGCGGATATGCCACGTAATTATGCTGAGACAGTCGTTATATCAAAAGCATAGTGTTGAGGATGTGTGATCCAGATTCACTCTCCAGTATATATTGTAATTATCTATTTTCTTTTTCCCCCCTCTGGGGTCAGCACTCCTCCCCATTTGGACTAGGTGTTTTTAATTAGCCTTAGCTGCAAGGGGCCCAGGGCCAAGGAGGCTTTGCTGCACATTGGGGTCGCTGTGTGGCTTCTGGGTCCCGCCCTCTGCTGCTGGTGCGGTGCCGGGGCGCCGGTGGTCGCCGCGCACGGCTGCGCCATTATAGGTTAGAGTAGTTTCCCACTGGTAGAGGCTTCCTTGTCGTAGTAAGTGGGCTTTTTTGCACAGCATACTATGTATTACAAATTGGGCGGATATGCCACGTAATTATGCTGAGACAGTCGTTATATCAAAAGCATAGTGTTGAGGATCTGCGATCCAGATTCAGATCCAGATTCACTCTCCACTATATATAGTATTCTAAGTTCATGTTCAATGTTTGAGTATAGGGCTGTGACATCAATTGTAAGATGGGCGCAGTTGGGTAGCCAATCTATATCATGCAATTCACAGATAAGTTAGCTGGAGTCATGAAGGTAGCTTGGTAGCATTTTTACATAGGGTTGTAAGAATAGAGCTAAGTAGTGTGACAGGTTGCTTGTAGCGCATTTTGTGTTTGAAATAATTGGTTGTCCAGGGGGGTTTGTGGTACTCTTATGTATTTTTGTTAAGTGGTGAAAATACGGAGTACATGGAGTTTTTGGTGTAAGAAAGTTTTTTCCTTTTTGTTTATATATCCTTTATCAAATGCATCTTTGAGCAGCTTGTTCAGGTCTTTTATAATCTCCGGGAAGGGGTCCCAGGTGATATTTTAATAAAATATAGTGTCACTTAGGATTTTTTGGCGCATTAGATTCATATTCTTTAAAGTTTTGTATTACTATCCCGTCCTCTTGTCTACGGGGTGTATGAAAATCTGGCTATTGTTTTTAAGGTTGTTTAAACCTATTTGTTTATCTGTTTTAGTTCAATTGATACAAGATCAAAGAAGGTGGGTATGATTTGTCCCTGACTATGTACGGGGAAGAAATTAGATTTCGGTTTGACCTCAAGATGTTTATAGGTCAGGTTGATAGGGTCTGTGGTGGAAATTCAGGTCGTGCCCTTGTCTTTTTGTCATAAGGTCTCGTCTAAGTTTTTGTATATCAATATAAAGTTCAAATAGATTAACTCTGTTATTGTCATGGATGTACCGTGACGGAAGTCCCCGCGTGAGTGCATGACAGAAGATCTGTGAGTCTGGCAACACGTGCGTTGATCTGACAGGTTTCCAAGTGGATCAATAGATTGATGTCTGTGTTGTTTCTGATACTGGCCACACATCTAACCTCCAAGTGTTGTTACTGTGGACGGTTGTGGTCATTTAACTTTCCTTATTTATTGTTGCTTCTCCCACTCTCCCCCTACTGTGAAGTTTATAGCTTCAGTGGTATCTGTGGTATGCTGGTGTTTGGTTGTCGGCTGAGTTCCTGTTGCTGCCATAGCTACTTGAAAGTTAAGTGTTTCCTTTCCCTTTTGCATTTTGTTTTGGTTTATCTATATGTTGTTTTTCCCCTGCCCTTTGTTGTAGGCCTGAGGGAGACTCTTGGTTGTCCTTCCTTTCTGAAGGAACAGGAAGTCTCAGTCCTGTCACTATTGCCAGGGTCTTATTGGATGAGTTAGGACTCTAGGTACTCCTGCATATGAACTACCTTTGGGGGTCTGTTTATACTGATATCCAATCAGCACTGTGACTATGGATTTGACTAGAAGGTGTCCTTCTTTTTTCCCTTGCTTTCAGGTCTTGTTCCTTGTTTCCTCTCCTTCTTTATCTGGTGTGGTGTCTCCCTCCCACACATGGGCCTGACAGTAAAAGGGGCAAAAAGGCAGGTCCTATTGTAAAAGGCTTGTTTCATATGCTGTGAGTTTGTATGTAGGAAGAGTTTCCTTTCTAGGGTCATTGATGGTGGCCCCTATATGAGTTTTCCCTTTTGGGGTCCTCCTCTCTTTCCTCTGGGTCTAATTTTCTTTTTCCTGGTGTTGGTTTGTAGTACCGTGTTATCTGCGCATATTTTGTTAAACGGTTTGGGTAATTTGGGTGTGTTCTGATGTTTTTCATAACCGGGCATAAAAAAGGGACCAGGGTACTGGAGGAAGGACCAGTGTTGTCAATAACTACCATGGTGGATGTGGTAGCATAAGACAAGGGTGTTTTGTCTGTAGTTATATTGTTTTTCGGATTGGTGGCCAAGGCGCTGGTAGTGCCAGGAGAGGTGATGCATTCTTGTGACGGTGTCAGATGTCAGGTAAGATGTTCAAATGGAATAATCTCCGTGGGTTTTGGGGGGAAAGAGGTGCAGTCAAATATAGGATGAGAAAGTAGAGTGGCAGAGGTGTTGTCTACAGTGGAGATGGGTGAATATTCTATAGGGAGGGGTGTGTCCTCCAGGATTAGAGATGGCCCGAACTATTCGCCGGCGAACATAGCTTGTTCGTGTTCGCCGCGGCGGGCGAAAATATGCGATGTTTTGACCCTGTACCTCACAGTCAGCAGACACATTCCAGCCAATCAGCAGTATACCCACCCATCTCCTGAACCCATCTGGTCCTCCCAGAACCACCCATCTCCTGAACAGCATCCATTTCAGATTCATTCGGAAGCTGCAGTCTTAGTGAGAGGATGGACAGTGTAGCTGCTGCTGATTTAATTGGGAAATCGATAGCTAGGCTAGTGTATTCAGTGTCCACTCCAGTCCTGAAAGACTCATCTGATCTCTGCTGTAAGGACAGCGTCCTGACAGCACCCCAAAAAGTCCTTTTTAGGGCTGCTACATTAGTCTGCTTTTTTTTTTCTCCATATATATATTGCAGTTGCCTGGCCAGCCCATGTGTGAGGAGCTGCAGGCCCACAGACTGTAGTGTGCCCTCTGCCAGTGCCCACCACTCATCCCGTGTGGCAAAGGACTTTGCATCAAAAATATGCATTTCATTTTTATACTTTAGTCTAATTTCAGTTGCTTGCCTGCTGCCAGTGTGTGTCAGGCCGACTTCCACAGACTGTAGTGTGCCCTTTGCCAGTGCCCACCACTCATACCGTGTGGCACAGGACTTTGCATAAAAAAAAGGCATTTCATTTTTCACTTTAGTCTAATTTCAGTTGCTTGCCTGCTTCCAGTGTGTGTGTCAGGCCGACTTCCACAGACTGTAGTGTGCCCACTGCCAGTGCCCACCACTCATACCGGGTGGCACAGTAGCTTGCCGATAAATAAGGCATTTAATTTTTACACCTTATTCTAATTTTAGTTGCTTGCCTGCTGCCAGTGTGTGTCAGGCCGACTTCCACAGACTGTAGTGTGCGCACTGCCAGTGCCCACCACTCATACCGGGTGGCACAATAGCTTTCCGATAAATAAGGCATTTAATTTTTACACTTTAGTCTAATTTCAGTTGCTTGCCTGCTGCCAGTGTGTGTCAGGCCGACTTCCACAGACTCACTTTTCTGCCTGGAAAACATACATTTTTCCGGCCGCTGCTACAACAATGCCATTATTTTTCAGGCATGTGTACATGCTTAATTTTTCTGTCCTATGGTGCAGCACTGTGGCTGCAAAAACAAAACAAAAAGGCACTTACAAGTGTCAATTCCCCTTCGTGATCATTACCTTGTTGTGGTGAAGGGGCTTGCCTATCACAATGAAGAAATCATCACCTCTATGAGTGTGTTGGCAATGTTGCCACACCCCAGATGAAAAGGCCGTTGCTTCATTATGGTCAGACCAAAAGCGATCGGACGGCGGGATAATATTTAATAGAAAAAAACGTTAATTTAACTTTTTTTTTTTATAGGTTGTATGGGTTTTAAATACATAAAATAAAAAATCATAATAAAGACTCTTAATAGTTTATTAGAAATAATGCAGACAATTAAAAAAATCCACATTCCAATTCCAATGCAAAGCAAGTACAGAGCTCAGAACTAAATTATTTCATGATGTCGTAATGGTTCGTTAATTCGACAATGGTTAATCAATTCGACACACGTCCCCAGATAGGGTACATAACAGGGATTAAACTAATGAGAATAGTACTAGTTAAGACACCACTTATATCGGATGTGACAGTAAATTGCACGGCGCAGACGTGGATTAAAACAAAGGGGAGGGAGCCAGTGTTTTTTTAACAATCTCCCCGTTCGAAAAATCAATTCAATAAATGGCCCCCAGATTGGGGACGTAACAAGGATTAAACTGATGAGAATAGTACTACAGAAAATACCACTCATATCGGGTGTGACAGCAAATTGCACGGCGAAGACGCAGTGACCGTGGATTAAAACAAAGGGGAGGGAGCCAGCGTTTTTTAAACTATCTCCCCGTTCGAAAAATCAATTCAATTCACCTTCAGGAACCCTGGATGTTGTACGTGGCTGGGTGGAGGAAGAAATCTTCAATGACATCACCGGGACATGGCTAGCTTGGTATCCAACCTTGTGTAAATGGGAAGTTTGCGGTTGTGCAAATGGACTGTTTGCGGTTGTTTGCGGTGCATTAAAAGGGGAGTTTGGTCTGTCAATGTCTGTGAAGCGTGCGTAACCCTTACACTACCTGATCGATACAACATCATACCTGATCGTATACACACACTGGATGCTTTAAACCACGTTGTTCAAAAAATTTTAGGAATGTTAGGTGATTTATGCCTTTTATGGATTAAAGCCCTGACTCTGCGTCAACTATGTAATTTTCCATGGGAGTTTTGCCATGGATCCCCCTCCGACATGCCACAGTCCAGGTGTTAGTCCCCTTGAAACAACTTTTCCATCACTATTGTGGCCAGAAAGAGTCCCTGTGGGTTTTAAAATTCGCCTGCCTATTGAAGTCTATGGCGGTTAGCCCTGTTCGCCCGTTCGCGAACATTTTCGGAAGCTCGCGTTCGCCGTTCGCGAACAGAAAATTTTATGTCCACGGCATCACTATCCAGGATATGTCTTTTGGTGTGTGTGTCCTCCATGATGCGGTTTTTACTTTGCAAATATTTATTACAGGGGGCTCTAAATCTTTCTAGAATTTGGTCTGTGGGGAGTTCATTGACATTCCCTGCTGAATTGGGGCTTTTATCTTTATTAGATTAGTGGGTTAGTAGAATGGATGTGTGTTTCTGTGGTGGGAGAAGTCCTCGGGTCAGGACTATTGGTGACAGATGTATTTGCATTTTTTAGGTGTGATAATTGTTTTTTCTGGTGGTGTTGATATTTTTTATTTGTGAAGGACCAGCTTTTAATGTAATGTATTGTGAAGGGTGTGTAAAATGGGTGATTTTTTTGCAATTTTTCATCATGTTTGTATCGATTTTCTTTATGCATTTTATCTCTGCTATGAAATGCAACTCCCAATGCAATCTCAGATTCAGTGTCCTCATCATTGGTGGGTTGTTTCTGTTTTTTCCATGTGCGGTATGAACCTTGGTGTCTGTCTTTTCTGTTTCTCTGAAACTTTTTTGATTTGTTTGCCATGATTTCAGATTCCAATTGGTAGATTATGTTAGATTATGGTTGATTATGATGTAATAGATCATTCCAAATATAAAATAAATATAATTAAAAAATATAAAACTGATTTGATAATTCTCTCCAAATCTAGTGTATGCTTATTTGGAGTAAAAAACACCAGGAGGACTCATCATCAGTATTCAAAAATAGTTAATGTATAATGAATAATGTGATTTATTTTCCATCTTCTTCAAAGTTGATTACTTACAAAAATAGTTTGTGAAAAGTCTTAGTCCATTGTCCATGAGTGAATATGAATGTTCTTAAAGGGGTTCTACACTTTAATAAATGTCTTATTCATTAACTCTCCCCTGCCATGCCCTTCAATTTACAAATTTACTTCATGTTCCGATATCATCTCTGTCTGCCGATTCAGAGAGCGGTCACGTGGCGTTCCTCATCCAGGGAGTCTTTCTTTAGCTGACGTCACGTCTAGCTATACTGGCATGCCTCTCTCTAAGGCAGTGGATAGAAGTCGTGACGTTACAGAGCAGTGGGAGGGCCGGACTTGTGCATCGCTTGCTCGCAGGCACAGGAACCTTCTGCGCCTGCGCTCTTTTTTCACTCAGTATCGGCGTTCTGCATGTAAAGCAGATTCGCCAAATGCAAACACCAATCAGGGGGCAGTAAATAATGTTCTGCACTTTCATCATATTGACTGTCCAATCAGCAGGCAGAAGCAGAGGTGGGCGGAGTCCACTTTGTCTGAAGCTGTGTGGGAGGAAACAGGAAGAAAGAGCCAAGGCTGATGAATAGAGGTGTAGTGGATGAGGCTTTACTAATAGGAAAGTTGTAGTGGGAGTGTACAAACTGGTTTGAACTGGAGGCGCACAGAACTCTAGGAATTGTTTTGGTCTAAGCTAATTACTCCCACTACCAGGAACTTCAGGGCTGTAAACAACAGGATTTACTGGGAGCATAAAGTATGATTGTGGAAGTAAAATTGCTTGGCAGTTACAAGGTTAGAATTAGAGATGAGCGAACACCTGGAAGTTCGGGTTCGGGAAGTTCGGCCCGGAAGTTCGGGATCCGAACTCGACCCGAACTTTATCCCGAACGCGAACCCCATTGAAGTCAATGGGGACCCGAACTTTTAGGCACTAAAAAGGCTGTAAAATAGTCCAGGAAAGGGCTAGAGGGCTGCAAAAGGCAGTAAAATGTAGGCAAATGCCCTGCAAACAAATGTGGATAGGGAAATGAATTAAAATAAAATAAATAAAAATTAAGCAATATCAATTGGAGAGAGGTCCCATAGCAGAGAATCATGCGTCATATCACCCACCACTGGAGAAGGCCACTTTCAGTTATTTCGGCCCCAGCACCCAGACAGAGGAGAGAGGTCCCACAGCAAGGAATAAGGTGTCATATGACCCACCACTGGAGAAGGCCACTTTCAGTTATTTCGGCCCCAGCACCCAGACAGAGGAGAGAGGTCCCACAGCAAGGAATAATGCGTCATATCACCCACCACTGGAGAAGGCCACTTTCAGTTATTTCGGCCTCAGCACCCAGACAGAGGAGAGAGGTCCCACAGCAAGGAATAAGGCGTTATATTACCCACCACTAGAGAAGGCCACTTTCAGTTATTTCGGCCCCAGCACCCAGACAGAGGAGAGATGTCCCACAGCAAGGAATCATGCGTCATATCACCCACCACTGGAGAAGGCCACTTTCAGTTATTTCGGCCCCAGCACCCAGACAGAGGAGAGAGGTCCCACAGCAAGGAATAAGGCATTATATCACCCACCACTGGAGAAGGCCACTTTCAGTTATTTCGGCCCCAGCACCCAGACAGAGGAGAGAGGTCCCACAGCAAGGAATGATGCGTCATATCACCCACCACTGGAGAAGGCCACTATCAGTTATTTCGGCCCCAGCACCCAGACAGAGGAGAGAGGTCCCACAGCAAGAAATCATGCGTCATATCACCCACCACTGGAGAAGGCCACTTTCAGTTATTTAGGCCCTGGCGCCCAGATTGAGGAGAGGTTCATTCAACTTTGGGTTGCACTGCAAGATCATGGTAAAGTTAAAAAAATGAGGATTCAATAAAAAAGTGCCCCGGAGTACAAAAATACATGGTTGAGGGGGAGGCAGTTATAAATGTCTATTCTGCACAAGTGAGGGACAGGTCCTGTGGGATCCATGACTGGTTCATTTTTATGAACGTCAGCTTGTCCAGTAATGACGCCACCTGCCCTGCTGAATACACGTTCAGACAAAACGCTTACCGCTGGGCAGGCCAGCACCTCCAAGGTATAAAATGCTAACTCTGGCCACGTGGACAATTTGTAGACCCAGAAGTTGAATGGGTCCGAACCATCAGTCAGTATGTGGAGGGGTGTGCAGACGTACTGTTCAACCATGTTAGTGAAATGCTGCCTCCTGCTAACACGTTCCGTATCAGGTGGTGGTGCAGTTAGCTGTGGCATGGAGACAAAACTTTTCCACATTTCTGCCATGCTAACCCTGCCCTCATTGGAGCTGGCTGTGACACAACTGCGTTGGTGACCTCTTGCTCCTCCTCTGCCTTCGCCTTGTGCTTCCACCTGTTCCCCTGTGACATTTGGGAATGCTCTCAGGAGGGTGTCTTCCAGCGTGTGCTTGTACTCGCGCATCTTCCTATCACGCTCCAGTGCAGGAAGTAAGGTGGGCACAATATCTTTGTACCGGGGATCCAGCAGGGTGGCAACCACACAGTCCACACACGTTAAATGTGGGCAACTCTGCTGTCATTGCGCAGGCACTGCAGCATGTAGTCGCTCATGTGTGCCAGGCTCCCCAGAGGTAAGGACAAGCTGTCCTCTGTGGGAGGCGTATTGTCATCGTCCTCTGTATCCCCCCAGCCACGCACCAGTGATGGGCCTGAGCTGTGTCGGGTGCCACCCCGCTGTGAACCTGCTTCATCCTCATCCTCCTCCTTGTCCTCAAGTAGTGGGTCCTGGCTGGCCACATTTGTACCTGGCCTCTGCTGTTGCAAAAAACCTCCCTCTGATCGACTTCTAAAAGACTGGCCTGAAAGTGCTAAAAATGACCCCTCATCCTCCTCCTCCTCCACCTCCTGGGCCACATACTCTTCCATCATCGCCCTAAGCGTTTTCTCAAGGAGACATAGAAGTGGTATTGTAACGCTGAAACCAGTGTCATCGCCACTGGCCATGTTGGTGGAGTACTCAAAACAGCGCAACAGGGCACACAGGTCTCGCATGGAGGCCCAATCATTGGTGGTGAAGTGGTGCTGTTCCGCAGTGCGATTGACGCGTGCGTGCTGCAGCTGAAACTCCACTATGGCCTGCTGCTGCTCGCACAGTCTCTCCAGCATGTGCAAGGTGGAGTTCCACCTGGTGGGCACGTTGCATATAAGGCGGGGAGCGGGAAGGCCGCAGGCAAGCAGCGGCAGGATGTGAATGCCGGAAGCGCGCACAGACGGCCCGCACTTTATGCAGCAGCTCTGACATGTCGGGGTAGTTGTGAATAAACTTCTACACCACCAAATTCAGCACATGTGTCAGGCAAGGGATGTGCGTCAAACCGGCTAGTCATAGAGCTGCGACGAGATTTCGCCCATTATCGCACACCACCAGGTCGGGCTTGAGGCCCACCGGCAGAAACCACTCGTTGGTCTGTTGTTCAATACCCCGCCACAACTCCTGCGGGGTGTGGGGCCTGTCAGCCAAACATATGAGTTTCAGAATGGCCTGCTGACGTTTACCCCGGGCTGTGCTGAAGTTGGTGGTGAAGGTGTGTGGCTGACTGGATGAGCTGGTGGAAGCCGAGAAGGAGGAGGAAGCTACAGGAGGCAAAGAATTATGCCCTGTGATCCTTGGCGGCGGAAGGACGTGCACCAAGGAACTCTCCGCCTGGGGCCCAGTAGCCACTACATTTACCCAGTGTACAGTTAGGGAGATATAGCGTCCCTGGCCGTGCTTACTGGTCCACGTATCTGTGGTTAGGTGGACCTTGCCACAGATGGCTTTGCACAGTGCACACTTGATTTTGTCGGATACTTTGTTGTGCAGGGAAGGCACGGCTGTCTTGGAGAAGTAGTGGCGGCTGGGAGCAAAAAACTTTGGGACAGCCATGGACATCAGCTGTTTGAAGCTGTCTGTGTCCACCAGCCTGAATGACAGCATTTCAAAGGCCAGGAGTTTAGAAATGCTGGCATTCAGGCCCAGGGCTCGAGGGTGGCTAGGTGGGAATTTACGGTTTCTCTCCAAGGTTTGTGAGATGGAGAGCTGAACGCTGCCGTGTGACATGGTGGAGATGCTTGGTGACGCAGGTGGTGTTGTCGGTGGCACATCCTCTGTTTGGTGGGCGGCAGGTGCCAACATTCCTCCCAAGGTGGAGGAAGAGGCAGAGGCTGCAGCAGAAGAGGGAGCAGGGGGAGCCAGAGTGAGTTCCTTGCTTTTAAGGTGTTTACTCCACTGCAGTTCATGCAACGTGCGGTTCAGAACGTTAATGCCTCGCTTCATGCTCTAATGGCACAGCGTGCAAACCACTCGGGTCTTGTCGTCAGCACATTGTTTAAAGAAGTGCCATGCCAGGGAACTCCTTGAAGCTGCCTTTGGGGTGCTCGGTCACTGGTGGCAGTGGCCAGTAGCAGACGAACTCTCTTGGCGGCGGCTTTTCTGCTTTTGCCCCCTGCTCCCTCTTTTGCTAAACTGTTGGCTCACCACTGCCTCTTCCTCTGAACTATGAAAATCAGTTGCACGACCTTCATTCCATGTTGGGTCTAGGATCTCATCGTCCCCTGCATCGTCTTCCACACAGTCTTCCTCCCTGACCTCCTGTTCGGTCTGCACACTGCAAAAAGACACAGCAGTTGGCACCTGTGTTTCGTCATCAGAGACGTGCGGACTCTGATGAGGTGGTATTCCCATGTCCTCATCATTAGGAAACATCAGTGGTTGTGCATCAGTGCATTCTATGTCTTCCACCACTGGGGAAGGGCTAGGTCGATTCCCTTGGGAAACCCTGCCAGCAGAGTCTTCAAACAGCATAAGAGACTGCTGCATAACTTGAGGCTCTGACAGTTTCCCTGATATGCATGGGGTTGATGTGACAGACTCATGGGCTTGGTTTTCAGGTGCCACCTGTGCGCTTTCTGCAGAAGACTGGGTGGGAGATAATGTTGTGAACATGCTGGATCCACTGTCGACCACCCAATTGACTAGCGCCTGTACCTGCTCAGGCCTTACCATCCTTAGAACGGCATTGGGCCCCACCAAATATCGCTGTAAATTCTGGGGGATACTGGAACCTGAGGTAGTTGGTTCACTAGGACGTGTGGCTGTGGCAGAAAGGCCACGTCCTCTCCCAGCACCAGAGAGTACACTAACACAACCACGACCGCGTACGCGTCCCTTACTAGATGTTTTCCTCATTGTTACCGTTCACCAAGCACCACAATAAGAAAAAAAATATTTGACACAATGTATTGATTTCAAATTCAGACCTTTTTTTTTTTTACAAGCACCTAACACTATCTGCCTAATTATTTATGTAGCATATTACACTAATCCAGGCACAGCAGTAACCACTGATTTACTGGAATATCTCTTTTAGGGCTAGTATTTAGGCCCTGGATAAAAGGCATCCTTTTATGGACAGATTTACACTTGGAGATGCACAGTAGTGTGAGAAAAAATATGTAGGATTATGCCTTCAGCAATTGTATTTTAACACTTTGTGTAATATACCCTTTAACGGACAGAAATCCAATGGGAGATGCACAGTAGCGTGTGAAGTTAATGAGGATGACCCTCTCAACACTTGTATATACACCTTGAGTGTAATATACCCTTTTACGGACAGATTAACACTTGGCCTGCAACTGCTGGAACACCAGATTTAGGGGATTGCTATTTTGGCAAGTGAATTTAACCCCAGAACAAAATATACCCTTTTTACGGACAGATTAACACTTGGGCTGCAAGTGCTGGGACACCAGATCTAGTGGATTGCTATTTTGGCAATTGAATTTCACCACAGAAAATAATTAATCCTTTGCCAGACAGCGGACAGTATTATACTTGGCTAGCCAAAGCAGGAACACCAGATTTAGGGGATTGCAAATTTGTCAAGTAAATTTCACCCCAAAACAAAATATATGTTTTGGCAGACACTATTATAGTTTTCCAGCCAGTGCTGGGACACCAGATTTATTGGATTGCTATTTTGGCAAGTGAATTTCACCCCAGAACAAAATATATGTTGTGGCGGACACTATTATAGTTTGCCATCCACAGCTGTGACACCAGATATATGATATTGCTTTTTTGGCAATTTAATTTCACCCCAGAACAAAATATATGTTTTTGCAGGACACTATTATAGTTTGCCAGCCAGTGCTGTGACACCAGATTTAGGGGATTGCTATTTTGGCAAGTGAATTTCACCCCAGAACAAAATATATGTTTTGGCGGACACTATTATAGTTTGCCAGCCACAGCTGTGACACCAGATTTAGGGGATTGCCATTTTGGCAATTGAATTTCACCACAGAAAATAATCTATCCTTTGCCAGACAGCAGACAGTAATATACTTGGCTAGCCAAAGCTGGAACACCAAATTTAGGGGATTGCTATTTTGGCAAGTAAGTTTCACCCCAGAACAAAATATATGTTTTGGCAGTCACTATTATCGTTTGCCAGCCACTGCTGGGACACCAGATTTAGGGGATTGCAATTTGGCAATTGAATTTCACCCCAGAACAAAATATAGGTTTTGCGGACACTATTATAGTTTGCCAGCCACAGCTGTGACACCAGATATATGATATTGCTTTTTTGGCAATTTTCACCCCAGAACAAAATATATGTTTTTGCAGGACACTATTATAGTTTGCCAGCCAGTGCTGGGACACCAGATTTAGGGGATTGCTATTTTGGCAAGTGAATTTCACACCAGAACAAAATATATGTTTTGGCGGACACTATTATCGTTTGCCAGCCAGTGCTGTGACACCAGATTTAGAGGATTGCTATTTTGGCAATTGAATTTCACCACAGAAAATAATCTATCCTTTGCCAGACAGCAGACAGTATTATCCTTGGCTAGCCAAAGCTGAAACACCAGATTTAGGGGATTGGTATTTTGGCAATTGTATTTAACCCAGCCATGTCCAAACTCCGGCCCTCCAGATGTTGCAAAACTACAACTCCCATCATTCCTGGACAACCTACAGCTATCAACCTACAGAAGAGTATGATGGGAGTTGTAGTTCTGCAACACCTGGAGGGCCAGAGTTTGGACATGCCTGATTCAACCCCTTAATAAAATATAGAAATTGCTATCCTGAGTTTCTAGGGGTGACACTAAGCACAGCCAAGCCCCTGATGTAGGATATAGCAAAAAAAAAAAAAAAATTGTATTAATGGATTGATGTACTTGTTGGCAGCTTGATCTGGTGCACCACAAGTCACAAAATGGCCGCCGATTACCCCAGAAAAAAAGTGACAGAAAAACGCTCTGTGCAGCCTAAAAACCAGTGAGCAAGTAACTAGCAGAAGTTGAATCATTCACAGCTGTAGATCGATCACTTCATTAGGTGCTTTTGCTGACTTTTCCCTGCCTAATCTCGCCCTCACAGCAGCTCTGTCCTCTCCCTACACTAATCAGAGCAGTGTGATGTGCGGCGCTACGTGACTCCAGCTTGAATAGAGGCTGGGTCACATGCTGCACTTGGCCAATCACAGCCATGCCATTAGTAGGCATGGCTGTGATGGGCTCTTAGGGCAAGAAGTAAAACGCTAGCTGATTGGCTGCTGTGCAGCCCTTCAGAAAGCGGGAAGAAATCGCCGAACAACGAACCCGAACTTTTTTGAAAATGTTCGGTTTCGTGTCCCGAACACCCCAAAATTCGGTACGAACCCGAACTATTCTCGAACCGTTCGCTTAACACTAGTTAGAATCCATAGCAGATCTTTAGATCATGCTTTAAGATTTTCTATGCTCCCGCAGAACCCCTTTAAAGTATCATTGTTGAAGGGTAGGAATATTCTTCTAAGGCTCCATGTGTGTCTTCCATCATGTTCAGCAACAACCCCAAAAACAGTGAAAGTAGGCGGCATTCACCATACGATGCGACTTTTCTTTAATAGTGCAGAGAAGGGAAGAACAAACAGTGCAATCACAGGAACATGGCGACGACCGTTTCGCGTATCACCGCTTCATCTGGCCATGACTGAGGTGTCAGAGAGTCACACCAGACCAAAACTTCTGTCAGCCCTGAACACACAGGTGGATCAGTGGCTGACCCCGCACCAACTGGAGATTGGCAAAGTTGTGTGTGACAACGGAAGCAATCTGTTGGTGTCATTGAATTTGGGCAAGTTGACACAGGTGCCGTGAATGGCACATGTGTTGAATCTGATTGTACAACGCTTTGAGTGTAAGTACCCAGGCTTACAGGATGTCCTCAAGCAGGCAAGGAAGGTGTGTGGCCATTTCAGTCTTTCCTACACGGCCATGGCGCACTTTTCCAATATTCAGCGGCAAAGCAACATGCCAGTGAGGCACTTGATTTGCGACAGCCCGACATGTTGGAATTCAACACTCCTAATGTTTGACCGCCTGCTCCAACAAGAAAAAGCCGTCAACGAGTATTTGTATGACCGGGGTGCTAGGACAGCCTCTGTGGAGCTGGGCATTTTTTGGTCGTTTTATTGAACGCTCATGCACAATGGCTGTAGGCTCATGTGTCCTTTTGCGGAGGTGACAAACCTGGTTAGTCAAACCCAAGGCAACATCATCGACCCCATCCCATATGCGTTTTTTCTGGAGCGTGCCCTGCAAAGAGTGCTGGATCAGGCTGTAGATGAGCATGAAGAGGAAGAGTTGTGGTCCCCATCACCACCAGAAGCAGCCTTGTCGTCGTCGATTGCTGGACGTGCGGCAACGCAGAGAGAGGAGTCTGAAGAAGAGGAGTCAGAGGAGGAAGGTGGCTTTGAGGAGGTGGAAGACCAACCACAGCAGGCGTCCCAGGGGGCTTGTTGTCACCTTTCGGGGACCCTTGGTGTTGTACGTGGCTGGGTGGAGTAAGAGACCTTCAATGATGTCAGTGAGGACAAGGAGCGGGACATGCTAGCTTGGTATCCAACTTTGTGCAAATGGGAAGTTTGCGGTTGTGCAAATGGACTGTTTGTGGTTGTTTGCGGTGCGTTAAACGGGTAGTTTGGTCTGTCACTGTGAAGCGGGCATAACCCTTACACTACCTGATCGATACAACATCATACCTGATCGTATACACACACTGGATGTTTTAAAGCACGTTATTCCTAACAATTTAGAAATGTTTGGTGATTTATGCCCTTTATGGATTAAAACCCGACTCTGCGCCAACTACGTAATTTTCCATGGGAGTTTTGCCATGGATCCCCCTCCGGCATGCCACAGTCCAGGTGTTGGTCCCCTTGAAACATCTTTTCCATCACTATTGTGGCCAGAAAGAGTCCCTGTGGGTTTTAAAATTCACCTGCCTATTGAAGTTTATGGCGGTTTGCCGGGTTCGCCCGTTCGCGAACATTTGCGGAAGTTCGCGTTCGACGTTCGCGAATGGAAAATTTTATGTTCGCGACATCTCTAGTAGTCAGAAGAAACCGGTCTCTTTTGTCAAGGTTTGGGTGAGGCAGCATGGGTGATCTAATCTGATACATCAGGCATTGGTGGGTGGAAATCCTGGCTGATCCACGCCTGATTCATCTTGACAAAGGTCAGTCTCTTTACATTTTGGGTGGACAGGCAAGTTCTTTTTGAGGTAACTATAGCCCCCGCTGCACTAAAGACCCTCTTTGATGCCACACTACTGGCCAGGAAGGACAGCTTTTCCAGGGCAAACTCTGCCAGTTGTGGCCACAAATCCAGTTTGGCTGCCCATTGGTTTAGCGGATCTTCAATATGGGGTGGCAGGGTACTGTCCATGTATACCACCACCTGCTGGTTCAGGTCCTGATTCAGGTCAGCTTGCTGCTGCTGGTTAGCAGTTTCTTCACTAGGTGGGTGAAGAAAGCTGCTCATCAGCGACTCAAGACTCAAGTTGCTACTGATGGAGCTTGAACTGCTCCTACTCCCCACCTTGCCACAGCAGCCATGGCAGAGTAACGAGAGTGCAGAGGGCCCACCCGTCTGACCTGGGAGAGGATGGATGATGGCGCAGATAGATAGCGGCCAACTGACTACGTAGGATATCTCTATAGTAGTTAAGTTTGTTTTCCCTCTCAGCGTGTGTAAAAAAGGCCAACATTTTGGACCGGTAGTGAGGGTCCAACAAGGGGGAAAGCCAGAAGTTATCCCTCTGCCGAATGGTGACAATTCGGCAGTCACTATGCAAGCAAGTGAGCATGCATCGGGCCATTTGTGCAAGTGAATCGGAGGGACTCCCTGACTCCATCTCCACTGCATACTACCACGGTGTGTCTGTCTAGGTCCTCTGCCTCCTCTTCCTCATCACCCTGTAGCTCCTCTGGCTGCTCCTGCTCCTCCTCTCCTTTTACCTAGAAAAACCACCCACTTAACTACCCTTTGCTTGTGCTTTTTCCTCCTGCAGTTCAGCCCCCACAGGGCTCATGTGGCCATGATATGTGGTTGCAATGTCTCCAGTCCCCTGGAATTATCAGCATCTGTTCCAGGACAAGAAGCAGTGGAATGACGTTGTTCATCCCATAGTCCTGGCGACTGACAAATAAAGTGGCCTCCTCAAAGGGCCTGAGCAAACAGCAGGTGTCACGCATAAACTACCACTGGCTGACATCGAGGTTACACAGGGGAGTACTCCTGTCTGCATGGATCATCAAGAAATTGTTTATGGCCTTTCTTTGTTCGTATAGTCGGTCCAACATATGGAAGGGTGGAAGGGTGGAAAGGTGGAAACGTCGCATATCAGCCTATGTTGGGGGATGCCGTTCTGCCTCTGCAGCTCAAGGAGGGTGTGCTTTGCTGTGTATGAGTGGCTGAAGTGCATGCAAAGTTTCATGGCAATTTTTACAATGTCTTGCAAATGGGTGGAAGACTTCAGGATTACCAGATTGAACATGTGTGCAATGCAGGGCGCATTGCTCAGCCGTCCTTGACGCAGTGCTGACACCATGTTCTTCCTAAAAAGTAGAATTGACCAGCACACTAAATCTGGAATACAATTATTAAAATCTTCATAATTTATTGTAGTTACAATTCATATTACATAACATGCATTAAAAAGGGAAAGGAAAAAAAAAACTGTTAAAATATCCGAACTCGACCTGAAATTGACCCCGAACCCCATTGAAGTCAATGGGGACCCGAACTTTTGGGCACTAAAAAGGCTGTAAAATAGCCCAGGAAAAGGCTAGAGGGCTGCAAAAGGCAGCAAAATATAGGTAAATCCCCTGCAAACAAATGTGGATATGGAAATGACTTAAAATAAAAAAAATAAAAATTAATCAATATCAATTGGCAACTTGGAGGAGAAGGTGGAATAGGAGGTTGGGGTGGCGTCAGGTGGAAATGCTATGGGAGTTGAAGTTCTCATCACAGCCAAAAATCATGTCTGCCTGCAGGAGAGTTACAAGAGGAGAGTTACAATCATGCCAAATCAGTATTGATTTCACCCAGCAATGCCACAGGCCCCAGTTACTAATTTAGGAGGACCATGGCACCCGAAAAGAGGAGAGCGGTCCCGTAACAGCAACACAGGCCTTAGGTCAACCTGCAATGAGACAGGCCATTATCATTTGTATAGGCCCCTGACACCCAGACAGAGGAGAGGTCATTTGACAGTAAAAAGAGTTTAATGTCTCTCACCAAGACAGCAAGCAATTAAACGAAATATACTGTAGGCCCCTGACACCCATACAATTGAGAGGTCATTTGACAGTAAAAAGAGTTTAATGTCTCCCACCAATGCAGCAAGCGATTAAACAAAATATAGAACCCTGACAACCAGACAATGGGGTGGTCATTTGACAGTATAAAGAGTTTAATGTCTCCCACCAATACAGCAGGCGATGAAACAAAATATAGCCCCTGACAACCAGACAATGTAGAGGTCATTTGACAGTATAAAGAGTTTAATATCTCCCACCAAAACAACAAATGATGAAATGACATATAGGCCCCTGAGACCCGCACAATGGGGCAGTCGTTTGACAGTGAAAAGAGTTAAATGTCTCCCACCAAGACAGCAAGCAATTAAACAAAATATAGGCCCCTGACACCCAAACAGAGTAGAGGTCTTTCAACATCAAAAAGCGGATAATGTCACCCACCAAAGCAACAGGCGATTATCTGAAATGTAGGCCCCTGGCACTCAGACATAGGAGAAAGGTCCCATAGCAGCAAAAGAGGCATCATGTTACCCACCATTGGAACATGCCATTTTCTTTCATTAATTTAAGCCCCAGTACCCAGACAGAGAAGAGAGGTCCCATAGCAGCAAAACAGGCATCATGTTACCCACCAATGGAACAGACCACTTTCAGTTATTTAGGCCCTAGCACCCAGACAGAGGAGAGAGGTCCCATAGCAGCAAAACAGGCATCATGCTACCCACAAATGGAACAGGCAACTTTCAGTTATTTAGGCCCCAGCACCCAGACAGAGGAGAAATGTCCCATAGCAGCAAAACAGGCATCATGTTACCCACCAATGGAACAGGCTACTTTCAGTAATTTAAGCCCCAGCACCGAGGCAGAGGAGAGAGGTCCCATAGCAGCAAAACAGGCATCATGTTACCCACCAATGGAGCAGGCCACTTTCAGTTATTTAGGCCCCTGACACTCAGACAGGAGAGGTCATTTGACAGCAAAGAGGTTAATGTCATGCACCAAAGCGGCAGGCGATTAGTTGAAATGTAGGCCCCTGGCACCCAGACAGAGGAGAGGTTCATTCAACTTGGTGTTGCCCCCAAAATAATGTTACAATTAAAAAAAAGAGGATTCAATAAAGAAGTACCCTGGAGTACAAGAATGTATGGTTGAGGGCGAGGCAGTTAAAAATGTCTATTCTGCACAAGGGATGGACAGGTCCTGTGGGATCCATGCCTGGTTCATTTTTATGAACGTCAGCTTGTCCACATTGCCTGTGGACTGGCAGCTGCGTTTGTCTGTAATGACTCCCCCTGCCATGCTAAATACACTGGCCGCAGGGCAGGCCAGAACCTCCAAGACATAAAAGGCTAGCTCTGCCAATGTGGACAATTTGGAGACCCAGAAGTTGAATGGGACCATCATTGAGTACGTGGAGGCGTGTGCACATGTACTGTTCCACCATGTTGTTGAAATGCTGCTTCCTGCTAACACGTTCCCTATCAGCTGGTGGTTCAGTTAGCTGTGCCGCTGTGACAAAACTTTTCCACATCTCGGCCATGCTAACCCTGCCTTCAGGAGCTGGCCGTGACACAGCTGCGTTGGCGACCTCTTGCTCCTCCTCTGCCTTCGCCTTGTGCTTCTATTTGTCCCCCTGTGTCAGTTGTACTCGCGCATTTTCCTATCACGCTCCAGTGCCGGAATTACGGTGGGCACGTTGTCTTTGTATCGGGGATCCAGCAGGGTGGCCACCCAGTAGTCCGCACACGTTAAAATGTGGACAACTCTGCTGTTGTTGCGCAGGCACTGCAGCATGTAGTCGCTCATGTGTGCCAGGCTACCCAGAGGTAAAGACCAGCTGTCCTCTGTGGGCGTATCGTCCTCCGTTTCCCCCAGCCACGCACCAGTGATGGGCACGAGCTGCGTTGGGTGCCACCCCGCTGTGAATATGCTTCATCCTCATCCTCCTCCACTTCCTCCTCATCCTCGTCCTCCAGTAGTGGGCCCTACATGGCCAAATTTGTACCTGGTCTCTGCTGCCTGAAAGTGTTAGAAATGATCCCTCTTCCTCCTCCTCCTGGGCCACATACTCTTCCATCATCGCCCTAAGTGTTTTCTCAAGGAGACATAGAAGTGATATTGTAACGCTGATAATGGCGTCATCACCACTGGCCATGTTGGTGGAGTACTCGAAACAGTGCAACAGAGCACATAGGTCTCGCATGGAGGCCCAGTCATTGGTGTTAAAGTGGTGCAGTTCTGCAGTGCGACTCAACCGTGCGTGCTGCAGCTGAAACTCCACTATGGCCTGCTGCTGCTCGCACAGTCTCTCCAGCATTTGCAAGGTGGAGTTCCACCTGGTGGGCACGTCGCATATGAGGCAGTGAGCGGGAAGGCTGAAGTTACGCTGTAGCGCAGACAGGCGAGCAACGGCAGGATGAGAACGCCGGAAGCGCACACAGACGGCCCACACTTTATGCAGCAGCTCTGACATGTCGGGGTAGTTGTGAATGAACTTCTGCACCACCAAATTCAGCACATGCGCCAGCCAAGGGATGTGCGTCAAATCGGCTAGTCCCAGAGCTGCAACAAGATTTTGCCCATTATCGCACACCACGATGCCGGGCTTGAGGCTCACCGACAGCAACCACTCGTCGGTCTGTTGTTGTATACCCCGCCACAACTCCTGCACAGTGTGGGGCCTGTCCCCCAAACACATGAGTTTCAGAATAGCCTGATGACGTTTACCCCGGGTTGTGCTGAAGTTGGTAGTGAAGGTCTTTGGCTGACCGTATGAGCAGGTGAAAGAAGACAAGGAGTAGGGAGGAGGCAACAGGAGGCAAAGAATGAAGCCCCGCGATTCTTGGCGGCGGAAGGACATGCGCCAAACAGCTCTCCGACTGGGGCCCAGCCGCCATGAAATTTACCCAGTGTGCAGTTAGGGAGATATAGCGTACCTGGACGTGCTTACTGGTCCACGTATCTGTGGTTACGTGGACCTTGCCACAGATGGTGTTGCACAGTGCACACTTGATTTTATCCGATACTTGGTTGTGCAGGGAAGGCACGGCTCTGCTTGGTGACAGAGGTGGTGGTGTTGGTGGCACATCCTCTTTTTGCTGGGCGGCAGGAGCCAACATTTCTCCAGAAATGGGCCGAACTGGATGGACAAATGTCTTTTTTCGGTCTTATATACTATGTAGAGGCGGAGGAAGATCCCGAGGGAGCAGCAGAAGAGGGAACAAGAGGGGCCTGTGCCCTTTCTTGGTTTTGAAGGTACTTACTCCACTGCAGCCCGTGTCTCACATGTAGATGCCTGGTCATTCAGGTTGTGCTAAGGTTTAGAACGTTAATGCCTCACTTAAGGCTCTGATTGCACAGCGTGCAAACCACTCGGGTCTTGTCCTCAGCACATTGTGTGAAGAAGTGCCATGCCAGGGAACTCCTTGAAGCTGCCTTTGGTGTGCTCGGTCCCTGGTGGCGGTGGCCAGTGGCAGGCGAACTCTCTTGGCGGCGGCTGTTCTGCTTTTGCTCCCTGCTCCCTCTTTTGCTACGCTGTTGGCTTGGTCTCACCATTGCCTCTTCCTCTGAACTCTGAAAGTCAGTGGCACGACCTTCATCCCACGACCTTCATTGTCCCCTGCATCGTCTTCCACACAGTCTTCCTCCCTGACCTCCTGTTCGGTCTGCACACTGCAGAAAGACGCAGCATTTGGCATCTGTGTTTCGTCATCATCAAAGACGTGCTGACTCTGCTGGGGTGGTATTCCCCTGTCCTCATCAGGAAACATAAGTGGTTGTGTGTCAGTGCATTCTATGTCTTCCACCACTGGGGAAGGGCTAGGTGGATGCCCTTGGGAAACCCTGCCAGCAGATTCTTCAAACAGCATAAGAGACTGCTGCATAACTTGAGGCTCAGACAGGTTCCCTGATATGCATGGGGGTGATGTGACAGACTGAAGGGCTTGGTTTTCAGGCGCCACCTCTGTGCTTTCTGCAGAAGACTGGGTGGGAGATAATGTGAACCTGCTGGATCCACTGTCGGCTATCCAATCGACTAGCACCTGTACTTGCTCAGGCCTAACCATCCTTAGAACGGCATTAGGCCCGACCGAATATCGCTGTAGATTCTGGCGGCTACTGGGACCCTAGGTAGTTGGTTCACTAGGACGTGTAGCTGTGGCAGAACGGCCACGTCCTCTCCCAGCACCAGAGGGTCCACTAACACCACCACGACCATGTCCGCGTTCCTTATTAGATGTTTTCCTCATTCCTTGTATTTATAGAATTACACTTTCAGCACTTGTATTTAGACACTTAGGATAATATACACTCTTACGAACAGAAATACACTTTGAGATGCACAGCAGCATGTGCAAATATAGAGGATTTATTTTTCAGGCCTTTTATTTAGACGCTGACACGCTGAGTGGAAAATACCCTATTACGGACTGAATTACACTTGGAGAGGAACAGCGGAAAGCACAGATGTTTAGGATTTCTATTTCAGGGATTTTATTTAACCACAGAAAAAAAATCTATCCTTTGACAGACAGTATTACATTTGGCCAGCAACAGCTGAAACCACTGATTTAGGGGATTGGTATTTTAGCAATTGAATTTCACCCCAGAAAAAATTCTATCCTTTTACGTACAGTATTACACTTGGCCAGCAACAGCTGGTACCCCAGATTTAGGAGAATTGGTATTTTGGCAATTGATTTGTACCCCAGAAAAAAATATAACCTTTTATGGACAGTATTACACTTGGCCAGCAACAGCTGAAACCACTGATTTAGGGGATTGGTATTTTGGCAATTGAATTTCACTCCTCAATAAAATATAGCAATTTCTATCCTGTGTTTCAAGGTATGACAATAAGCATAACCCCTGATGTAGGATATTGCAAAAAAAATCCTACTATTGAACCCAAAAATGTATGTTGAACTTGGCGGCAGCTCAAAACATGTGCTGGTGCACCAAAAGATCACAAAATGGCCGCTGATCACCGCTGATGACCCAGAAAAAAAGTGACAGAAAAAAGCTCTGGGCAGCCTAAAAACCAGTGAGCAATGAACTAACAGAAGTTGAATGATAGAGCTGTCCCGAACTGTTCGCCGGCGAACAGTTCCCGGCGAACATCGCATGTTCGCGCTCGCCGCGGCGGACGAACATATGCAATGTTCGGTTTGCCCTCTATACGTCATCATTGAGCAAACTTTGACCCTGTACCTCACAGTCAGCAGACACATTCCAGCCAATCAGCATATCCTCCCTCCCAGACCCTCCCACCTCCTATCAAAAAGCAAGGACAGCATCCATCTTAGATTCATTCTGATGCTGCAGTGTAAGGCCCCATCCACACGTCCGCGGAACAGAATTGCGGACCCATTCATTCCTATGGGGACACACTATGTCCCGCCAGGATCCGGAATTGTGGATCCGCACTTCCGGGTCCACACTTCCGTTCCGCAAAAAAATAGAACATGTCCTATTCTTGTCCGCAGTTGCGGACAAGAAAAAGGATTTTCTATATAGTGCCGGCGATGTGCGGTCCGCAAATTGTGGAACGCACATCGCCGATGTCCGTGTTTTGCAGATCCACAAAACACTCGCAGATGTGTGAATTGGGCCTTAGTTAGAGCAGGGAGAGTGCTGCTACTGCTGAATTAATAGGGATAGCGATAGCTAGACCAGTGTTCTGTGTCCACTCTAGTCCTCAAAGACACACATGCTGTAAGGACAGTGTCCTGACAGCTTCCGAAAAAACCCTTTTTTGGGCTGGTACATCAGTCTGCTTTCATTATATATATATTTGTGGTCGGAACGGCTATCAGAAAGGTGTACCTAACCTATCTAACCCATTCTATAACAAGCAGTAGAATTGTGCCATAACTGCTGCGGAAGGGTAGCCTGAAGGGGGCCACCCTGATATGAAATGACTGTAAGATGGTGTGGGTGGGTGGGTGAAATCAGCTGAATCGACGTCAGCCTGGGCCCACAGGTGCCTATAAATAGCCTAGCAATCAGTCAGCCTAGGCCCACAGCTGCACGTTAATAGCCTTGTAATGAGCCTCTCCTCCCACAAACACAGCAATACTTGCTTAATACTTGTGGTCGGAACGGCTATCAGAAAGGTGTACCTAACCTATCTAACCCCATCTATAACAAGCAGTAGAATTGTGCCATAACTGCTGCGGAAGGGTAGCCTGAAGGGGCCAAAAAGAGCAGACCTTAGGTTAGAGTAAAATATACACATACCCTTACTACACCCACTTTGCACGTAAAAGACATTTCCGATGAAGGTGCGAAATATATTGTACATTCCACAGTGACTACCATCTACCTTACCTCTGTCATGTGAAACGGCACATCGTTCTTGGAGGTGGCTGATGCGATTGAAGGAGTGGCCGGTAATCAGAAACGATTTACTCCTATGTATACTAACAACGAGTGAACATATTACGAGAAGGTCTGAATCCTGAGAGCTGCAGACTAAAACAAACAATGGTGAAACTGTTGGACGGCCTAAATGGATTCCAAGCATTCGCCGAGGGCCCTGATCGGGCACCAACTGTTCCTGGTTGCGAACTACTACACCTCTACTTATTCCCCAGGCCACACCTTTTATATGTATATATAAGGAGCCAAAAAGTTAGAAGATGGCGTATGCCGTCTTTCTCTACTAGTAGATTAGGTGGAATGTATAACCTCACCAGGCCTGGGGAACCATCAACACGAATACATGGCTATTTCAATTAACGAGCTAATGTTGCTTGTAATGGGGACAGAGAACGTACACACCATACCTGCAGTTGTGACAGGAAATATGCTTAAGGTTGTGATAACTATGTATGCTGCGCCTGTATTCGTGATTGGACTTGTCGTGTCTGTAGACGTGAGACATTGTGAATTGCGCCTATTACTGTACTTCCTACTGGAAGACGGACTGACACCCTCAAATGATTAAGTCTTATATGAACCACTTAATCGGAGAAGCCATGCGTGAGAGACTCAAATGGCGAAGTCTTATGTCAAAACGCCTACTTGGAGAAGCCATGCGTGAGAGACTATGATGGCGGAGTCATATGTGTAACACCTAATTGGAGAAGCCATGCATGAGAGACTCTAATGGCGGAGTCATATGTGTAACACTAAATTTTAGAGGCCATGCATGAGAGACTGTAATGGCAGTGTCATACGTGAGACTCTAATGTCGGAGTCATATGTCCAACACCTAATTGGAGAAGCCATGCATGAGAGACTCTAATGGCGGAGTCATGTGTGTAAAACATAAATTGGGGAAGCCATGCGTGAGAGACTCTAATGGCGGAGTCATGTGTGTAAAACATAAGCAGAGAAGCCATGCGTGAGGGACTCTAATAGCGGATACTTAATTGGAGAAACCATGCATGAGAGACTGGTGGCGGAGTCATACGTGTAACACTAAATCGGAGAAGCTATGCATGGGAGACTAATGGCGGAGTCATATGTGTAACACTTAATTGAAGAAGCCATGCGTGAGAGACTCTAATGGCGGAGTCATGTGTGTAAAACGAACGGAGAAGCCATGCGTGAGAGACTCTAATGGCAAAGTCATATGTGTAACACTTAATTGAAGAAGCCATGCGTGAGAGACTCTAATGGCGGAGTCATGTGTGTAAAACAAACGGAGAAGCCATGCGTGAGAGACTCTAATGGCAAAGTCATATGTGTAACACTTAATTGAAGAAGCCATGCGTGAGAGACTCTAATGGCGAAGTCATATGTCAAACGCTTAATTGGAGAAGCCATGCGTGATAGACTCATGGCGGAGTCATATGTGTAACAGTAAATCGGACAAGTCATGCGTGGGAGACTAATGGGCACTTAATCATAGAAGCCATACGTGAAAGACTCAAATGGCGGACACTAAATCGGGGAAGCCATACGTGAGAGACTCAAATGGCAGACACTAAATCGGGGAAGCCATGCGTGAGAGACTCTAATGGCGGAGTCATGTGTGTAAAACATAAACAGAGAAGCCATACGTGAGAGACTCTAATGGCGGTCATATGTGTAACACCTAATTGGAGAAGCCATGCGTGAGAGACTCTAATGGCGGAGTCATGTGTGTAAAACATAAACAGAGAAGCCATACGTGAGAGACTCTAATGGCGAATTATATGTGTGACACCTAATTGGAGAAGCCATACGTGAGAGACTCTAATGGTGAATCATATGTGTGACACCTAATTGGAGAAGCCATGCGTGAGAGACTCTAATGGCGAAGTCATATGTGTAACATTTGATTGGAGAAGCCATGCGTGAGAGACTCTAATGGCGAAGTCATGTGTGTAAAACATAAAACGGAGAGGCCATGCGTGAGAGAATGTAATGGCGATGTCATGCGTGAGAGACTCTAACGGCGAAGTCATGTGTCAAACCCTTAAATCGGAGAAGTCACGCATGAGGGACTCTAATGGCAGACACTTAATCGGAGAAGCATAGCTTGAGAGACTATAATGGCGGAGTCACATGTGTAACACTAAATTGGTGAAGTAATGCGTGAGACTCTAATGGCAGAGTCATGTGAGTAAAACATAAACGGAGAAGCTATGCGTGGGAGACTAATGGCGGAGCCATGCATACAAGACTCTAATGGCAGATTTTATTTTTTTTTTTTATAAAGCACTTATGCAGCCCCAATATGTCTTGGGAACTCGCGTAACCATGAACCCCTGACAGGGAATCTAAGACACTAAACAGCCTACAACCATATGGTACCCCTAACGAACAACACGAAGGACGGTCAAAGGGCCCCCCGAAGCCATGAGGCCGAAGCGATCATCGGGCCCTCAAAAGCCATGAGACTGAACTGAATGACTGTACAGTGACGATAAGTAATTAAATGTGAGCCAGACCCGATGGGATATGCACAGACATTAGTGAAGCGGACCACGTGCATAAATAAACATTAACCATCCATGATTTTTTTTTTTTTTTTACCTGATTTGAACAGAAAGTAGAAGTAGGCCTTCGGATTGTAACAAACCAACGAGGAAATAAGCAAGCCTGAAAAGAATGCAGCTATTATGTTTATCGGAAGAGCCGTGTCAGAGCAGTGTGCTGACTGCCCTAGTGAAAATGCTGGCTAACCATGATAAAAATACGACAAAATAAAAAGGAAAAATGTAGCTATAAGTGGGAACAGTGTATAACCACAAGGTGTAAGAACAGGTGGGTGACTGCAGCTCTGGATGGGAGTATGAAGAGCATGATATAAAGCAGCCGTATGAATGCAATCTAAAGTGAGCAGAGTATTAACGTGATACAACAGAGGCATGAACGCAGCTCTGGTAGAGAATGGAGTATAGGACAAAATGTAAATACAGACACACAGACGTAACTTTTGCAGGTAACGAACCTAGCCATGATCATTCTAGCATTAGTGCCCAACCCTCTTCGCCCCAGAGCGCTACAAGTCACGGACCGTGTAACCAAGTCCGATCCCAGAGTGAATGCCAGCACTCGCCTGGTACCTTCTGCCATTGCCCAGGTGCTAATAATCCTCCACATAATGCTGCAGGATTTTTTATTTATTTTTTATTTTTTTTAAATGACGGTCACCACCACCACATCGTGTTCCTGTAAGAAAACATACCCGTGGTTGAACATAAACCCTGATGCAACGCCAATTAATCAACACAATAGCACAGAACCACTGACACGTGCGGGCCTAAAATATACGGTTTATAGATTAAACACACTTACCAGAGCATCAGTACTCAAATACAGGCGCCTTGATCAACCTGCTAGTGCCCCCATATATGGGCCACTGATACACATTCACCAACACCTTGCATGTCTGGCGCTAACTGCAGCTGTGCGCCCCACATGTACAACAGGTGACAGAAAAACATGCACTTTTCCTTATTTTTTTTTTTTCTCTTTAATGACCCTTGATACATGACCCTTCCAGAGAGACAACTAAATAACACTATCACTTAAACACAGCGTGCGTAGCTTGGAGACACGCATCCCCTATGATATAGATATCAGAAAACATGCGATCATACCTACTCTAGGCGCATTCAACACCAATAACTGTATGCAATAGCCCCCAACAATCCCCTAAACAGCCGGAAAAAAAAATAAAATACTAACAGTCACTTGACCATTAGCGCCCAACTTTGCTTCATGCCAGAGTATTACGGATCGCATATTGCAGTGTGGGTCTCGTGCCCACAAGTGAGATTCTACAGTGAATGCCAGCACTCGCCTGGCATTTTGTCGCTGCCCAGGCGTGAATGAGCCTGCACACGATGCAGCTGCGTGTTTTTTTTTTTTTTTTTGCCTCATTGACCATTGATACACAACACTTAAACACAGCGTATATGGCTTTAGCCAACTGTAGACACGCACCCCAAATGTAACCAGGTATCAGAGACATAGAACCATGCCTACTCTAGGCGCATGCTACCCCGATAACTGTATGCAATGGCCCCCGTAGGCCTCTGAAAAGCCAGACAAACAATACTGATGCCACCGCTCGAGCATTAGCGCCCAAACTCTGCTTCCTCCCAGAATGCTACATGTCGCGGACCAAAGCGTGGGTCCCGTGCAAACCACTCCGATCCTACCATGAATACCAGTGCCTTCCTGAGAGATTCTGCTGTCGCCCAGCTGTAAGGAGCCTCCACACCATGCTGCTGTATCCTAGAGCTGACCCAGAGGTAGTGAAATCAGCTGAATCGACGTCAGCCTGGGCCCACAGGTGCCTATAAATAGCCTAGCAATCAGTCAGCCTAGGCCCACAGCTGCACGTTAATAGCCTTGTAATGAGCCTCTTCTCCCACAAACACAGCAATACTTGCTTAATACATATATATATTGCAGTTGCCTGATCATATACACACACTGGATGTTTTAAAGCACGTTATTCCAAACAATTTAGGAATGTTAGGTGATTTATTCCCTTTATGGATTAAAACCTGACTCTACGTAATTTTCCATGGGAGTTTTGCTATGGATCCCCTTTAGTTATGCCACAGTCCAGGTGTTAGTCCCCTTGAAACAACTTTTTCATCACTATTGTGGCCAGAAAGAGTCCCTGTGGGTTTTAAAATTTGCCTGCCTATTGAAGTCTATGGCGGTTAGCCCGTTTACGAACATTTGCGGAAATTCACGTTCGCCGATCGCGAACTAAAAATTTTTATGTTCACGACATCTCTATTGAATGATTCACAGCTGTAGATCAATCACTTCATTAAGTGGTATTGCTGAGTTTTCCCTGCCTAATCTCGCCCTCACAGCAGCTGCATCCTATCCCTACACACTCAGAGCAGAGTGACGGGCGGCGCTACGTGATTCCAGGTTAAATTGAGGCTGGGTCACATGCTGCACTTGGCCAATCACAGCCATGCCAATAGTAGGCATGGCTGTGATGGCCTCTTGGGTCAAGTAATATGACGCTTGTTGATTGGCTACTTTGCAGCCTTTCAAAAAGCACCATAGAAATCGCCGAACACTGAACCCGAACTTTTACGTAAATGTTCGGGTCCGTTTTCCGAACACCCCAAAATTCGCTACGAACCCGAACTATACAGTTCGGGTTCGCTCCACACTACTCACAATCACTTATGGAACTCACTGACCAAAACACTGATGTGTGAATGAGGCTTAATCTGGCCATTTTGGAATTGTTCAACATTGTTTAGGGGAAACATTTGCATAACAGGAAGGCTTGTTTTTGTTGTGTAAGCAACCAGTTCACCCCAGTGGTATAGTTTTGTATTTTAAATAATGTTGAAGGGACTGTCCTTGTTTGTTGCTGAACATATTCTTGGAACAGTCAATGATGTTGCTAAATATCTTTCATTTGCAGTTGGACAGTTATTGGGCATTGACAGAACGATACTGAATTCCTTGTCTGCAGCATATTTTGAGAGGGTCTGGGGACAGCATTGAGAGTGTCTGGGGACAGTATTTTTAGAGTGTCTGGGGACAGCATTGTTGTTGAGTTTTGGTACAGTATCTGGTCATCTTATTTCACCTTGTTGCAGGTTGGTGGTTGTGTTAAATTTCATAGGTCAAATGCATGAACTCGGTTTTTCTGTGTCTGTGGTGAATAGGAGCATAGCTGTTTTGACTTTTTGGTTTCGGGTGCTTGGTTTGGCTATTACAAAGGATTTTTTATGAGACAGGCATCAAGGGGATATCAGCAATGTTAGATTAGTAGGGAATTTCAGCGGCAAGTTTCTTACTAGTACAGTCATGGCCAAAAGTTTTGAGAATGACATAAATATTAGTTTTCACAAAGTTTGCTGCTAAACTGCTTTTAGATCTTTGTTTCAGTTGTTTCTGTGATGTAGTGAAATATAATTACACGCACTTATTAAGTTTCAAAGGCTTTTATCGACAATTATATGACATTTATGCAAAGAGTCAGTATTTTCAGTGTTGGCCCTTCTTTTTCAGGACCTCTGCAATTCAACTGGGTATGCTCTCAATCAACTTCTGGGCCAATTCCTGACTGATAGCAACCCATTCTTTCATAATCACTTCTTGGAGTTTGTCAGAATTAGTGGGTTTTTGTTTGTCCACCCGCCTCTTGAGGATTGACCACAAGTTCTCAATAGGATTAAGATCTGGGGAGTTTCCAGGCCATGGACCCAAAATGTCAACGTTTTGGTCCCCGAGCCACTTAGTTATCACTTTTGCCTTATGGCACGGCGCTCCATTGTGCTGGAAAATGGATTGTTCTTCACCAAACTGTTGTTGGATTGTTGGAAGAAGTTGCTGTTGGAGGGTGTTTTATTACCATTCTTTATTCATGGCTGTGTTTTGGGGCAAAATTGTGAGTGAGCCCACTCCCTTGGATGAGAATCAACCCCACACATGAATGGTCTCAGGATGCTTTACTGTTGGCATGACACAGGACTAATGGTAGCGCTCACCTTTTCTTCTCCGGACAAGCCTTTTTCCTGATGCCCCAAACAATCGTAAAGAGGCTTCATCAGAGAATATGACTTTGCCCCAGTCCTCAGCAGTCCATTCACCATACTTTATGCAGAAAATCAATCTGTCCCTGATGATTTTTTTGTAGAGAAGTGGCTTCTTTGCTGCCCTTCTTGACACCAGGCTATCTTCCAAAACTCTTCGCCTCACTGTGCGTGCAGATACGCTCACACCTGCCTGCTGCCATTCCTGAGCAAGCTCTGCACTGGTGGCACTCCGATCCCGCAGCTGAATCCTCTTTAGGAGACAATCCTGGCGCTTGCTGGACTTTCTTGGATGCCCTGAAGCCTTCTTAACAAGAATTGAACCTCTTTCCTTGAAGTTCTTGATGATCTTATAAATTGTTGATTGAGGTGCAATCTTAGTAGCCACAATATCCTTGCCTGTGAAGCCATTTTTATGCAACGCAATGATGGCTGCACGCGTTTCTTTGCAGGTCACCATGGTTAACAATGGAAGAACAATGATTTCAAGCATCACCCTCCTTTTAACATGTCAAGTCTGCCATTTTAACCCAATCAGCCTGACATAATGATCTCCAGCCTTGTGCTCATCAACATTCTCACCTGAGTTAACAAGACGATTGCTGAAATTATCTCAGCAGGTCCTTAATGACAGCAATAAAATGCAGTGGAAAGGTTTTTTTGGGATTAAGTTAATTTTCATGGCAAAGATGGACTATGCAATTAATCTGATCACTCTTCATAACATTCTGGAGTATATGCAAATTGCTATTATAAAAACTTAAGCAGCAACTTTTCCAGTTTCCAATATTGTATGTAATTGTCAAAACTTTTGGCCACGACTGTATATTTGGTTTACAGCGTAGAGGTGTAATGTTTGTCACGTTATGAGAACATTTTTTTTAGGTTGGCTTTCTCATTGGCTTTTTTGGGGGATTTTAATATTTTGGAGTTGGTAGCCAAGTCCCAGCTCTTGGGGGAGGTTTTGGCTAGGGACAATGTGCAGTTGGAATCACAGTATGTTCGGTGTCATTTAAAGAAGTCTAAAATTGATCAGAAGAATAAGGAAATTCAATCTGCTCGGCTCTTTGGTATGTCGGGTTCTCTGTTGGAGGGAATTTTTGTCAGTAAGGCTGGTTGGCCCTTCGTTTTTATACGTTCATGTAGATGGCTTATCCCTTTCACAGTTTGTTTGTACAGTAACAGTTTTTTTCAGAAATGTTTGGTGGCAAAGCGCCTGCTGGTGTCAACTAAGGATTATACTAAGGATTATAGTGCACATTCTTTCCACATCAGGCAGCTAATGAGGCAGTCGTTGGGTTCTATAGGCGGATCAGATTAAAAAATAGGTTGTTGGGAATCAGATGAGTTCGGTTTGGATGCTAGCAGTCAGGGGAAAGGTCATGGACAATCCAAAAGTCAGAATAACAGGAATCCGAACAATAGTAGAATACATGCTAGTGACGCTAAAAAGACTAATCACAGGCACCTGTTGCTAGCAGATGCCTGTTTAAAGCTCCCACTGACAGGAAGCATGTGATAACAGCACTGAGCCTGATTGGTCGATGTCCCTGTTCCCTAATAGGCCTACCAACCCGACTGCCAGTGGGGCTGGTTGCCACAACAATAGAACCTCACAGGATGTGCCACAACAGAGAGGCCGGGCTCGCTGAAAGAGTATGGACAGGTAAGTATGTGACAAGTTGATGAATATTTGTGTTTGTACAGGTTGCGGCTCTTGCCTGATTTTGATCGCTGGGCATTCTTATGTCTACAGGGGGGCAATAAGTGCTTATGTGAGATTGGAAGGTTGCCAGTTGCGTTTTGCGATTGATATGGCATTGGTGGGAAGGATTTGGGTTTGGGGTAGGGCTGCACGATATATTGAAAAAATTATCGAATCGCTATAAGTGCAGATTGCGATATGGTGATTTGGCCGACCCGAAAATGCTGCGATTATATATGAAGGGGCCCAGCGCACATAACTGGCTTTGTGTGTAAAGTATTTTACTACTGTCTGAAACAATCTCTCTCCCATTGATAAAATGGCCAGCCTCTGTACTCACTTTCACTATGAATGCACAGCAGTGAGCAGCAGCGAGCGGGCCGAATGAAGTGGGAGGAGCATGAATAAGTGACGTCAGTCGCACGCCGGCCGGCCCGCTCGCTGCAGTGCATTCATAGTGAAAGTGAGTACAGAGGCTGGCCATTTTATCAATAGGGGAGAGATTGTTTCAGACAGTAGTAAAACACTTTACACACAAAGACAGTTATGTGCGCAGTTTAGGACACATAAGGGGGCACATAGGGCCATGAGGGTGACCAGCATAAGATGCTATATGTGTGTCATTCATGTGTGTCTTATGCTGACACCCCTCATGGCCCTATGTGTCATAGCACACATCCCCTATACCAGTGCCATCCACAGATCCCCCCATAACAGTGCCATCCACAGATCCCCCCCATAACAGTGCCATCCACAGATCCCCCCCCATAACAGCGTCATCCACAGATCCTCCATAACAGCATCCTCCACAGATCCCCCATACAGTGTCATCCACAGATCCCCCACATAACAGCGTCATCCACAGATGCCCCATAACAGTGCCATTCGCAGGGCCCCCATAACAATGTCATACCCAGCCGCGTCAGCGGCTCATATGGGAAAATCCAAGCAAATAGACCTCTAGCACAATTCTCTTAAAATATCGCATCGCATATCGTTATCGCAATTTTTTGAGCCCTAATCGCAATTGCACAGAATTCCCATATCGTGCAGCCCTAGTTTGGGGAATTTTGTGTAACCACTTACTGCCAGAGGTACAATTTCATGCAGCCTTAGATATGCCCCCTGATGTCTTGGATATTCATGTCAGTTGGAAACACTTACAACACGGGCTTCCAGGTGACATGATCAGAAAAATAAAGGCTTGTTAGTAGTGAGTAAGGCCCGAATAAAGATTAAGGCTGGCTGGACCTGTGCTGCAGTCCGCAATGCACGGGCACTGACTGTAGGGCTGCTTCAGGCGTACTCAGATCAATCCACTTGAATGGGGTCCGCGATCTGCATCCGATGTGTGCACAACTTTATTGCGGTGCGGAGGCACAGACAGAAACCCCACGGAAGCACTCTGTGATGCTCCGATGGGGTTCTGTGCCTACGTTCCACACCGACCTTCCAGATTGCGGACCCATTCAAGTGAATGGGCCTGCATCCATGATGCAGGGTGGACACGGCCGTGCAATGGCCACGTCCATGAGGCCTAACAAGGAGGTTTCTTCAGAGGAATAGAGGTGTTCTGTTGTGACATAGTTAAAGGATGGGTCTAGAGGATTTTTGAGGAAATATGGAGTCTATTTGAATGTCATTGGAATAGATGTGTGATGTCTTTCTTTGCAGGATGGTGTCGAAACTGGAGGCAACAGATTTGGAGGTAATATTTGACATTTATTGGAGTAAGGAATATTAAATGTTAGCTGTCCAGGGAAACAGCTGTAGCTTCCTGGAGGTGATTAGGGCCGCAGGAGTTCTTTGTGTAAGGCAGTGCATTGGGTTCATTTTAAGAGGTGCAATCGGCCAAAGGCAAAAGATGTTACTTGTACTGCAAGTTATGGTCATGTTCAGGGGTTGCGAGAACCAATGAACGTATTAAAAGCGAATTTAGACAAGACTTCAGGACACAAACTAGGCAAAACGATCAATTTATTTAACAATGGTTACTTGCGTAGTTGAATAACTTTGTTATTTTGGAAAACCACTTTAAAACTTGAAACCAAACGCACCTTCGGTTCCAAGGTACTAGTTGGAACCTTACAGTTTTAGAATGTATGGGCTCTGATGAGCCGAAGTTAGTTATTCACGAAGTAGAGAGTGACTTCATTGAATAACTTCAGTAGTTAATTTTTAAAGTGGAAAACCACTTTAAAACTTGAAACCGAACTTGGATTTGGTTCCAACTAGTACCTCGTAACCGAAGTGGAGTTCGGTTTCAAGTTTTAAAGTGAATAACTAACTTCAGTTCATTGGAGCCCATACATTCTAATACTGTACGGAGACAAATCTCCGTACAGTATTATTCCAAAGTTTTGAATGAAGTGACTTTGGATGAAGCATCCGAAGCTTGCATCGCTCAACAATAATTGTATCTTATATCTGTGTAAGCTCCATTACTAGTTTTGGCGCACAATCACTGATGGAAATCACAAACAAGCAGTTTGATTATAGTAAAGAAACCATCAAGAAATTAAAAATATGTATTGATCCTATGCCACGGAACAAAGCTTTGAAAAGAAATTGAAATCCAACACCTATAACCAGATCTATCAAATAGTTTCATGTGAAGAATGGATTCTGGCATGTGAAACTAGATGAATCAGGTTTATGGACAGCATTTTCTTCTCCATGTGGACATTATAAATGATGAAAATGTCCGTTGGATTAAGCATCTTCACTATTTAGAATACATTTCACTACTCAGTATTAAAATGCAAATAAGCAACATGACTTCAATGAATAAAACATTTTATCGGTATATAGTGACATCCAGTGACCCCTGAAAGTTTATGAACCCTTCAGAATTTTCTATATTTCTGCATAAATATGACCTGAAAATACATAAAGGTGTACATCAGGTGTGAGTGGGTGACCTGTTTTATTTAAAGAACAGGGATTAATCAAAGTCTGGTCTTCAGAACACGTTTGTGGAAGTGAATCAAGGCACGAATAAAGGAGATTTATGAGGACCTCAGAAGAAGCATTGTTGATGCTCTTCAGGCTGGAAAAGGTTGCAAAACCATAAACCATCTCTAAAAAGTTTGTACTCCACCAATTCACAGTCAGACAGATTGTGTATAAATGCAGAAAAAAAAGATTATTACTCTCCCAAAGCATGCTTATCCATCTAAGATCATGCCAAGAGCAAGGTGTGTAATAGTCCACGAGGTCGCAAAGGACCCCAATGTAACCTCTAAGAAATTAAAGGCCTTTCTTACATTTGCTAATGTTAATGTTCATGAGATCATTATTAGGAACACACTGAACAACAGTGGAGTGTATGGCAGGCTTGTAAGGTGAAAGACGCTGCTCTGCAAAAGGAGCATTGCTGACCATCTGCAGTTTTCTAAAGATCACTTGAACAAGACAGAAGGCAATGTTTTGTGGACAGATGAGACCAAAATAGAACCTTATGGTTTAAAGAAGCCCTCCCATAAAAAATGTTATTCTTTGACCTGGTGTTATTCTTTGACCTGGTGTAAACTGTAGTGAATGTAATTTTCTTACTAGTGACTGTGTTTGTGAGTTATCCCCTCCCTTCTAAACCTCAGCGGTGTTATGTGACCAGCGCTCTGAGTCTCCAAATAGCACAGCATCTTATGTATGGACAAGAAGCCAGTCTCACTGCAGACAAGAATATCATAGGGCTGGCCATTCTGTTCTGCAAAATGTCAGTCACATGTGTAATAGCAGCTACCATCTCCATGTCTGGTACCAACATCTGAGTCTGGAATTATGTGAAGGAAGAACAACAAGGAACCCACATCCGATTAAGACATTAAACTCCTCGCTGTAGTGGAAACTTGCTTCACTGTTTAACACACGTGAGTTCTCAAGCATTACTTCACATTAGCTTATTTCTTTGTGACACACAGCTGAAAACAATGTATCTCCTACTACAATATGCTGCTCTCTTAGAGGGCAACAAAAGGGATTTAACATGTTCCCTTTTAGGAATTCCTGTTACCTCTGCCGCCATATTGCAACATTCTGAGTCCACTGCTGTGTAGCATACAATGACTGGTCGCAGGAATGATGTGTCCCCCACTTGGCGACATGTCACCACTACATTCAGTCATTGATTGAAGCGGCGCACATAACCCTATCCCTGTGATGGCTAATCTCCAGCACTCCAGCTGTGATAAAACTATGGGCCAGATTTATCATTACTCTTGCAGTTCACTCCACTTTCAAAGAAGGCGTATGTGTATTTGAGTCAAGTCAAATTTATCATGGGCTCTTTCAGAGGTTGATAAATCTGGTGTATTTCTGGTTCCTAGTTGTATTTTGGCTTTGTCTTTGGAAAAGTCGCAATTTTAAAAAAGTCGCATCATAAATGTATGTAAAAGTCGCACAAAACATTGTTTTGTTTTACTAAAACGTTGTTTAGTAAATACATTCCCAAGCACTTCCCATTTGTAAAGGAATCTACAAAAAACACTGTCAAAAAATGTGCATATTGTGAACAAAATTTAATAATGCCATTACATGTAAATTACAATTTTCTGAAGCCAAGAAATAATGAAAGAAAACATTTTAAAACTACTGAAAACCATGGGTTAAAAAAAACATCGCACAACATTTTAAAACTCAAAAGTAACTTGACAATATTAATAAAAGGAAAGGTAACACAACAAACTACGGAGACTTCAGTTCTATTTGAGGGCCCAGATTTTGGGTTAGGCAAGATTTTGTCAAACATAAGCATGGTCATGAGTGGAGTGAGTTTGCGCAATTTTTTGCGACTATTTAAAAAGTCGCAATAATAAATCTGTCTTGCAAGTGATTTACATACGACAAAACGCCCATAAACTTGGTTTTGGAGTGAGTGGCGTGCGTCTCCGAAAAGTCGCAAAAAATTGCGCAATTTGGCTTTTTGCGCAATTTTTTGCGACTTTTCAACTCCAGAAAAGTGACTTAGGCTAATGATAAATCTGGCCCCATGACTCCCAAGATGTACACTCGCTTGGCTATTCTCAGAACTCTATGGAAATGAATGGAGCATGCTGGGAGTTGTAGTTTCACCCCAGATGGAGTTCCGGAGGTTAGCCATCACTGCCTATCCCCACCAGAAGTTTTAATGCAGGGACCGAAGTGGATTGAAGACAGCATTGGATTGATGGAGCAAGAACTGAACAACCAGGAGCAGGTGCATATGTCCCTCAACATGTCTGGTGGGGAAGGGGGAGGATGATTTAAAAACTAAAACTATGCTGGAATAATCCTTTAATTGAAAAATTACTGAGACCACTGTGATCATTGAAATAGATTTGCTTAACTGTCCCTTATATGTCCCTGTCTTGTTATAAGAAATAGTTACAGTTGCCTTTTTTTTTCTGGCTGCTCATCAATAACCTTAGTATTTATGTGCATTATACTCCCACAACATCAATTTCATCAGCAGTCATTAGCACATTTATACTTGTCACTAAATACAAAAGCTTTAATGATCCAATTGATATTTGTAAGTTTTCATGATATATTTCACTGTAAATTGCTATTCGCCCACTAGTTATTGATCTTGTGGCTAAATGAATATGACAGAATATCAGACCACAAAATGTGTAACAAAGAAAAAAGCATTGCTACTCATTCTGCACTGAGCTATAGCTAGCAATATGCCCTTGCACACTTTCTTGTCTTTTGGTTAACTTGCAATATCATTGAAACCTTTGCAGGCAATTCTTTTTCATCTCCACATTCTTACACTAACCCCTTAGTGACCATCATATACGCCTTTTTACAGCAGTCACTAAGGGGCCTTAGGCTGGGCCGCCGCTTTTTTTTGGCTGCCCAGTCTAAGCTCTGCACGAGTCTAGCAGCCCAGAATGGCAGGGGTGCCGATCCGGGCTGTTTAACACTTTACATGCCACGGACAATGGTGCCAGCCGCATGTAAAGTGCTAAAATAGGGAACGGACTTCCTCTGTCTCCCATCGGCACCCTGAAAATGCGATTGCGGTGTGCCGATGTTTGTGACAGCTGGCTGGGGTCTCGCGTAGGCCCTAGACCAGCCTTGAGTAATTTCCAGCAGGTTGCCCCTCTCTGGTGCAGCCTGCTGTTCAATGTAAGATAGCACTGACATTAAAATGCAATGCACTATAGGGATAATGTATTGCATTTTAAAATCAATCATAATGTTATAGTCCCCTTGTGTGACTATTAAGTGGTAAAAAAAAAGTAAGTGCAAAAAAAAAATCTCTCCCATATGTTTGGTATTGCCGCATCTGTAACGACCCAGACTACATAAATATCACGTAAATTATACCCTACAGTGAACACCGTAAAAAAAAATAGAAAATACAAGCGATCAAAAAGCGCCATTTACTCCTAAATGATACCAATAAAAAATACAAGTCGCCCCACAAAAATCAAGCCCTCACACAACTCCATAGAAAGAAAAATAAAAAAGTCATGGGTCTTGGGAAGTGCAATGCAAAAACATTTTTTTTCTTTAAAAAAAAGGGTGTTTTAGTGCAAAAAAAAGTAGTAAAACGGAATAAAAAAACTACATGTATTTGGTATCACTGTAATCGTAGTGACCCAGAGAATAAAGATATTATGTTATTTATACCGAAAAATTAACGCCATAAAATTTATAACGTAAAAACGCATCGGCAGTATTGCTGTTTTTACCCATCTCCCTCCAAGAAAGAGTTAATAAATTAATCAGAAAGTTATAAATGGCGCCATTAAAAACTACAACTTGTGCCACAAAAAACAAGCCCTCATAAGGCTATATAGACAGAAAAAGAAATAAGTTATAGCTCTTGGAACGCGACGATGAAAAAAGAAAAAAAAAAATGCTTGGTCAGTAAGGCCCAGTTATTTCTATTTCACAGATCCAGTGGTTGTGGTGTGAATTGCAGCCTGTGAAGGGATATTGTCTTCACTTTTAATGAGAAACTAGTCTTCAACCAAATTCGATCTAAGGTAAGGGTGTACACAACTGTATTTTTCTGTTTCAGAGCACGACATCTAGAGCCATGTTCACATTTATGTTTTTCACTTATGTGTTCTGTCTGTATTTTCTGCAGATAGCACACATATCCATTGATTTTAACTTTTTTTTTTTACTGACTGAAGGTCAGTGAAAAAATCAGGGAGACATGCACTACTTTGGTCTATTTTCCCACCCAAACACACCCATTGAAGTCTTTGGGTCAGTGAAAATCATACACAATACAGATGGCTGTGTCCCAGAGATGTTAAACGATACATAGACATGTGCATGAGAACTTATAGAGTGTATTGACATTTTTTCTGTCCACTGCCACCACTAGGAGGAGCTCCTTGAATACAGTTCAATACTGCTAATACTGTATGAAATTAAGACCACCCTTTTTGGAAACAGACGCATCTCTTGCTCCTCTAATCTCACCCATCAATGTATATTATTGATTTCCCAGTGCCCTATGTATGGAACAAAAACTGACTAAGTCTATATCCAAATCTGAGCTCCTTATTCTGGCAATTTGTTCTGGCATAAGAACAGAATGCCTGAATTGCCATATTTGTCACAAGTAGAGGCATGAGTACTGGCACCACTGTATGAAGTGCAGGCTAGCATCACCTTATATTGCAGTCATCAAAGGGGGGCTAAAAGGCAATGGGATTTGGGTCCATAAAACAAGAAAAAATTGAACTCTGACCCCCTATAAAGATAATCAGTGTTATTTGATCAGTATTTTGTATAAATATGGTAGTTGTATGGTTCAACGTCTTACCTTACCAAATTATGTAATGTAGATTTTATGATTTATTAGAAGAAAAATGGTACTTATACACAATATATCATAAATGCTTATTTCTTAATCAAAGTCAAAATAACATGTTGCAGTCTTGTCTATCACACCCATGTCATAATGAAATCACACAATCCATTCATTTTTAGCTCAAGTGGACCATTTCAAGTGATGAAATAGCAAGTCTAGCATCCCACTGTCACTGTGGTGTAACCAGGGGCTTAACGACCGCGGTTGCAGGGGGTGCCACTGCGACCTGGCCCGGCGGGGGGGAAGGGGCCCGCTGTACTCACATGTAATGGAGCGCTCTGAGGGGGCCCGGCATGAAGAACAGCGACAATTCCAGGCCCCATCAGAGTGCTCCATAGCCTACATTACATGTATATTTTTGGGCAAGGTGGGTGAGGTTGGCGCAGAGGCAGAAAGAGGGGGCAGAGCGGGGGCGCGCACTATCTTACACACACCCGGGACCAGCAGTTCTTGTCACTGCCGGGCTGTCTCCACTCCAGAACAGTAAAGCAGGAGCTCCCAGGGAATCTGCCTTCAGCACAGCCAGCACAGCCAGTAGCGCGATGAGAGTGTGGGAGCACGACGTCAGGGAACAAAGTAAGAATTTTTCTTTTTTTTTTCTTTTCTCCTAATGCTGCAGACTGGGGGCAAAGAGGGAAGGGGGGTGTTTGATGGGCACAACTACAATTAGAGGGTATGAAAGTGGGCATCTCTATTGAGGGGCACCTAATCTGGCATAACTAATATGACGGGGACATATGTGGGCATATCTAATGTGAGGGGCATAGAATCTGGCATAACTACTGCGAGGGGGCACATATCAGGGCATATCTACTTTGACGTGCACATAATCTGGCATAGCTACTGTGAGGGGGCACATAACTGGGCATAAATACTGTGGGGTGCACATAACTGGGTATAAATACTGTGAGGGGGCACATAACTGGGCATAAATACTGTAAGGGGGCACATAACTGGGCATAAATACTGTGAGGAGGCACACAACTGGGCATAAATACTGTGAATGGCACATAACTGGGCATAACTGCTGTGAAGGGGCACATAATCTGGCATTACTACTGTGAGGGGACACATAATCTGGCATAACTACTGTGAGGGGGCACATAACTGGGCATAACTACTATGAAGGGGCACATAATCTGGCATAACCAATGTGAGGGGACACATAATCTGGCATAACTACTGTGAGGGGGCACATAACTGGGCATAACTACTGTGAAGGGGCCCATAATCTGGCATAACCAATGTGAGGGGACACATAATCTGGCATAACTACTGTGAGGGGGCACATAACTGGGCATAACTACTGTGAAGGGGCACCTAATCTGGCATAACCAATGTGAGGGGACACATAATCTGGCATAAATACTGTGAATGGGGGCCCATATATGGCATAACTACTGTAAGGGGGCACATATTTGGCATAACTACTGTGAGGGGGCACATATTTGGCATAACTACTGTGAGGGGGCATATATCTCAGCCTAACTACTGTGAGGGAGCACATAATCTGGCATAACCTCTTTAAGGGGGCACATATCTTAGCATAACTACTGTGAGGGGACACATATTTGACATATCTACTGTGAGAGGCACATATCTGGACATAACTGCTGTAAGGGGCCACAAGGAGGACATAACTTTTGTGAAGGGACAACAAGGTGAGCTTAATTACTGTGAGGAGCCACAAGGTTTGCATTAGTACTGTGAGGGGCAACATTAGTACTATGTGGTAGCACTTAGGGGAAATGTCCTAGATAACCCTGCTATACATTGGCATGGCTCAGTCTTACAGACCAGCACACCATCGCCATCCCTTCCTTATGTCATTTTCTTTTTTTCTCTATCACCACAGGGACCTTGTTCTGGATCCAGCGGACATCACGCCAACGCCAGCGACACCCTGGATGAGGTAGGACCAGATTATATTAGGAATGGGTGAGTGTAGCCATGTATTGGTCTTAGGGCTCTTTAACATGAACAGATCCCGTGCATGTAATCTGCTGCGTGAAAGAGTGCCAAGCCCCCACCGGACAGCAGTGACATGGAGCATTAAATTGATTGATAATGCTGCGTACCTCTCTGTGATTTTGTTACTACAAAATCACTGTGAGATAAAATTGTCACTGTGATTTTGTAGTAAAAAGATCACAGTCAATCATGTTACTGCTCCGTGTCTCTGCTGTCCAGAATGGGGCTTGGCTCTCATTCACGCAGTGGATTACCTGCACGGCAAAGATCCCTTGGTAAGAAAATCTGCCGCTTCTTTGTAAAAATAGGGGGGGGTGATCCAAAGTTTGCACTGCGGCCCATAACACTCTAGTTACTGGGTGTAACCACTGGAAGGATTTGTATAGCATAGTGACAGAGGCTTGTCTAAGTTGTTGAGTCTGACAAAATGTGCTCCATCCAATATTATCAGCACTTTAGCTCACCCAGACTAAGTAATAAAGAGTGGTGACTTCTTTATCTGTTTTCTGCATGATCTCCAAATAAATCAGGCATGAGTACTCTATTGAGAGAGGCTTTATCTCATTCAATTAGCTTTATTGAGTCAGTTAATGAACAGATGGAAGATGGGGATTTATGTCTGTGAGAGGCATACATGAAAACCTGGATCACAAATTTATACCATTTAGAAAGAAATTCTGCATTTACTAGGCTACTGTATGTGTTACAAAGAAAGAAGCTATTTCCAGCAATAATAAGCCATATAAATAAATAAAAAGTATAATTTAAATGCAAGGAAATAAAACCCGTATTGAATCAGATAGAATTATTCATAAATAGCAAGAATAAAAAAGGACTGCAGTTGTATGGGTTTTTTTCATCAATTTAGCAACTTTTTTTTTTCATAAAAAGGTATACATAAATGCACTTCAAATAAAGCTTGGTACATCACCTTAAAATGATTCTTTTCGAAATTCTTTTTATTGAGATTTATAGCAAATTACAAATAGTTTAGACCAGTAAGCATAAACATAGTGTTCCAAGGTAAAGTAAGCACTCTCATCTCAGAATATAAAGGTCATACATAGGGATGAGCTTTGGATCTTTTTCTGTATCATAGTATTTATCAATAAAAGTAAAGCAACTATATTTGCTGATCCCAATATGGACCCCCCAGAGGCATTGTTATGTGAACCAGAGTAGTACCATGTAGAGAAATATGATTTGTTCATCATGGGAATGTTTGAATGTTTAAAGTGGGTTTCCTGTAAAAGGCATAGATCTACTTTTTTTTTCCTTGTAAGTGACCACGGGCCACTTACAATTGTTGGGATCATCTCATCTGGCCCTTGGCCCCCTGCCAGAACACATAATGAAAATGCTAATGACGGCTTCCAATATGTAAGCTGTCATTAGCATGCGGGAGGCACAGTAAGATGAGAACAGCACTGCACTGGCTGTCCTCACTTTTCCTGCTCTTCTTCTGGCCCCGCTCTGTATCCTTACATATAGTGTCAGGACGTGCCCACTGTGCGCTGTCAGCTCACAGTACAATGCGGTGGGAAGAAGACCAGGCAGGGAAAGTGAATCTGCCGAGTGGCAGCGCTGTCTTGAGCTGGAAAGGTAAGTTTATCTGATCTAAGGCTGGGGAAGGTCTGATGAGGGTCTGATCTGAGGCTGGGGTCTGATCTAAGGCTGGGGTGTCTGATCTGAGGCTGGGGGGGTCTGATGGGGGTCTGATCTGAGGCTAAGGGGTCTGATGGTGGTCTGATCTGAGGCTGGGGGTCTTTTAGGGGCTGATGATATGAGGTTAATGTAGGCTGGAAGGTCTGACAGGAGGCTGATGGGTGTGGGGGTGCAGATCTGAAACTGAGAAAGAGACAAAGGCAAGGACAGTTGCAGGGAGAGTGAAAGCTGGGTGAACCCCTCTCTGGACCCCTCTGGGTTTAGCTTGGCTGCCATTAATGCCAAATAAAGAACTAAATACATAACATTCTTAAAAATTAGACTACTATGTGTGGTCAAAATGGTGCCTGTACTATATATAATATATATAGTGCAGGTACCATTGTGTGCTGCAAAAATACAGTGCTCTAGATTTTTTGTAATTGAACCGCAATTTCTGTAACCTACCCCTTAGTCACTTACATGTTAGACCAAATATAGCAGTCACATTTTACGTTGAGAATTTTGTATGGCCGGGGAACGATGTTACAAATATCCAAATGGCCCTCGGCAGCAAAAAGGTTCCCCACCCCTGCTTTAAATAATGGATACCCAGACTCATCTTGAATGTGGAGTTTAAGGCCCCTTTCACACGGGCGAGTTTTCCACACGGGTGCAATGCGTGAGGAGGACGCATTGCACCCACACTGAATCCGGACCCATTTATTTCTATGGGGCTGTGCACGTGAGCGGTGATTTTCACGCATCACCTCTGCGTTGCGTGAAAATCGCAGCATGCTCTATATTGTGCATTTTTCACGCAACGCAAGCCCCATAGAAGTGAATGGGGCTGCGGGAAAATCGCAAGCATCCGCAAGCAAGTGCGGATGCAGTGCGATTTTCCCACATGGTTGCTTAGCAACAGGACCAGATCTTTATTATTTTCCATATAACATGGTTATAAGGGGAAATAATAGCATTCTTAATAAAGAATGCATAGTAAAATGAAGTGGAAGGGGTTAAAAATAATAAAAGTTAACTTACCTTAGCCACTTGATCCCGTAGTTGCGATCTGTCCTCTCTTTCCCAGCATCAGCTAAGATCTAAAGGACCTGTGATGACGTCACATCACATGGTCCAATCACATGGTCCATCACCATGGTAAGATGGACTATGTGATTGGACCATGTGATGTGACGTCATCACAGGTCCTTTAGTTCTTAGCTGATGCAGGGAAAGAGAGGACAGATCGCAACTACGCCATCAAGTGGCTAAGGTAAGTTAACTTTTATTATTTTTAACCCCTTCCTCTTTATTTTACTATGCATTCTTTATTAAGAATGCTATTATTTCCCCTTATAACCATGTTATAAGGGAAAATAATAAATTCTCCAGAATACCCGAAACCTTCGGGTCTAGGTACCAAACATGGCGATTTTTCACACGCGCGTGCAAAACGCATTACAAACGTTTGCACCCGCGCGGCAAAATCGCGCATATTCCCGCAACGCACCCGTCTCTTATCCGGGCGTCAAACATGATGCCCGTGTGAAAGAGGCCTAAGCCTCTCATGTATGTCACTAATTTAAGTTGAGCCACATAGAAAGAAATAAGAAATAAAAAAGGCAGCTGTCTCAAGTTGCAAAAAAACAGGGCATGGTGTATATGGGGAGAAGTGGGGCAATTAGTAATGCAGAGAAAAATAAAAGGAACTTCTCAAGGTTAGAGCATGAGAGGAAATCTGAACCTAGTTGAAAACAGGAATACCAGAAAGTACTTATCTGGTGCTGCAGCCACAAGACGTAAAAATCTAATAAAAAACCATGTCATATAAGACAGCAGAAACTCTGTATTCAGGTTGGGGGATATCTCAGTGAGCACATAGACCCTGACTTGATAGGAAGAATCAATACCCTCGGTGAAGCAATCACATCATCATAACATGTCATCAGCAGTGATGACCCACTAAAGCAAAAAAAAATATTTTTAACTAAACTGTGGTCAGAAGAGACTCCCTACTTGCACTCTGATAAAAAGGAGTGAGAGTAAAGGGCGGCACAGCTGGGTCAACATTAAAGGGATTATCCTATGATTAATGTAAAAAATGTATATCAGACATCATATAGTGCATGACAATCTCTTTCTAAGGCCTCTTGCACACGAACATGTGCGCCCCGTGCCCGTATTGCGGACCGCATTTGCGGATCCGCAATACACGGGCACCATTCCGTGGCCATTCCGCATCACGGATGCGGCCCAATTCATTTCAATGGGTCCGCAAATCCGGAGATGCGGAACGGTGCGGAATGGAATGACGGAACGGAACACTACAGAAGCACTCCGGAGTGCTTCCCGGGGTTCCGTTCCGTACTTCCGTCCCACAAAAATGGGTCCGCAATCCGCTGCGGCTGCCCCACGGTTGGTGCCCAGCTCTTTACCTGACGATCCAAAGATCTCACTATTTATTGCTTTAATTGCTCTGCTAGATTTATTTCAAGCTAGCAGCTTAGCAGTTGTGTCCTTTCTTAGAGGGTATGTCCTTCCTACTGCTGCTAGTGGCAGTTGAAGGATGGAACTGAGCCTGTGCTTCCATCTCAGGTAGCCTGGACAGAGAAGTTAGAAAAAGAGCAAAAAGGTAGCGCTATACAAATAGATTTCATTGAATAATTCATTAGCTATAATACATTTTTAATTACATGTAAATACAAAAGTATTCAGATCCAGGTGCTGGAAAATAATACATATTTTCAAAAGTAATTTTTTTAGTATTAAAATGCAAGAAAAACTATACAAGTCTGGTATTGCTGTAATTGTACTGACCTGGAGAATGAAGAGCAAAGGTTAGCTTTACTGGATAAAACATAGCGTACCCATAAAACATAGCGTAATTACGTTTTTGTTTTTTCCAATTCCACCATTTTTACAGCTTCCGACTACATCCTATGCAATATTAAAAGGTGCCTTAATAAATTACATTTTTAAGGCACCATTTAATATTGCATAGGAATATTAAGAAATTGCATTCTGTTCTGCAAAAAAATAAGTCCTCATACAGCTATGTGAACTTAAAAATAAAAATGTTAATGCTCTGGCAGGGAGCGAAAAATGAAAACGAAAAAATGTAAAATCTCTGTCAGGAAATGGATAAAAAGCTAATTTCAATTAAATGAAGACTTTCACTTTAAGCAAAAAAATTATAAAATCTGCACAGGAAAAGCCCATCAAAATCTCCTTATGAAATTAGGTGTTATTCATCCATTGTGAAAGTAATATGTCATGCTACATGGACAGTTTCTCTTTAGGCCTTGTGTAGGATGATTAAACTTCAGATTGCAGTTTTCTGTTGTTTTTTTTATGCGCATTACTGGTGATTTACACTTAATTTTAGATGGTTTGTGTTTATAAGGAAAATGAATGATCCAAGATATGGTTTTGTGTTCACTAAGAACAGAATCGTTATTTGCATTACTTCTAATTTCTTACATCCAATGCTTTCATTAGTGTGCAAACTACATTTTACCATACTCTGCTGCAACCAGCAGAAAGACAAGAATAAAACATGAGCAAAATAAATGCCAACAATGTCAAAGAATGACAGGCACATCTCGGATTATTTGGCTTTTATGTTTCAATAATTATTCTGTCAAGAGTTACTTACCATACACTTATCAGCTTAAATACCCATTTAATTTGAGTTCGTCTAACAGTTACTTAGAAAATAATGCATTTTAACACCTTTGAAAGTCACATTCTGGAATAAGTTCTATAATAGTCAGTTATTATGTAACAATAACATGAAAGCATAATTGGTAGTTACTTGTTAAACAATAGGACATAACTACACATTTCCTCGGAGCTTTAGTACACATACCGTTTTCCTGAACTCTGCACTGTTTAGCACACTTGAAACCCCAATCCTCAATAATGACCTCAACCACTATCTGTTAATTATTAAAACTTTGGACACATTGGAAAATTAGTAAGATTTGTATGACTGTCTAATATGTATTTTGATGGTGTCACCCAGCCAAATTGCTGCTCATTGGGAGTATAAATGGAGTCTGAATGACAAATAGCCACTAAACAGCACATCAGAGCACTTTAAAACATAAGTTTTGGACACATAAAAATCTGAAAAAAGTAGGCTGAGCTACATTTATAGATAAATGGGAATCAATAGCTGAATGGCTTGAAAGCCTGACACAGATTTATACCCGTTAGAATAAATCGTTCAGTATAAGGGCCACAAACTTTGCATAAATCAATATTACAAGCAAATATGAAAAACTTTCTAATATATCTTATTAGAGAAAAATGACTGTTCCTCCACTTATCATGTCTTCTCTTCACCTTGCCTCATCAATTCACAGCTGAAATCCATAGACAAAGGAAATGGACTCATTGAGGGATTAGTTTACATGCTGCCAAAAAAAGTCTCTGGAAAAGGATGCAGTGAGCCCCTGAGGAGTCAGAGCAGATGATGAGACTGGTGATGTCCCTGTCTACAGGATGTGTCATGGTGGTCTCCCCGAGGATGTTGCTCCTAGGGCTGGTGCAGTGAAAAAGAGGGTTCACACTTTCTTCCTTCGGGGCATTACTTGTCACTTGGGCTCCTTCCTGATGATAGCTTGCAGTGCCCTTGATGTTGGTAATTTTATGGGTGCCTGGTAGGAGGTGTAGTAGTACAATGCAATGCACTGGCCATTATGTGGTGTTGTAGTAGTCAGTAAACCAGGCCAAGTTTAACAAACAAAAGTTCTAGTTGTAGTACCTCCAATAGCAATCTATACACACTGCAGACGTTTCCTAGATGACAATGCATGGGTTAGCCAATGCTAGAAACTCTGGCCCTCTTTACACATCCTCTTGCTAAAGTCTCTCTCCCTTTCTTCCAAGGTACTGGCAGAGATACAAGTGGCTCCAGGGATTAGACCTCCAAAACCCTAAGGAGAGGAGTACATTGAAACTTTTCCCTAGCTCCTGGTTGCCTACTTCCAACTAATTAGAATCCCCTAGAACTATCTAGCCATGGACTGGGGCCAGCCCACTTCCCGAGCTCCCCAAGATTAGGATTATTAACTCATGCCATGTCAACCTCATGCATAGACACAAAGGGTATGCATTACATCACATACCGTTTATGGCAGAACATGAATTATGAAGTTACATTATCAACAGTTGCAGATTCTTCTGTTCTGGGGTACTGCAGGGGGAAAGAGTGAACTGCTAGAAGAAGACAGAGGCACAGACACATGGAGATGCTGTTGCTTTCTCTGGATTGTTTTCTATTTCATCCTAGTGCTGGATTCACAACTACACTGCGTATTACTGTTTTATGATTTCCTACATACTGCAACTACTTCTGATGGTGAACTAAAGAGAGCAGAGGAGCAGAATCTAATCTTTTTTGTGTGCTGTGTATGACAAGCATCATAGTAACTCTTCTACAACCACTATCTTGGGGAAGAATGGGCAAATAGACATGGGTTCTGCAGGGGGAAACCCTAATAAAAATGATATGATACAGGCCATACAATGTCCAGGTGTAATGCTATTCCTTATGTACACACCGATGACAGATTATTGTAAAAAAAAAAAAGTATAATGACAGGTAACATGTGATTTCTCCGCCTGTGGGTAGGTTTCTGTGTTTGCAACTACAGTTCAAACACAGAACTGATACCTGATACCTGAATCTGATACTCTAGCTCTCTTGAGTTTGGCATCTACAATATCTAGCTGTTTTTGTGGTCACCAAGGATAAGTTATTTATTGTGTCATTATGTATCTGTGTATTCATTTGCTATTGTAGTTTAAGGATATATAGTTGGTGATTCCCAAAAGACCAGCCCTGAAGAGGTTCTGCCACCATGTAAAGTGTGTTTAGATTAGCTAGAAACTTAATTTTATTCATTTTAGCAATTCACAGTTTTAAAATTGAGTACTTCATTTGTAATATATTTACCTGACTTGACAGTCTGGATAAAATGGACAAGTTATCAGAGTTGCAAAACGGGATGATTGCTGGCTTTTGGGCCAAAGTTGGCAGTATTTCTGATGCTTCGCAATTTGTGAACTGATCCCTTGCTGATGTGGTGGAAGTGTATTGTGAGTGGACAAATGGCACCATTGTGAATAAGCAACGTGCCAGAGCATGACGTGCCATTGATATGAGAGGTGAATGATGGCTATGAAGGTGCGAAGTAACGGATCAGCATGCTACAGTGGAGCTTCTCACTGCCAACATTCAGGCTACCAGACGCATGTCTAAAACAACAGATCAATGAAACCTACTGTGTATGAGGCTCTGAAGCAGACAGATGGTGACTGGATCTCTGCTAACAAAGTTGCATTGGCAGAAAAGGCTTCAATTTTCATGGCAGCATCAGAATTGGACTTCTGCTGATTGGCAAAAGGTTGACGTCTCCAATGACTCACATTTTCTGCTTTATTGAATGGATGGACTTGGAATGTCAGATTAGAATCATTAAAGAATAAACACCTTGCAACCATTTCTGAAAAAAATCAAGCTGGTGGTGGCAGAGTTATGGTCTGGTGAATGTTTTCATGGCATTCTCTGAGTCCTACCACCCTAACAGAACCAAATACTACAGTGCCGCACAAAATCCTGCCTCTGTAGAACCAAATATTACAATGCAGCACAAAATACTGCCGCTCATGGCACAGTATCAAACTGTATCATCGATACAGTTAAATTATGGAGGGCACCTAAAGTCACTGGTAACATGCATAAGTACCTGATGCTTCTACATTAATTAATGCTGAGAGCATCAGATCTTTATATAGTGGGCTGGCAGCCATGCAGAGGTCTTGGGTGGTTCTGGGCATCTGCCCACTGGGAAATTTCCCTGTAGCGTCTATAGTCAGTCAGACCCTTGTACATACAAACAAACCTCTTTTAACAACTTGCCGCCACGCCAACGCCGATGGGCGTCAGCGCGGCGGCTCTCTCAGGTCTCAGTCACGCCTATCGGCGTCATCTCGTGAGACCTGAGATTTCACATGAACGCGCGCGCGTCGTGCGCGCGCGCTCATGTGATCGGAGCCGGGACAACTGAAACTACAGCCTGCCAGCGCTGATCATGCGCTGGCAGGCTGTAGATGCGAAAAACGCATTTAAATCGCATATCAGACGCTGTTTTTTAAACAGCGTCTGATATGCCTGTTGTCTGCTTCGTCTGGTGGTCCCTTTGTTTGGGACCACCAGAGGAAACATAGAAAAAGTGCACCAATCACTACACACACACCCCCCACCCCCATCACTGATTAACCCCTGATCACCCATGTCACCCCCTGATCACCCCTGTCACCCCCTGTCACTAATCACCCCCTACAGGCTCATTCAGACGTCCGTATGTAGTTTTGCGGATCCATGGATCTGCGGATCCATGGATCTGCGGATCCGCAAAATACGGACACCGGCAATGCGCTTCCGCATTTTGCAGATCCGCACAGAACTATATAGAAAATGTTTTTCTTGTCCGCAATTGCGGACAAGAATAGGACATGTTCTATATTTTTGCGGAACGGAAGTGCAGACTCGGAAGCGCGGATCCGTAATTCGATCCGAGCGGGACAAAGTCTGTCCCCATAGAAATGAATGGGTCCGCAATTCCGCTCCGCAAACAAAATTTCGGACGTGTGAATGGGGCATAAGGGTCCCGTTATCACCGCCAGTTAGTTAGCTACTTGTTAGGTAGCTAGCGCCCAGCCCACCGCACCGCAGTCACTGATTTTGGCAGAGATTTTTTCATCCACATTGATCGATGCGAATGAAGAAATCTGTGCCGTTCATTTTTTTTTTTTTCAGCGCAGAGGCTGAACGGAAAAAATCTCATTACCCGTGTGCTCAATATAAGGAGAATCGCAGAAACTCCTAATGCTGGCCATACGTGTAATGATTGCGGAGACCTTCAAATGCCAGGGCAGTACAAAACCCCACATGTGACCCCATTTTAGAAAGAAGACACCCCAAGGTATTCCGTGAGGGGTATGGGGAGTTCATGTAAAATTTTATTTTTGTCACAAGTTAGTGGAATATGAGACTTTGTAAAAAATATATATATATATATCAATTTCCGCTAACTTGTGTCAAAATTTTTTTTTATGTGAACTCACCATGCCCTCACGGAATACCTTGGGGTGTCTTCTTTCCAAAATGGGGTCACATGTGGGGTATTTATACTGCCCTGGCATTTTAGGGGTCCTAAAGCGTGAGAATCCAAATACGTAAAAATGCCCTGTGAAATCCTAAAGGTACTCATTGGTTTTAGGGCCCTTTGCGATCTTGGCTGCAAAAGTGGCACATATGTGGTATCGCTGAACTCAGGAGAAGTAGGGCAATGAGATTTGGGGAGTATTTTTATATATACCCATGCTGTGTGTGAGAAATATCTCTGTAAATGACAACTTTTAAATTTTTTTATTCAAAGTTGGCAATTTACAGAGATATTTCTCTCACCCAGCATGGGTATATGTAAAAATACACCCCAAAACACATTGCCCTACTTCTCCTGAGTACGGCGATGCCACATGTGTGACACTTTTTGCAGCCAAGATGCGCAAAGGGCCCAAATTCCAATGAGTAACTTTAGGAGGGCATTTTTACACATTTTTCTTCTCACGCTTTAGGGCCCCTAAAATGCCAGGGCAGTATAAATACCCCACATGTGACCTCATTTTGAAAGAAGACACCCCAAGGTATTCGCTGAGGGGCATAGTGAGTCCATGAAAAATTAAACTTTTTGTCAAAAGTTAGCGGAAAGGGAGACTTTATGAGAAAAACAATAAAAATCAATTTCCACTAACTTGTGCCCAAAAATTTTTTTCTATGAACTCGCCATGCCCCTCATGGAATACCTTGGGGTGTCTTCTTTCCAAAATGGGGTCACATGTGGGGTATTTATACTGCCCTGGCATTTTAGGGGCCCTAAAGCATGAGAAGAAAAATGCGTAAAATGTCCTCCTAAAAGGTACTCATGGGAATTTGGGCCCTTTGCGCATCTTGGCTGCAAAAGTGTCACTCATGTGGTATCGCCGACTCAGGAGAAGTAGGCAATGTGTTTGGGGTGTATTTTTACATATACCCATGTTAGTGAGAGAAATATCTCTGTAAACTGGACAACTTTGTATAAAAAATTTAAAAAGTTGTCGTTTACAGCAATATTTCTCACACACAGTATGGGTATATGTAAAAATACACCCCAAAACACATTGCCCTACTTCTCCTGAGTACGGCGATACCACATGAGTGACACTTTTTGCAGCCAAGATGCTAAAGGGGCCCTAAAACCAATGAGTACCTTTAGGATTTCACAGGGCATTTTTACGCATTTGGATTCTCACGCTTTAGGTTCCCTAAAATGCCAGGTGAGTATAAATACCCACATGTGACCCCATTTTGAAAAGAAGACACCCCAAGGTATTCCGTGAGGGGCATGGCGAGTTCACAGAATTTTTTTTTTTGGCACAAGTAAGCGGAAAATGAGATATATATATTTTTTTATTTAGTTTTTTACAAAGTCTCATATTCCACTAACTTGTGACAAAAAATAAAATTTTACATGAACTCACCATACCCCTCACGGAATACCTTGGGGTGTCTTCTTTCTAAAATGGGGTCACATGTGGGGTATTTATACTGCCCTGGCATTTTAGGGGCCTCTAAAGCGTGAGAAGAAGTCTGGAATCCAAATGCGTAAAAATGCCCTGTGAAATCCTAAAGGTACTCATTGGTTTTAGGGTCCCTTTGAGCACCCAGGCTGCAAAAAAGTGTCACACATGTGGTATCGCTGTACTCAGGAGAAGTGGAGCAATGTGTTTTGGGGTGTATTTTTATATATACCCCTGCTGGGTGTGAGAAATATCTCTGTAAACGACAATTTTTAAATTTTTTTATACAAAGTTGTCAGTTTACAGAGATATTTCTCTCACCCAACATGGGTATATGTAAAAATACACCCCAAAACACATTGCCCTACTTCTCCTGAGTACGGCGATACCACATGAGTGCCACTTTTTTGCAGACTGGGTGCGCAAAGGGGCCCAAACTCCAACGAGTACCTTTAGGTTTTACATGGCGGCTCACAATTTAGCCCCGCCCAAAATGCCAGAACAGTAAACATACCCCACAAATGACCCCATTTCGGAAAGTAGATACCCCAAGGTATTCACTGAGGGGCATAATGAGCCCGTATGAGATTTTTTTTTTTTTTGCCAGAAGTTAGCAGAAATGGAAACTTTATTATTATTTTTTTTTTTCTCAGAAAGTGTAATTTTCCGCTAACTTGTGAAAAAAAATGAAATGATACATGAACTCACCATGCCCCTCCGCGAATACTTTGGGGTGTCTTCTTTCTAAAATGGTGTGATTTGGGGGGTATTTATACTTTCCTGACATTCTAGTACCTGAAGAAACATGACAGGTGCTCAGAAAGTCAGAGCTGCTTCAAAATGCCGAAATTCACTTTTTTGCACCATAGTTTGTAAACGCTATAACTTGTACCCAAACCAATAAATATACACTTATTGGACTTTTTTTTATCAAAGACATGTAGAACAATAAATTTAGAGAAAAATTTATATAGAAATGTAGTTTTTTTTTAAAAATTTTATAACAGAAAGTGAAAAATGTCATTTTTTTGCAAAAATTTCGGTAATTTTTGATTTATAGCAAAAAAAGTAAAAATGTCAGCAGCAATGAAATACCACCAAATGAAAGCTCTATTAGTGAGAAGAAAAGGAGGTAAAATTCATTTGGGTGGTAAGTTGTATGACCGAGCAATAAACGGTGAAAGTAGTGTAGTGCGGATTTGTAAAAAAGGGCCTGGTCACTAGGGGGGTATAAACCTGTGGTCTTCAAGTGGTTAATTGACGATCAAATAAAAGCATGACGCCATAATAGACTACATCAGAAGGCAACAAGGTGAAATTATTTCCCTTAATGCTCCGGAAAGAACTGGGTAAACATTTTTGATGAATTTACTACTTGCTGAAATTTCAGCACAGACCTATGTGGAACTAGCCATTGCTTCATCTGGGATTTCAGCCACAATCATTGATGGAGGACGAACAGCGCATTCAGCACCTAAGTTATCCTAAACATCGCTAATGAACAGATTTGCACATGCAATATTAGCAAAACAAGAGGTCGGGTGGAAGAGTTAAAAATGTGCATCGTGAGAAATAAATGCATTATGGCATAAAAGAAATCGATTGAAGCCCTTTATAGAACTATCCAACATTTAAGGTAGGATAATAAATGAATGAATGGGAGGAGCTCTGGTAGTTTTAGCTGGTGACTTCTGGCAAACTCTTCCAGTCATACCAAGGTTGACATCGGCTGACAAAATGAATGCTTGCCTTAAAACTTCAGCTCTTTGGACGCACATTATAAATATTACTTTAAAGAGGACCTATCACCTCTCCTGACATGTCAGTTTTAGTAACTACTTATTTTCTCGAAGTGATAACAATTCTGGAGAATCTATTGCTATGCCATTCCTGTATTATTCCTGGTAGAAGTTTACAAATAAATTGGCAGCAGCCTGCAATAAAGGTACTGCTTGGTGTTACCAGTAGTGAGCATATCTGCCTCTGTCTAATCAGTGCTGCTGGCAGGGGTGTACATAGAAATCACTGGGACCCATGGCAAGAATCTGAATTAGGCCCCTGGTGAGTGACCCATAGCACCCCTTAGGCTACGTACACATCTGCTACAGAGAGCAGAAGCCTTTGTTGCAGATTCTGGCAAAAACAAAGTGCAAAATAATGTTGCATGCCGACCGACCCCATATTTGTGAATGGGATCCGGCAGGTGCCAGTAGTGTTTGGCCCATGGACTGTTCCCGCTGCTGCTACATTTTATAGAGTATGCCATCCTTCCCCCATAGACTGTGCCTGCTGCTGCTTCACCTCCTCCCCAATGCTGACTAACTATTTGTGCTGCTGGCAGAGGGCAGTCAGGCCCTGGGGCGGATCTTCACTTAGTTGGACTGGAGTCTGGACTGATGATGCTGCTGGATCAGGTCAGTAACACCTATAAATGCATGGGACAAAAACCTATTAGAGCCTAGTCCCTCAATAATATTACCAAAAACAAGGCAACAAATGCAATAATAATTCAAAAAATTCATCTTTATTTCAAATAGATTATCATGATAAAATAACACAAGGAGGATGGGACTAGTGTTGATCACGAATTTTCGAATTGCAAATTTTAATCGCGAATATCAGCACTTCGAGAATTCGCAAATATTTAGAATATCGCAAAATATATTCGCAATTACGAATATTCGCTTTATGCGAATTTTTTATATGAAAATTTTCGCATGCAAGAAAATAATGTCATTATTTTCTTGTTTGTGAAAATTCGCATAAAAAAAACGCATAAATTAGCATAAGCGCATAAGCTGGTATTTAAAAGGTATCTTTTAAATGCCAGTTTATGCGAATTTTTATGCTAATTTATGCGAATTTTTTATGCGAATTTTCGCAAACAAGGAAATATTGTCTGGAGATTACGAATTTGCGAATTTTCGAATATATGGCGAATATTCGCCCAAATATTCGCCCAAATATTTGCGAAATATCACGAATTCGAATATTGCCCCTGCCGCTCATCACTAGATGGGACATTAAAAAGACAGGAAAATGTAATATCCATAAAGGGAGCACTGATGTATCCAATAAATCACAGTAGATACTACTCAAAATAGAGGAGCATGAAGACTCACATATAATAATGGCAAAAAGTGCAAAGTGCCTATTGCAAGAAAGACATATTCATGAATACAATATAAAGGCATATAGTGCCAAGTAATACCTATAAACACATCAATAGCACTGCTCACCGAACCCGACGTACGTTTCACGATGTTAGCTTCATCAGGGGAATGTCCAGGTCCGTACTGGTCAGTCAGGTTACAGTCCGACGTGTGCTGGCAGAGGAACAGGACAGGGACATATTTCAAAGTGCAGACACCGAAAACTAAAGGCTTTAATCCAGTCACAACTGATGTTTCTCTTATTGCTGCAGAACCTCCTAATATACAGCAAAGCTGCTGTAGAACCTCATAATACACACCTTAGTTGCTGCAGAACTTCATAATACACACCGCAGCTGTTGCAGAATCTCATAATACACATCATAGCTAGAGATGAGCGAACACCTGGATGTTCGGGTTCGAGAAGTTCGGCCGAACTTCCGAAAATGTTCGGGTTCGGGATCCGAACTCGACCCGAACTTTATCCAAAGTCAATGGGGACCCGAACTTTTGGTCACTAAAAAGGCTGTAAAATAGTCCAGGAAAGGGCTAAAGGGCTGTAAAAGGCAGCAAAATGTAGGTAAATTCCCGGCAAACAAATGTGGATAGGGAAATGAATTAAAATAAAATAAAATAAATAAAAATTAACCAATATCAATTAGAGAGAGGTCCCATAGCAGAGAATCATGCGTCATATCACCCACCACTGGAGAAGGCCACTCAGTTATTTCGGCCCCAGCACCCAGACAGAGGAGAGAGGTCCCACAGCAAGGAATCATGAGTCATATCACCCTATCACCCACCAAAGGAGAAGGCCACTTTCAGTTATTTCGGCCCCAGCACCCAGACAGAGGAGAGAGGTCCCACAGCAAGGAATCATGCGTAATATCACCCACCACTGGAGAAGGCCACTTTCAGTTATTTCGGCCCAGCACCCAGACCAAGGATACAGGTCCCACAGCAAGGAATCATGCGTCATATCACCCACCACTGGAGAAGGCCACTTTCAGTTATTTCGGCCCCAGCACCCAGACAGAGGAGAGAGGTCCCACAGGAAGGAATAAAGCGTCATTTTACCCACCACTGGTGAAGGCCACTTTCAGTTATTTCGGCCAAGCACCCAGACCGAGGAGAGAGGTCCCACAGCAAGGAATCATGCGTCATTTCACCCACCACTAGAGAAGAACACTTTCAGTTATTTCGGCCCCAGCACCCAGACAGAGGAGAGAGGTCCCACAGCAAGGAATAAGGCGTCATTACTCACCACTGGAGAAGGCCACTTTCAGTTATTTCGGCCCCAGCACCCAGACAGAGGAGAGAGGTCCCACAGCAAGGAATAAGGCATCATTACCCATCACTGGAGAAGGCCACTTTCAGTTATTTCGGACTCAGCACCCAGACAGAGGAGAGAGGTCCCACAGCAAGGAATCATGCGTAATATCACCCACCACTGGAGAAGGCCACTTTCAGTTATTTCGGCCCAGCACCCAGACCAAGGATACAGGTCCCACAGCAAGGAATCATGCGTCATATCACCCACCACTGGAGAAGGCCACTTTCAGTTATTTCAGCCCCAGCACCCAGACAGAGGAGAGAGGTCCCACAGGAAGGAATAAGGCGTCATTTTACCCACCACTGGTGAAGGCCACTTTCAGTTATTTCGGCCAAGCACCCAGACCGAGGAGAGAGGTCCCACAGCAAGGAATCATGCGTCATTTCACCCACCACTAGAGAAGACCACTTTCAGTTATTTCGGCCCCAGCACCCAGACAGGGGAGAGAGGTCCCACAGCAAGGAATAAGGCGTCATTACCCACCACTGGAGAAGGCCACTTTCAGTTATTTCGGCCCCAGCACCCAGACAGAGGAGAGAGGTCCCACAGCAAGGAATCATGCGTCATTTCACCCACCACTAGAAAAGGCCACTTTCAGTTATTTAGGCCCCAGCACCCAGACAGAGGAGAGAGGTCCCACAGCAAGGAATAAGGCGTCATATCACCCACCACTGGAGAAGGCCACTTTCAGTTATTTTGGCCCCAGCACCCAGACAGAGGAGAGAGGTCCCACCGCAAGGAATCATGCGTCATTGCACCCACCACTAGAGAAGACCACTTTCAGTTATTTCGGCCCCAGCACCCAGACAGAGGAGAGAGGTCCCACAGCAAGGAATAAGGCGTCATTACCCACCACTGGAGAAGGCCACTTTCAGTTATTTCGGCCCCAGCACCCAGACAGAGGAGAGAGGTCCCACAGCAAGGAATAAGGCGTCATTACCCACCACTGGAGAAGGCCACTTTCAGTTATTTCGGCTCCAGCACCCAGACAGAGGAGAGAGGTCCCACAGCAAGGAATCATGCATCATTTCACCCACCACTAGAGAAGGCTACTTTCAGTTATTTAGGCCCCAGCACCCAGACAGAGGAGAGAGGTCCCACAGCAAGGAATAAGGAGTCATATCACCCACCACTGGAGAAGGCCACTTTCAGTTATTTCGGCCCCAGCACCCAGACAGAGGAGAGAGGCCCCACAGCAAGGAATCATGCGTCATTTCACCCACCACTAGAGAAGGTCACTTTCTGTTATTTCGGCCCCAGCACCCAGAAAGAGGAGAGGTTCATTCAACTTTGAGTTGCACCGCAAGATCATAGTAAAGTAAAAAAAATGAGGATTCAATAAAGAAGTGCCCCACAGTACAAGAATACATGGTTGAGGGGGAGGCAGTTATAAATGTCTATTCTGCACAAGGGAGGGACTTGTCCTGTGGGATCCATGCCTGGTTCATTTTTATGAACGTCAGCTTGTCCACGTTGGCTGTGGACAGGCGGCTGCGTTTGTCAGTAATGACGCCCACTGCCGTGCTGAATACACGTTCAGACAAAACGCTGGTTGCCGGGCAGGCCAGCACTTCCAAGGCATAAAATGCTAACTCTGGCTACGTGGACAATTTGGAGAACCAGAAGTTCAATGGGGCCGAACCATCAGTTAGTACGTGGAGGGGTGTGCAGACGTACTGTTCATCCTTGTTAGTGAAATGCTGCCTCCTGCTAACACGTTCCGTATCAGGTGGTGGTGCAGTTAGCTGTGACGTGGAGACAAAACTTTTCCACATTTCTGCCATGCTAACCCTGCCCTCAGAGGAGCTGGCCGTGACACTGCTGCGTTTGCGACCTCTTGCTCCTCCTCTGCCTTCTCCTTGGTCTTCCACCAGTTCCCCTGTGACATTTGGGAATGCTCTCAGTAGCGTGTCTACCAGTGTGTGCTTGTACTCGCGCATCTTGCTATCACGCTCCAGTGCAGGAAGTAAGGTGGGCACATTGTTTTTGTACAGGGGATCAAGCAGGGTGGCAACCCAGTAGTCCGCACACGTTAAAAAGTGGGCAACTCTGCTGTCGTTGCGCAGGCACTGCAGCATGTAGTCGCTCATGTGTGCCAGGCTCCCCAGAGGTAAGGACAAGCTGTCCTCTGTGGGAGGCGTATCGTCATCGTCCTCCGTATCCCCCCAGCCACGCACCAGTGATGGGCCTGAGCTGTGTCGGGTGCCACCCCGCTGTGAACCTGCTTCATCCTCATCCTCCTCCACCTCCTCCTCATCCTCCTCGTCCTCCAGTAGTGGGCCCTGGCTGGCCACATTTGTACCTGGCCTCTGCTGTTGCAAAAAACCTCCTCTGATCCACTTCTAACATACTGGCCTGAAAGTGCTAAAAATGACCCCTCATCCTCCTCCTCCTCCTGGGCCACCTCCTCTTCCATCATCGCCCTAAGCGTTTTCTCAAGGAGACATAGAAGTGGTATTGTAAAGCTGATAACGGTGTCATCGCCACTGGCCATGTTGGTGGAGTACTCGAAATGGAGGCCCAATCATTGGTGGTGAAGTGGGGCTGTTCAGCAGTGCGACTGACGCGTGCGTGCTGCAGCTTAAACTCCACTATGGCCTGCTGCTGCTCGCACAATCTCTCTAGCATGTGCAAGGTGGAGTTTCACCTGGTGGGCACGTCGCATATGAGGCGGTGAGTGGGAAGGCCGAAGTTCCGCTGTAGCGCAGATAGTCGAGCAGCGGCAGGATGTGAACGCCGGAAGCGCGCACAGACGGCCAGCACTTTATGCAGCAGCTCTGACATGTCGGGGTAGTTGTGAATGAACTTCTGCACCACTAAATTCAGCACATGCGCCAGGCAAGGGATGTGCGTCAAACCGGCTAGTCCCAGAGCTGCGACGAGATTTCGCCCATTATCGCACACCACCAGGCCGGGCTTGAGGCCCACCGGCAGAAACCACTCGTCGGTCTGTTGTTCAATACCCCACCACAACTCCTGTCCCCCAAACATATGAGTTTCAGAATAGCCTGCTGACGTTTACCCCGGGCTGTGCTGAAGTTGGTGGTGAAGGTGTGTGGCTGACTGGATGAGCTGGTGGAAGCAGAGGAGGAGGAAGCCGAGTAGGAGACTACAGGAGGCAAAGAATGATGCCCTGCGATCCTTGGCGGCGGAAGGACGTGCACCAAGGAACTCTCCGCCTGGGGCCCAGCCGCCACTACATTTACCCAGTGTGCAGTTAGAGAGATATAGCGTCCCTGGCCGTGCTTACTGGTCCACGTATCTGTGGTTAGGTGGACCTTGCCACAGATGGCGTTGCGCAGTGCACACTTAATTTTATCGGATACTTGGTTGTGCAGGGAAGGCACGGCTGTCTTGGAGAAGTAGTGGCGGCTGGGAACAACATACTGTGTGACAGCCATGGACATCAGCTGTTTGAAGCTGTCTGTGTCCACCAGCCTGAATGACAGCATTTCAAAGGCCAGTAGTTTAGAAATGCTGGCATTCAGGCCCAGGGCTCGAGGGTGGCTAGGTCGGAATTTACACTTTCTCTCCAAGGTTTGTGAGATGGAGAGCTGAACGCTGCCGTGTGACATGGTGGAGATGGTTGGTGACGCAGGTGGTGTTGTCGGTGGCACATCCTCTGTTTGGTGGGCGGCAGGTGCCAACATTCCTCCCGAGGCGAAGGAAGAGGCCGAGGCAGCAGCAGAAGAGGGAGCAGGGGGAGCCAGAGTGAGTTCCTTGCTTTTAAGGTGTTTACTCCACTGCAGTTCATGCTTTGCATGTAGATGCCTGGTCATGCTGATTGTGCTAAAGTTCAGAAGATTAATGCCTCGCTTCAGGCTCTGATGGCACAGCGTGCAAACCACTCGGGTCTTGTCGTCAGCACATTGTTTAAAGAAGTGCCATGCCAGGGAACTCCTTGAAGCTGCCTTTGGGGTGCTCGGTCCCTGGTGGCGGTGGCCAGTAGCAGGCGAACTCTCTTAGAGGCGGCTGTTCTGCTTTTGCCCCCTGCTCCCTCTTTTGCTACGCTGTTGGCTCGGTCTCACCACTGCCTCTTCCTCTGAACTATGAAAGTCAGTGGCATGACCTTCATTCCATTTGGGGTATAGGAACTCATAGTCCCCTGTATCGTCTACCACACAGTCTTACTCCCTGACCTCCTATTCGGTCTGCACACTGCAGAAAGACGCAGCAGTTGGCACTTGTGTTTCGTCATCATCAGAGACGTGCGGACTGCGATGAGATGGTATTCCCATGTCCTCATCATCAGGAAACATCAGTGGTTGTGCATCAGTGCATTCTATGTCTTCCACCACTGGGGAAGGGCTAGGTGGATTCCCTTCGGAAACCCCGCCAGCAGAGTCTTCAAACAGCATAAGAGACTGCTGCATAACTTGAGGCTCAGACAGTTTCCCTGATATGCATGGGGGTGATGTGACAGACTGATGGGCTTGGTTTTCAGGCGCCACCTGTGCGCTTTCTGCAGAAGACTGGGTGGGAGATAATGTTCTGAATGTGCTGAATCCACTGTTGGCCACCCAATAGACTAGCGCCTGTACCTGCTTAGGCCTTACCATCCTTAGAACGGCATTGGGCCCCACCAAATATCGCTGTAAATTCTGGCGGGTACTGGAACCTGAGGTAGTTGGTTCAGTAGGACGTGTGGCTGTGGCAGAATGGCCACGTCCTCTCCCAGCACCAGAGGGTACACTAACACCACCACGACCGCGTCCGTGTCCCTTACTAGATGTTTACCTCATTGTTAACGTTTACCAAGTAACACAATAAGAAAAAAAATATTTGGACCAAGGTACTGAATTCAAATTTTACAAGCACCTAACGCTATCTGCCTATTTATTTATGTAGCGTATTACACTAATCCAGGCACAGCATTAACCACTGATTTAGGGGAATATCTCTTTTAGGGCTAGTTTAAAGCCCCTGAATGAAAGGTTTCCTTATATGGACAGATTTAAACTAGACCTGTAACGGCTGGAACACGAGATTCAGGGTATTGCTATTTTGGCTATTGAATTTCACCACAGAACAAAATATATTCTTTGCACGACACTATGAAACTTGGCCAGCCACAGCTGAAACCACTGATTTATGGTATTGCTATTTTGGCAATTGAATTTTACCCCAGAACAAAATATATGTCTTGGCGGACACTATTATAGTTTGCCAGCCAGTGCTGGGACACCAGATTTAAGGGATTGCTATTTTGGCAGTTGAATTTAATCCCAGAACAAAATATATGTTTTGGCGGACACTATTATAGTTTGCCAGCCACAGCTGAAACCACTGATTTATGGTATTGCTATTTTGGCAATTGAATTTCACCCCAGAACAAAATATACCCTGTTACGGACAGATTTAAACTAGGCCTGCAACAGCTGGAACACCAGATTCAGGGTAATGCTATTTTGGCAATTGAATTTCACCCCAGAACAAAATATATCCTTTGCAGGACACTATTAAACTTGGCCAGCCACAACTGAAACCACTGATTTATGGTATTGCTATTTTGGCAATTGAATTTCACCCCACAACAAAATATATGTTTTTGCGGACACTATTATAGTTTGCCAGCCACAGCTGTGACACCAGATTTATGGTATTGCTATTTTGGCAATTGAATTTCACCCCAGAACAAAATATATCCTTTGCAGGACACTATGAAACTTGGCCAGCCACAGCTGAAACCACTGATTTATGGTATTGCTATATTGGCAATTGAATTTCACCCCAGAACAAAATATATCATTTGCTTGAAACTATGAAACTTGGCCAGCCACAGCTGAAACCACTGATTTATGGTATTGCTATTTTGGCAATTGAATTTCACCCCACAACAAAATATATGTTTTTGCGGACACTATTATAGTTTGCCAGCCACAGCTGTGACACCAGATTTATGGTATTGCTATTTTGGCAATTGAATTTCACCCCAGAACAAAATATATGTTTTGGCGGACACTATTATAGTTTGCCAGCACAGCTGAAACCACTGATTTATGGTATTGCTATTTTGGCAATTGAATTTCACCACAGAACAAAATATATGTTTTTGCGGACACTATTATAGTTTGCCAGCCACAGCTGTGACACCAGATTTATGGTATTGCTATTTAGGCAATTGAATTTCCCCCCAGAACAAAATATATCCTTAGCAGGACACTATGAAGCTTGGCCAGCCACAGCTAAAACCACTGATTTATGGTATTGCTATTTTGGCAATTGAATTTCACCCCAGAACAAAATATACCCTGTTACGGACAGATTTAAACTAGGCCTGCAACAGCTGGAACACCAGATTCAGGGTATTGCTATTTTGGCAATTGAATTTCACCCCAGAACAAAATATATCCTTTGCAGGACACTATTAAACTTGGCCAGCCACAACTGAAACCACTGATTTATGGTATTGCTATTTTGGCAATTGAATTTTACCCCAGAACAACATATATGTTTTTGCGGACACTATTATAGTTTGCCAGCACAGCTGAAACCACTGATTTATGGTATTGCTATTTTGGCAATTGAATTTCACCACAGAACAAAATATATGTTTTTGCGGACACTATTATAGTTTGCCAGCCACAGCTGTGACACCAGATTTATGGTATTGCTATTTTGGCAATTGAATTTCCCCCCAGAACAAAATATATCCTTAGCAGGACACTATGAAGCTTGGCCAGCCACAGCTAAAACCACTGATTTATGGTATTGCTATTTTGGCAATTGAATTTCACCCCAGAACAAAATATAGCCTGTTATGGACAGATTTAAACTAGGCCTGCAACAGTGGGAACACCAGATTCAGGGTATTGCTATTTTGGCAATTGAATTTCACCCCAGAACAAAATATATCCTTTGCAGGACACTATTAAACTTGGCCAGCCACAACTGAAACCACTGATTTATGGTATTGCTATTTTGGCAATTGAATTTCACCCCACAACAAAATATATGTTTTGACGGACACTATTATAGTTTGCCAGCACAGCTGAAACCACTGATTTATGGTATTGCTATTTTGGCAATTGAATTTCACCACAGAACAAAATATATGTTTTTATGGACACTATTATAGTTTGCCAGCCACAGCTGTGACACCAGATTTATGGTATTGCTATTTTGGCAATTGAATTTCCCCAGAACAAAATATATCCTTAGCAGGACACTATGAAGCTTGGCCAGCCACAGCTAAAACCACTGATTTATGGTATTGCTATTTTGGCAATTGAATTTCACCCCAGAACAAAATATACCCTGTTACGGACAGATTTAAACTAGGCCTGCAACAGTGGGAACACCAGATTCAGGGTATTGCTATTTTGGCAATTGAATTTCACCCCAGAACAAAATATATCCTTTGCAGGACACTATTAAACTTGGCCAGCCACAACTGAAACCACTGATTTATGGTATTGCTATTTTGGCAATTGAATTTCACCCCACAACAAAATATATGTTTTTGCGGACACTATTATAGTTTGCCAGCACAGCTGAAACCACTGATTTATGGTATTGCTATTTTGGCAATTGAATTTCACCACAGAACAAAATATATGTTTTTGCGGACACTATTATAGTTTGCCAGCCACAGCTGTGACACCAGATTTATGGTATTGCTATTTTGGCAATTGAATTTCACCCCAGAACAAAATATATCCTTTGCAGGACACTCTGAAACTTGGCCAGCCACAGCTGAAACCACTGATTTATGGTATTGCTATATTGGCAATTGAATTTCACCCCAGAACAAAATATATCCTTTGCTTGACACTATGAAACTTGGCCAGCCACAGCTGAAACCACTGATTTATGGTATTGCTATTTTGGCAATTGAATTTCACCCCACAACAAGATATATGTTTTGGCGGACACTGTTATAGTTTGCCAGCCAGTGCTGGGACACCAGATTTAAGGGATTGCTATTTTGGCAGTTGAATTTCACCCCAGAACAAAATAAATGTTTTGGCGGACACTATTATAGTTTGCCAGCCACAGCTGAAACCACTGATTTATGGTATTGCTATTTTGGCAATTGAATTTCACCCCAGAACAAAACATATGTTTTTGCAGGACACTATTAGGCCTTAGGCCTTATTCACACATCCGTTGTGTTTTGCGGATCCACGGAGCCGCGGATCCGCAAAACACGGACACATCGGCAATGTGCATTCCGCATTTTTGCGGACCGCACTTTGCCCGAACTCCATAGAAAATGCCTCTTCTTGTCACAGTGCGGACAAGAATAGGACATGCTCTATTTTTGCGAGCCGCGGACCGGAAAATCGGCGGCACGCTCCGCCAAATCGGATGCGGAGAGCACGGTGTGTGCTCTCCGCATCTTTCGGCCCCATTCACAGTCAATGGGTCCGCATGTATTCGCAAAATTGCGGAATACATGGACTACATTGCGGATGTGTGAATAAGGCCTTATTCACACATCCGCAATGTAGTCCGCATGTATTCCGCAATTTTGCGGAATACATGCGACCCATTGACTGTGAATGGGGCCGAAAGATGCGGAGAGCACATACTGTGCTCTCCGCATCCGATTCTAGTGGAGCGCGCCGCCGATTTTCCGGTCCGCGGCTCCGCAAAAAAAATAGAGCATGTCCTATTCTTGTCCGCAATTGCGGACAAGAAGAGGCATTTTCTATGGAGTCCGGGCAATGCGCGGTCCGCAAAAATGCGGAATGCACATTGCCGATGTGTCCGTGTTTTGCGGATCCGCGGCTCCGTGGATCCGCAAAACACAACGGATGTGTGAATAAGGCCTTATAGTTTGCCAGCCACAGTTGTGACACCAGATTTATGGTATTGCTATTTTGGCAATTTAATTTCACCCCAGAACAAAATATATGTTTTGGCGAATAATATTATAGTTTGCCAGCCACAGCTGTGACACCAGATTTATGGTATTGCTATTTTGGCAATTGAATTTCACCCCAGAACAAAATATATCCTTTGCTTGACACTATGAATCTTGGCCAGCCACAGCTGAAACCACTGATTTATGGTATTGCTATTTTGGCAATTGAATTTCACCCCAGAACAAAATATATGTTTTGGCGGACACTATTATAGTTTGCCAGCTGGACACCATATTTAGGGGATTGTTATTTTGGCAATTGAATTTCACTCCAGAACAAAATATTTGTTTTGACGGACACTTTTATAGTTTGCCAGTCACAGCTGTGACACCAGATTTATGGTATTGCTATTTTGGCAATTGAATTTCACCCCAGAACAAAATATATTTTTTTTGCGGACACTATTATAGTTTGCCAGCCACAGCTGTGACACCAGATTTATGGTATTGCTATTTTGGCAATTGAATTTCACCCCAGAACTACATATTTGTTTTGGCGGACACTATTATAGTTTGCTAGCCATTGCTGGGACACCAGATTTAGGGGATTGCTATTTTGACAATTGAATTTCACCACAGAAAATAATCTATCCTTTGCCAAACAGCAGACAGTATTATACTTGGCTAGCCAAAGCTGGAACACCAGATTTAGGGGATTGGTATTTTGGAAATTGTATCCCCTTAATAAAATATAGAAATTGCTATCCTGAGTTTCTAGGGGTGACAATAAGCACAGCCAAGCCCCTGATGTAGAATATAGCAAAAAAAAAAATAGTATTGATGGATTGATGGACTTGGTGGCAGCTTGTTCTGGTGCACCACAAGTCACAAAATGGCCGCCGATCACCCCAGAAAATAAGTGACAGAAAAACGCTCTGTGCAGCCTAAAAACCAGTGAGCAAGTAACTAGCAGAAGTTCAATCATTCACAGCTGTAGATCGATCAGTTCATTAGGTGCTTTTGCAGACTTTTCCCTGCCTACTCTTGCCCTCACAGCAGCTGCGTCCTCTCCCTACACTAATCAGAGCAGTGTGACGTGCGGCGCTATGTGACTCCAGCTTAAATAGAGGCTGGGTCACATGCTGCACTTGGCCAATCACAGCCATGCCATTAGTAGGCATGGCTGTAATGGGCTCTTAGGGCAAGAAGTAAAACGCTAGCTGATTGGCTGCAATGCAGCCCTTCAGAAATCGGAAAGTAATCGCCGAACAAACCTGAACCCAAACTTTTTTGAAAATGTTCGGGTTCGGGTCTGTGTCCCGCAGACCCCAAAATTCGGTACGAACCCGAACTATTCTCGAACTGTTCGCTCAACACTAATCATAGCTGCTGCAGAACCGCATAATACACACTTCAGCTGCTGCAGAACCTCATAATACAAACCTCAGCTGCTGCAGAACCTCATTACACACATCTCAGCTGCTGCAGAACCTCCTAACACACACAACTGCTATAGAACCTCTTAATACTCACCATAGCTGCTGCTGAACATCATAATCTGAAGCTAGAGAACATCAAAAGCATTGATAACATCTGTGTTGGGGCCTCATTCACAGATCAAGTCATAAATGCTGGACACAATTTTATAGCCTAGCAGATGGAAACCCGTCACATCTCATCGTAGTCAGCGGGATCCATTAGATGTTGTCATCCATGAAGTGCCAGATCCAGAACTACGGTGATTTACGTTGTTGTGCCCTTAGGGTACTTTCACCCAGTACGACATGCAGTACTTTTAGTCTGGCTGCCTCTCGCCGCGCACTGCCGTGCTGCACTCCGGGGGCACACGTGAACTAGCGGCAGGACGGATCCGACAGGCTGTTCACCCGCCAGAACAGCCTGACGGACTCCCTTGCCACTAGTGAACAAAGCCTAATACACACCTCAGAAGCTGCAGAACATTATAATAGTGACAAGAGCACTACAAGTCTCATCATCACCAGATTGTTATTATTGGAAATTAGGGGGCAACACAAGGAGAGGTAAAAGTTGAGGAAAACTATAACTCTCAGTATGTTCAGGCTGTTATTATTGGATACAAGTAAACATTGCACAGAGAGAATATAAGTCTGTGTTCACATCACTGTTTAGTTTTCTGCACTTCTGAACCGTCAGAAGAACAGAAAAATATTTCAAGCATCAGTTATGCATACTTGGCATCTGTTTGAGCCATTTCCATCTGAGATAAATAATTTTTAGACGGAAAAAAGTCCTTCACGCAAAATCTAGAACTAAAAGTTGATGTGAACCTAGCCTAAGAAGAGAGAACTACAACTCCCAGCATGTCCAGATTATTATAGGGCATCATCCAGTTTTAATAGGTGAGAGCTTTAAAAGGAAATAACTATAACCCCCAGTATGGCCAGACTTATTACGGGCATTAGTATACCTTACAGACAGGTGGTATAAGTGGAGAGAACTACAACTCCCAGCATTACCAGACAGTACTAGGGCATACATTGAAATTACATGGAGGTGGATATAATAGGACAGAACTACAACTCCCAGCATTGCCAGACTGTACCAGGGCATAAGTTGAAATTACATGGAGGTGCATATAATAGGACAGAACTACAAGTCCCAGCATCGCCAGATGTGTACTAAGGCATAAGTTGAAATTACATGGAAGTGGATACAATAGGAAAGAACTACAGCTCTCAGCATTACCAGACTTTACTAGGGCAAAAGTTGAAATTGCATGGAGAGGGATATAATAGGACAGAACTACAACTCCCAGCTTTAAAAGTATGTTATATGTGTTATTCCTGGACACCACTAACCTCTCCACTAGGCACAACACAGAAGTTCCGCCCCCTCACAGCGACATCCCACAGGTCTTTCACCAGTCCTCTGCACTAGTCACATGATAATGACATCACCAAAGGTCCTTCAGACTTGGCTGCTCTGCTATGTTTGGTTCCCTGCACTTCTCCATGTCCTATATTTAACTCTTGCAGGTAGCTAGTGCAATGAGCCAGGCCGCAGGGGATAGTGCTGTGAGCGTAATGGTGCAGTATGCTGAGTTGGTGTAGTAGTACTCACAGTTCAGTTGATCCCAGAGCCGGCAGTGCAGTGGATGGGAAGACAGCACAAAATCCTCCAGGGCACTCTCTGGTTCGTGGAGTGCCCTTGATGGGAAAAGTGGTGTTTAGGGTGCTTTGGTGGCTTGTCCCCTGTGTTGTAGTTCACATGACGCCAGCACCCAAAGGTGCAATTAAGAGATGGAGCAGAAGAATGAGGCAGTAGTTAAACCAAACAGGAACTTTACTTGTTAGATGTAGTAAGACATCCAAAATCATCACTTTGTCCTGCATACAGATGGCAAAAATGGTAAAGCTGCAAATCCAAATTAGCAGGCTCCTTAAGGTAAAGTATATAGGTTAGCTCCAGCTCACTTTAGTAGGGATAGCGTGCTTACTTGTACTTAATTTCTGATGTTGATCTGTTCACTCAACCTTGCAATGACGTTTAGATCCTCTGTAAATAAGTATTCCGACAGATGGCCTTTCTGTCCTTAATTATGGTGGGCAGCTTGCCGCTTAGGCTACCTTAAAACCGTCAATTTGGTTTCCATTTGTAAGATCCGTTTCAGGGCTCTCACAAGCGGTCCAAAATGGATCAGTTTTGCCCTAATGCATTCTGAATGTATAAGGATCCACTCAGAATGCCAGTTTGCCTCCGTTCCGCCTCCATTACGCTCTGGAGGCGGACACCAAAACTCTGCTTGCAGCGCTCTGGTGTTCGCCTGACAATTGCAGAGACAAACTGATTACACAATTGAAGTCAATGGGGATGGATCCGTCTGAGGCGGATCTGTTTCCATTCAATTTCCTCATCTGAGCATGTACTAACTATATATGTCACCTCCCCCTGCACCTTTCATTTCCTCTCCTCATATTATGGCACTGGGATGGGGGTGCTTGGGCAGATGTCACCAAAGTGGTGTTTAGGTCATTGAGCAGGGAGCAGATTATTGCGGGGGGGATGTAATTTAGAGGGGGCAGATTTCCAAGCGGTGTAGCTGATTTCGGGGGGGGGGGGTGGATTATTTGGGCGATCATGGAATAGGGGGCCGATTATTGAAAGGGGAGGGGAGTGCTTTGGTAGATGGCTCAGAGGTTGGGCAGATGGCAAGTTGGGGCGGAAACATCGCACTTTGGTTTGGTAATTGAATAGGGGCCAGATTATTGCACATGGGGGGGGCAAAGATGGCACTGATTGGGGGCTAATTGATGAAAGTTGTGGCTGATCGCAGTGGGGTGGAAGAGGCACTGATTGGGTGCTTGAGTAATGTGGGCAGATTTTGTCAGGGGATTGAGTTTATGGTGATGGAGGGGGCAGATGGCAATGGTGGGTCTGTTGGCATTTGAGCAGATTATGGGATGGGGGAGGGGGAGTTGATGGCAATGGGAGGGGGTCAGATGGTACCGAGGCAGATGGCAATGCAAGGCAGCAGATGGCACTAAGGGTGGGCAGATGGAAGTGAAGTGGGGACTCAAAAACAATTTCATGTGAATAATGTTTTTAATTTTTTTTTCTTTTTTTTCTATGTTCTTTCTTAGCATCTACAATAAAAAATATTATCCCAAAGTGAGTTACTAACAAAAATATGAGAGATCGATGTCAATTATGTTGTATAGCATGTTTAAATATCCTTTTGTATTATGTCTCTAAAGATGCCTGAACCCTCAGAACACGTTCGTTGTAGGCCGCCCAGAAGGCGCTGTCATATCAAAGAATCGGTAAGTACCGATAAATAGTTTTTTATAATCCAATAATAATCATTGAATTAATCATTATTTATCTTTTTTCTAGTCTTCATCATCGACCAGCTCGGCAGTCACAGCAGCACAATATCCTGCTGGAGACCGCTCATCGCGGGCATCAGTGTCACCGAGGTGGAGATAGCACGGACCAGGACCGGCAGCAAGTATATTTCTATATATCTATATTAAACTACAATTATTATGTTTCAACATTTTTTTTTTTAGTTTTTTTAGGAATCTTTTACTAGCTCCGCCAGGCAGCTAGTAAAAGGAAATTCCCCAGTAGAGATGTCGCGAGCATAAAATTTTCCGTTCATGAACGGCGAACGCGAACTTCCGCAAATGTTCGAACGGGCAAACCACTATAGACTTTAATAGGCAGGCGAATTTTAAAACCTATAGGGACTGATGAGCAGCTTTCTTTACCCACCTAACTGCTAACCAGCAGCAGGAAGCTGACTTGGAGCAGGACCTGAACCAGCAGATGGTGGCATACTTGGACAGTACCCTGCCACCCCACATTGAAGATCCGCTAAACCACTGGGCAGCCAAACTGGATTTGTGGCCACAACTGGCAGAGTTTGCCCTGGAAAAGCTGTCCTGCCTGGCCAGTAGTGTGGCATCAAAGAGGGTGTTTAGTGCGGCGGGGGCCATAGTTACCCCAAAAAGAACTTGCCTGTCCACCCAAAATGTGAAGAGACTGACCTTTGCCAAGATGAATCAGGCGTGGATCAGCCAGGATTTCCACCCAAAAGAAACCGGTTTCTTTTGACTACTAGAGATGTCGCGAACATAAAATTTTCCGTTCGTGAACTGCGAATGCGAACTTCTGCGAATGGTCGCGAAGGGGCAAACCGGGCAAACCGCCATAAACTTCAATAGGCAGGCAAATTTTAAAACCCACAGGGACTCTTTCTGGCCACAATAGTGATGAAAAAGTTGTTTCAAGGGGACTAACACCTGGACTGTGGCATGCCGGAGGGGGATCCATGGCAAAACTCCCATGGAAAATTACGTAGTTGACGCAGAGTGGGTTTTAATCCATAAAGGGCATAAATCACCTAACATTCCTAAATTGTTTGGAATAACGTGCTTTAAAACATCCAGTGTGTGTATACGATAAGGTATGATGTTGTATCGATCAGGTAGTATAAGGGTTACGCCCGCTTTACAGTGACAGACCAAACTCTCTGTTTAACACACCGCATACAACCGCAAATAGTCAATTTGCACAACCGCAAACTCCCCATTTGCACAAGGTGGGATACCAAGCTAGCCATGTCCCGTTCCTTGTCCTCACTGACGTCATTGAAGGTCTCTTCCTCCACCCAGTGACGTACAACACCAAGGGTCCCCGAAAGGTGACAACATGCCCCCTGGGACACATGCTGTGGTTGGTCTTCCACCTCCTCAAAGCCACCTTCCTCCTCTGACTCTTCTTCTTCAGACTCCTCTCTCTGCGTTGCCGTAGGTCCAGCAATCGGCGACGACAAGGCTGCTTCTGGTGGTGATGGTGACCACAACTCTTCCTCTTCATGCTCATCTACGGCCTGATCCAGCACTCTTCGCAGGGCATGCTCCAGAAAAAACGCATATGGGATGAGGTAGTTCCTCTTCCTTCCAATTTGGGGCACTGCTCATACTCCGTGCAATGTAGTGTGCCACCCTATATGAGTGGTGTGTTAAGTAGTACTATTCCTATCAGTTTAATCCCTGTTACGTCCCCTATCAGGGGACATGTATCAAATAGATTTTAGGAACTGGGAGATGGAAAAAGATAATCGGTCGGTCCTCTTACTTCCAAATTGGGGCACTGCGCGTGCGCCGCGCAGTGTACTGTGCCACCAGTACAAATAGTGTGAACTACTATTCTTACCATTTTAATCTTTGTTAAGTCCCATATCAGGGGACGTGTATCGAATTGAATCCTTGCATGGGGAGATAGAGAAAAAAGCTTGCTCTCTCCGCTTCCTTCTAATTTTGGGCACTTGCAATGGAATTTGCCACCAATGCAACTAGTGTTAACTAAGTACTATTCCTATCAGTTTAATCTCTGTTTTACCTTTTATCAGGGCCGGGTAGTGAATAGATTTTTGGAACCGGGAAAAAGACCCATGCTCGGTTCGCTTCGTTTGAAATTTAGGTCACTGCGTGTGCGCTGTGCAATGTACTGTTACACCCTATATGAGTGGTGGGCAGTGGGCACAGTACAGTCTGTAGGACTGACACACACTGGCAGGCAACTGCAATTATATTAAAAGGTAAAAATGAAACGACTTTTTTATCTGCAAGATACTGTGCCACCCTATATGAGTGGTGGGCAGTTTGCAGAGTACAGTCTGCGGGCCTGACACACACTGGCAGGCAACTGCAATTATATTAAAGGGTAAAAATTAAATGACTTTTTTTATCTGCAAGGTACTGTGTCACCCGATATGAATGGTGAGCACACAGTTCAGTCTGTGGGCCTGCGGCCTCTCACACACGGGCAGGCAACTGCAATATATATATATATAGAAAAAAATAATAAAAGCAGACTGATGTACCAGCCTTAAAAAGGGCTTTTCGGGGTGCTGTCAGGATGCTGTCCTTACAGCAGATGAGTCTTTGAGGACTGGAGTGGACACAGAACACTGGCCTAGCTAACTCTTTCTCTATTAAAGGGGTTCTTCACTTTGTTACAACTAATGATCTATCCTCAAGATAGATCATTAACATCTGATCGGCCGGGTTCCAACACCCGGGACCCCCGCTGATCAGCTGTTTGAGAAGGCAGCGGTGCTGCAGGAGCGCCGCGGCCTTCTCACTGTTTACCGCTGCTAGCGCCCCGCCCAGTGATGTCACGACTTGTATCAAGTGGCGAGGGCTAGCCTAAGCTCTGTTCACTGAATGCCACTTGATACAAGTCGTGACGTCACTAGGCGGGGCGCTAGCAGCGGTAAACAGGGAGAAGGCTGCGGCACTCCTGCAGCGTCGCTGCCTTCTCAAACAGCTGATCGGCGGGGGTCCCGGGTGTCGGACCCCGACCGATCAGATACTGATGATCTATCTTGAGGATAGATCATCAGTTGTAACAAAGTGAAGAACCCCTTTAATTCAGCAGCAGCAGCAATCTCCCTGCTCTAACTAACACTGCAGCTTCAGAATGAATCTAAGATGGATGCTGTCCTTGCTTTTTGATAGGAGGTGGGAGGTTATGCTGATTGGCTGGAATGTGTCTGCTGACTGTCAGGTACAGCGTCAAAGTTTGCTTAATGATGACGTATGTGGGTCGAACCGAACATCGCATATGTTCGCCCGCCACGGCGAACATGCGATGTTCGCCGGGAACTGTTCGCCGGCGAATAGTTCGGGACATCTCTATTCCCCAGTCTCTTCCAGTGTCCGTGGCAGTTGGGAACGTGTAAGTATTGAATAATTAGTTTTAATTACAATTTTTCTTTCAGGGTTCCAGAGTCTCCACCGGGGAAAACATGGAGTTCGTTGTCCGTTGTATAGACAACGAACTCCTTATCCAGCTGGTGGAGGCGCGTCCTGCTTTATGGGACCACACCGACTGCCACCATTCAGACCATCACCTTACCAAGCGGCTCTGGAGACAGATCTGTGACTCCTTGTTCAGTGGCTGGGAAGATCTAAATGTGGCGGATCAGAAAGAATGTGGTAAGTGCAGCAATATGTATTTTAGGTCATGTATAATGTAAATTTAAGTCCACAGTTTTCACAGTTGACAAGGTTTTGACTCGTGGGGGTCAATCCGGGACTGCTTCAAGAGAAAGTAAAATAAGAAAGTTCAGGCCCCGAGTGGTTCCGGAGCAACCTCAAGGCTGCCATATATGTACAGTGCGGCCTAGGGGTTTATAAGAAGGATGCTGGCACTTAGAAGGTAAATTGTTTGACACCTATGTCTCTGGAAACCCCCTGCGGTCAGAGGGACAATTGTTCTCAAGTTCTGTCAGCAAGGGGCTGTCTAAGACAGAGGAATGTTTGAGACCTCTGAGTTTCTGTCAGCCCACTACATTAAGAAGTAAATAATAGCATATACCGGAAGCAGTAATACAAGGCCTTATTTTTTTCTCTCCACAGAACTGCCAGCAGCACTCGGGCACCTGAACCTGCTCTTGAAGCGGACCCAAAACCGTCCGCCACCCCCAGCCTTCCCGTCCCTCATGTACCAGTTCTGGTCAATCCTGGTCCCCTACCCGGTTGCTCTTTTCAGCATACGGTCTCACATTGGAGACAAAATGTGAGAGCTATGTTGAATAGCAGGAGATCTGGTAGGAGCCGTCGGGAGGACTATGGGGACCTTGTAGAGATCGTTTCCGATGCTCTAGAAGGTTTGTCCGATGAAATACGTTGAGCGGTTGGATAACTTTGCATGCCAAGTGGAGGGCGCTTTAACTCTCCACACCCCTCAAATCCCTCCTGCATCTTTTCCTGCGGCCCGTCGTTTTTATTCCTCAACAGAAGACAGGGGGGCTACTGCTGCCAGTTCAAGAACATCCACCCCTCAACCACCACCTTCCCTAGTCGTTTTAAAAATGTATAGTTAATTTCTCTTAGTTTATTTATTGTTTATTTAAGAAAAGAAAGGTTTTTTATATAATAAATAAGTTTACTTTACTTGACTGTGTGTTTTTGCTTTTTTTTTTAGATCCCCAACTGTGGCCACTCCAGCTGTGGGGAAAGTAAAACTCCCAGGAAAAAAAAAATTTAGTTTATTAAATAAAAAAAAGTTTTCTAGGAGTTTTATTTCCCCCACGCCTGTAGTCCCAAAGGTAGCAAAATATTTGATGTAGCACAATCAATAACGGGCTTTCTAAAATCTCCTTATTGATCATATTCTGGCTGATTGTCACATGAACAAGCAAAAGCTTGTTCATCAGCCAATCTGGTACAAATCCACATGAACCCTTGTGGGAGTCACGGTACATATGAATCGGCCTCATCAACAATTAAATTTACTAGAGAGCAAACTATTTTATATATTGCTTTTTAGCCTCTTAAGGGCAAAGGGCGTATGAGTGCGCCCTAATGTCCGAGTCCATAAGGACACAGGGCGTACCCATACGCCCTAAATAAAATCTACTGTAAAAAAAAAAATAATCGCGATAGAAACATGATTCCTGCTGCGATCGTGCAGCAGGAACAATGTTCATATGCCAAGGGGGGTCCTGTGACCCCCCCATATCGGCAATCGCTGCAAACCGCAGGTCAATTCAGACCTGCGGTTTGCAGCGCTTTGCGATATATCGTGATCAGATACTTTAAAATGCTGCCAAATGTTTTTTTATTATTACTTTAACCTCCCCTCCCCGTGCCCTCATTGTGATGGGCGGTGCGGGGAGGGGGGAGGCTTGTGGGAGGTGTGGTGGGTGGTGCGGTGGGCGGTGCGGCAGGCGGTGCGGGGGGCGGACGGGCGCGCTATTCTCTGCCCGCCCCTCCGCTCAATTTCAGGATGGCCGAGCGTGGCAAGCAGAGTGTCAGCACATTGCTGACACTCTGCTTGTAACGGCTGACATCCGTGCAGGCACGGATGTCAGCCTATTAACCCCTTCCATGCCGCGGTCCGTAGGGACCGCTGTATGGAAGTGGTTAAGAGGGAGGGAGCTGCTGTGGGGGCCTGCTGTGCCTGGTGCAGCCCCCCTAGCTCCAGTCCCCAGCTTCCTTCCCTCCCCATCCTCCGCTGCTCTGTTATAGCAGCGGAGGAGGGTAACCATGGCAACAGGATGCCTTTAAAGGCGTCCTGCTTGCCATGGTAACAGAAGTCTGATCAGACTTTTGATAAAGGCTAATTTTTTTGTGCTAGATAGCAAATTTGCATACTATGCTGCCTTTCTGATAGTCCAATACAACCGTAACATATTGCATTTACATTGGTGCTATAAAAAAAAAAACACTTTTTGTGCTAGAAGGGTGACAGGGACGTAAATTTGTAAAAATCGTCAGTTACATTGGTGGGTGACATTTTACCAGTTTTGCCGTATACAAACCCCTGCTCTGCATAGGTGGCAGGGAGGTACATTTCAAAAAATCATCTGTTACATTGGTGGGTGACATTTGGCCAGTTTTACCATATACAAACCCCTGCTCTGCATAAGTGACAGGGAAGTAAATCTCTAAAAATCATGTGTTACATGGGTGGGTGACTTTTTTTTTATCTCTGTAAATTATGTTTATTTTTAGGTTTTAAGTGAATTTCTTATAGAAAATTATATAGTGATTTATATAATTACAGAGTTACTTCACTCCGAGATGAAAAGGAAATAAGTGATACACATGTAACAATGGTTCGTACAATAATCATTATAGTAACAACAATACAGATATTGTCAAATTTGGCTTCAATAGATAACGGTATGTAAAAGAATAAAGAGAGGGAGAAGAAGTGGAAGGGGTAGGAGAGAAGGAGGGGGGGGGGGAGAGGGGAAGGAGGAGGGAAGGGCAAGAGGGTACTAGTCAGATCCTACCATCAAAAGTATAGAAGACAAGTCTGACATTTTGCCAGTTTTGCCATATACAAACCCATGCTGTGCATAAGTGACAGGGCGATAAATTTCAAAAAATCATCTCTTACATTGGTGGGTGACATTTTGCCAGTTTTGCTGTAGACAAACCCTTGCTCTGCATAGGTGACAGGGAGGTAAATTTAAAAAAAATCATCTGTTACATTGGTGGGTGACATTTTGCCAGTTTTGCTGTATACAAACCCCTGTTCTGCATAAGTGACAGGGAGGTACATGTCTAAAAATCATCTTTTACATTGGTGGGTGACATTTTGCCATATACAAACCCCTGTTCTGCATAGGTGAAAGGGAGGTAAATCTCTAAAAATCATCTGTTACATTGGTGGGTGTCAAGAAAAAAAGAGATTTAGAGGGATGGTTAGAACCCCCTTTTTTTGTCCCAAATATATGGGTCTATAAGCGCCAGACTACTTCCCCAATAGGGGTGTAACTTGATCTCCAGTAGGTGAAATAAGTGACCCACTTAAAACTAATAAGTTAAAAGTAGAGAATTCATATAAATAAAATAATGATTGTAATAAAAGGCACTATCCGTAGATTACCAAAGGCTGAATGAAAGGATGGGTACTCACTTCACTGGAGGGGCTGTCTTGCAGGTTAAACTCAAGACACCTGAGACAAAAAACCCCCCTGGCCAGGATCGCACGTAGAATCTTAGAGGCTGAAGTCACCACTCGGACGAGGATCTTCTTCAAATCCACTTTAATAACATCAAGGCTCAACGCGTTTGGGGTATCCATTAACCCTTCCTCAGGAGCAGTACTGCTCTGAGGAAGAGGTAATGGATACCCAAATGCGTTGAGCCTTGATGTTATTAAAGTGGATTTGAAGAAGATCCTCGTCCGAGTGGTGACTTCAGCCTCTAAGATTCTACGTGCGATCCTGGCCAGGGTTTTTTTTTGTCTCAGGTGTCTTGAGTTTAACCTGCAAGACAGCCCCCCCAGTGAAGTGAGTACCCATCACTTCATTCAGCCTTTGGTAATCTACGGATAGTGCCTTTTATTACAATCATTATTTTATTTATATGAATTCTCTACTTCCTCTTTCCATTACGCTTTCTAATTGGGAGATGGACAGCTGAACGATTCCATGAGATAGTGTGGAGATGCTTGGTGATGGTGAAAGATGTGATGGCGTTGCTACCACATCCTCTGTTTGCGGGGTGGCAGGTGCCACTGTCACTCACTTGTGCTCAGGTTTAGAACATTTATTTTTAATTTTTATGTATTTTATGTTATTTTAAGTTATTTCCCTATCCAAATTTTGCTTCAATTTCCAGCCCTCTAGCCCTTTCCAGGACTTTTTTAGAGCCATTTTGGTGCCCCAAAGTTCGGGTCCCCATTGACTTCAATGGGGTTCGGTTTCGGGGTCAAGTTCAGGTCAAGTTTAAGTCCCGAACTCGAACTTTGCGGTGTTCGCTCTACTATAATTATGAGTTGACGTAAAATAATAATTATCACAAGTTTAGCATAACCATTCTGGTTGGTTGATTGATTAAAAAAAGTTGAAGACAGGTGTAAAAAACAAAACACAATTTTATTTAGTAGAAGAGAAAACATTAAAAATAATCACAATATATTATTATATTATTCTGCCAACTCAGTCTACCCGCATCAGAAACAAAGTAAGCCGCAAAACGGTCACTCGTTCTGGCAACGGCAAGGGTTGACCGATATGACAAATGTTGCATCCTGGTTAGTGTACAATCAACCTCTTGCGGGTCTAGGCGCAGTGGTTTCTCAGATAAAAGATAGTTATGTAGAACTACACAAGCCTTGACTACATCAGCAACGGTTTCCACTTTGAAGTTAATGGCTTTGGTGAGAATACGCCATTTGGCAACTAGAATGCCAAAGGCGCACTCCACCAGTCGTCTAGCTCATGTCAGTCTGTAGTTATACGTACGCTTTGTAGTGTTTAAGTCACGGCTAGAGTACGGCTTTATACATTTGGAACGTCTTGTCCCCTACTACGACAAATGGCATTGGAGGTCCATCAGTACCTGGCAAAGGTCTTGGAGGTGGTAATCCAAATTGCTTTGAATACAGGTGTCCCATAGAAGAGTTTTTTAATGGCCATCGAATCATTTGTACGTCCATATGCTCCCATGTTAACTGCAACAAATCAATAATCAGCATCTGCAATGGCCATTAAGATAATGGAGAAATATTTATTGCAGTTAAAAAAATTCAGATCCACTTCCAGAAGGTTTTTCAATCCTTATATGTTTGCCACCCACAGCTCTGACACAATTAGGGAATTGGCTTGTTTCCATGAACTTGTCTGCTATTGGTTTTGTTGTTGGATGTGGGATGAAATCCTCATGCAATTCCATCCACAATGCACGAAGTATCATTGACTACTCCAGAGATCGTAGAAATTCCCATGCGATATTTAATGGTAATGAATCGATGACAGACTTTCTCCAGTAGCAAGAAACCTTTAAAAAAAGAATACAAATATAAGAAAAAAAATATACAATATATGTACAGCTATCTAAAAAAGACAAATCTTTTACCTTATTGTTACCATTAACCGCTCTGCAGGAGAAATAGCCCTTCTGTAGCGGATATCCTGTCTTTCAATGCGTGACGAAATGCGCTGCAGCAGCTGGTCATAACTATCAACAGTCATGCACCTAGAATTCAAAACATTTTCAGGATTCACATGAAGCTCCAAATACAGGACTGAAAAAACACCTTTGGTCATCCTTTTTGAAGTTATAGGGTGTATCCCATATCAGCATCTTCTTCTTTCCTGGTCTCGTTTTCTCCATCTCGCTTTCAGGACTAGAAACCTCAATCGCAAACGCAAGTGTGCAAGCAACATGGTTCCAAAATACAATGAATGGAGGTTTACCTGCTTAAATACTCTGTCAAAGTGGTTTGACTCTTTGACACACCTTCTTCTTTAAAAGAGAATCCGCTAAAACGGAAGCAAACGTAAAGAACTGATCCGCTTTACAGGTGGACCGGTTTGAACGGATCCTTTAAAAAGTCCCCCGTTTGCATCTGTTTTGCAATTTTTGAGACAGATCCGTTTTAAATGGATCCGTGAAATGCAAGTGTGAAAGTAGCCTTAGAATCTCTCCACCTAATGCAAAGGTGATAAAAGATAACGGCAGTTATCTTCCTTCGTCAATATTCTTTAGTTCAGTAATCCAACAACCCCAGGGCAATTTCCCTCATGACAGTAAAACACTCTGCTTCATTATTTGAACAGGTTGTGGTTTTCAGATTAATAATCCACGTAGTACACCGGAAGGGTAATTTACAATATAGGGTCCTATAATCCTAATCTTGGACAAAAAGGTTGACGGAAATGGGTTCGGTCTCCTCTCCTTCCTCCTAACTCCTAATCTCTTAACCTTTTACTAACTCTAACTTCCTGTAACAGCTGTATATAACTGGTGTGATGGAGACCTCTAATGGTGAAAGTATGTAGTGCATGTTACTAGCCTGTAAGATGGATTCAGCAGCATAGACAAAGGAATAGTGCAAGATGACATCATAATATAAATAACAATTTGGTGGACCATACACACATAAGTGGGACACTACCTTCCCGACTGCTTTAAATAAAGTCGGCCTCGACTTTTTAGGTTTGCTAGTTGCTGTGGATCTCCTTGCCGTCGCCTGGAAAATACCAAAACAACCTGCGCCACATACATATATTTAAAAATTTCACATTATATAGTATGTAGATTATTATCCAAGGTAATCCAGTACATTCAAGTGCAAAAAAGAGTTTTTCATATAAATGCACATTATTAACATATCACGGGATAAATATTTTTGCGCAATGGGAAAATAGGCGTTGTTCTATTTTCTGAGCTTGATGGTGACAAAACTGGGCGTAAGTATAGATACAAGATATGCAGTCCATAGCAAGGTCCATTGTGTGCAAAGGGGTTAAGGTACAACTCAATATTGAGGTATAACATTATAGTCCAAAGTGCAAAAGTTCTGTTATTGTAAACATGAGTATTGCATACAACAGTTACAGAAAATGTCCTTCTGGGTACACAGTTTAAAACGTTGCAAAACCTGAAAAAGGGGAAAATGGTGCAACAAAGCAAAAATGCGCAATTGGGAATTTGCAGTTCTGCTATTGTCCAGCAGTGTAGTCCTGTAACGCTTTTGAAAGAGGCCCCAGTAGTCTTTTGTAGTGACTTGGGGAACTGTCACTAAGTTCTATGTGGGGCAGAAATACAGTTTTTCAGAAGTGGCCATCCGGCCTACTTACAGATATGTGTCTTCATCAGAGTGAACAACAGTGGGCCACCACAGGAAATTTTCAGGTTGAGATGACTATCTGCAGGTCTCCAGGAATCTGGCAAGTGCTGCTAATGAGGAAGGGGTCACAGAACTCTGACCATAAGTCAACCTCTCTTTCTTCCAGCCGCGCTGCGGGTTTGGCACAATAGCAGCAGCGGCAACAGCAGGCTTTGGCTCTTCAGCGGGGGTCTGTTGAGTAGACTCTGGACCTTGGAGGATAGGATTGGGTGCAGGGCCGCCACACCCAATGTTCAGGCGCTGCTGTACTGCTGGTTGGCATTGGCCCTCCTGATGGGCCCTAAATCTCTCCTGGGCCCCGGCGGCAGCGATATCTCAGGTTCCCCTGGCCAAGTCCGGGGACTGGTAGGGCCTTGTTCCTGCCTCCGCAATTCCCGTAAATGATAGTAAGGTCTGCCTCTGGGAATTCGGCTTTCTGAAGCCAGCCAGCCAGCCTCTCCGGTGCTCGAGGCTGCTCCACTACAGGTTCTGTGATAACCCGCGGATAGCTCCAATTCCCTCCAGGTGCCATGGAACATGGATACGATGGAGTTTCAGGGCTCCAGACTTGCTCTAGATTGGCAAGGACTTGAGCAGTTCTCTGCTGCTCTTCCATATCAGGCAAGGACACCATCTTGGTACACAGGAAGAGGTCGAGCAGGAACCCCCAATCAGCACATAAACTTCACCTTTTCACCAGCCCACCCCCTAGTTTCACTTGCAGTAGGGAGGCGGTGCAGACATTGTAATCCATGTTTAGTAAATGATGGCACAGCAGAAATACTTTTCCCGCACTTTCAAGAGACGTCGTTTCAACTATATCTGGAGGCACAGGGGAAGCAGGGGTAGTTGCTCTAACACTGGTCTCTTGTACATTTTGCAGGGGCTCTAATGGCATTGGAGGATAGTCCTTGTCAAACTTAGTCTCCAGACGAGCAGAAGTATAAATGATTGCCACCCAAGCTTGAATTGGTGGCTGGAGGAGCCATTGTGGTTAATTTAATACGAGAGACAGTTCTGTAGTTTCCCATAATCCCCTGGTATTCACATTTAACTAAGTCCTCAGCAAGGTTTACAACAGGTCGGCAAAGCAACAAGCCACTCAGATTTCCACCCATCATGACCAATGGTAGAGTCTTGCTTTTAAAAGGGGCAGTACACTATTTTTCCCGCTTCTAGATGGGGGTGTCACTACTTTTTCTAAAATGATGGCGCAGCAAAATAACAAGAACGCTTCAGACGGCCATCTTAGGTGTATTGCAAAAATCCATTCACTGAAAGAAGCAGTGATAGTGACACACAAATACGCAATTGTTCCACTTTTAACACTGTAATTTTGCAGCAGGTGTCTTGTATAGTATGCCTGTGCAAGTTTCCAGTGATTTGAACAATTCTGCAGCTTGATAAAGGCTTTGGTATTCAAGCACATATAAAGTCTCTCAACTAGGCAATGGATATGGTCAATACACGGTGTACAAATCATTTAAAGGCACAGAGGCACTTTTAATATCCTGTTTGTGACGCCAATTCATGAAACGAGCCAGACCGCAGGGGATAGTGCTGAGTATGTAATGGTGCGGTATGCCGAGTGGGTGTAGTAGTACTCACAGTTCAGTTGCTCCCTGAGCCGGCCGTGCAGTGGATGGGTAAACAACACAAAATCCCCTGGGAACACCAGCCAGATGTTGGTTGAGGTACCCTTGATGGTTATGGTGGTATTTAGGGTGCTTTGGTGGCTGGGCCCCAGTGTTGTAGTTCGTGACACCTGCACCGTAAGTTGCAATTAAGAGAGCAGAAGAATGAGGAATGAGGAAGTAGTTAAACCAAACAGGAACTTTACTTGTTAGATGTAGTAAGACATTTCATATCATCACTTTGTCTTGCATACAGATGGCAAAAATGGCAAAGCTGCAAATCCAAATTAGCTGGCTCCTTAAGGTGAAGTATATAGGTTAGTAGTGATGGAGGTGCCATATTCGATTTTGCGATATTTCACGAATATTCAATTGAATATTGGTCATATATTCATCAAAATCAAATATTCGTCATTATTCTATATATTGCGAATATTACGCAAATTTATGTTCGCGTATTGCAATTTGAACTTTGAACAGTGTATAAAGGCAAATTTCCTATTGGGTTAGCTTAGTAGAATCAACGAAGATATCGAATATAGCACTATATTCTCAATCTTCGTTATATTCTAGCAAGTCAACCATTAGGAACTCAGTTCTAAGTTGAATTCGCAATGCGAGTAAATGTTCGCACTGCGAATTCAACTTAGAGCGGAGTTCCTAATGGTTGGCTTGCTAGAATATAACGAAAATTGAGAATATAGTGCTATATTCGATATTCGTTATCTTTGTTATATTCTAGCAATACAACCATTAGGAACTGAGCTCTAAGTTGAATTTGCAATGCGAACATATACTCGCTCTGCAAATTCAACTTAGAACTGAGTTCATAATGGTTGTATTGCTAGAATATAACGATGATTGAGAATATAGTGCTATATTCAATATCTTAGTTATCTTCGTCAATTCTAGCAATCCAACCATTAGGAACCCAGCTCTAAGTTGAATTCTCAATGCGAACATATACTCGCATTGTGAATTTAACTTAGAGCTTAGTTCCTAATAGTTGTATTGATAGAATATAACTAAGATAACGAATATCGAATATAGCACTATATTCTCAATCTTCGCTATATTCTAGCAAGCCAACCATTAGAAGCTCAGCTCTAAGTTGAATTTGCAATGCGAGTATATGTGCGCATTGCAAATTCAACTTAGAGCTGGGTTCCTAATGGTTGGCTTGCTAGCATATAACGAAGATTGAGAATACAGTGCTATATGCTAAATATTAGCTAATTCTACACAGATGCAAGTTGAATGTGCAATGCGAGTAATACAGGTTATATTAATCGCATTGCGAATACAACTTAGTCAAATTTGTGAGATTGTGATTCTCACATCTGACAGTACATTTTAGCATGGAGGTGTTCCCATTGTCATGGGGATGCTCCATGCACACTGGAAGTCGGCAGAAGAGGCAACGGGCATTGACTGGAGCGGGCGGGGAGTCAGGAATTCTCCGGACAGGTAAGTACAGCTTTTGGGAAGTGGCAAGAAAACCAGAGAGCAACAAGGATTAAAAACTTTTAAAAAAAAAAAAATATATATATATATATATATATATATATATATATATATATTTGAAATAGTGAATATATAGCACTATATTTAAAATTTTCTTGAATTAGCGGAGTGCTGATATTCGCTAAAAACATTAGTGATTTGAATATTCAGGCTCAACACTATAGGTTAGCTCCAGCTCACTTTAGTAGGGAAAGCGTGCTTACTTGTACTTAGTTTCTGATGTTGATCTGTTAACTCAACCTTGCAATGTTGCTTAGATCCTCTGTAAATAAGTATTCTGACAGATGGCCTTTCTGTCTTTAGTTATGGTGGGCAGCTTGTAGCTTAGAATCTCTCCTCCTAATGCAAAGGTGACTAAAGCCTGATAAACGGCACCTATCTTCCTTCGTTAATATTCTTTAGTTCAGTAATCCAACAACCCCAAGATGATATCCCTCACGACAGGCAAACACTCTGCTTCATTATATGAACAGGTTGTGGTCTTCAAAGTAATAATCCACTCAGCATAGCAAATGTGGTGCCAATATTCAAAAAGGGTCCAAAAACAGAGCCTGGAAATTATAGGCCGGTAAGTTTAACATCTATTGTTGGTAAACTGTTTGAAGGGTTTCTAAGAGATGCTATTTTGGAGTATCTCAATGAAAATAAGCAAATAACGCCATATCAGCATGGCTTCATGAGGGATCGGTCATGCCAAACGAATTTAATCAGCTTCTATGAGGAGGTAAGTTCTAGACTTGACAGCGGCGAATCAATGGATGTCGTATATCTGGACTTCTCCAAAGCATTTGACACCATACCTCATAAAAGGTTAGTATATAAAATGAGGATGCTCGGACTGGGAGAAAATATCTGTATGTGGGTAAGTAACTGGCTAAGTGACAGAAAACAGAGGGTGGTTATTAACGGTAGATACTCAGATTGGGTCACTGTAAGGCTACATTCACACGACCATATAAATGGTTCCGCATCCGTTCCGCAATTTTGTGGAACGGGTGTGGACCCATTCATTTCAATGGGGCCGCAAAAGATGCGGACAGCACACAGTGTGCTGTCCGCATCCGTAGATCCGATCCGCGGCCCCGCAAAAAAGATAAAGCATGTCCTATACTTGTCCGCGATCGCGGACAAGTATAGGCATTTCTATCATGGGGCCGGCTACATTCACACGGCCGGTATCTGTGTTTTGCGGGTCCACAATTTGCGGACCGCAAAACCCATACGGTCGTGTGAATGTAGCCTTACTAGTGGGGTACCTCAGGGGTCAGTATTGTGCCCTATTCTCTTCAATATATTTATTAATGATCTTGTAGAAGGCCTGCACAGTAAAATATCTATTTTTGCAGATGACACTAAACTGTGTAAAGTAATTAACACTGAAGAGGACAGTTTTCTGCTACAGAGGGATCTGGATAGAATGGAGGCTTGGGCAGAAAAATGGCAGATGAGGTTTAACACTGACAAATGTAAAGTTATGCACATGGGAAGGAATAATGCAAGTCACCCGTACATATTAAATGGTAAAACACTCGGTAACACTGACATGGAAAAGGATCTAGGAATTTTAATAAACAGCAAATTAAGCTGCAAAAACCAGTGTCAGGCAGCTACTGCCAAGGCCAATAAGATAATGGGTTGCATCAAAAGGGGCATAGACGCCCGTGATGAGAACATAGTCCTACCACTTTACAAATCACTAGTCAGACCACACATTGAGTACAGTGTACAGTTCTGGGCTCCTGTGAACAAGACAGACATAGCAGAGCTGGAGAGGGTTCAGAGGAGGGCAACTAAATTAATAACTGGAATGAGGGATACACAGTACCCTGAAAGGTTATCAAAATTAGGGTTATTTACTTTAGAAAAAAGACGACTGAAGGGAGATCTAATAACTATGTATAAATATATCTGGGGTCAGTACAGAGATCTGTCCCATCATCTATTTATCCCCAGGACTGTGACTGTGACAAGGGGACATCCTCTGCGTCTGGAGGAAAGAAGGTTTGTACACAAACATAGAAAAGGATTCTTCACTGTAAGAGCAGTGAGACTATGGAACTCTCTGCCTGAGGAGGTGGTGATGGTGAGTACAATAAAGGAATTCAAGAGGGGACTGGATTTATTTCTAGAGTGTAATAATATTACAGGCTACAGCTACTAGAGAGGGGTCGTTGATCCAGGGAGTTATTCTAATTGCCTGATTGGAGTAGGGAAGGAATTTTTTTTCCCCTTAAGTGGGGAAAATTGGCTTCTGCCTCACAGGGGTTTTTGCCTTCCTCTAGATCAACTTGTAGGAAACAGGCCGAACTGGATGGACAAATGTCTTTGGTCTTATATACTATGTTATGTTACCCCGGAAAGGTAATCTACAGTATAGGATCCTATAGTCCAAATCTTGGACTCAAAGGTTGACGAAAATGGTTTCCCCTGGGCTAGGCCCAGGAGGACAAAGACAAGACTGTCTCCTCTCCTTCCTCCTTACTCCTAATCTCTTAACTAGAGTTGAGCGAACACCTGGATGTTCGGGTTCAAAAAGTTCGGCCGAACTTCCCGAAAATGTTCGGGTTCGGGATCCGAACTCGACCTGAACTTCACCCCGAACCCGAACCCCATTGAAGTCAATGGGGACCCGAACTTTTGGGCACTAAAAAGGCTGTTAAATAGCCCAGGAAAGGGCTAGAGGGCCGCAAAAGGTAGCAAAATGTAGGTAAATCCCCTCCAAACAAATGTGGATAGGGAAATGACTTAAAATAAAATAAAATAATAAAAATTAACCAATATCAATTGGCAACTTGGAGGAAGAGGGGGTGGAATAGGAGGTTGGGGTGGCATCAGGTGTGAATGCTATGGGAGTTGATGTTCTCATCACAACCAAAAAGGATTCATGTCTGCCTGCAGTGCCACAGACCTCATTCACAGGCTCTGGGCCATGGCTCCCGCAAAAAGGAGAGTGGTCCCGTAACAGCAATACAGGCCTCAGGTCAACCTGCAATGGAACAGGCCATTATCATTTAAGTAGGCCCCTGACACCCAGACAGAGGAGAGGCAATTTGAGAGTAAAAATAGTTTATTGTCTCTCACATAGACAGCAAGCAATTAAACAAAATATACATCACTGAGACCCCGACAATGGGGCGGTCATTAGACAGTAAAAAGATTTTAATATCTCCCACCAAGACAACAAATCATTAAACAACATATAGGCCCCTGACACCCAGACAATGGGTCGGTCATTAGACAGTAAAAGGTGTTAAATGTCTGCCACCAAGACAGCAAGCAAGTACGTGAAATTAAGCCCTTGACACCCAGACAATGGGGCGGTCATGACAGTAAAAAGAGATTAATATCTCCCACAAGAAAACAAATGATTAAACAATATATAGGCCACTGACACCCAAACAATGGGGCGGTCATTAGACAGTAAAAAGTGTTAAATGTCTGCCTCCAAGACAGCAAGCAAGTACGTGAAATTTCGGACCCTGATACCCAGACAATAGGGCGGTCATGACAGTAAAAAGAGTTTAATATCTCCCACCAAGACAACAAATGATTAAACAACATATAGGCCCCTGACACCCAGACAATGGGGCGGTCATTAGACAATTAAAAGTGTTAAATGTCTGCCACCAAGACAGCAAGCAAGTACGTGAAAATTTAGGCCCCGGACACCCAGACAATGGGGCGGTCATGACAGTAAAAAGAGTTTAATATCTCCCACAAGAAAACAAATGATTAAACAATATGTAGGCCACTGACACCCAAAAAATGGGGCGGTCATTAGACAGTAAAACGTGTTAAATGTCTGCCTCCAAGACAGCAAGCAAGTACGTGAAATTTCGGACCCTGACACCCAGACAATAGGGCGGTCATGACAGTAAAAAGAGTTTAATATCTCCCACCAAGACAACAAATGATTAAACAACATATAGGCCCCTGACACCCAGACAATGGGGCGGTCATTAGACAATTAAAAGTTTTAAATGTCTGCCACCAAGACAGCAAGCAAGTACGTGAAAATTTAGGCCCCGGACACTCAGACAATGGGGCGGTCATGACAGTAAAAAGAGTTTAATATCTCCCACAAGAAAACAAATGATTAAACAATATGTAGGCCACTGACACCCAAAAAATGGGGCGGTCATTAGACAGTAAAACGTGTTAAATGTCTGCCTCCAAGACAGCAAGCAAGTACGTGAAATTTCGGACCCTGACACCCAGACAATGGGGCGGTCATGACAGTAAAAAGAGTTTAATATCTCCCACCAAGACAACAAATGATTAAACAACATATAGGCCCCTGACACACAGACAATGGGGCGATCATTAGACAGTAAAAAGAGTTTAATATCTCCCACCAAGACAACAAGTGATTAAACGAGATATAGGCCCCTGACACCCAGAAAATGGGGAGGTCATTAGACAGTAAAAAGTGTGAAATGTCTGCCACCCAGACAGAAAGCAAGTACGTGAAATTAAGCCCCTGACACCCAGACAATGGGGCGGTCATGACAGTAAAAAGAGATTAATATCTCCCACCAAGACAACAAATGATTAAACAACATATAGGCCCCTGACACACAGACAATGGGGCGATCATTAGACAGTAAAAAGAGTTTAATATCTCCCACCAAGACAACAAGTGATTAAACGAGATATAGGCCCCTGACACCCAGAAAATGGGGAGGTCATTAGACAGTAAAAAGTGTGAAATATCTGCCACCCAGACAGAAAGCAAGTACGTGAAATTTAGGCCCCTGACACCCACACAATGGGGCGGTCATGACAGTAAAAACAGTTTAATATCTCCCACCAAGACAACAAGTGATTAAACGATATATAGGTCTCTGACACCCAGACAGTGGGGCGGTCATGACAGTAAAAAGAGTTTAATATGTCCCACCAAGACAACAAATGATTAAACAACATATAGGCCCCTGACACCCAGAAAATGGCATGGTCATTAGACAGTAAAAAGTGTTAAATATCTGCCACCAAGACAGCAATCAAGAACGTGAAATTTAGGCCCTTGACACCCATACAGTATGGGTACATATATGTTTTCCCAACCCCAGCACATTAGTTTGCTAATTCCAGATGTATGAAACGCAGGCCTAACTGTATCTAGTATATTGAACGCCAGATAAACTAACTTGGCCTTTTTTAAATAAAAAAATTCCCTCACTGGAATACTTTCAGTCTTTTGACTGTATGGATTACAGATGGAATGACTGTTATATGTGAGTACCGCTTTCTTTGACAGATTCTAGTATGGGTACATATATGTTTTCCCAACCCCAGCACATTAGTTTGCTAATTCCAGATGTATGAAACGCAGGCCTAACTGTATCTTGTATATTGAACGCCAGATAAACTAACTTGGCCTTTTTAAATAAAAAAATTCCCTCACTGGAATACTTTCAGTCTTTTGACTGTATGGATTACAGATGGAATGACTGTTATATGTGAGTACCGCTTTCTTTGACAGATTCTAGTATGGGTACATATATGTTTTCCCAACCCCAGCACATTAGTTTGCTAATTCCAGATGTATGAAACGCAGGCCTAACTGTATCTAGTATATTGAACGCCAGATAAACTAACTTGGCCTTTTTAAATAAAAAAATTCCCTCACTGGAATACTTTCAGTCTTTTGACTGTATGGATTACAGATGGAATGACTGTTATATGTGAGTACCGCTTTCTTTGACAGATTCTAGTATGGGTACATATATGTTTTCCCAACCCCAGCACATTAGTTTGCTAATTCCAGATGTATGAAACGCAGGCCTAACTGTATCTAGTATATTGAACGCCAGATAAACTAACTTGGCCTTTTTAAATAAAAAAATTCCCTCACTGGAATACTTTCAGTCTTTTGACTGTATGGATTACAGATGGAATGACTGTTATATGTGAGTACCGCTTTCTTTGACAGATTCTAGTATGGGTACATATATGTTTTCCCAACCCCAGCACATTAGTTTGCTAATTCCAGATGTATGAAACGCAGGCCTAACTGTATCTAGTATATTGAACGCCAGATAAACTAACTTGGCCTTTTTAAATAAAAAAATTCCCTCACTGGAATACTTTCAGTCTTTTGACTGTATGGATTACAGGTGGACTGGTATTAGTAGGGGTGACACAAGCACACCCAAGTCCCTGATGTAGGATTTCTATGACACAGACCACTATTACAAGTGATTAATGGACGTTGGGAGAGATTGTGCTGCAGCACTAGTCCCAAGATGGCCGCCGCCTATCAGCCCAGTATCATGTGCCACAAAATGGTCTGCACAACCTTTAAAAAAATAGCCTTGGACTGTGCTGCTAAATCGCTATTGGTCTGAATCCCAGGTGTAGATGTCTGACTTGTTTGGAGCTTTGGAATGCACACTGTGGCAGCTTCTGCTGCAGCACTACAAGTCGCAAAATGGCGGCCGGCGGTCAGCCCAGGTACATGTGGATGGAAAAATCACTCTGGCCACTCTAAAAATAGCCAATCCCTATCAAAAAAGCAGCTCAGCTGCAGTTGTTCAGATGAATCACAGGTGGAGGAGAGAAATTTGCTTCCAGTTATTCAATTATCCCTGCCTATTCTCGCCCTAGCATCAGCTGCGTCTATCCCTGTTCTATTCACATCGGGAGTGAGCACGTCCCGACGTGCGCACAAGCTTATAAAGAGGCTGAGTCACATGCTGCACTCGGCCAATCACAGCCTTGCCAATAGTAGGCATGGCTGCGATGGCATCTTAGGGCAAGTAGTATGATGCATGTTGATTGGCTGCTTTGCAGCCTTTCAAAATGCGCCTAAATACATGCCGAACGACGAACCCGAACTTTTTTGAAAATGTCCGGGTTCGGGTCCAGGTCCCGGACACCCCAAAATTCGGTACGAACCCGAACGATGCTCGAACTGTTCGCTCAACACTATACATCACCTAGAACTGACTACAAGTGCCATCACCACTACCACCAACACAGCTATGCATGGGTAGACAGCCTCTTCCTGAACCTTCTCCTCATAACAGTCCAAATGCTGACTACTCTCACACAAACCATCAACAAAGAGACTCTCTCGGCTATCTGCCATAGTGAGTGGTGTTTTTTTTTTTTGTCTCTTCTTAGAAAACAAGAAGGAGTCCCACTGAAAGGCTTCTCTGGAGCTGCAAGGAAGAAGAGCAGGAGGAATGCTGTGACCACTGGCTCCAAGGCATGGTGTCAGAATCAGAGGTGACCTCCACGTCACCCTGCTGTGACTGAGAGGAGGAATGAGTTATCCTCTCCTCTATAATATTATGCCTTTTGGAAGCCTGGGATAACTGTAGCTTAATTCTACTACTACTGCCTGGATGGCTGGTGCCGCTACTAGACATTCCGGCTCTGGGTCTATCATTTTGAAATCTTTCATATTCCAGACATTTTATTATGAGGACTAATGAAAGCTCATGATTTTCCTAAATAAAAAGTCATATGTTTTGTTTGCACACAAACTCGAATTATAGAACGATTATAGCAAAATTGCAAGTGTGTTTTGTGTAATTTAAAGACAGAGGCACAATTAAATGTCCTTCTCCTTCTTCAAACATACTACACAGTGCTATTCACAATTTTATACTGAAACAGAACAGGGTCCCAAAAAATAAAATTTCTATATTCTAAAATACTTGTGATTATTTCTCTCTACCATCAAAATAACGATGCAGGAAAGGCTGGTAATATTTCAGTCTATAGACCTAAACACATGTTGAAAAACTTCCAATTCGATAATGCACCCCCCTACCACCAGAAACTTGATGCTGCAAAATGTTTTTGCTATAATTTAGTGAGTTTAATAACGTGGATATTATGAACTGAAAAAAACTATGCAATTGCTCAGCATTTGCAAAAGGAGCAGAATGCTATTGGGGTGCTGTGCTGGCAATAAGCATTTATAGAAACTTAAGGGTTTTGAAAAAATACTCTCTTTCTCTTCAAATGAAAAAAAAAAAAAAGGATAGAATAGATAATTGCTTGTGCCTATTAGTGTTGAGTGCGATTTTTACGAATATCGGCCCTTAGAATGTTCGCGAATATTTACAATATAATGCTATGTATTCGTAAAAAAACGAATATTTTTTTTTTTTCTCAATCTGAACCCAAGATACCATTGATGATAAAGAATATTGTGCTATGTTCTCTGTCTTCGTTAATTCTAGCAAGCGAACCAATAGGAAAGTTATACCCCATTCAAAGTTTAATTCGCAGTACGCAAATATTATGTAATGTAATATTCGCGTACTGCGAATGAAACTTTGAACGGGTTATAACTTTCCTATTGATTGGCTTGCTCGAATTAACAAAGATAGAGAGAATATAGCGCTATATTCGTTATTAGTGTTGAGCGCGAATATTCGAATAGCAAATTTTTTTTGCAAATATCGGCACTTCGCAAATTTGCGAATATTTTGCGAATATTGCGCTATATATTCGCTATTTCAAATATTCTTTTTTTTTGTTTTTTTTTAAGTTGTTAATCCTTGTTGCTCTCTGGTTGTCTTCCCACTTCCCAAAAGCTGTTCTTACCTGTCTAGAGGATTCTTGGCTCCCTGCCCGCTCCAGTCAATGCCCGTTGCCGCTTCTGCTGACTTCCCATGTGCATGGGAACGCCTCCATGCTAAAATGTACTGTCGGATGTGAGAATCAAGATGTCACAAATTTGACTAAGTTGTAATCGCAATGCGATTAATATAACCTGAATTACTCGCATTGGGAATTCAACTTAGAGCTGGGTTCCTAATGGTTGTATTGCTAGAATATAACGAATATCACAAATTCACTATATAGCACTATATTCTCATTATTCGTTATATTCTAGCAAGCCAAACATTAGGAACCCAGCTCTAAGTTGAATTGCATTGCGAAATTAACTTAGAGCTGAGTTCCTAATGGTTGTTAGCAGTTTCTAGAATATAACAAAGATTGAGAATATAGTGCTATATTCGTGATATTCGTTATATTCTAGCAATACAACTATTAGGAACCCAGCTTTAAGTTGAATTTGCACGTTAAATATATAGAATAATGACGAATATTCGATTTATCGCGAAATTGAATATGGCACCTCCCGCTCATCACTATCTTTGTTATCTTCGCTAATTCTAGCAAGCCAATAGGAAAGTTGCCTATACACAGCTCTAGGTTGGATGGGCAATGTAAGGATATTAAGTAATATTACTCACACTGCGCATCCAACTTAGAGCAGGATATGTGCAACTTACTTTACTATTGTTTGGCTGGGAAGAATTAATGAATATGACGAATACGAATATAGCGTTATATTCTATATATTTGTTAATTCTAGCAATCCAATAGGAAAGTTGCCTATAGACAGCTCTAAGTTAGATTCGCAATGTGATAATTTTACTTTGCCTATTTTTTTAAATAAATAGAATAATTATATTAATTATTCTATTTATTGGAAAAAATAGGCAAAGTAATATTATCGCATTGTGAATCCAACTTAGAGCTGTGCATAGACCAGTTTACTTGGCTTGGTAGAATTAACGAAGATAACGAATTCGAATATAGCGCTATATTCATTATCTTCATTAATTCTATATAGCAAACCAATCGGAAAGTTGCCCTATACCCCGTTCTAAGTAAAAAATCGCAACATAATATTATTTGTGATAAATAGAATAATGACGAATATTCGATTTCGACTAATATATTACGAATATTTGCGAAATATCGCAAAATGGAATATGGCACCTTCGCTCATCACTAGTGCCTATGTATGTTGTGTAAAATTGTTTTCTATGAGACACTGAATAGACCCTTCCACTCTCATTAACATCTCAACACAGAATTATACCTGCTCATTTTACACAGGCATTTCCCTGTCTACTGCCACCCCTCATTGGCTGAAGAGACTGTTTTTCAGCCTCTGATTCAATCATGGCAAACCTCATTCTCTCAGTTTTCTCCCAGAGTAATGTGAGCATCCTTATTCTTTCTTTCTTGTGGTTTTGCCTGCCAATTTGTGCAATAAAATGTAGCTGTGTGCCTTTTTACTGGATTTGTCCAAAGCAAACCTGAAAAGCTTTGCTGTTTCTTAGCCTGGATGCATAAAGGCTTTTGTATGGTGAGTGCTGAGTCACACACTGAGACAGGGGAGTAGTTAGCATCTTGAATGGTTGTCAACATTGGGACATCTTTATTGTTCCTGAATTTTAAAAAAGGGACCCTTTGCTATGTACTGCCCTGCTCTAACCAACCTGCAGGGTTTGGCCTAAAAGGATCTTTTAGAGATCCATTAAAATGCAAGTGTTTTTCTCTGCGAGAAGAGAGACAGGGGAGTAGTTAGCATCTTCAATGGTTGTCAACATTGGGACATCTTTATTGTTCCTGAATTTAAAAAAAGGACCATTTGCTGTGTGCTGCCTTGCTCTAACCAACCTGGGTTTGCCTTAGAAGGATCTTTTAGAGATCCATCAACATGCAAGTGTTTTTCTCTGCACGGCATTGGAACAGGGGTGCATTTATGTACCAATTATCAAGGTACAACTGATACCCCTGATCAAACATGGGCGCAGGGGGGTCTCACACAATCCTTCTAATTATAGTTAAAAAAGGATTGTGTGAGACCCCCTGAGAGTTCAATGTCACTTTCTCTCCCCTCATAAATGTAAAATAAATGTAGCCTGACTCCAACTCACACTGTTTAGAAATTTTGATACTGTACCTGGCACGTTTATTTGGCAAATACTATTTAAATTTAATAACAACTCCTTTAAATGTAATACTTCTAACACTAATGTACAGTAATTTTAACTAACAGTCTAACTTACTAATACACTAACAAAAGCATGCTGACAATGTCAAACTGACAATCAGACACTAAGAATGTGATTGACTGATACAGACAAACTGACAGCCTGACAGTGATGCTCTGATGGTTAATGACTCTGACTTTCTGACGCAGAGTGACCCTGATCCTGATGCTGACTGACACTAAATTACACACTACCTAAATAACTAAGTCTAGTTTCTTCCGGCCGGCATAGCCAGATACCACCCAACCCCACCAGAGCCCATTGTCTAAAATGGTTCTATTCAAATTATAACCTGTGTTTTATGTGAGTTCATTCCTTCACCAATGGCTAAAATCCTCATCACTGTGACATCACTAAATCCTGCCCACTTTCCCGTAATCAGAGTGTTAGTTTGTCTGGTGGAGGTCCGCCCCCCTCACCAGTCCTTTTCTTATAGTGAACAATTTCTTACTGAGCATGTCTGCTGACTTAGAGAAAATTCCTTTCACACTTCAGAATGAGCATGTATGCTTACTTAAAGAAAAAAAATATATCTTCTCACTTTAGACTGAGAATGTCTACTGACAGAGAAAATTCCTCACCCTTCCTGCCTCTTATCAGACTGTGAGATATCATGGTGGGCTCCTTGGCCCCCCTTTCCTGCTCTGCATTTTCCGTGATTGCCACTGTTGTTGCCCCTACCACGAGTGCCATGGGTGCTACTGTTACCACCACCATCAACATGGGTATGAATGGGTCCCCAACCTACTCATGAACCTTCTCCTCTGGGCAGCCCAAATGGTAATTTCTCTCTCACAAGTTGTCAACAGGGAGACTCTCTTGACTGTCTGAAGTAGAGTGTGGTGGGTTTTCTTGCTACTTATTAGCAAAAAGGAAGACATCCCACTAGAAAGGGGCAGTGAAGACAGAGAGTACTCCATTGAAAACCCTCTCTGGGCCTGCAAGGAGGAGGATCAGGAGGAACATTGTGACCACTGAATCCACGGTACGGTGTCAGACTGTGAAGTAATCCCCAAGCCCATATTCGCCAATTGTCCCAAATTTGCTGGGACTGTCCCATATTTTCAGAGATAGTCCTGGAATATGTGCACTGTCCTAGGCCAAAAAATGGGTGTGGCTAACACAATTCCCACCTATAAGTGGGTGTTCCTGGACAGGGTTGTGGTGTTCCAGGGGCTGGGCTTAGATTCCCCAATTTTACCAACTGAAATGTTGGTAATTGTACGCCATCATGCTGGGACATAAAGGAGTGAGCCATCCTCTTTCTCCTCAATGATAATATTACGACTTTTCAGAGCCAGCAAGGACAACTTTGGGCTACTACTACTACTACTTCTGGCCAAACATCTGGTCCTGCTATTACCCACATTTTTGGGCCGAAATATTGACAAATGATTTGCAAATTCGTTTTTTTGAACTTAAAGACAGGAGTCATAATACCATGTCCATCCTTTTCCAAAAACACACTGAAGGCACTGTTACTGACATTTGACTTAGCAAATAAGGCTGTATCGATGCCACTAACAGATTTGGGGCTAATGCCTAATATCTTTTGGGAGATAAAATATGCAGTTTTTCACATTATCGCTCAAAGATATAAATCGTCTGCTTTACTGTGTATTATAACACACACGTATGCTATTTTACCAAACGTCCACCAAAAAAAAATAACATTTCAACTGTATGGAGATGCACAGACACAGATTTCTTCCTCAAAATTCACATTATCACTCAGAAATATAATCATCCACTACTCTGCGTATTGTAAGATACATATATGCTATTTTCCCAAACTTCAACCCAAGAAAAATTCAACTGTGTGTAGATGCACCGACAAGGATTTTTGCCTAGTATATCATGTTATCACTCAGATATATAATTGTCCACTACCCTGTGTATTGTAAGATACATATACGCTATTTTCCCACATTTCAACAAAAAAATAAATACATTTCAACTCGGTGGAGATGCAATGAAATGGATTTCTGTTTAGTACTGTACATCAATTTATCACTCAGAGTTATATTTGTCTGCTATGCTGCATATTGTAAGACAAGTATTTGCAATTTTCCCAAACGTCAACAAAAAATGTAACTGTGTGTAGATGCCCCGACATGGATTTCGGCCTAGTACCTTACATTATTACTCAGAGATATAATCATCTGCTACCCTGTGTATTGTAAGACACACATATGCTATTTTCCTGAACTTAATGGCTCATGCACACGACTGTATGTATTTTGCGGTCCGCAGAAACAGATCCACAAAAAATACGGATGACATCTGTGTGCATTCCGTATTTTCTGGAATTGAACAGCTGGTCACTAATATACCAGTCCTATCCTTGTCCGTAATGCGGACAATAATAGGACATGTTCTATTTTTTTGCAGAATGAACATACAGGCATGCGGAAATGGAATACACACATAACTTATGTTTTTTTTGCGGACCCATTGAAATGAATGGTTCCGTATATGGTCCACAAAAAAATTAAACGGACACGGAAAGAAAATATATTTGTGTGCATGAGCCCTAAAGAGGATCTTTCATGGTTTTTTGTATTACAAACTGGCATGCTTACTAGACAGTAAAGCCCCGGTAGATGCAAACACTAATTATTCAAAAATACCCCTCCGCTCCGGCTCCGCTGCTGTACCCCCCCAATGTTTTTGGCGCACTATATGCTAATTCGGAACTGTTCTCATGAAATTTCGTCAAACTCACGAGAACGAGGTATGTAAGTGAGTATAGTACGTGCTGTACTCGCATACATAGCTTGTTCTTGAGAGATTTATGAAATCTCACTGGAACAGCTCACTTTATCCCTGGCTATGAAGCGGTCCACTGCAATTGGAAGGTGTCACAGTCAGGGAGAAGAAGATACCCACTGAGGAAACCAGATGTCTCCTTCTCCTTGTACCAATGGTCCAAATTAGAATATTGTGCAGCAAAAACAGTGGGGGATGAAGGGGTATTTAAAAAAAAAAAAGTGTTTGCATCTACAGGGGTCGCATTATCTGGTAAGCATACCAGTTTGTGTCATCAAAACCCATAAAAGGTCCTCTTTAAACAAAAAAACAAAAAACTAAAAAAGAACTGTCTTGAGATGCCCTGAAATGGAGTACGGACTAGTGTTCGGACTAGCTGTTTTCACTGAGATGTCAAATTTTATATCCATCCTCTGGATGGTAAAACACATGTTGTACAGTTTTGAGCTCCCCCACCCTACCTACCAAACAAAACCATATTTCTGTTAAAATAGGAAAAAAAGAAATGTGCTTGCAGGTAGCTGCTTTTGAGGTTCTGCAGCAGCCTTAGCTGTATTATCAGGCAGTAATTGCAGCTAGAAGGCACTGCCAGGCACACCTAGCCTCAGTTCCTCACTTCGCACTCCCTGACTAAAAGCTTTCCCTTCCTTTCCCTATTCTATACAATTCTGCTTCTTTATGGCCTTTTCCTTTACTGTCACACTAGAATAGAAGCTTGAATGTGACTGTACACTGACACTAAGATCGTTTTCTGTCAGACACTGCTACACCCATCCACCCTCATTCACAGCTCAACACGCATGATGTTCTGCTTGTTCTGCTAGGGCGCCTCCCATTGCAGCACTGATAGGCTGTTGTCGGCCTGGGAGGCAATCTGGGTGAACTTTCTTTAAGGGTCACCTGAGCATCCTTCTTCCTCCCTAGTCTTTTGGCTGCCAACATGTTGCACACTGTTTTAATGGATTAGGCAGAAACTAAGCTGAAAAGGTTCGGGTTCGGATGCCCAGCACAATTTAGCTAATCTCCATAGTAGATGGTTGACATTGTGCAAGGCAGGAGATGAAGAGACGGGCCGGAGAAAGTTTAGAGATGGAGACATTGACTTGGCCCAGTTTATTTGAAACAGATAACAGTTTTTTTTTTGTTTTTTTCACTGAGGATTACAGATGTTGCAGTGCAATCACAAAACCCAGTACATCCCTTGTGGCATCAAAACCAAAAGATTGGAGGCTGTAATCTCTGTCAAAGGTACTTCAACTAAGTACTGAGTAAAATGTCTAAATATGTATGTCAATGCAATATTTTACATAGTTACATTGTTAGTACAGTTGAAAAAAGAGTTCAAACAGCTAATGGGTGGGGATGCGAAATTTTGAAAAGGGGAGTGAAATCCAGACTTCCACATATTTTCATAAGCATTAATGTTAATTAATTGCAGCAATTCAAGCCTTTTTTGAAACTGTCCACAGTTCCTGCTGTGACCAGGTCCTGAGGTAGACTATTGCACAGATTTACAGTTCTTATTATGTAAAGCAGCTGCTTCTGGAGATTAAACTTCTTCCCCCTCAAGAAACAAAAGAGCATTGTCTCCATCTGGAGATTTTAAATGAAACAGCTTTTCAACATATTTTTTTTGAACAGGCTATTTGTACAAGTTAATCATGCCCCCCCCCCCCCCTTAGATGTCTCTTCTCAAAAGTAAATAAATAGGGGTAGATTTATCAAAACAGGTGTAAAGTAAAATGTGAAATCTAATGGTTGCTATGGGAAGCTAAGCCAGTTGGTTGCCCTTCTTTGTACATTTTCCAGTTCTAGGGCATCCTTTCTACGCTAAGAAATATGAACTATATAAGCTATGTGTGCTAAGAACTGAACACAGTCCATATTAGTCCACTCCAAAGCTTTGTAAAATAGAAATATTACATCCCTGACCTGCAAATCCATGTCTCTTTTGATACATGACAATATCCTACTAGTCTTATAAGCAGCTGATTGGTATTCCATGCTGTTATTTAGCCTATGGTCTACAAGTACAAACCCTGAAAGTGACTCTCCCGGTGTTACTTCTCCTAGGACCTATGATATGTGTAGATTATAACCCAAATGCATATCTGTACATTTATCCACATTGAATCTCATTTATCAAGTCAGCTTGTTGTTCATGGACATCTTCCATCTTATATAGCTTGGTGTTATCTACAAAAATAAAACAGCTCTATTATTCCCATCCTCTATATTATTAATAAAAAAAAGTTAAATAATAGGGGATCCCGATGGCTATTACTTATGATATTATTTACAGTCACATACACCTCTACATAGTCCCTAAGGAAACCTTCAAACATTTTGCCCACAAGTTAAGCTTACTAGTCTATAATTACTTAGGAAGACTTAGAGCCCATTTTGAATATGGACACTAGTTTTTAATAAGCATGCTCGGCCGAACACCAGTTCGGCTTGAGCATCTCGATACTCGGCACATGGCGGTACTCGGCTGAGCACCGCATGTGCTCGAGCGCAATGCTCGAGTCTCCTCCAGGCACGTTTATTGGATGCTACACAGTCAATAAACGTGCAGGAAGGTACTGGCATGCATTATAATGGTGTAGCCATGTTGGCATTACAGAGATTGGCTGGCCGAAATGCGTCATCAGATGCTATATAGCACCAGATGACACGTGTTCGGCTCAGTATTAGTCAGTGAGAGCTGACCATAGGAAGGGACAGACAGTGTAGGGAGTGTAATTGGAAGATTTCTATTAGAAAAACTTTTCAGATTTAAGGACTATTTTGGGTGACAGCAGCAATATATTTTTTAACGCATCCTGCTCTTAATAGCGTCTAATAGGCCGCTGCGAACAATTAAATTATCCATGCCACATCTCCTCTGTAAAGTGTGAACATCCCTAAAATATCAGTGACATCCAGTGTACTTTTTCCGTAGACGGTGTCTGATGCGGACAGTTAAATTATCCGCCCCACATCTTCTGTGTAAAGTGTGCGCATCCCAAAAATAGCTGTGACATCCAGAGAACTATTTCCGTAGACGTGTCCGCTGCGGACAGTGACATTAGATGCACCACATCTGCAGTGTAATATGTGCATTGAGAAAATGTATCCGTGACATACAGTGTACTTTTTCAATAGACGGTGTCCGCTGTGGACAGTGACATTACCAGGGACACATCTAAAGTGTAACGTGTGTGTTTAAAACATTTATCAGTGTTTTATTGTCACTGTCCGCTTCTGACAGTGACATTACCAAGGACACATCTCCAATGTACCGTGTGCATTTAAAAAATGCAGTAGTGACATACAGTGTACTTTTTTAATAGACGGTGTCCGCTTTGATAGGGACATTACCAGGGCCACATCTAAGGTGTAACATGTGCGTTTAAAAAATGTATTTGTGACATACAATGTCTTTTTGAATAGACGGTGTCCGCTTCTGACAGTTACATTACCAGGGGGACATCTCGAGTGTAACGTGTGCATTTAAAAAAATTATCAGTGACATACAGTGTATTTTTTAAATAGACGGTGTCCGCTTCTGATATTACCAGGAATACATCTCCAGTGTAACGTGTGCACATACAAAATTTTATCTGTGACATACAGTGTACTTTTTCAGTAGACGCTGCGAACAATGACATTACCTGTGGTACCTCTCCTGTATAATGTTTCCTCATCCCAAATATCTGTGACATTCCCTGTAATTTTTTATTAGCCGCTGGTGACAGCATTGACATTATCTGCGGGATACTGTATCTTCTGTGTGACGTTTCCACATCCCAAATACCTTTTTTAATCTTTTTGCGCATATACTTCCAAATCCTATGCTACTGTACGTGTGACATATTTTCAAGCATATATAACATTTAAAATTAAGAAGGCCAGCAGTAAGGGACAGGGAAGTGATCGTGATGCTGATGGTGCAAGCAGAGGCCGTGGCCCTGCGTTGAAACTATGCCTGCTGCCAGAGCACAAGAAAAACAATCATCCATGATACCTAGCTTCATGTCCCAGTTTGCAGGGCGGCGCAGAACACCACTCTAGAAGTCAGACCAGTGCGACCAGGTGGTCGGTTGGATGGAAGCAGACAATGCTTCCAGTCGGTTAAGCACCACCCTGTCTTCCACCAAGTCCAGTCTCAGTAGCCAGGAGTCTGGTCAACACAATCCTCCCACAACCTGATCCTTCTTTCTCCTACCATGGAGAGTCTGGGCAAACAAGTGATCCCAGGCCCTCGCATATAATGTTTTAAAGGGTCAGCTCACCTGCAGGTCCTTGCATATAATGTTTTACAGGGTCAGCTCGCCTGCAGGCCCTCACCTACAAGCTTTTCGAGGGTAAGCTGACCAGAAGGCCCTCACCTACAATCTTTTACAGGGTCAGCCCACCTACAGATCCTCGCGTATAATGTTTTAAGGGGTCAGCTCACCTGCAGGCCCTCGCATATAATGTTTTACAGGGTCAGCTCACCTGCAGAACCTCACCTACAGTTGTGTTCAAAATTATTCAACCCCCAATGCTGTACAGGGTTTTAGGGAATTGAGAGTACATTTGTAATTGTGTTCAGAATGAAATCTTACAAGGACTTTTTAAATAACCAAATGCAACTAAAATGACATCAATTGCTTTTGTAATACAGTATTAAATGTTTTTTTTGTGATTTGTTCATTGACACAATTATTCAACCCCTTAAAGACTACCACTCTTAAGAACAGAGGTTCATTCAAGTGTTTTCGATCAGGTACTGAAAACACTGGTGGATGTCAAGGAGCAGCAATCAAGCATGATAAGCACCAAGTAGGCAGATTACAATGACTGTGATACTCCGCTCCTTCTAGACATTTACTGGTGTGTTTACAAACATGGTGAAGTCAAGAAAATGGTCCAGGAAGACAAGAGAAGAGGTGATTTCTCTTCACAGGAAGGGCAATGGCTATAAGAAGATTGCAAAGATGTTAAACATACCAAGAGACACCATAGGAAGCATTATTCGCAAATTCAAGGAAAAGGGCACTGTTGAAACACTATCGGGGCAGAAAGAAGATGCTGACTTCGACTGCTGTGCGCTACCTGAAGCGCAAAGTGGAGAAAAGTCCCCGTGTGACTGCTGAGGAACTAAAAAAAAGATTTGTCAGATGCGGGTACTGAAGGTACTACAACCTTTTAAAGGGTCAGCTCACCAGCAGGCCCTCACCTACAATCTTTTACAGGGTCAGCTCACCTGTAGGCCCTCGCATATAATGTTTTACAGGGTCAGCTCACCTGCAGGCCCTCACACATAATGTTTTACAGGGTCAGCTCACCTGCAGGCCCCCGCATATAATGTTTTACAGGGTCAGCTCACCTACAGGCCCTCACCTACAACCTTTTAGAGGGTCAGCTCACCAGCAGGCCCTCACCTACAATCTTTTACACGGTCATCTCACCTACAAGCCCTCGCATATAATTTTTTAGAGGGTAAGCTTAGCAGCAGGCCCTCAACCACAATTTTACGATGGTCAGCTCAGCAGTAGACCCTCTCCCCTAATGTTTTAGAGGGTCAGAACAGCAGGCCCTTGCTCCAAATATTTTTTGGGTCACTAGCAGGCCATCAATCATAATTTTTCAAGGGTATATTATAATATTATGGCTTTTAGTGTTGGGTGCGAATATTTGCATTGCGAATTTTAAACGCGAATATCGCCACTTCATGAATTTGCGAAGATTTAGAATATAGTGCTATATATTATGTGACAGGACCATTGGGAAAGTGATAGAAGGAGTCTACATTTCACCTATGTTCCTGTCTTATACGTTCTAAAAGCAGCCAGGGAATTGACAGCAAGGAAAACTAGGTTTTCTCATTGCAAGGGTTTTGTTAAAAACCTGGTTAGAAGGGCCTGGCTGCTTGGAGCAGGGGGAGTTGGGTGGGTCCCTGCTCCAATTAGCCACTCCAGGTATTCAGGGTAACTGTGGCTAATCACCTGTAGGCTGGGTGAGCTATAAAGAGGCAGACAGCTCACTAGCTGTGGTCTCTGCTCCTGGGAACAACTCTGGTGTGATTGAAACAAACTGTGTGTTTTTGTTGATGGAGCTGGGCACAAGGCTAAGTCTCATGTAGTGAGGAACTACTTCTTGTTTAGACGTAGCGGCCAGACGGCCAGGTATTTCATTTATTTTGAACTGTTTTTGTTTTATATTTTTACCTGCAAACATCAATAAAACTGGCTGAGGCCAGTTGCATCAAACTTGCGTGGACTGGACTGTGATTTATGTGCCTATAGCGCCCATCTATCCCAGGAGACGGCGATCCCGGAAGCTAATCCCGTTACATATGGTGGAGGCTGCCCTGGCACAAAAATCCAGCAAGTTTTATGTCCAGGGTTAAGTCTGCTGTGCTTGTAAAGCCAAACAGTGCAGACATGGAGGAAGTTGTTAAACAGCTGATCCAGGCTAACATTCAGCTCCAAAAAGCGAATGCAAACCAGCAGGAGACGAACGCTAACCAGCAAGAAACTAATAGGTTGCTCATAGAGACTACACAAGCTGTGCTCAGAGAACAGCAATCAGTTAATAAAAGTCTGGTGGAGCAGATAAAGGTGCTGGCTGAAAGGCCCCAAGTCCGGGAGGAATCCATCTCTGCGGGGAGGAGAGCGCAAGTTTCACTTCAAAAAATGGTCGCAGAGGATGATGTGAAGACATACCTCACCGTGCTTGAAAGAACCGCTGAAAGAGAGAAACTTGACACCCTTGCGCCATTTCTCATTGGGGAGCCGCAGAAAGCCTACTTTGATTTGAGTGAGCAGGATGCCAGACAGTACTACAAACTGAAAGCAAAAATTCTCGCTCGCTTAGGTGTAACATCTGCGGTCAGAGCCCAGCGAGTGCACAACTGGACTTTCCAACTAGATAAACCAACGAGGTCGCAAATGTATGATCTTTTCCACCTGGCTAAAAAAGGGCTGCAGCCGGAGGTATGTACAGCCGCTCAGGTGGTTGAAAGAGTGGTCCTGGACCGGTTTGTTTGTGCTCTGCCAGTTCGGATACAGCGATGTGTTGGTTAAGCGGATCCCAGGGATGCGGATCAGCTTGTCGCCCTAGTGGAGCGGTATCTGAACACTGAGGAGTATCTACAAGACTTCTCTCCTGCTCGGCCGGCCCCAAGGAGCCAGAAGACTGCTGATCACGGTAAGACTGTTCCTGATCTAAAGGGGGTGAGGGAGGGCCGTAAAGTTGGAACTGAGACTGACCTATTAGCCCGACCTCTTAAGCCAGTTAGCCCTAAACAGCCTGGGGCTGTCAAAAACATTGTTTGCTGGCGGTGTCAAGGACTGGGCCACGTGGCTGCCAACTGTCCATTGGTTGATGAGCCTATGGAGTGTGACAGCGGGCAGAGGAGGTCATTGTTTGTGGGACCTGTCTACTCTGCTTTGCCAACCCCAGATACGGAGCGACAAACTTGCAACTTGGTGATTGAAGGACACTCAGTGCAAGCTCTGTTGGACTCTGGTAGTCTAGTGACTCTTGTGCATGGCAGCCTGGTGGGCCCTAGGAAGCTGCAAAAGAGACAGATAGTGGTCATCTGCATACATGGTGATACAAAAGTAGTACCCCACTGCTATAGTCTCTTTTGAAACCCCGTGCGGGAAAGTAACCCATGAAGTGGGGGTTGTAAATAGTCTGATGCATACTGTCATTGTGGGGTGTGATTTTCCTCTGTTTTGGCAGATGTGGAATGTGCTTGATAAGTGTTTAAGTGGGTCTGCTGTAGATCCTGTTCCTCTGGCTGAACCTGTAAATGTCCAAACATTAGGGGTGACCCAGAGTGAAACCGAGGGTTTTACCTTAGCAGTGCTTGCAGGTGATACTGATGATGTCCCAGAAGTTGGACTCCCTGATTTGCCAGTCTCCAGTGACAACTTTGGGACAGCTCAACTCAGGGACCCTACACTAACCCATGCATGGCAAAGTGTAAAAGTAGTCAATGGGGTGTCTCAAGAACCTGGGGTAGAGAAAATATTTGCTGTGAAAGTTCCGGCCACTGTTCCAGTCTGCCTGCCCAGAACTCCAATGGGTCAGGAAACAGGGTATGCGACAGAGACTGGCCATAATTTAGGTAGAGGCAGGAGCTGTCGGATTGCTGACTGGCCTTAGCCTGGTTCGGCATATGGAAAAATTGCTCCATTACATTGAGAAGACTTAAATAGCTGTTGCTGCTGCATCATCCCACATTTGTGTGAAAGGAACACTTTAAACATCTGTCTATTTAAATATACTTATTTGCATTGTATGGTATTTCCTATTTATCAGGCTGGCAAAGTCATTTCACCCATTCGCCCCTAGGTGGTGCTGGCACCACTTATTTATATAGCTTGGGGTGTGCTGGAGAAGGAAGTAGAGGAATGAGTCAGTGTTTCAGAGTAGAGTGAAGAGGAGAGGAGTGTGTATGGAGGAGAGAAACAGGCCCAAACCAACATGTAGCTGTTTTCCTTTCCTCTGGGCCCTGATCAAGCCTGGAGAGGACAAATACAGCAACCAAGCACCAGACGGTGAGTCGATGAATAGAGTTGAGCGAACCCGAACTGTATAGTTCGGGTTCGTACCGAATTTTTGGGTGTTTAGGATACGGACCCGAACATTTTCAAAAAAGTTCAGGTTCGGGTCCGTTGTTCTGCGATTTCTTCCCGCTTTCTGAAGGGCTGCTTAGCAGCCAATCAGCAAGCGTTTTACTCCTTTGTCAATGTTATTTTTATTGAGACAAATAAGCAAATAGGTAACAACACTACCTTGACAACCTCAGCAGAGGAATCATAGGCAGAAAAATGTACACATGAGCACATACTTTATTTTCCTTTGATAACCCAAGTCCATTTCCCTGAAAATATACGACACAGCAGTGACAAATATAAAGACGGACATTACTCGTCAGGTATTAATGGGGGGGGGGGGGGGGACGCCCAGCGACCAAGGAAGGGACAACTGTCACTTGAGCCCTCCCGGTCCCACGCACCTATATCACAAAGGCTCAAGGCAAGGAAAAAAGCAATCATGGAGTATCATGTCAAACAGAAATGGTCGCAATCAATAAGAACATACATGTCCAGATCTGATATCTAGTTACTGCACCACACTAATTGGGAGAGAGGGGGTAGTCTGCCCACTTTTCCCTCTATATTTCAAACATGGTGCCCATAAGCGCATGAATCTCCCATGGTCCCATGCTTCCCAACTAGCTAGCTCCTCCATACGACAGATGTGGTCAACCTTATTCTCCCAATGAGAGACTGGTTCAGGGTCAAGCCAGCGGGCCGGTATCAGGAGTCTAGCTGCCTGAATCAGGTGAGTGGCTAGGTTGTGTCTGGAAGGAGTAAAAAAAGGAGTAGGTAGCCATAAAAGCACAAGCTCAGGTGTCAACGAAAGCAGAGGTGTCACTATCTTATTGACAATGGTCAATACTTGATCCCAAAATGGTCTAATAATGGGATAGGACCAGAGAATATGAGTAAGGTCTAGATTTAGAAAAATCATGGGAATGGGCATGGATTCTTAGGACATCAGTTTCAGTAAAATATGTGTTAAGCTCAGCTTCCCATGTCCTCAAATATTGCAGGGCGACTCACACCAGGGGTGTTGTGAGGGTCAGATACAGTAAAGAGATCAATTTCTTTGGGAGGACCTCATGGTCCATCATTTTCTCAAACCAAGTTTTGTCAGCCAAAGGTCGCTCTCCATCAAACAACCGTTTGCCAACAGATCCAAATTCCCTAGCTTCTAAGAAGTGGGATTTCTGCATAAGTCGGCTCAGGGGGTGTTGGGGGTCCAGGGACCCAGAGTACCAATCTCTAAACTCACGTAGTGTATACTGTTTAAGCTTAGTCCACCCAGGGTGTATAAGGGTGGCCAAGGGCTCGACAAGAAAGGGGGTCAGATCTGCGGGTAGAGTCAGGGGTAGCCTATTCAGTAAACTATTGTCAGCATTCAGCTGTTTGAATACCATATATGTGCCCTTAAGCAAGAATTGTCTCTCAAACGTGGAATTGGTCAATCCCCACAACCCTGCTCTCTGAGCTTGAGTAAGTTGTGCCAATTCTAGTTTCCTACCCAGTGTCCCATAGGCTGGTACGTTCAGCTGTAACCATCTCTTGAGATGGATGGCCTTGTAGTAAAATTGTGCATCTGGGTGGTTCATACCCCCATACGGTTTCTTTAATATTAACCTGTGATGAGCTATTCTAGCCCTTTTCCCGTTCCACAAAAAAGTTGTCACGGCCGCTGTTTCCAGCCGTGACCTTCCATACATTCGTGTGCTGCAGCTCCTCGCTGCAGCTTCGTTCCAATGTGTTTGTATGTGGTATTGTATGGGTTAACTCCCATATGTGTCTGTTGGCTCCATGGGTGTGGCCTCTTTGCTACACCCATGGAACCTGTATTTAAGGCTGAGGTTTCCTCAGTTCTGAGTCAGCTCTCCTGGTGTGTGTTTGTCCTGTCCTGCTCCTGGTGTGTGTTTGTCCTGTCCTGCTCCTGGTGTGTTCTTTCTCCCATGCTGCTGACCCGTTGGATCGGTGTCTGTCTGTTCTCTGTAGGTTCCCCTACTTGTTCATTGTTGTTGCTCTGTTGTTGTCCACTGCTTGTTTATTGCTTCGTCTCCGGCTGTGGTTGCACTGCCTGTCGTTCATTGCTTGATGTGGTTCGTACTCCTGTGTCTCTGTTATTGGTTTGCCTGTTATGTTATGTCTTGCCTTGCTATGTTTCCTGGCTCCTCTGAAAGGGGGTCTGTCGTTCCTCGGAGGGGGAGCATTCGTCTCTGTCCATGTTCTGTGTTCAGCAAGCTCTTGCAGCTTCCTTGCTGCTGAGTGCTCGGGCAAGGCCACGCAGTTTCCACTGGTGGAGCAAGACCTTCTCTGTCCATTGCCACTCCTGTGTCCTTGCCTGAACTCCCGTTCGTGTTCCCTGTGTATGTCATGTTGCTCTGTACCGTCGGTACATGCTTGTACCAGTTGTCACTCGCTCCTGGGGTCACTGTCTAGTTCACGCTCCAGAGTGGACTCTGGCAACTTCCTGCGGCAAAGCCTATCCCTACCATCTGGGGCTTTAGTGAACACCAGGAGTTGCTTAGTCACGCCCCTCTGGAGTATTACTAGACAGTGGCACAGTGGGGGTTCCTCCCACTGCATTGACGGTACGTAGAGCTTATGTTTCTCCGTTGTTTTCCATTTGTACATTAAACACTGTTTAGACCGTACCTTTGTATCTCGTTTATTGTGAAACGAGGCGGAGGTCTTTCGCGGGACCTCCAACTCGTGACAAAAGTACTAAAAGACTTCCTGAGTTGGGTAAAGAACGAGTGAGGAACATGAATCGGGAGCATTTGTAGCACATATAGTACCCTGGGCAGGACAAAGGCCTCTAATAAGTATTTCCTCCCCATCGAAGAGACATAGGGAGTCTTAAGAGTTTAAAGCTGAAGTTGGATGTCTTTGAGAAGGGGTACAAAGTTTAGCTGGAATAGCTGATTGAGTTTAGAGGGGATTTTCACGCCCAAGTAAGTTAGGTGAGAGTCTTGCCATTTAAAAGGGGTCATAGCCTTCAGGGCTAAAATAACTGTGCGAGGGGCCGAGATATTCATAGCCTCAGTTTTGGTGTGGTTCAATTTAAAATTTGATACTCGACTATATCTATCCAGAAGGCTTAAGAGATGCGGTAAGGCCTCGACAGGGTTAGACACCATGAGCTATAGGTCATCAGCGAAGGCTGCATTCACATAATTGGGATGATTGCTCCCAGCTCCCACTCCTTTAATAGCGGGATGATCCCTGTTAGCTTGGAGCAATGATTCCATTACTAAGACGTAGATGGTGGGGGATAGGGGGCACCCCTGTCTAGTACCATTTTTGATCGAAAACGATGGGGAAAGAGTCCCATTCACCCGGATTCTTGCACTGGGGTTGTCATAGAGTGTCATAATGTCCTGATGGAATTGCTCAGGGATCCCAAACTTCTGCAGGGATTTTCTTATGTATAGCCAGCTAACCCTGTCAAAGGCCTTCTTCGCATCTATTCCCAGTAACACAAGGGGGAGACCTTTGGTAGAGGCCCATTGAATAGAAGTCAATATTCTACAGGAGCTGTGATTCCCTTCCCTGCCGGGGACAAAGCCCGCCTGATCTTTTTGGACTAGCTTCGGGAGGAAGGCTTTCAAACGATTAGCAAGAAGTTTGGCCCAAATATTGACATCAACGTTTAAAATGGATATAGGCCTGTAGCTGCCACACTCCATGGGATCTTTCCCTGCCTTTGGCAGCAAGATGACAGTTGCCTCCAGAGCTTGCTTAGGGAGGGTGGAGCCTGTAAGCAGAGAGTTACACCAGTTAACAAGATGTGGGACTAGTGTGGAGGAGAATTTCTTAAAGTATCCGGTCGGCAGACCGTCCGGACCCGAACTCTTCCCTGAAGGGATGGAACTAAGAATAGAGCAGATCTCCTGTTCAGTAACTGGGGTTAATAATTGAGCACGCTCTTCAGGGGACAGGTGGGGTAATCGAATTGTTGCTATGAACTCATCAACTTCCTCGTCAGCGGGTATGCCTAAAGAATTTAGGCCCGTCATTCTGCTGATTTGAGCATATGGAGAGGATGCTGCTGCTGCGATCAGGGACCGAATAGGGCAGAAATCAGAAGAACCTGTGCTACTTTAATTCACAAGATAAAGCAAATAGAGAGGGAGGGAGTTTCAGCAATCCAAAATTTCTGTACCCAGCCACTGCCAGGGAAATCTTTTTTTGTAATTTATCTGTTTCTGAGGTGGTACTCGGCGGCCATTTTAGCCACTGCAGTGTACTGCATGTGTGTCAGCCAGCCAGGGTTATCAGCCTAACCCTAATTTGTAGCTCAGTTAAGGGAAAAAAACTTTTTTTTTCTGGCTGCTCAAGTCCCCTATATTGCCTTTTTTATGTTTAAGGGTTGACATAGTCCATTTGTCTAGTCTGGGATCTGTGGTGCCACAGAGCACTTGTGTATGCAATGCACTAAACCATATATTCAATTTCAGCTATCAAATAGTGCATCAGTGTATTTTAGTTAAATAAAAAGTGGTCATCCTCATCCACAAAGCCTATTTTACAGCGCCAAAATATATATTCGACATTTCTGCGGTGAAATAGAGAATCTGTGTAATTTTGGGGGACAAACCGTATTCCTTGTCCACAAAACAGTTCTGTATACACTGTCCAACGACCTATTTTATATTTCTGCAGGGAAATAGTGCTTTTTTTTATAGAAAAAAAAACGTTTTTCGAGGTCTACCAAACAGTCTGAAATACCCATTCGACCCACCTATTTTACATTACTGCTGTGAAATACAGCATAAGTGTATTTTTTTGACAAAAAAAGTGGAAATCCTGATCCACAATGCATTTTAAAATACACCGCTTAAATACCGATTTCACACTACAGCTGAGAAATAGTGCATTTTTTTTTTGTGGGAAAAAGCAAAATTCCTGCTTCACAAACTAGTTGTACATACACGGTATAAATACCTACATTTAATTTAAAGCAGTGAAAAACTGCATTTGTGAATTTTGGGACCTGTGGTGCCACAGAGCACTTGTGTATACAATGCACTAAACCATATATTTAATTTCAGCTATCGAATAGTGCATCAGTGTACAGTATTTCAGTTTAAAAACAAAATGGTCATACTGATCTACCAAGCCTATTTTACACCACCAAAATATATATTTGACATTTCTGCTGTGAAATAGAGAATCCTTGTAATTTTGGGGGAAAAACCATATTCCTTGTCTACAAAACAGTTCTGCATACAGCGTCCAATGACATATTTTATATTTCAGCAGGGAAATATTGCTTCTATGTTTTTTATTGAAAAAAAAACACGTTATTCAGGCTCCACCAAACAGTCTGAAATACCTATTCGACCCAACTATTTTACATTGTTCCTGTGAAATACAGCATAAGTGTATTTTTTTGACAAAAAAGTGGAAATCCTGATCCACAATGCATTTTGACTTTTGACTTATTGACTTTTTTGATTGGGTGACTAAAATAATAGATGTCGGAGGTGCAGTAGACATCGCTTATCTGGACTTTAGTAAGGCTGTTGATACTGTCCCACATAAAAGGCTTACCAATAAACTGCAGTCTTTGAGCTTGGGCTCACATATTGTTGAATGGATTAGGCAGTGGCTGAAGGACAGAAAACAAAGGGTTGTAGTCAATGGAGTATATTCAGACCATGGTATTGTTACCAGTGGGGTACCTCAGGGATCTGTTCTGGGACCCATATTGTTTAATATCTTTATCAGCGAAATTGCAGAAGGCCTCAATGGTAAGGTGTGTTTTTTTGCTGATGACACAAATATTTGTAACAGGGTTGATGTTCCTGGAGGGATACACCAAATGGAAAATGATTTAGGAAAACTAGAGGAACGGTCATAATTCTGGCAACTAAAATTTAATGTCGATAAGTGCAAGATAATGCACCTGGGGTGTAAAAACCCAAGAGCAGAATATAAAATCAGTGATACAGTACTAACCTCAGTATCTCAGCAAAGGGATTTAGGGGTCATTATATCAGACGACCTAAAGGTGGGCAGACAATGTCATAGAGCAGCAGGAAATGCCAGCAGAATGCCTGGGTGTATAGGGAGAGGCATTAACAGTAGAAAGAGGGAGGTGCTCGTGCCTCTCTACAGAGCACTAGTGAGACCTCATTTGGAGTATTGTGTGCAGTACTGGAGACCATATCTGCAGAAGGATATTGAAACTTTGGAGAGAGTTCAGAGAAGCGCTACTAAACTAGTACATGGATTGCAGGACAAAACTTACCAGGAAAGGTCAAAGGACATTAACATATATACCTTGGAAGTAAGAAGAGACAGAGGGGATATGATAGAAACTTTTAAATACATAAAGGGAATCAACACGGTAAAAGAGGAGAAAATATTTTAAAGAAGAAAAACTGCTACAAGAGGACATAGTCTTAAATTAGAGGGGCAAAGGATTAAAAGTAATATCAGGAAGTATTTCTTTACTGAGAGAGTAGTGCACGCATGGAATGGCCTTCCTGCAGAAGTGGTAGCTGCAAATACAGTGAAGGAGTTTATGCATGGGATAGGCAAAAGGCCATCCTTTATATAAGATAGGGCCAGGGGCTATTCATAGTATTCAGTATATTGGGCAGACTAGATGGGCCAAATCTGCTGACACATTCAATGTTTCTGTGAAATACACTGCTTAAATACTGATTTCACATTACAGCTGAGAAATAGTACATTATTCTTTATTTGTGGGGAAAAAAGCAATATTCTTGCTTTACAAAGCAGTGGTACATACACAGTATAAATATCTACTTTTAATTTACAGCAGTTAAAAACTGCATTTTGGGGGTTCATTAAAACAAGCCGTTTTGTAGGCCGAAAAAGCAGTTGTGCATCCATCGTATAAATAATTAATTCCAATTTATAGCAGTTAAATACTGCTTTTGTGAATTTTGGTGACCGCATCTGTGTTCTGGGTCCCCTAATCTGGTGTCCACAGATAGTATAAATGGTTCTAGGATCTGGGGGGGGGGGGAGGCAGGGTTTGGGGGGTCCCAGACCTCGAATAGCCTTGCTAACACCTCTCGGGGAAGATGTCCCTTAGCAGCCTGGAACCCATCTGGCGGAGCAGAGTTTATAGGTGGGTTCTCTGATGGCCCGGGTTCGATCGGTGGGTTCATCCTTATCCTTCCTACCCTATAAAGTGGCTGTGCCTGTAAACCCCTTATGTGGGTCCCTCGGGTTTGCTCCTAACCCTGATGAGTGGGTAATGCAGCTGGTGGTTACCTCAATATAGAAAGATATGGGTTTATGGAGCTTAGATCCGCTGTTCCTTGCCCTGCCTCTGTGCGTGACAATATTGGTGCTTGCGTTGGCAGCACATACTCCAAGATTGTTAAGTAAACTATGCAAATTATTTGTCAGGTAAGTGGACCATGCATGTGTTTAACCAGCTGGATTGCCTCCACAGTTCTAATTACTTTAAATTGAGAATCTGTGTGTGTGGATCTAAAGGGCTGTTGGCCTGGTTTCCACCTCGGACGATAGTAGAATCATCTGTTTCTTAATTAGTTTAATTAGCTTAATTTTCAGGCTAGCAACCTGGCTTAACATGGATGACTTGATTCCTTAACCAGCCTCACAGCCTCTGTGCCTGGTGTGCAGCCTCACGGCCTGTGTGCCTGGCGTGCAGCCTCACGGCCTCTGTGCTTGGCGTGCAGCCTCATGGCCTCTGTGCCTGGCGTGCGGTGCCATGGCATGCAGCCTCTCGGCCTCTGTGCCTGGCGTGCAGCCTCACGGCCTCTGTGCCTGGCGTGCAGACTCGCGGCCTCTGTGCCTGGCGTGCAGACTCGCGGCCTCTGTGCCCGGCGTGCAGCCTCACGGCTTCGGTGCCCGGCGTGCAGCCTCACGGCCTCCGTGCCCGGCGTGCAGCCTCATGGCCTCCGTGCCCGGCGTGCCGCCTCATGGCCTCCGTGCCCGGCATGCCACCTCATGGCTTCCGTGTCCAACTTGCCTCTGTGCATTGCCTGCTGCCATTTGGCTCTGTGCATGGCTCGCTGCCACTTGGCTCTGAGCATGGCCCGCTGCCACTTGGCTCTGTGCATGGCCCGCTGCCACTTGGCTCTGTGCATGGCCCGCTGCCACTTGGCTCTGTGCATGGCCCGCTGCCACTTGGCTCTGTGCATGGCCCACTGCCACTTGGCTCTGTGCATGGCCCGCTGCCACTTGGCTCTGTGCATGGCCCGCTGCCACTTGGCTCTGTGCATGGCCCGCTGCCACTTGGCTCTGTGCATGGCCCGCTGCCACTTGGCTCTGTGCATGGCCCGCTGCCACTTGGCTCTGTGCATGGCCCGCTGCCTTTTGCCTCCATGCAGGGCCAGCTGCCTCTATGCATAGCCTGTCTCCACTTACCTCTGGGCGGTGGTCGGCTGACACTTGCCTCCTACTGGGGTCCTGACACATAAAAGCCACACGGAAAGAGGCAGAAGTTAAGCTAAAGAAAAAAGGGGTCTTAAGACCTCAGGTAGAGACCCATTCCCCATATTTATGGGGAGGTTGGTATAAGTCATCTTCATAAAATGCAATGTAGTGTGATGCTATGTACTTCCCTGTTACTGTGATATTGCTATGTGCAGGCCTGCTAGGGATGTCATTCCAGCTCTAAGTCAATAGAGGGAGCTAGGGAGCCCTAGTTTATATATTCAGGCTCAGTCAGGGAAAGGCAGTCTAGTCCAGGCCATGAGCCTATGAAGGCAGTGCAATCCTGGAGCCTGCAGACTAGGAGAGGGCATTGCAGTCCCTGTAACCGGGTTCCAGATCCAAGGAAAAGGTTCCCCTCCTGAGTCAGGACCGAGACAAAAATCACTTTCAAGTACACAGTTCTTTTCCTTAGGATGGCGCAACACTGCACAGCGCCTCCGGTCCACTTTAGGCACACTTTTCTGGCCCAACAATGCAAATAAAGTCCCAAAAGTCACTCTGGTCACAGGGAAAACTGGATAAGGCACAAAGTTCACGCTTCCTGCACTATAAAGCGTGCGAATCCTGTTCGTGACGCCAAAAGAGATGTGCAGCGTACTTAAGTTAGGGTTCAATAGTGTACCTGGGTGTTGTAGTGCAGTTATGACCGCTAACCTGGGACAGGCCGACTCTCTGGTTCTTCTTCTAGGACAGGTAGTTATAGATAGAGTTTGTGACGCCAGTGCCAATTAATGGTGGCACACCGTTTGTTGATAGTAGGAATAATTAAGGAACCACGTTGCAATAAAACAGAACTTGAACTTTACTGAAGCTTTGATAGTAATCATGCACATACATGGATGAAAGCGCAGTTCCTTAGTTTAGCAGGTTGTAAATTACAGTTTACATGTGGCCGGCACTTACACAGTAAGGTGACTCACAGAGGGTAAAACACAGGACTGTTGCAGTACAGGCGGCTTGCACTCTCTACCTGACTTTTCCTGGACAGGGAAAATATCCTCCAAGGCCCCAATGCCCTATATCTGGCGTATATTCTTGGGATTACAATTATTAAGTACCTCCTCTGGTATCTGTAGTACCTCTTGCTTTACTGACTTCTGCTCTGCCTTTCCTCAGCTTGTTCAGGCTGGCTACAGTGATGATCCTGCTTTACTTTTCCCTTTTCTCGGTCCTGACTCAGGAGGGGAACCTTTTCCTTGGATCTGGAACCCGGATACAGGGACTGCAATGCCCTCTCCTAGTCTGCAGACTCCAGGCCTGCACTGCCTTCACAGGCTCATGGCCTGGACTAGACTGCCTTTCCCTGACTGAGCCTGAATATATAAACTAGGGCTCCCTAGCTCCCATTATTGACTTAGAGCTGGAATGACATCCCTAGCAGGCCTGCACATAGCAATATCACAGTAACAGGGAAGTACATAGCATCACACTACATTGCATTTTATGAAGATGACTTATACCAACCTCCTCATAAATGAGGGGAACGTACGCACTCAAGTGACCCTTCTGTAGTGTCGGGCATCACAACTCCCGTACACTACACCTCTCTACGGATGGAGAGGGAATTACTGGCATTTGAAATGCTGTCATTCTGTCTGATGGAGACAGACTGTTTCAAACAGCTGATGGCGGTCGATGTCCCACAGTAAGTAGTTCCCAGCCGCCGCTACTTTTCCAGGTGATCCTTCCCTTCCCAACCAAGTGGAGGATAAAATCAAGTGTGCACTGCGCAACCAAATCTGTGGCAAGGTCCACATAACCACAGATACATGGACCAGTAAGCACGGCCAGGGCCGCTATATCTCCCTAACTGCACACTGGTTAAATGTAGTGGCGGCTGGGCCCGAGGCGGATAGCAGTTTGGCGCATGTTCTTCCACTACCGAGGATCGGCATTATTCTTTGCCTCCTGTTGCCTCCTCCTCCTACTTTGCAACCTTTTTTTATATGTACCATTATTTTGGGGGATACCCCAATTTGAATGAACCTCTCCTTTGTCTGGGTGCCAGGGGCCTACATTAATGATAATCTTAGAGACAGGATTCAGACCGCGCGTTAGAATAGATGATCCCAAAGCAGTTTTCTGCTCCCTTCAGAATATACCGAGGTCTGCAGATATCCTATTGTCAGATATCCTGCAACTTATAAAAAGACAACCAATAGTGAAATTCCGTAAGACTGTATCACCCTTTTCTGCACAGATTATACCCACAGAAAACTAATTGATTGCAGGCGCATCAAACCGTCCTCTGCAACTCTGTTCTCTCCTGAAATAGAGATTCTCACTACCGCACTGGCGGGAAGGGGTCAGCCACGGACTTAATAACACATCAACACTGAGAGGAGCTTCTTTTGCCTCAAAAACTTCTTATCACTCGAAATTTTCTGTTCTACCTGTTGTGAGCTTGGATTATAGTGTGGACACGGCTGTGTTCCATTTGAAGAAATAGGTACGAACTTTAGCTCTTGACAAACAAGTGGTTCTTTATTTGCAGTGTGGTAGAAACTTCCTACAGACAAACGCAAAATGTCATGAGTAAGGACCGGGATACAGGTGTCTGAAACGAGTAGACACTTTTGCGTTTGTCTGTTGGAAGTTTCTACCACACTGCAAATAAAGAACCACTTGTTTGTCAAGATGTCAAGAACTGGAATTTGTACCTATTTCTTCAGTTGCAACACAGCCGTGTCCAGGCTATAATCCGAGCTCACAACAGGTAGAACAGAAAATTTCAAGTGATAAGAAGTTTTTGAGGCAAAAGAAGCTCCCCTCGGTGTTGATGTGCTATTAAGTCCGTGGCTGACTCTTCCTGCCAGTGCGGTAGTGAGAACCTCTATTTCAGGAGAGAACAGAGTTGCGGAGGACGGTTTGATGCGCTTGCAATCAATTAGTTTTCTGTGAGTATAATCTGTGCAGAAAAGGGTGATACAGTCTTACTGAATTTCACAATTGGTTGTCTTTTAACCACTACCCGATGCGTCCTGCAGGCGGCCCAGTTATTCCTCATTGACGCATCGGCGCGTCATCTCGCGAGAGGCTTACAGGATCGCGTCGGGAGGAAGTTAAACTACAGCCTGCCAGCGCTGATAATGCGCTGGCAGGCTGTAGTAGTTAAAAAAAATCGTATATCAGACGCTGTTTTGTTAACAGCGTCTGATATGCCTGCTGCCTGCTCCTCTGGTGGTCCCTTTTTCTTGGGACCACCAGAGGAAACATATGTAAGTGCACCAATCACCACACAGACCCCCCCATCCACCCCCCGTCACTGATTAACCCCCGAATAACCTCATGTCACCCCCCTGATCACCCCCTGTCACCCCCCTGTCACTAATCACCCCCCTGTAAGACACATTCAGACGTCCGTATGTTTTTTGTGGATCCGCAAAACACGCACACTGGCAATGTGCTTTCCGCATTTTGTGTATCCGCACATTGCCAGAACTATATAGAAAATGCCTTTTCTTGTTTGCAATTGCGGACAAGAATAGGACATGCTCTATCTTTTGCGGAGCTGCGGCCGGATGTTTTGGGGCCGAAACCCGAAAGTTTGCGGCCGCAGCTCCGCAAATGCTGATGCGGCGAGCACATAGTGTGCTCTCCGCATCACTGCCGGCCCCATTCACACTGAATGGGTCCGCATCTATGGGTCCGCATGCTGGGTGAGAAAAATATCTCCGTAAATTGACAACTTTGTATAAACATTTTTTAAAAGTTGTCATTTACAGAGAAATTTCTCACACATAGCATGGGTATATGTAAAAATACACCCCAAAACACATTGCCCTACTTCTCCTGGGTACGGCGATACCACATGAGTGACACTATTTTGCAGCCAAGATGCGCAAAGGGGCCCAAATTCCAATGAGTACCTTTTAGGAGGGCATTTTTACGCATTTGGATTCCAGACTTCTTCTCACGCTTTAGGACCCCTAAAATGCCAGGGCAGTATAAATACCCCACATGTGACCCCATTTTGGAAAGAAGACACCCCAAGGTATTCCATGAGGGGCATGGCGAGTTCATAGAAGATTTTTGTTTTGGCACAAGTTAGCGGAAATTGGCTTATTTTATTTATTTTTTCTTACCAAGTCTCATGTTCCACTAACTTGTGACAAAAAGTTAAATTTTACATGAACTAACCATACCCCTCACGGAATACCTTGGGGTGTCTTCTTTCTAAAATGGGGTCACTTGTGGGGTATTTATACTGCCCTGGAATTTTAGGGGCCACTAATGCGTGAGAAGAAGTCTGTAATCCAAATGCGTAAAAATGCCCTGTGAAATCCTAAAGGTACTCATTGGAATTTGGGCCCCTTTATGCACCCAGGCTGCAAAAAAGTGTCACACATGTGGTATCGCCGTACTCAGGAGAAGTAGGGCAATGTGTTTTGGGGTGTATTTTTACGTATACCCATGCTTGGTGAGAGAAATATCTCTGTAAATGACAACTTTTTACATTTTTTTTATACAAAGTTGACAATTTACAGAGATATTTCTCTCACCCAGCATGGTATTTGTAAAAATACACCCCAAAACACATTGCCCTACTTCTTTTGAGTACGGCAATACCACATGTGTGCCACTTTTTTGCAGCCTAGGTGCATAAAGTCCAACGAGTACCTTTAGGTTTTATAGGGTTGCTCACAATTTCAAAATGCAATTTCAAAATGCCAGAACAGTAAACACACCCCACAAATGACCCCATTTCGGAAAGTAGACACCCCAAGGTATTCACTGAGGGGCATAGTGAGTCCGTGGGAATTTTTTATTTTTTTTTTTGCCAGAAGTTAGCAGAAATGGAAACTTTTTTTTTCCTCAGAAAGTGTCATTTTCTGATAACTTGTGAAAAAAAATGAAATCATACATGAACTCACCATGCCCCTCTGCGAATACTTTGGGGTGTCTTCTTTCTAAAATGGTGTCATTTGGGGGGTATTTATACTATCCTGGCATTCTAGTACCTGAAGAAACATGACAGGTGCTCAGAAAGTCAGAGCTGCTTCAAAATGCAGAAATTCACTTTTTTGCACTATAGTTTGTAAGCGCTATAACTTTTACCCAAACCACTAAATATACACTTATTGGATTTTATTTTTTATCAAAGACATGTAGAACAATAAATTTAGAGAAAAAAAATTATATAGAAATGTAGTTTTAAAAAAAAAATTACAACAGAAAGTGAAAAATGTAATTTGTTTGCAAAAGTTTCGGTCATTTTTGATTAATATCAAAAAAAGTTAAAATGTCAGCAGCAATGAAATACCACCAAATAAAAGCTCTATTAGTGAGAAGAAAAGGAGGTAAAATTCATTTGGGTGGTAAGTTGTATGACCGAGCACTAAACCGTGAAAGTAGTGTAGTGCAGAATTGTAAAAAGTGGTCTGGTCATTAAGGGTGTTTAATCTAGGGGGGCTGAGGTGGTTAATAAGTTGCCGTGTTGTAGACATTTCCTTACCCCGTGCTCACAAGCACATGTATCAGCTCCTTTTGTGTAAGGAAAGGCCCCAATATTCCAGTAATCAGATAAGATGCTTCATGGTTGAGAGCCCTGGTGAGAACTGCCCTCTCCTCCAGACTGCTTCTTTATTTTCATAGACAAAAGGGAAAACAATAGGAAGAGGCAGGCCCAACACCTGACCACTCCCTTCATGTACAGTACAAACATACAGGAAGTGATGACACACAACATTTTTTTCTCAATCACCACTAGGGGGAATCTTGTTCAGCACCGATCAGTGATCAATGCTCAACAAGGCTCACCAGGATTCTTATGTGGGCCTACTTAGAGGAACAGCGTCCCCGTCTCCAGCCGTTGATCAGGCGCACTGGAAATAACGAATGCACGTTCCTTTCCGTATATTGTTCTCTTAATAAATGCATCCATGCCAAGCCAATAAATCCGCTCTTTGGGCGGAAGCCCTAGCTGGCGCACATACATTTCCCAAGAAAACCCTGCTCTGCAGCGCATCAGTCTCCCCCTGACCCACAGCCCAGTGCATAGCACATAGACTGTTTGCCAGTGGAGACCTCTGCGCCCGGCAGCTGATTGTTCTCTACATCCACAGTAAGATATCCACTCCAATGGTTTACACACTGAGAGACATAATGACAATACATGACATATTAAAAACACATCCTAATAAAATTTCCACAACAGCAGGATATCTGACAATAGGGTATCTGCAGACCTCGGTATATTCTGAAGGGAGAGGAAAACTGCTTTGGGATCATTTATTCTAACGCGCGGTCTGAATCCTGTCTCTAAAATTGCAAAAGTGTGATCGAACCCACAACACTCCTTGGACTAGCAGCGCTTCTGTTTGTGGACTGGTGATATATTACTTCTCTTTTATTTCATTAATGATAATCGCCTGCTGCATGGGTGGGTGACATGATGCCTGTTTTGCTGTTATGAGACCTCTCTCTTCTGTCTGGGTGCTAGGATCTAAATTGCTCTAAGTGGCCTGCTCCATTGCTGGGTAACATGATGCCTGTTTTGCTGTTATGGGACTTCTCTGTCTGGCTGCTAGGGCCTAAATTGCTGTAAGTGGCCTGTTCCATTGCTGGGTGACATGATGCCTGTTTTGCTGTTATGGGACCTTTCTCCTCTGTCTGGGTGATAGGGCCTAAATTGCTGAAAGTGGCCTGTTCCATTGCTGGGTAACATGATGCCTCTTTTGCTGCTATGGGACCTTTCTCCTCTATCTGGGTGATAGGGCCTAAATTGCTGAAAGTGGCCTGTTGCATTGGTGGGTGACATGATGCCCGTTTTCCTGTTATGGGACCTCTCTCCTCTCTCTGGGTGCTAGGGCCTAAATTGCTGTAAGTGGCCTGTTCTATTGCTGGGTGACATGATGCCTGTTTTGCTGTTATGGGACCTTTCTCCTCTGTCTGGGTGCTGGGGTCTAAATTGCTGAAAGTGGCCTGTTGCATTGGTGGGTGACATGATGCCTGTTTTGCTGTTATGGGACATCTCTCCTCTGTGTGGGTGCCAGGGGCCTACATTAATGATAATCGCCTGCTGCATTGCTGGGTGACATGATGTCTGTTTTGCTGTTATGGGACATCTCTCCTCTGTCTGGGTGCTAGGGCCTAAATTGCTGAAAGTGGCCTGTTACATTGCTGGATAACATGATGCCGGTTTTGCTGTTATGGAACCTCTCTCCTCTGTCTGGGTGCTAAGGCCTACATAAATGATAATGGCCTGTTCCATTGCAGGTTAACTTAAGGCCTCTAATGCTGTTATAGGACCGCTCTCCTCTTTACGGGAGCCATGGGCCTGAATGAGTGATGGTGGCCTGTGGCACTGCTAGGTGAAATCAATACTGTTTTGGCGTGATTTGAACTCTCCTATTTGTGGGTGCCAGGGGCCCGAGTCTGTGATGACAACTTCTCCAACTCCCATGTATGGTTGTCTTGGGCCTGAGTCTGAGTGAGGCCTGTGGCACTGCATGCAGACATGAATCCTTTTTGGCTGTGATGAGAACTTCTCTAACTCCCATGTATGGTTGCCTTGGGCCTGAATCTGTGAATGAGGCTTGTGGCGCTGCAGGTAGACATAAATCCTTTATGGCTGTGAGTAGAACTTCAGCTCCCATAGCATTCCCACCTGACGCCACCCCAACCTCCTATTTCACCTCCTCCTCCAAGTTGCCAATTAATATTGGTTAATTTTTATTTATTTTATTTTAAGTCATTTCCCTATCCACATTTACCTACATTTTGCTGCCTTTTGCAGCCCTCTAGCTGTTTCCAGGGCTATTTTACAGCCATTTTAGTGCCCAAAAGTTCGGGTCTCCATTGACTTCAATGGGGTTTGGGGTCAAGTTCGGGTTAAGCTCGGATCCCGAACATTTTCGTGAAGTTCGGCCGAACTTCTCGAACCCGAATATCCAGGTGTCCGCTCAACTCTATCTATGTATAAATATGCAGTGAGCCTAGTGAGGATTAGAGCTGAACTCTAGAAGTGCCGGGACACATATGGATAATTAGTGCGCAGAATTATCTTTCTTCACTTTTTAAGCCTTCCGGGTCATAGTGAAAACTCAAAAACTTTATAGAAGAGCATCCTGCAAAAAATGAATCAGAAGACTGATGCCTGCCACAAGGGAGATCGCCCTTATAGGATAGCTCAAGATAAGTAGTAACCAGCATATTTAGTACCAGAGTGCTATAAGGTAGTTTGGAATAATTACAGAAGTCTTGCCTGTAAAGTGTCACCCTTGTGAGAACTCCTCAACTGACAATTGCCTAAACCTGATAAAAGGAATACAATTGAACCTATTGCTGAGTCATTACTTATGCCAAACAAATGAACTATATCTGTATTGACTGCCTGAAGACAAGTAATTTAGTAAATGTTCAACTGTTTGATAACAATTGACTCCTCATCATTTCTACTACTAAACTCATCATTTGCACTTTACAGTGCTGGCGTCACGAACACAGGGGACCAGCCACCAAAGCACCCTAAACACCAAGTACCATCAAGGGCACCTCAACCAACATCTGGCTGGTGTTCCCTGCAACCGAGAGTGCCCCGGAGGATTTCGTGCTGTCTTCCTCATCACTGCACTGCCGATCAGGGAGGCATCTGCTAACAGTGAGTAACCAAAATGAACTATTATCTCCATCGTCCCACCATAGCCTCACTTGTTTTTCACTGTGGCCTGGCATGCTGCACTGCTGCTGCAGCTTCTGCTGCTTCTCCCTGTGGGAGGAAGAGAGAGGCCTCTCTTTCAGACATGCTGGCAGCATTCATCTGTTTGCTTTAAGCTGCGGCCAGCTGCGTACACAGTGTTTCCTGGTAATAAAGTACTTTGGCCTCTCTTTGGCAGGAAAACATTCTCCCATTTTGCTTTGATAGTGAGGTATTAAGAGCATGGCCATCAAGTAATCATCCTACTGCTTCATGTCAACTATCCATTTGTCACTCCGTAAGCATGTGAGTCTGCAGATCATCATTCTGGCCAGCGTGCCCGAGGAACCATTTCTTTCTACCTCTGTCTCCCAATGAGAGGATTGAGTGTCATGGCCAGTGTCACCGTCATTATCATCATCTTCTTTCGCCTCCAACTTCCTCCTGCACAAGTGGCTGCACCTCCTTCTCCTCCCCATTGGAGTTGGGTTCCCAACAGCTAAAGAGTCACCTGTGGCATGAGCGTCAGCGTCTCTTCAAAAATACATGACGGGGATGAGGGACAACTGTAGCATAAGCATCATAAGCTGCCAATGCCCAACCTGGAAACAACACATGCACCCCGCTGAGGTGGTCTGGTGCATGACCAAATCATTCACGACTTTCTGCTGCTCGTACAGACAATCGAGCATGTGTAGTGTTGAATTCCAGCGAGTTTAATTGGTGTAGCTGCATACCATTCTGATGCTGCAAGTCCAGGAGAGCATTCCTCATCACGTGAGAATGGCTGAAAATAGGGAAAGTCTCCTGGACATTGCCAGCACCTTGCGCAAGCCAGTGGATTATTTTAAAAGGCCATGCAAGGATCATGTGTTATTTCCCCCAGGTTCAGAGCAGCCAGGATGTTGTGCCCATTGTCACTGACCAGCTTGCCCAGTTGGAGTTGGCGAGGTGACAGCCAGCAGGATGTTTGCTGATTGATGTACTTGAGCAAGTGCTCGCCAGTGTGGCTACTCTCTCCCAGGCCGATCTGCTCCAACACGGCTTGTAGTGCTATATGTAATGTCCATACACATATGACTTTAAAGGTAGGGCTGGGAGGGAGGATTGGATTGAGAATTTGGCTTTTGACATCTGGGAGATGCCATTTTAATTTTTGCTTTAGGCAGCAGAAAGGCTAGGTGCACCCCTGGTTATGGCACACCATATAATAAGTAGCAAGCACAATTCATGGGGAGCGTATGGCACACTATATAATAAGCTGTGGCAAGCATAGTTCATGGGGCGTATGGCACACTATATTATACTTAGCAGCAGGCACAGTTCATGGGGGTAAGGGCACACTATAGTATACGTCTCAAGGCACAGTTCATAGGGGCATGGCACACTATATAACAAGTCTCAAGGCATAGTTAATAGGGGTTATAGCATACTATAATCAGCAGCAAACATAGTTCATGGGGGGTGGGTATTGCACAATATACAAAATGCAGCAGCCCAATTAGGATTCTATGTATGCCCCTAATTATTTCTATACTGAAGTACAAAACAAAAAAAGATTGAAAATAACAATAAAAAATATTAATGTATAATGGACTCTGTTCTCTCTTTCTGTTCGCAAAGCTTATAGCAGGTCTTAAATCCCTTTGTTTCTCCCTTTTTCGTTTCTGTATTATTATTTTTTTTGTTAAAGACTGCAACAGCTGTGGATTCTATGTAGTCTAAAGGAAGCCCAATCTCTGTGAAATAGCTTGTACCTTGATCTCACTTTGGGATTAAAAGGCTCTAATCTAAAGTGTCTCTTGTATCTATTAATAAAATCCCTTTTACTTCGGCAGGATTTCATGCTTGGATTATCCTTGTCACCTCTATAGTTTATCTCATCTTTCAGTACTATCCTGTTTTTCTCCTTTCCATTATAGGAAATAAAGAAAATATGTTTTTTTAGCTCTATCTCTTCAGAAAGGCAGCATTGGTCGCAATCCATATCTATGCCATAGAATTCCATTGTCACAATAGTTTACTCCATTAATGGGTGTCTTGACCAGGTTTTATTTATATCGAACATAGTGGGAAATTTTAATAAAATGTGGCTGCTAATCTGTCAAAATTCAGGTGGCTTTGCCTATGTGATCATTCTCCGTGCCCAGCGGTAGAGGTATAAGGGCTCTTTCACACACGCTCCGTGTAAGAGAGGGATTGTGCTTTGTGGACTTAGAAAGCACACAGCATTATCATGATTGATAATGCTGTGTGTCTCTGTGTGGACTTTTTGTATCGGAATCATAATGACAGTGTTAGTATGATTCCATTAACATCAAGGGCACCCTAAATACCATCAGGCAGGAGCCCTAACACCAGAATGCGCCGAGAAGGAAGAACGAGTGCATGCTTCTGTCACTGCATGGCCCTAGGTGGTTGTACTGTCACTGTAATCCATGTGCACTAATTCTTGCCAGTGCCACTACCACTCCTATTGTCCACTTGTTCCCCATGGGCGGCTGCTGCAAGTTCGGACAAAAAAACAGTTAACAGAGGCAGTCTTAATTAGGTTACTGTGGAGTCTGGCCTCCTCTGGTTAGTCAGAGAAGCTAGAGACAAGACCTACATGTGTAACCTTCTGCTAACTAGGCCTAAAGTATAGTCTTATCCAGGAAAATGCCATTTCTGAAATTGAACAGCGACCAAAGAGCAACTTAACTGAAAGACTACCCCTGAGGGAAAGAGAATGGGCATTTATAGAAATCTTAGAACCGTCAATGCTGTGCTGGATTCAGGCAGTAGGCTATGTTTAAAATTGTTTATAGCACTAGGGGGGTCATTTACTAAGTGATATATAGTTTTCTGGCGTATACCTGTTGCGGATTGACACAAACTGATGCCTATACACAACTATTGGGAGAATTCTACTCTGTAACATGTATAACATTGCCTCTAAACTGTATGAACTACTATTTCATTATCTGTTTAGTAAAGAAAGATAGAGACTTTATTTATTGTAACTTCACTAGACCGGTCACTGTCTCCACCATTCGCTGGCCCTCACTCTACCTGACCACCTACAAATATCCACCATAAATGGCACCCCAGCTAGCACCAGACAGGAGCCCTAGAGAGTCAGGGAGTGCCTGTGGGAGGAAAAGGTGCGCTGCAGTGTGACAAAAAATTACTTTGTACAATATTTCCTGCCTGCTTATGAGGTATAGCTTACAAGTGCCTAATACAGGGTAGGCAAAATAGACCTTTGCCTTTAAAACCAGACACCAAAACATGAAGTAATAAAAGATAAATATACATATAGAACGGCAATGCGTTCATAGCAATCCACAAAATAAAGATAATGTATTCATGTTGCATGGAGAAAGGAGTAAGAAATCAACAAAAAACAAAGGGAGATTTGTCTTTTTTCCTCTATTACACCACAAAAAATGTACAGTATTGCACACAAGTGAGTACACCCCTCACATTTTTCAAATATTATATCTTTTCATGGGACAACACTGAAGATATGACACTTTGAAACAATGTAAAGTAGTCAGTGTGCTCTCAAAATAACTCAACTCAATTTCTAAACCGTTGGCAACAAAAGTGAATACACCCCTAAGTGAAAATGGCCAAATTCTGCCCAATTAGCCATTTTGCCTCCCCAGTGTCACATGACTAGTGATAAGCAAGCACCAAAGTATTCGCGTGTTTGGATGTACGGGCCAAAAACATTGCTATTTTCTTGTGCTTAGCCGAGCACCCGAGTATAATGGAAGTCAATGGGAAACAACCAGGCACCTGAAGAGGGGAGGGTGCCTGGTCCATTGTAAAAGGTCAGAAATAGAGTTGAGCGAAACTGTATAGCTCAGGTTCGTATCGAATTTTGGGGTGTTCGGCACACGGACCCGAACATTTTCAAAAAAGTTTGGGTCCGTTGTTCGGCGATTACTTCCCGCTTTCTAAGGGGCTGCACAGCAGCCCATCAGCTAGCGTTTTACTTCTTGCCCTAAGAAGCCATCACAGCCATGCCTACTAATGGCATGGCTGTGATTGGCAAAATGCAGCATGTGACCCAGCCTCTATTTAAGCTGGAGTCATGTAGCGCCGCCCGTCACTCTGCTCTGATTAGCGTAGGGATAGGAGGAAGCTGCTGTGAGGGCGAGATTAGGCAGGGAAGATGCAGCAAAACCACTTAATGAAGTGATCGATCTACAGCTGTGAATTATTCAACTTCTGTTAGTTCATTGCTCACTGGCTTTTAGGCTGCCCAGAGCGTTTTTCTGTCACTTTTTTCTGGGGTGATCGGCAGCCATTTTGTGATCTTTTGGTGAACCAGCACATGTTTTGAGCTGCCACCAAGTTCAACATACATTTTTGGGTTCAATAGTAGTCTTTTTTTTTTTTAAATATCCTACATCAGGGGTTGTGCTTATTGTCACACCTTGAAACACAGGATAGAAATTGCTATATTTTATTGAGGGGTGAAATTCAATTGCCAAAATACCAATCCCCTAAATATGGTGTTCCAGCTGTGGCTGGCAAAGTTTAATACTGTACGTCAAAGGATAGATTTTTTTCTGGGGTGAAATTCAATTGCCAAAATACCAATCCCCTAAATCTGCGGTTCCAGCTGTGGCTGTCCAAGTGTAATACTAACTGTCAAAGGTTAGCTTTTTTTCTGTGGTTAAATAAAATCCCTGAGATAGAAATCCTAAACAACTGTTCTTTCCACTGTTCCTCTCCAAGTGTAATTCTAAATACATGGCCTGAAAAATAAATCCTCTATATTTGCACACTCCAAGTGAATTTCTGTCCGTAAAAGGATACCTTTCAGCCAGGGCCTAAATACTAGGCCTAAAATTGATATTCCCCTAAATCTGTGGTTTCTGCTCTGCCTGTATTAGTGTAATACGGTACATAAATAGATAGCTAGATAGTGTTAGGTGCATGTAAAAAAAGGCCTTAATTTGAACTCTACACATTGGGCCAAATAAGTTTTTCCTTATTGTGGTGAACAGTAACAATGGGGAAAATCCCTAATAAGGGACACGGACATGGTCGTGGTGGTGTTTGTGGACCCTCTGGTGCTGGAAGAGGATGTGGCCATTCTGCCACAGCTACACGTCCTAGTGAACCAACTACCTCAGGTCCCAGTAGCCGCCAGAATGTACAGCGATATTTGTTCAGGCCTAATGCCGTTCTAAGGATGGTAAGGCCTGAGCAAGTACAGGTGCTAGTCGATTGGGTAGCCAGACAGTGGATCCAGCAGGTTCACAATATCTCCCACCCAGTCTTCTGCAGAAAGCGCACAGGTGGCACCTGAAAACCAAGCCCATCAGTCTGTCACATCACCCCCATGCATCTCAGGGAACCTGTCTGCTGCATAACTTGAGGCTCAGTCTCTTATGCTGTTTGAAGAATCTGCTGGCAGGCTTTCCTAAGGGCATCCACCTAGCCCTTTCCCAGCGGTGGAAGACATAGAATGCACTGACGTACAACCACTTATGTTTCCTGATAAGGACATGGGAATACCACCTCAGCAGAGTCAGCATGTCTCTGATGACGATGAAACACAGGTGCCAACTGCTGCGTCTTTCTGCAGTGTGCAGACCGAACAGGAAGTCAGGGAGGAAGACTGTGTGGAAGACGATGCAGGGGACAATGAGGTCCTAGACCCCACATGGAATGAAGGTCATGCCACTGATTATCAGAGTTCAGAAAAAGAGGCAGTGGTGAGACCGAGCCAACAGCATAGCAAAAGAGGGAGCAGGGTGCAAAAGCAGAACAGCCGTCTCCAAGAGAGTTTGCCTGCTACTGGCCACCGCCACCAGGGACTGAGCACAGCAAAGGCATCTTCCAGGAGTTCCCTGGCATGGCACTTCTTCACACATTGATGACCACAAGAACCGAGTGGTTTGCATGCTGTGCCATAATGCCATCAGAGCCTGAAGCAAGGCATTAATGTTCTGAACCTTAGCACAACCTGCATGACCAGGCATCTACATGCAAGCATGAGCTGCAGTGGAGCAAACACCTTAAAAACAAGGAACTCACTCAGGCTTCCCCTGCTCCCATTTCTGCTGCTGCCTCGGCCTCTTCCTCCGCCTCTGGAGGAATGTTGGCACCTGCCGCCCAGAAAAAAAGAGGATGTGCCACCAACACCACCACCTCTGCCACCAAGCATCTCCACCATGTCACACGGCAGCGTTTAGCTCTCCATCTCACAAATCTTGGAGAGAAAGCGTAAATTCCCACCTACCCACCCTCGAGACCTGAATGCCAGCATTTCTAAACTACTGGCCTTTGAAATGCTGTCATTCGGGCTGGTGGACACGGACAGCTTCAAACAGCTGATAGCGGTGGCTCTCCCACAGTACTTCGTTCCCAGCTGCCACTACTTCTCCAAGAGAGCCTTGCCTTCCCTGCACAACCAAGTATCCGATAAAATCAAGTGTGCACTGCGCAACGTCATCTGTGACAAGGTCCACCTAACCAGTAAGCACAGCCAGGAATGCTATATCTCCCTAACTGCACACTGGATCACAAAGGATCACAGGGCATCATTCTTTGCCTCCTGTTGCCTCCTCCTCCTACTCGGCACCTCCTAATTGCCAAAATACCAATCCCCTAAATCTGGTGTTCCAGGTGTGGCTGTCCAAGTGGCATACAAACCGTCAAAGGTTAGCTTTTTTTCTGTGGTTAAATAAAATCCCTGAAATAGAAATCCTAAACATCTGTTCTTTCCGCTGTTCCTCTTCAAGTGTAATTCTATATACATGGCCTGAAAAATAAATCCTCTATATTTGCACACACTACTGTGCATCTCCAAGTGTATTTCTGTCCGTAAAAGGATACCTTTCAGCCAGGGCCTAAATACTAGGCCTAAAATTGATATTCCCCTAAATCTGTGGTTTCTGCTACTCGGCTTCCTCCTCCTCTTCTTCCACCTGCTCATACAGCCAGCCACAGACCTTCACTACCAACTTCAGCACAGCCCGGGGCAAACGTCAGCAGGCCATTCTGAAACTCATGTGTTTGGGGGACAGGCCCCACACCGCGCAGGAGTTGTAGAGGGGTATTGAACAACAGACCGACCAGTGGTTGCTTCCAGTGGGCCTCAAGCTCTGCCTGGTGGTGTGCGATAATGGGCGAAATTTCGTAGCAGCTCTGGGACTAGCCGGTTTGACGCATATCCCTTGCCTGGCACATGTGCTGAATTTGGTGGTGCAGAACTTCATTCACAACTACCCCGACATGTCAGAGCTGCTGCATAAAGTGCGGGCCGTCTGTGCGCACTTCCAGCGTTCACATCCTGCCGGTGCTCGCCTGTCTGCACTACAGTGTAACTTCGGCCTTCCCGCTCACCGCCTCATATGTGACGTGCCCAGCAGGTGGAACTCCACCTTGCACATGCTGGAGAGACTGAACAAGCAGCAGCAGGCCATAGTGGAGTTTCAGCTGCAGCACGCAAGGGTGAGTCGCACTGTGGAACAGCACCACTTCACTACCAATGACTGGTCCTCCATACAAGATCTGTGTGCCCTGTTGCGCTGTTTCGAGTATTCCACCAACATGGCCAGTGGCGATGACGCTGTTATCAGCCTTACAATACCACTTCTATGTCTCCTTGAGAAAACACTTAGGGCGATGATGGAAGAGGATGTGGCCCAGGAGGAGAAGGAGGGGGAGGAAGAGGGGTCATTTCTAACACTTTTAGGCCAGTCTTTTAGAAGTGGCTCAGAGGGAATTTTTTTTTGCAGCAGAGGCCAGGTACAAATTTGGCCTGCCAGGGCCCACTACTGGAGGACGAGGAGGACGAGGATGAGGAGAAGGTGGAGGAGGATGAGGATGAAGCATGTTCACAGCAGGGTGGCATCCAACGCAGCTCGGGCCCATCACTGGTGCGTGGCTGGGGGGAAACTAAGGACGATGAAGATACGCCTCCCACAGAGGACAGCATGTCCTTACCTCTGGGCAGCCTGGCACACATGAGCGACTACATGCTGCAGTGCCTGCGCAACGACAGCAGAGTTGCCAACATTTTAACGTGTGCTGACTACTGGGTCTCAACCCTGCTGGATCCCCGGTACAAAGACAACGTGCCCATCTTAATTCCTGCACTGTAGCGTGATAGGAAAATGCGCGAGTACAAGCGCACACTGCTAGACGGGCTCCTGAGAGCATTCCCAACTGACACGGGGGGACAAGTGGAAGCACAAGGCGAAGGCCGAGGAGGAGCAAGAGGTCACCAACGCAGCTGTGTCACGGCCAGCTCCTCTGAAGGCAGGGTTAGCATGGCTGAGGTGTGTAAAAGTTTTGTCACAGCACCACAGCTAACTGCACCCCCAGCTGATAGTGAACTTGTTAGCAGGAGGCAGCATTTCAACAACATAGTTAAACAGTACATGTGCACACGCCTCCACGTACTGACTGATGGTTCGGCCCCATTCAACTTCCGGGTCTCCAAATTGTCCACTTGGCCAGAGCTAGCCTTTTATGCCTTGGAGGTGCTGGCCTGCCCTGCGGCCAGTGTATTTTCTGAACGTGTGTTTAGCATGGCAGGGGGCGTCATTACAGACAAACGCAGCCGCCTGTCCACAGCCAAGTGGACAAGCTGACCTTCATAAAAATGAGCCAGGCATGGATCGCACAGGACCTGTCCATCCCTTGTGCAGAATAGACATTTATAACTGCCTCGCCCTCAACCATACATTCTTATACTCCAGGGCACTTCTTTAGTGAATCCTCTTTTTTTATTGCACCATTATTTTGGGGTCAACCCCAAGTTGAATGAACCTCTCCTCTGTCTGGGTGCCAGATGCCTACATTTCAGCTAATCGCCTGCTGCTTTGGTTCGTGACATTAACCTCTTTTTGCTGTCAAATGACTTCTCCTCTGTCTGGGTGTCAGGGGCCTAAATAAGTGAAAGTGGCCTGTTCTATTGGTGGGTAACATGATGCCTGTTTTGCTGCTATGGGACCTCTCTCCTCTGTCTGGGTGCTGGGGCTTAACTTACTGAAAGTGGCCTGTTCCAATGGTGGGTAACATGAGGCCTCTTTTGCTGCTATGGGACCTTTCTCCTCTGTCTGGGTGCCAGGGGTCTACATTTCAGGTAATCGCCTGTTGCTTTGGTGGGTGACATTATCCTCTTTTTGATGTTGAATGACCTCTACTCTGTCTGGGTGTCAGGGGCTTATATTTCGTTTAATTGCTTGCTGTCTTGGTGGGAGACATTTAACTCTTTTTACTGTCAAATGACTGCCCCATTGTGTGGGTGTTAGGGGCCTATATGTTGTTTAATCATTTGTTGTCTTGGTGGGAGATATTAAACTCTTTTTACTGTGAAATGACCGCCCCATTGCCATGGGTGTCAGGATCCTATATTTCGTTTACTTACTTGCTGTGTTGGTGGGAGACATTTATCTATTTTTACTGTCAAATTACTTCCCAATTGTGTTGTGTCAGGGGCCTATATTTCGTTTAATCATTTGTTGTCTTGGTGGGAGATATTAAACTCTTTACTGTCAAATGACTGCCCAATTGTGTGGGTGTCAGGGCCCTTTATGTCGTTTAATCATTTGTTGGGTGACATTTTCCTCTTTATACTGTCAAATGACCGCCCCATTGTCTGGTTGTCAGGGCCTATATTTCGTTTCAGCGCTTGCTGCATTGGTAGGAGATATTAAACTCTTTATACTGTGAAATGACCTCTACATTGTCTGGTTGTCAGGGCACATATTTTGTTTACTTACTTGCTGTGTTGGTGGGAGACATTTATCTATTTTTACTGTCAAATTACTTCCCCATTGTGTTGTGTCAGGGGCCTATATTTCGTTTAATCATTTGTTGTCTTGGTGGGAGATATTAAACTCTTTACTGTCAAATGACTGCCCAATAGTGTGGGTGTCAGGGCCCTTTATGTCGTTTAATCATTTGTTGGGTGACATTTTCCTCTTTATACTGTCAAATGACCGCCCCATTGTCTGGTTGTCAGGGCCTATATTTCGTTTCATCGCTTGCTGCATTGGTAGGAGATATTAAACTCTTTATACTGTGAAATGACCTCTACATTGTCTGGTTGTCAGGGGCACATATTTTGTTTACTTACTTGCTGTGTTGGTGGGAGACATTTATCTATTTTTACTGTCAAATTACTTCCCCATTGTGTTGTGTCAGGGGCCTATATTTCGTTTAATCATTTGTTGTCTTGGTGGGAGATATTAAACTCTTTACTGTCAAATGACTGCCCAATAGTGTGGGTGTCAGGGCCCTTTATGTCGTTTAATCATTTGTTGGGTGACATTTTCCTCTTTATACTGTCAAATGACCGCCCCATTGTCTGGTTGTCAGGGCCTATATTTCGTTTCATCGCTTGCTGCATTGGTAGGAGATATTAAACTCTTTATACTGTGAAATGACCTCTACATTGTCTGGTTGTCAGGGGCACATATTTTGTTTAAACGCTTGCTGCATTGGTGGGAGACATTAAACTATTTTTACTGTCAAATGAACGCCCCATTGTGTGGGTGTCAGGGGCCTATATTTTGTTTAATTGCTTGCTGTCTTGGTGGGAGACATTAACCCCTTTTTAATGTCAAATGACCTCTTCTCTGTCTGGGTGTCAGGGGCCTACATAAATGATAATGGCCTGTTCCAATGCAGGTTGACCTAAGGCCTGTGTTGCTGTTACGGGACCGCTCTCCTCTTTGCGGGTGCCATCATCCTCTTAAATTTGTAAATGAGGCCTGTGGCACTGCTGGGTGAAGTCAATACTGATTTGGTATGATTGTAACTCTCCTCTTTGTGGGTGCCATGGGTCTGAATCTGTGAATGAGGCCTGTGGCATTGCTGGGTGAAATCAATACTGTCTTGGCATGATTTTAATTCTCCTCTTTGTGGGTTTCGTGGGCCTGAATGTTTGAATGAGGCCTGTCGCCCTGCAGGCAGACATGATTCCTTCTTGGCTGTGATGACAACTTCAGTTCCCATATATGGTTGCCATTGGCCTGAGTCTGTGAGTGAAGCCTGTGACACTTCTGATATGAATCCTACTTGGCTGTGATGTGAACTTCAACTCAGATGTATGGTTACCATGGCCCTGAGTCTATGAATGAGGCCTGTGGCACTGCAGGCAGACATGAATCCTTTTTGGCTGTGATGAGAACTTCTCTAACTCCCATGTATGGTTGCCTTGGGCCTGAATCTGTGAATGAGGCTTGTGGCGCTGCAGGTAGACATAAATCCTTTATGGCTGTGAGTAGAACTTGAGCTCCCATAGCATTCCCACCTGACACCACCCCAACCTCCTATTCCACCTCCTCCTACAAGTTGCCAATTGATATTGGTTAATTTTTATTTATTTTATTTCAACTCATTTCCCTATCCACATTTGTTTGCAGGGGATTTACCTACATTTTGCTGCCTTTTGCAGCTCTCTAGCCCTTTCCTGGGCTATTTTACAGCCTTTTTAGTGCCCAAAAAGTTTGGGTCCCTATTGACTTCAATGGGGTTTTGGTTCGGGGTCAAGTTCGGGTCAAGTTTGGATCCCAAACCCAAACATTTTTTGTGAAGTTCGGCCGAACTTCTCGAACCCGAACATCCAGGTGTTCGCTCAACTCTAGTCAAAAAGTGACAGAAACACCACCGAAATGGACCGGAAACAGCATGGGGACAATGTCTGGATGCATCTTGGACTCCCAAGTTCCTGCTGGGAACCATGTTGTCCAAGTTGTACACCACTTTTACTTACTGACAAATACACGCCCAAAACCCCCCAAAAAATCAACTTTCCTGTATATTCAAATTGTATGTAAAGTGCAAGTGCTGCCAAAATTTTTATTTTTTTCCAGAATTGGGGCCATGATTAAGGTGGATGGCCGGAGGCATCTGTATTGTGCTTCTTTTTGATTAGCGCCAGAAGAACCACACTGAAATCATTTGCCAAGAATGTTTTCATTAATCTAAGATAACATTTGTAGCCTGGTTTGAAAACGATCTGACACACGATCCGGTGGTATTCCCATTACGCACCGAGCATTTTCCTGGAAACCAAAGTCTTTGGGTTCCGAGGGGAATATGGTTGCAAAGCTGAAACTTAAACTAATTGACGGAAGGAACCACCAGGAATGGAGCCTGCAGCTTAATTTGATTCCACATGGGAAACCTCACCCAGCCCGGACACTGAAAGGATTGACAGATTGATACCTCTTTCTCAATTCTGTGGGTGATGTAGCATGGCCGCTGTGAGCGGGTGGATCGAGACGATTTGTGTGGTTTATTCCGATAACCAACAAGATTCCTCCATGCTAAGGAGTTACGTCACCCCTCTGCTGCCAGTGCAAGGACATTGTAGAGATATTATTAAAAACACTGGCCACGATAAAATATTATAGAAATTTCAACAATATTTTTAGATTGCGGTAATGTTACATCTCAGAGTTAGCGCATGGAATGGCGGACAGCACCAGCTAGGAAAAAAATTTTAACTATTTTTTTTATTGCCCTGTAAAAGATTGTAGGTGGCCCTCACCTACAATCTTTTACAGGGCAATAAAAAAAATATTGTTAAATTTTTTTTCAGGTGAGCTGACCCTCCCTGAAGATGGACATGAGGAGATCGTGTGCACTAATCCCTAAACTCTTCAGCATCCACAGTCAGAAGAAGATGACGGAAGGGAATGGCAATTAGTGGTTCACGAGGTGGATGATGCGGATGAGACACAGTTGTCAATGAGTGAGGGTCTTGTTAGGTCAACACAATTCAGGAGGATGACCAGAGTGAGGAAGTGGAAGAGGAGATGAGGGATGATGACTAGTGATGAGCGAGCACCAAAGTGTTCGGGTGTTTGGGTACTTGGTCCGAACACATAGCGATATTCGTGCGCTCGGCCGAGCACCCGAGTATAAATGGAAGTTAATGGGAGACAACCAGGCACCCCCTGCTCGTATGAGGGGAGGGTGCCTGGTTCATAGGAAAAGGTCTGAAAGTGATGGAAATACCCCTCGAAATTGATCAGGAACAGCAGGGGGACCATGTCTGGATGCATCTTGGACTCCAGTGTCGCTGCTGGGAACCATGTTGTCCGAGTTGTACCCCACTTTTACAGACTGACAAAAATATGCACAACCCCCCCGACCCCCTCCAAAAAAAAAAAAAGTTTACCAGAAAAATTGTTAGGAAACATACTTTCCGGTATATTTAATTGTATACAGAGTGCAAGTGCTGCCAAAAATTACAAGTAATAATACATTACTGTAGTATTCAGGGTAAATGATCGTGTGGGCACTTCGCGATAAATAAGTGTCTGTGGTTGCAGTTTGCGCAGTCTGTCTCTAAAAGGTTCGCCATCGCCCTCACTGTTTTAGGAGGGTTACCTGGAGGCCCTCAGCTACATTAATTTACCCTGTTTCATTGAGCCCAGGGCCACAGCCTCTGCGTGAACCATCAGCATCACGGCCACTTCCACATCCCGTACTGGCCGCCTTCTAAATATTAAATGTTATATATGCTTAAAAGTATGTCACACGTACAGTATCGTAGGATATGTATGTGTACACGCCAATACATAAAAACTGGTATTTTGGATGCTCACACTTTACAGAGGGGATGTAGCTCTGATAATGTCACAGACTACCATACACCGTCTGTGAATGAAGTACAGTATATGTTAGTGATATGTATGAAATGCACACACAGTGGATGTGGCACAAATATTTTACTTTTCCCCAAAATGCACTGTTTTCACATGTGGCACTGTATTTGAAACAGCGAGCCATGCGCAATGGACACAAGATTTGGACCAGATTATTTAGATTGTCGCAAGACACACAGATTTTAAATTTGAGTCAGTATATGCCCCATTAATGAACAGAATATGGACACTAGATTATGCACAGATTATTTAGACTGGCGCAATAGACACTCTTTTCAAATGTTGTAGAGTATTTGTCACAACAGTATATTTGGCACAAAACAGTTAAATTTGCCCAAATACAAATAATTCCCTGCTGGAGTACTGTATATACGGTTGCGGCCTAAACACACACATAGATGTGCCCAAAAGTAGTTAAATGTATCCCAAATACAAATAATTCTCTGCTCTAATACTGTATATAACGTTTGTGGATTAAACACACACACAGATGTGCCCAAAACTAGTTAAATTTGTCCCAAATACTTATAATTCTCTGCTGGAATACTATATATATATGGTTGCGGCCTAAACGCACTCACAGATGTGCTCAAAAAAAGTTAAATGTGTCCCAAATAAAAATAATTCTCTGCTGGAATAAAGTATATATGGTTGCAGCCTAAACGCACAAACAGATGTGCCCAAAACTAGTTACATTTGCCAAAATATAAATAATTCTCTGCTGGAGTAATGAATATAACGGTTGCAGATTGAACGCACACACAGAGGTGGCACAAATTAGGTTAATTTCCGCAGAAAAAAAAAAATTCTCTGATGGCACGGTGTATATCTCACTAATATCAAATCTTTCTGTCTTTGAAAATCTTTTGAGTACTTAAAAAAAGTCATCTGTCCCTTCCTGAAGGCCCGTCTTTGATACTGCTGAATTTAACCCCTGGTAAAAAAATAAATAAATGGTGCTGCACTGCTGTCAAACACACACTGTAGTCCTTAAGAGGACTGTTTGGTCTTTCTATCATTTTTTTGGAGTCAAATCTGTGAATTTTCAGGAAAATGCCATCTGTCCCTGCCTACTGCCTGCTCTCCCTGACACTGAATGATCCAGAGCGGGACATCGGCTCCCATATAAACTGGTATCACTTGTTTCAGCAAGCCAATCAGTGTAAGGCTAATAGCTAACATGGCTATGGCATTACACTTAAGGGAATTACTTACCTGAACGTTGATTGGCTGCTTAGAAGGCGCCAAACATGCAGGGAGGAGACTCGAACAATGTGACAAGCACACGTGGTATTCGTCCGAGTAATGTCACGTGCCGAGCATGGCGATGCTCGAGCCAAACCGGTACTTGGCCGAGCATGTTCGCTCATCACTAACGATGACATCACTGACCCAACCTGTAAAGGTGGCAAGCCAAGCGAAGACAGCAGGACAGAGGGGAAGGGATCCATAGCACCCCAACAGGCTGGAAGAGGCTGTGGGGTGGCAAAAGGGAGAAGGCGGGCCGCACCAAATAGGCCCGCAACTGTTCCCCCTTGTAGAAATCTCCCTTGCCAAGTGGTAGGTGTTCTGCAGTCTGGCGCTTTTTTGAGGAAAGTGGGGATGTTAAAAGAATTGTAAGTTGCTAACTGTAACTGTGCTATACAAAAAGAAGAACTCATAAAAAAACAAATAACCATAACATATCTTACATCCTATTCATTAATTTTAACTCAAACCATAACAATAAAAACTCAAACGCGGGAACATAATAGGAGAAGACAGTACACTGGAGGCAAAATGAGTAGAAGTTGTGAAAACTATCAACCTCACCACCACCGGCATGATCCGCCACATGACATCAAAGCACCCTAACAGGTGGGCCCAATCCCTGGGTCCACAATCAGTGTCTGTGGGTCACACCACTGCCTTCTCTTCCTCCCCTGTGTTACGTGCTATCCAATCCTCTGTTCTAGATCCAGGCCTTTCGCAAGCACCATCAGCTAGCACACCCACTTCTGTGTCCAAGCACAGCATACAGATGTCCTTACCCCAGGCCTTTGAATGTAAGCGCAAATACCCAGCCACCCACGCACCCACAGGCCATAGCACTAAATGCGCACTTTCAAAATTTCTGGAAATGTTGCCATTTAGGCCTGTGGACACCGAGGCTTTCCTCAGCCTCATGGTGGTGGCCGTCCTTCATTATTCCCCAGCCTCCACTATTTTTCTCTGTGCGCCGTCCCAGCATTACACCGGCAATTGTCACGTAACATAACCCGTGCCCTGACCAAAGCAGTTATTGTGAAGGTCCACTTAACAACGGACACATGGACAAGTGCTTTTGGTCAGGGACGATACATTTCCGTGGCGGCACACTGGGTGAATCTTGTGGAGGCCGGTAGCGAGTCGTACCCTGGGATGGCACAGGTGTTACTGACACCAAGGATTGCGGGCCCTACTTCCATCAGGATTTCCGCCACCACCTACATTAGTGGCTGCAACCCTCCCCCCCCCCTTTTTATTACTCCGCCTCCACCTCCTCCTCCCCTGAAAACTCAGAATTCTTATCTTGCAGAAGCAATCAACCATCAGTCAGTAGCTAGAGTAGCAGGGCAGTGGGGAAGCAGCAACAGGACGTGCTGAAACTCATTTGCTTGGGTGACAAGCAGAGGTATAAGGGACCAGGTTGGTTGTGTCTGATAATGGCCATAACTTGTTGGCAGCCTTGTAGCTCGGCAAGCTCACACACATGGCAATCATACAGCATATATGTATCATGCACAACAAACATCAAACTTATACATTAATATATATATATATATATATATATATATATATATATATATAAACATAACACACGAGAGTGCATGTAAACTAATGGCATGGCCTGTTTAAGAACTTATAAATAACCAAGTAACCATAATATATTTTACAGCGTAGTCATAAACTGAAACCCAAACCATAACAATAACAACTCAAACACTGGAACATAACAGGGCCAGCCCTCAGGCAAGCACAGCCCTCACTGGGCAGAATGACAGCTCTGCCCAGTGACAATAGCAAAACAACGGGAAATTGTCCCTTAAAAACCTGTCTTAATAATAGAATCTTAATCACTGGCCAAAAAACAACCTCTGCCCAGTGAAGAAGGCAAACTTTTAAATGGGACAAATGCTGATATGGCCATGTGGATCCTTCCTTAATGTCCGGGATCCGGTCATACCATGCCTAGCCCACGTGTTCTGAAATTTCTCAAAACCTACCCCAATTTGCCTGAGCTACTGGTGAACGTGCGCCATGTCTGTGCCTATTTCAGAAAGTCATCTACAGCTGCTGACGGTCTGGCAACGCTGCAGCAGCACTTGTATTTGCCAGCTAACGGACAGTTGTGTGACGTGAGAACGCCCTGGAATTCAACATTACACATGTTGGCCATGCTTTGTGAGCAGCAGAAGGCAATAGTGGAATAACAGCTGCAACATAGTCTAGTATCTCTGATCTCTGTTTACTCAACTTTGAAGGATAAACACAGATGGTGAGTGGCAATGCTGCTATTATCAGCTTAAATATCCCACTTCTTTGTCTACTGAAACGCTGGCTGCTAACAATGAAGGCTCCCTTTCCTGTGACCCTCGCATTCTACGCATTTTGCACAACAGTGATTACTGGTTGTTCAGTTTACCCTTCTCGACCCCTGCTACAAAGAGAACTTCTCATCTCTAATTCCTGTGGTGGAGAGGACTAGCAAAATGGCGCAATACCAGAAGGTCTTTCTTTAAAATTGCTCAATAAATTTCCATCTGACAACGCTGGCGTCAGAGTACATAGTTCCTTGAGCAACCCGGGAGGGAAGTTGAGGGGAACACACACCAGTTCCAACAGAGGCAGGACAACACTCTCCAATGCCTGGGACAGTTTCCTGACACCCCGCCAGCACCCAAACCTTGATGCGCGGCCTAGTGTCACAAGGATTGAAACAAATGTGGAAGATGGTGAAGGAGTACAAAGCAGACCGTGTCAGCATCCTCAGTGATCCCTCTGTGCCTTACTGGGTGTCCAAACAGGACACGTGGCACAAACTGGCACTCTACATCTATAGCTAAATGATAAGAAACATGGAAGATATACTATATTGAACTGTAGTATTCAGGGTAAATGACCATGTGGGCACTTTGCGATAAATAAGAGGGTTTTGGGTTTTTGGGTCACTAAAAGGTTCGCCATTGACATCACTGTTTTAGAGGGTTAGTGCATCTGTAGGCCCTCAGCTACATTCTTTTACACAGTTTCATTGTAAAAAAAAAATAATTAACAATAGCAAAGACAGGTGCACTCTGCGGTAATACTAAACCCTCACACTGATGTTAAAATTGAGAGGTTAGTTCGACATATCCTACTAGGAGGATATGTCTTAAGCTCGGGCACCGCGCCAAGGTCTCTCAAGTTGCCCGAGGCCCTACCACTCACCTACCTGTGCCGTATGGGTGATACCAGGGGCCAGTGGGTTGAATTACTGGAGGATAAGGCCTGACTAACAAACAGCTTCCCAGTAACCTCCAGCATGTAGCCATGCTTGCAATGGGAGGTGCCTGTGAGCCCCACCCTAGACTGGCTTATATGGCCCAGGTCCACACAGGTGCACCTCGGGCTACTTGAGAGACCTTGGCGTGTTGCCAGAGCTTAAGACATGTCCTTCTAGTAGGATATGTCGAACTAACCTCTCAATTTTAACATCAGTGCGAGAGTTTAGTATTACCGCAGAGTGCACCTGTCTTTGCTATTGTTAAGTTTTTGATTGTTCTCCACATCCACATAATCGTTACCGTATGTAGGATGGTTATTGTGGTACTTGTAGTCCGTTGCTGGCATCTTCCATTGTATGCATTTTTTTGCTGTTGATTGCTATCAGCAATGGACTACAAGCAGGGCTGGGACAAGGTCCACCACCAACAGAGGCTGAGCTGCCCAAGTGCGCCCCCCCCCTCCAACTTGTGGATGACACTGCTATGGGGGGTCTGTGATGGATGACACTGTTATTGGGAAATTTGTGGATGACACATATGTGTCATCCACAGATCCCCCTCCCCATAACAGGGTCTGTGTAGGAATGACCCCCAATACAAGGGGTGAGGCTGTGGGGTTGTATCTGCTTTTTTGATGACAGCACCAGCGGGGCCCGTGCAGTGACTGTATTCTACCCCCCCCCCCCACACTGTATATAATCTTAACTATATAACTGTAGTAATTTACTACAGTTATATAGTTAATAAGATTATATCCATTGAGCGGGGGGCGGTTTGTGGTAGAATACAGTCACTGCTGTCATTATGAAATAGCATATGTGACCACCCCCACCTCTTTTATTGATGGTCATTCAGTAAATTAACCCTGTTTTGGGGGGGTGTCTGTGGATGACAAATATGTGTCATCCACAGATTCTCCCCATAACAGGGTTCATTTAGTGAATGACCACCCAAATTGTGGTAAACCAATACATGGGAGTTGCATCTGCAGAGCTTTTGTATAATGCCACCCCACACTGTAGTGTCCCCCACACAGTAATGTCCACCACACTGCCCCCCACACAGTAATGTCCGCCACACTGCCCCCCACACAGTAATGTCCCCCACACCCCCCTCAATCACACAGCAGTGCCCCCACATAGTAAATTGTCATGCTCTCCCCCTCTTGTCATTCCCCCCCCCCTCTTGTCATAATCCCCTCTTCTTGTCATGCTCTTTCTGTCCCGTCATTCTCCCCCATCTTTTCATGCTCTTTATACCTCCCCTATGTTGTCATGCTCTTTCTTCTCCCCCCCATGTTGTCATGCTTTCTGCCCCCCCATGTTGTCATGCTCCTTATTCTCCCCCTCCTCTCCTCCTACCTCTGCTGTAGCGTGGCTGAGCTCTGCATGGTCTGCGCCTACGCGGGTACAGGAGGAGGAGCTTTTGTCTCCTGTACCGAGGCCGACTGACTTGAAATGCAAACTGTGTGCGCACTTCCTGTCAGTCCGGCCGGGTACAGGAGACTGATGCTCTCTGTACCTGCGGACCGGACAGCGCTCGGTCACGCTACAATCAGGGAATGACAGGAGGGAGCGCTGAGCAGTTCCCCCCTGTCAGTCCCTCTCCCTCTGGCCGGCCCCTGCCTGCGCCCTGAGGCTGGAGCCTCCCCAGTCTCTGTTTCGGCCCAGCCCTGACTACAAGTGCAGGATATGCTCCCCTATATACATGCACAACTGCATATGGGTTTGAGCATATCCTGCCTGTTTAACACCTCATCACGTTTTCTAACAGCTTCATTGTACCCAAGGAGATGGCCTCTGCGTACACCATCAGCATGACGGCCACTTGGACGTCCCTTACTGGCCACATTCTTAATATTAAATGTTATATATGCTTAAAAGTACGTCACCCGCACATTAAAGTAGGATTTGTAAGTGTATGCGCCAATAAATTAAAACAGATATTTGGGATGAGCACACTTTACACAGGAGATGTAACCCTGATAATGTCACAGAGTAGCATACAACGTCATCGGATAAAGTACAGTATTTGTCAGTGATATGTATGAAATGCACACACAGTAGATGTTGCACAAATAATGTACATATTTCCCCAAAATACACTGATTTCACCTGTGGTACAGTATTTGACACAGAGAGGCACACGCTGTGGACACTAAATGTTGGACAAATAATGTACATTTCCACAAAATAGACTGTTTTCACCTGTGGTACAGTATTTTACACAGAGGTTCACACTGTGGACACTAAATGTTGCACAAATAATTTTCAGTTCCGCAAAATACACTGTTTTCATCTCTGGTACAATATTTGACACAGAGGCACACGCTATAGACACTAAATGTTGCACAAATAATTTACATTTCCCCAAAATACATTGTTTTCACATGTGGTACAGTATTTGACACAGTGAGCCATATGCTATGGACACTGAATGTGGCACAAATAATTTACATTTCCCCAAAATACACTGTTTTCACATGTGGTACAGTATTTGACACAGAGAGGCACACGCTGTGGACACTAGATTAGGCCCAGATTATTTAGATTTGCGCATCAGACACTCTTTTCGGATGATAGACAGTATATGTCCCATAAAACCACAGAATATGGACACTATATTAGACCCAGATTATTGCAATTTGAAATACAGACACTTTTTTCGTATGCCGGCCGGTATATGTCACATAAACGCACAGAATAGACACTATATTATGCCCAGATTAATGCAATTTTTAATACAGAAACTGTTTTCGGATGCTAGACACTGTATGTCACATAAACCCCCAGAATATGGACAGTATATTATGCCCAGATTAATGTCATTTGAAATACAGAAACTGTTTGGGATGCCGGACAGTATATGTCATATAAATCCACAGAATATGGACACTATTAGACCCAGATTAATGGAATTTGCGCTACAGACACTGTATGCTGATGTAGTACTGTATTTTTTACACAAAGCCACACACTATGGTCACTAGATGTGAACCAGATTATTAAAGACACAGTTTGTGGATGATGTACACTATACAGTATGTGTAATAGGTACAAAATTAAAATATCTTGCTGCTGTGAAACACACCCAGAAGTCATTAAATGGCATTGTGGGGTCTTTGAGAAGCTTTTAGTAGTAAAAACAGCAAATTTCTCTCCCTGCACTATCTGTCCCTTCAGAAGCACTGTCCCTGAGACTGCAAGAGTTAAATTGATTGCTGCTGTAAAATGCACACACACACACACACTGTTGTCCTTAAAAGGACATTTTGGGCTTTGCAAATCGTGCTTCTGATAAAATCTGTTAAATGTCGCTCCCTACTCTGTCTTTCCCTTCCTACGCTCTGCTCACTCTGTCTATGTCTGAGCAGAACATGCATTATCAGGTGCTATATAGCACCTGATAAAGCGTTCCGGCCAGCCAATCACTGTAATGCCAGCAGCCAACATGGCTAAAGTCATTACATTGAGGACAGTACTTACCTGAACCTTCATTGTCTGCTTACAACCTGTGAAATGTGCGGGGTGGAGACTCAAGCATGGCGCTCGAGCACATGTGGTTTTCGCCAAGTACCGCTACATATATATGTATATATATATATATATATATATATATATATATATATATATATATATTTATAAAATCATACTTCTGATATATATGAATGCATAGTATGTGGGAAACTACTACTGATGTTTTTAGCCATAATATATTTACATAAATTATAATATATTATATATTCTAAATATATAATAATATATGTAAATATATTATGGCTAAAAACTAAAAAAATATATATACCAAAAAAAATATATATATATACAGAGAGTGCAGAATTATTAGGCAAGTTGTATTTTTGAGGATTAATTTTATTATTGAACAACAACCATGTTCTCAATGAACCCAAAAAACTCATTAATATCAAAGCTGAATATTTTTGGAAGTAGTTTTTAGTTTTAGCTATTTTAGGGGGATATCTGTGTGTGCAGGTGACTATTACTGTGCATAATTATTAGGCAACTTAACAAAAAACAAATATATACCCATTTCAATTATTTATTTTTACCAGTGAAACCAATATAACATCTCAACATTCACAAATATACATTTCTGACATTCAAAAACAAAACAAAAGCAAATCAGTGACCAATATAGCCACCTTTCTTTGCAAAGACACTCAAAAGCCTGCCATCCATGGATTCTGTCAGTGTTTTGATCTGTTCACCATCAACATTGCGTGCAGCAGCAACCACAGCCTCCCAGACACTGTTCAGAGAGGTGTACTGTTTTCCCTCCTTGTAAATCTCACATTTGATGATGGACCACAGGTTCTCAATGGGGTTCAGATCAGGTGAACAAAGAGGCCATGTCATTAGATTTTCTTCTTTTATACCCTTTCTTGCCAGCCACGCTGTGGAGTACTTGGACGCGTGTGATGGAGCATTGTCCTGCATGAAAATCATGTTTTTCTTGAAGGATGCAGACTTCTTCCTGTACCACTGCTTGAAGAAGGTGTCTTCCAGAAACTGGCAGTAGGAATGGGAGTTGAGCTTGACTCCATCCTCAACCCGAAAAGGCCCCACAAGCTCATCTTTGATGATACCAGCCCAAACCAGTACTTCACCTCCACCTTGCTGGCGTCTGAGTCGGACTGGAGCTCTCTGCCCTTTACCAATCCAGCCATGGGCCCATCCATCTGGCCCATCAAGACTCACTCTCATTTCATCAGTCCAAAAACCTTAGAAAAATCAGTCTTGAGATATTTCTTGGCCCAGTCTTGACGTTTCAGCTTGTGTGTCTTGTTCAGTGGTGGTCGTCTTTCAGCCTTTCTTACCTTGGCCATGTCTCTGAGTATTGCACACCTTGTGCTTTTGGGCACTCCAGTGATGTTGCAGCTCTAAAATATGGCCAAACTGGTGGCAAGTGGCATCTTGGCAGCTGCACGCTTGACTTTTCTCAGTTCATGGGCAGTTATTTTGCGCCTTGGTTTTTCCACACGCTTCTTGTGACCCTGTTGACTATTTTGAATGAAACGCTTGATTGTTCGATGATCACGCTTCAGAAGCCTTGCAATTTTAAGAGTGATGCATCCCTCTGCAAGATATCTCACTATTTTTGACTTTTCTGAGCCTGTCAAGTCCTTCTTTTGACCCATTTTGCCAAAGGAAAGGAAGTAGCCTAATAATTATGCACACCTGATATAGGGTGTTGATGTCATTAGACCACACCCCTTCTCATTACAGAGATGCACATCACCTAATATGCTTAATTGGTTGAAGGCTTTCGAGCCTATACAGCTTGGAGTAAGACAACATGCATAAAGAGGATGATGTGGTCAAAATACTCATTTGCCTAATAATTCTGCACTCCTTGTACTCTGTCTCCCTCTCGCATCCTACGATATCTGTCGCCTGCTCCGTTTCTGTCTACTAACGCCTGTCGTCTGTCACGTATCAGGTTCACGCTATCACCATTAACGTCTGTCGCTTGCTACGTCTCAGGCTTACGTTCTTGTACATTTCAGGCCAACGTTTTCTAACCACTAATGGCTGTCGCATGATACTTTTCAGGTTTACGTGGTTAATTGTTTTTGTTTGTCGCATCCCTGTTTCAAGAATTTAGATGTCCATGCCCCGGTCGCCTTCCATTCAGGGTAAAAAAAAAATTTAACATTTTTTGTTTTGTGCAGTCGCTTGTATTATCTAATTTCTCTTGCTTCTTGCAGGTCTGGCTAGTGGCGGAACAAGTTGGGCCTGCCTCTCCAGCATTTCTGTCCCTGTTCATGGTCATAGGCGGGTCCGGTCGTCCCAAGCGATCCCTCTAGGGCATACAAAAGGACAGCGATATCAGGGCAACTATCCACGACGGCCGTAGCCATGACCACAAATACCCATTTTAAATTTCATCAGTGACATACTGTATTTGTGTATTTTTGGGAAATAAACCGTTATTGTTGGTCCACAGACCAGTTTTGCATACAACGTACAAATACCTATTTTAAATTTCACCAGTGACATACTGCATTTGTGTATTTTGGAGAAATAAACCAGTATTGTTTTTCCACTAAGCACTTTTGCATAGAACGCTGAAAAAACTATTTTAAAATTTAGCAGTGACATACTGCATTTCTGTAGTTAGTTGCAATAAACACTGGTTTTGTGCTGCATACCCTGTATTTCAGTCATTTTAAGTAAACTTTTGAACTCTAAATTTACATAGTTGGTTGCAAACACACTGGCTTTGTGGTAGATAGCACATTTGCGGTGTACGCTGCATTTCTGACAGTCAAATTAAACCGTTCTGCTTTCACATTGTTGGTTTTAAAAATCCACTTTTTGGGTGATAGTGAAGTAATTGTATTGAATTGCTCCGTTACACTGTTGAGTGACCTAAAGAAATTTATCCTGTTTATGACACGGGCACTGCCTTACTGTTAGTGAACCTAATTGTTGACTATTGGCAGTTAAATTGACACCAGAAATAAACCATCTGTAAATTTGGTGGGTAAACGCAAATAATGAGGACAACAAATAAGGGACGTGGGCATGGTCGTGGTGGTGTTGATGGAGCTCCTGTTGCTGGGAGAGGACATAGCTGTTCAGCACCAACTACAGGTCCAAGTGAATCACCTTTCTCAGGTGCGAGTAGGCAACAGAACCTGCAGTGTTATTTGGTAGGCCTGAATGCCGCTTTACGGATGGTGAGGCCAGAACAAGTACAGGCGATAGTAGATTGGGTGGCTGACAGTGGTGCCAGTTCCTTCACAGTATCTCCCACCCTGTCCTCTGCAGAAATCTCAGAGTTGGCACCCGCAGCCAATGCCCATCAGTCTTTCACCTCACCCCCTTACAAAGCAGCCAAGCAGCAGACTGTTATGCTTTTTGATGACTCTGCTGGCAAGGTTTCCCCGGGCCATCCACATAGCCCTGCCCCATAAGTGGAAGACATTGAACGCACTGATGCCCAACCACCTATGTTGCAGGATGAGGACATGGGAGGACCACCGCAGCATGTCTCTGATGATGAAGAAACACAGGTGCCAACTGCTGCGGCTTCATGCAGTGTGCAGACCGACGAGGAGGGCAGGTGTCAAGAATGGGTGGAAGGTGAGGTGGAGGACGATAAGGTCCTAGACCCCGACTGGACTCAAGTTCTTGCTAGTGACGTGTGCAGTTCTGAGGAAGAGGCGGTGGTCGCACAGAGTCAACAGCTTAGCAAAAGAGAGAGCAGGCTGCAGAAGCGGAGGCCGTCCCCTAGACAGTCCGCCTTCTACTGCCTACCGCACCCAGGGACCTAGCACACCAAAGCCAGCTCCAAAGAGTTCATTGGCGTTTCAGTTCTTCAGTAAATGTCCCGACGACAAGACACGAGCGGTTTGCACTTTGATCCATCAGAGCCTGAAGCGAGGCATAAACGTTCTAAACATAAGCACAACCTGCATGACCAGGCATCTACATGCAAAGCACGAACTGCAGTGGAGTAAACACCTTAAAAAACAAGAAAGGTCTCAGGCTTCTCCTGCTTCCTCTTCTGCTGCTGTTTCTGTTTCTTCCTCCACCTCTGGGGTCAAAGTGGCACCTGCCACCCAGCAAACAGAGCATGTGCCACCAACACCCCACCTCTGTCATCATCACCAAGCATCTCCACCATGTCACACGCAAGTGTTCAACTGTCCATCTCCCAAACACTGGAGAGAAAGAGAAAATACCTGGTCCTGAATGCCAGCATTTCAAAATTACTGGCCTTTGAAATGCTGTCATTCTGTCTGGTGGAGACAGACTGTTTTAAACAGCTGATGGCGGTGGCTGTCCCAGAGTACGTCGTTCCCAGTCACCACTACTTTTCCAGGCAAGCCGACCCTTCCCTGCACAACCAAGTGGAGTATAAAATCAAGGTCCCCATACCCACAGATACATGGACCAGTAAGCACGGGCAGGGACGCCATATCTCCCCAGCTGCACACTGGGTAAATGTAGTGGCGGCTGGGCCCAAGGCGGATAGCGGTTTGGCGCATGTCCTTCCAGGACATTATTCTTTGCCTCCTTTTGCCAACTCCGCTTCCTCCTCTTCTACCACCTCCTCATCCGGTTATACCTTCACCACAAACTTTAGCATAGCCAGGGGTAACCATCAGCAGGCGGTTTTAAAACTCATGTGTTTGGGGGACAAACCCCAGACTGCACAGAAGCTGCCAGTGAGCCTCAAGCCCCGCCTGGTGGTGAACGATAATGGGTGAAATCTCGTAGCAGCTCTGGGACTAGCCGGTTTGACGCACATCCCTTGCCTGGTGCATGTGCTGAATTTGGTGGTGCAGAAATTCCTTAAAAATTTCCCAGACATGTCAGAGCTGCTGCAGAAAGTGTGGTCCATCTGTGCGCACTTTTGGCATTCTCACCCTGCTGCTGCTCGCCTGTCTGCGCTGCAGCATAACTTCGGCCTTCCCACTCACTGCCTCATATGCGACGTGCCCACCAGGTGGAACTCCACCTTGTTTATGCTGGAGAGACTGTGCAAGCAGTAGCAGGCGATAGTGGAGTTTCAGCTGCAGCAAGCAACGGGTCAGTCGTTCTGCGGAACAGCACCACTTCCCCACCAATGGGTGGGCTTGTGTGCCTTGTTGCGGTGTTTCGAGTACTCAACCAACATTGCCAGTGCCGATGACGCCGTTCTTAGCAGTACAATACCACTTCTATGACTCCTTGAAAAAACACTTAGGGTGATGATGGAAGAGGATGTGGCGGAGGAGGAAGAGGGGGCATTTCACAGGGTTTAGGGCCAGTCATTCAGAAGTGGCTCAGAGGGTGGGTTCCTGCGCCAGCAGAGGCCAGGTACACATGTGTCCAGGGGCGGACTGAGAACCCTCAGGGCCCCCGGGCAAATTAATCAAGGGCCCCCTTCCAGGCCCCACTCATGACCCGCCTCCAGTCACTCCCATATCCCGCCTCCAGTCACTCCCATATCCCGCCTCCAGCCACTCCCATATCCCTCAAGGTATTCAAAACTGATTTTACAAACGTTGTTAACCCTTTAGGTGTTCCACAAAAGTTAATGGAAAATGGAGACAAAATTTTCCATTTTATTCCTTTTTTTCCAGTAACAAAGCAAGGGTTAACAGCCAAACAAAATGGGCTGTTTCTGCAAACTACAGAATCAAAGTAATAAATATTGAGTTTTGTTTGGCTTTTAACCCTTGCTTTGTTACTGGAAAAATGGATTAAAATGGAAAATTGAAAAAAAAAAATTGCTGTTTTGGGACCGTTTTTATTTTTTGTTATTTACATCGTTGATCTGAAAGGTTATAACGTGTGCTATTTCTATAGAACAGGTTGTTCTGGACGTGACAATACCAAATATGACTACTTTTTGGGAATTTTTGTTACAGTTTTTCATAATAAAGCATTTGTGAAAAAAAAAATATATTTTTTATGTCTCCCCATTCTCAAAGCCATATTTTTTTATTTTTTGGGCGACAGTCTTATGTAGGGGCTCATTTTTTGCGGAATGACATGGTGGTTTGATTGGGACTGTATTGGAGTGCATATGACATTTTGGTCGCTTGCTACTTTTTGTGATGTAAGGTGACAAAAATGGCTTTTGACACCGTTTTTATATTATTTTTTTTTGTTGTGTTCACCTGAGGGGTTAGTTCATGTGTTATTTTTATAGAGCTTGTTCTTACGAATGCGGCAATACCTAATATGTACAGTATACTTTTTATTTATTTATTTACGTTTTACACAATAATATCATTAGTCTGAGAGTCATTTTTTTTTTTTTTTTGGTCCGACTGTCCTATGTAGAGTATCATTTTTTGCGGGATGAGATGATGGATTTATTGGCACTATTTTGACCGCTTGCTATTACACTTTTTGTGATGTGAGGTGACAATTTTTTTTTTTTACACTGTTTTTATTTAATTTTTTTTACGGTATTTTCTTGAGGGGTTAGATCATGGGATATTTTTATAGAGAATGTTTATACGGATGCAGGGATACCTAAAATGTATACTTTTTTATGTATTTTACTTTAACAGCATTTTAGAAAAAAAATCATGTTTTAATGTCTGTATAGTCTGAGAGCCATTTTTTTTTATATTTTGGGGCGATTGTCCTATGTAGGGGCTCATTTTTTGTGGGATGTGATGGTGGTTTTATTAATACTATTTTGGAAGGCATAAGCCTTTTTGATCGCTTGGTATTACGCATTTTGTCATGCAAGGTGACAAAAATGGCTTTTTTTACACCATTTTTTTGTTTTTGTCTTTTTGGTGTTCACCTTATGGGTCAGGTCATGTGATATTTTTATAGAGTAGGCTTTTACGCATGCGACGATATGTAATATGTGTAGTTTTTTTTATTTTTATACAGTGATAGTGTTTTCTTTTATTTTTTTTCGCTTTTTTACATTTTTTTTTTACCCAGACCCAGTTGGTTCTTGTAGATCCAGTGGATCTGGGTCTATGAAATACAGTAAGTACACTATATAGTGTACCTACTGTATTTTTTTTTTACTTTAGAAAGTCTGAATAGACCTGCCTATAGCAGATCTATTCAAGCTTTCAGCACCATGGAGAGAGCAGTGCGCTTCAGTAAGCGTCCTGTCTCCATGGTGACCATCACCCGCTGCCAGTACAGAGCAGCGGGTGATGGAGAGGAGGGAGCTCCCTCCCTCTGCCTCCCAGCCTGTCGGGGGCTGCAAAGGCACAGCAGCCCCCCCAATGGGAGAGGGAGGGAGCTCCCTCCCTGTTAACCCCTTCCATACCGTGGTCCATACGGACCGCGGTATGGAAGGGGTTAAACTGCTGACATCTGCGGCACAGATGTCAGCAGTTTATAGCAGGGGGTCAGCAATGTGCTGACCCCCTGCTATAACCACTAGACACCAGGGAAATCTTTTAAAGGAGGCGGGCGGGGGATCGCAAATGCCTCCCGCGCCTCCTCCCACAATCCCCCCCCCTGCACCGCCGGGGGGACAGTAATATGGCGGGGTGCAGGGGGGGGTTATTTTTTTTAATGATCAGAGACTTAATTTTACTTTGGACACACTGGGCAGCTAAAGCTGCCGCCGGGCCCCCTTTCCGGCCGGGCCCTCGGACCAAGTCCGAAGTGCCCGGCCGGTCAGTCTGCCCCTGCATGTGGCCAACAAGGGCACAGTTCTGGAGGACGAGGAGGAGGAGGTAGAGGAGGAGGAACCGGGTTCACAGCAGGGTTACACCCAGTGCAGCTCATGCCCATCACTGAAGCGTGGCTGAGGGGATACGTAGGGCACAGACGATACATTACCTACAGAGGACAGCTTATCCTTACCTCTGGGCAGCCTGTCACACATGAGCAACTACATGCTGCAGTGTCTGCGCAATGACCACAGAGTTGCCCACATTTTAACTTGTGCTGACTACTGGGTTGCCACCCTGCTGGATCCCTGTTACAAAGACAATGTGCCGTCCTGAATTCCCTCACTGGAGCATGAAAGGAAGATGCGCGACTACAAGCGCACGCTGGTAGATGCGCTCCTGAGGGCATTCCCAACTGACATCGGTGGACAAGTGGAAGCACAAGGCGAAGGTAGAGGCAGAAAAAGCAGCTGGGTCACGGCCAGCACCTCACAAGGCAGGGTTAGCATTGCCGACATGTGGAAAAGCTTTGTCACCACGCCACAGCAACCGGCACCACCAGCTGATATGGAACATCTTAGCAGGAGGCAGCATTTGAACAACATGGTGGAACAGTACATGTGCACATGCCTACATGTACTGACTGATGGTTCTGCCCCTTTCAAGTTCTGGGTCCTCAAATTGTCCACATTGCCTGAGCTTGCCTTTTATGCCTTGGAGGTGCTGGCCTGCCCTGCAGCCAGTGTATTGTCTGAACGCGTATTTACCACAGCAGGGGGCGTCATTACAGACAAATGCAGCCGCCTGTCCACAGCCAAAGTGGACAAGCTCAAGTTCATTAAAATGAACCAGGCTTGGATCCCAAAAGACTTGTCTGTACCTTTTGCAGAGTAGACATTTATACCCACCTCAACCATACATTCTTGTACTCAAGTGAACTTATTCTTTGATTTCTTTTTTTTTTTATTTGTCCCATTATTTTGGCGGCTATCCCAATGAAAAAAATAAAAAAAAGATTGTTAGCTGGCTACCTCCACCTCCATCGCCGCTTCCACCTACAACACCACATTCACCTCCTCCTCCAAGGTTCAGGTTAATCATTTTCAATTTTTATTTGTTTTATTTTATTTTAAGTTATTGCCCTATCAACATTTGTTTGCAGAGCACTTGCCATGCTCTTAAGCACATTTTGCTGCCTTTTGCAGCCGTATAGCCCTTTCCATTACATTTTTAGGGCCATTTTAGTGCCCAACAGTTTGGGTCCCCATTGACTTCAATGGGGTTCGCGTTTGGGGTCAAGTTCAGGTTAAATTCGGATCCCAAACCCAAACTTTTTTGTGAAGTTCGGCCGAACCCGTCTAACCCAAACTTCCAGGTGTCAACTCTATTTATGACCACATAAGGGGTTTTGTCATACTTAGAAAAAAATTATGTAACAAAATTTGGGGTGCTTTTTTCTCTTATAAGTAATTGTGAAAATAAAACGTTTGAGCCTAAAACAACAATATTTGAAAAATATATATAATTTCATGTTCTAATTTTAAAATATTATATGAAACTGTAACGGTCCTTGGCTCACCTGAGTCAGAGGACAGCCGGCTGGTGGTTGGAGTCCAGTGGCAAAGACCCACAGAAGCAGGAAGCAGGTAGCGTGGTCGATCAGTCCGGGTCGGCAGTAGAGATGGCAGCGAGGTAACAGCAGGAGTAGACAGAGGCGTGGTCGGTGGAAGGCAAAGGGTCAATGCAGGCGGCAGTTCGGCGAGGTCAAACGGTCCGGGTCGGCAACAACGGTAAACAGCAGTAGTCGTGGAGGATCAGAGAGGAAGCTTGCTACAGGCTTGGAGGCACAATAACCAGCAAAGGACTGGGTTCAAGGGCTGGGTTTTATAGGGAAGTAGCAGGTGCAAGAGATTGGGATAATCAGCAGGACAAGGCAAGGACAAGAGAGGTAGTAGAAGTTAGAAGTTAGCTAGAGAATAGTCCAAGGAGACGGTAGCCTAGTGGGTAGAGCTACCGTCTGGGACATGACTGGCCACGGGTTCGAGTCCTGACAGTACTCCCCCTTCCAAGGTGACCTCCGGGCACCGCAGGAAAAGCTTATCTGGGTGACTCAGGTGGAACTCCCTGACAAGTCTGGGGGCATGAACATTTTCTTCAGGCTCCCAGGAGTTATCCTCGGGAGGGTAGCCCTCCCACCCAATTAGATATTGCAATTTTCCTCGGTGGATCCTGGAGTCGAGGATCTTCTCGACAACGAACTCTTCCTCACCTTGTACCCTCACGGGTGGTGGAGGGGCGAGTGGCGGCCAGTGAAGGTATTCTCCACGTATGGCTTGAGGAGGGAGCAATGGAAGACAGGGTGCACCCTAATGGAATCCGGAAGGTCAAGCCGGAACGTGACCTCATTGATTTGTGCGGTGACCTGGAACGGACCCATGTATTTTGGGGCTAACTTTTTGGAGGGACCTTCAGTCTGAGGTTCCTGGTGGACAGCCATACCTTGTCTCCTACATGGAAGCCCGGGGTGGGTTTGCGGCGTCTGTCTGCTCCCTGTTTAAAGCGCCTCTGGGCGAGCTGGAGGTTGTCTATTATGTCCTTTTGTGCCTCCTGTAGGGTTGTTAGGCGCTCGGCCACTGCTGGGAGGGTGGAGGCAACGGGCAGGTGGGGAATGAACACGGGGTGCGAGCCTGTGTTAGCAAAGAAAGGGCTTTGCTTGGTTGAGCTGTGCTCAGCATTGTTGTAGGCGAACTCGGCTGTGGGGAGATGGTCAAGCCAGTCATCCTGCAGGTGGGAGCTGAAACAGCGTAGGTACTGCTCTAAGGTCTGGTTAGTTCTCTCCGTCTGCCCGTTTGACTGAGGGTGGAAAGCGGAGGAAAGGTTCACTTTAACCCCGAGCGCCAGGCAGAAGTCCTTCCAGAACTTTGAGGTAAATTGTACACCTCGGTCTGAGACCACGTCGTCCGGAATCCCATGCAGCCTGAAGACCTCTTTGAGGACAAGATCAGCCGTCTGTTTGGCCGTGGGTAGGCCCTTGTAGGGGATGAAATGGGCCATTTTGGTGAGGCGGTCGACCACGACCAGGATGGTGTTCATCCTTTTGAAGGAGGAAGGTCTACCACAAAGTCCATGGAGATCGAGCCCCAGGGGCGGGAGGGAGTGGGAGGGGTTGTAACAGACCCACGGGAGAGGAACGAGGAGTCTTATTGCGGGCACAGACCGTGCACGAGGAGATGTACTTCTTGGTGTCCTCCTTGTATGTTGGCCACCAGAAGGAGCGTGAGAGAAGCTCCTGGGTCTTTCTTGTGCCCAGATGGCCGGCCAGCTTGGAGTCATGGTTAAGTTTGAGCACTTCGAGTCGTGCGATTTCTGGTACATAAAGTTGTAGGTCCTGATGAAACCAATGACCATTTTTAAACGTGAGGCTGACATTCCTTGTGGGGTGGGTGAGGAAGGGGTCATTTTCGTATCCTTCTTTGATTGTGACCAGGAGTTCTTTAGAGTAGGTGGCCCCCACAACACTTTTCTCGGATAGGATGTTGTCTTGGCCCTTATTACTCTGTGAGGGCTCCGAAAACATTCTGGAGAGGGCGTCAGCCTTGCCGTTTTTGATCCGGGCGATATGTGATGAGAAAGTTGAAGCGGGAAAAGAATAGGCTCCATCTGGCCTGTCTGGCTGTGAGTCTCTTAGCGCTGCGGATGAACTCGAGGTTTTTGTGGTCGGTTAGTACGATTATAGGGTTGGCAGCTCCCTCCAGCAGGTGTCTCCACTCGGAGAAGGCTTCCTTGATCGCCAGTAGTTCTTTGTTCCCGATGTCGTAGTTCTTCTCGGAGGGGACATTTGGCGAGAGAAATATGCGCACGGGTGTAGTAGCATCTTCTCCCCTGTCCGTTGTGACAGAACTGCCCCTACCGCGGAGTCAGATGCATCCACTTCGATAGTAAAAGGCAACTCGGGGTTCGGGTGGACTAGGATTGGAGCAGAAGTGAAGAGGAGTTTCAACTCGTGAAGGCCTCCTGGGCCTCGGGTGTCCAGGAGAAGGGGACTGCCTTTTGGTGAGTTGGGTGATCGGTGCGATGACCTTGGAGAAGTCCCGGATAAACTTCCGATAGAAGTTGGCGAAGCCAATAAATCTTTGTACCTCCTTCACGTTTCTTGGAATGGGCCAGTCCAACACGGCTTGGACCTTCCCTGGGTCCATACTTAGGCCCTCTGGGGAGATGATGTACCCGAGGAACTGAGTGGTGGTTCGCTCAAACTCACATTTCTCGAGTTTGATATAAAGAGAGTTCTGGCGGAGTCTCTGCAATACCCTGCGGACATGTTCGCGGTGCTGTTCGAGGTCTTCTGAGAAGATCAAGATGTCGTCCAGGTAAGCGACTACAAACAGATCCAGCATGTCCCTGAGGACATCATTAATGAAGTGCTGGAAGGTGGCGGGAGCATTACAAAGTCCGAAAGGCATGACCAGGTACTCGAAGTGACCATAACGTGTCCGGAAGGCGGTCTTCCATTCGTCCCCAGGGCGGATTCGGACAAGGTTGTAGGCCCCTCGAAGGTCAAGTTTGGTGAAGATTTTCGCTACCCGGAGTCTCTCGAGGAGTTCAGAAATCAGCGGGAGCGGGTACCGGTTCTTAACGGTTATGTCGTTTAGCTTCCTGTAGTCAATGCAGGGACGCAAGGATGAGTCTTTTTCTCCACAAAGAAAAAGGGGCTCCTGCTGGGGAGGTAGAGGGCCGGATGAACCCTTTCTTTAGGTCCTCGTCCAGGTATTCTTTCAGAGCCTTGAGTTCAGGCTCTGAGAGGGAATAGATACTGCCAAAGGGTATTTCGGCCCGGGCAACAGTTCTATTGGGCAGTCGTAGGGTCGGTGTGGCGGCAGCTTGTCTGCGTTTTTCTTGTCGCAGACATCTTGGAACTCACGGTATTGAGGGGGTAGTAGATTCCTGACGGATACTTCAGAGATAGTCGTGTCTTCGGATGGAAGGACAGGTTTGTGGGAGCAATTGAGCGAACAAAACTCAGACGGAAGCCGTAAGCAGCGGGTTTCCCAATCCACCGAGGGTTGTGGGTGGCCAACCATGGAATGCCCAGGATCACCGGGAACTTTGGGGAGGCGATCAGGGAGAAGTGAATGGTCTCCTGATGATCGGGTTTGATGAAGAGTTGAAGGTCAGCGGTCTGGTGCGTAACCGGCCCAGAAGAGAGCGGGGGTCCCATCGACGGTTTCCAGATCGAAGGGGCTGCCCTGGTTACCAGTGGTATGTTGTTCTCATGGGCGAAGGTCAAGTCCATGAAATTTCCGCCGGCCCCGAGTCAAGCATTGCAGAGCAGGGAAGCTGTCGTTCCCCAATGGTGATAAGGATGGATACAATGAAGTGGGACCCGGTACCTGTAGTGTCTATGGTTTCAGAGGCCAAGGGTGAGGTTGTGGCCTTTAGTAACTCCCGTAATTCTGTTACAGCGATGGTTCGGCGAGTCTTATTGGGGCACCTAATAGCGAAGTGCCCTGGCTCGCCACAGTAAAGACAAAGGCCTGCGGATAGTCGTCTCTCCTTTTCAGCAGCCGATAGAGTCTTGCGCAGTGCGTCGACCTGCATGGGCTCGGTGGAGGATTGGTGAGCCGGCTGAGTCGTTGGAGTGAAAGGGTACACGGGCCTGTTATCTAGGGACCAGAGTCTTTCTCTCCTTCTTTCTGCCAGTCTCCGGTCAATCCGGATGCATAGTTGGACGAAATCATCCAGATCGTCTGGGGCGTCTACCCTGGCGAGCTCATCCTTTATAGGTTCGGAGAGTCCACGGCGAAATTGACTCTTCTGGGCAGCTGGGTTCCAGGTGGTGTCCGTGACCCAGCGGCGGAACTCTGAGGAATACTCGGCTACAGAGCGTCTTCCCTGCCGTAGACTGTGCAGCCTAGCCTCGGCCGTCGCGCAGCGGTTAGGGTCGTCGAACACTTGGCTCATGGCTGTGGTGAAGTTGTCTAAGTTATTCAATACGAGACTGTGGGATTCCACATATGGGGATGCCCATGCCAGGGCCTCATCAGTTAGAAGGTTGATGATGAACAGGATCTTCTTTCTGTCTGAGGTAAAAGAGCCCGGCTGCATCTGAAAGTAAATACGGCACTGGTTGAGGAACCCCGAAATTGGTTCCGATCGCCGTTAAACTTTGACGGGAGAGGCATACGGGTGTCGGTGACCGCGCCGCGTACGTCCAGTAGTTGACGCTGCAAGTCGATAATTTCCCTCTGTTGGCTCTGGATTGCACCTTTAAGTTGAGTAATTTCCTCTTGGGCAGTGGTGCCAAACTCCTGAAGTTCGGAGACCTGCTTGCGCAGAGTGGCCATTGCGGACTCCATGGTAGGGCTGGTTATTCTGTAACGGTCCTTGGCTCACCTGAGTCAGAGGACAGCCGGCTGGTGGTTGGAGTCCAGTGGCAAAGACCCACAGAAGCAGGAAGCAGGTAGCGTGGTCGATCAGTCCGGGTCGGCAGTAGAGATGGCAGCGAGGTAACAGCAGGAGTAGACAGAGGCGTGGTCGGTGGAAGGCAAAGGGTCAATGCAGGCGGCAGTTCGGCGAGGTCAAACGGTCCGGGTCGGCAACAACGGTAAACAGCAGTAGTCGTGGAGGATCAGAGAGGAAGCTTGCTACAGGCTTGGAGGCACAATACCCAGCAAAGGACTGGGTTCAAGGGCTGGGTTTTATAGGGAAGTAGCAGGTGCAAGAGATTGGGATAATCAGCAGGACAAGGCAAGGACAAGAGAGGTAGTAGAAGTTAGAAGTTAGCTAGAGAATAGTCTAAGGAGAGACAGTAGCCTAGTGGGTAGAGCTACCGTCTGGGACATGACTGGCCACGGGTTCGAGTCCTGACAGAAACCCTTCTGGGGTCAAGCCAATCACTATATCCAAAAGGGAATTCTTTGAAGGGTTTATTTTCCAAAATGGTGTAACTTTTAGGGTTTTACACTACTGGTACCTTAGGGGCTCTGCAAATGTGGCATGGCACCCAAGAAGCATTTTAGATCTGCCCTCCAAAATCTTAATTAGAAGTTAATAATAAACTGTTAAATTAAAACATGGTTTACAGATGATCCTGTTTTGGTGGCAGATGTCTTCTTCTATGTCTCCTAACTTGTAAAATGTTAACCATTTTGAGACATTTGTTCAAATCAAATTGTAAAAGAATCGGTTCAGTTGGAATCCATATTTAGAGGAAATTAGATAATAATTGTATTAGTTTAGAAAGGATTGTACATTTATATACATTAGCCACTGCTTTTATTGAGTTATATGCCAATATAATATATTTTCTATACTACAAAATAACAGTTTATAAGGCTGAAAAAAAACATCTGTCCATCCAGTTCAGCCTGTTATCCTGTTGATCCAGAGGAAGACAAAAAAAAATCTAAAAAACTGTGAGGTAGAAGCCAATTTTCCTCACTTTAGGGGAATAAATTCCTTCCCGACTTCAATCAGGCAGTCAGAATAACTCCCTGGATCAACAACCCATCTCTAGTAGCTTTAGCCTGCAATATTATTACAATCTAGAAATACATCCAGGCCCCTCTTGAACTCTTTTAGTGAACACACCATCACCACCTCCTCAGGCAGAGAGTTCCACTGTCTCACTGCTCTTACTGTAAAGAATCCGTTTCTATGTTTTTGTACAAGCCCTCTTTCCTTCAGACGCAGAGGATGTCCCCTTGTCACAGTCCTAGGGATAAATAGATGATGGGAGAGATCTCTGTACTGACCCCTGATATATTGTCACGATGGGGAGTGGGGAAAACCCCCCACCGTGCGATGTCCACTGGGCAGGAATGCAGGGAACAAGGAGAAGATCACCTCCTGGGGGGTCCCTAAAATTGCCCCTAGACTCCTAATGCTTGAGCCACCTCAGATGGTAAGGAGGCTCATGCCCACAAACCTGGAGCCCTGATACCCCTGCATTGCCCTAGCAAGGAAAGAGGGCAGAGACCACCCGCTCATCCAGAACCACAGATGAGCAGGCATCTCCAGAGGCCCAGCAGCTGGCCAACAACTAGACAGGATACAAAGCCAAACGGCAGGTAAGTATAACAAGGCAAAAGACAACATAAGTTACCAACACTTACCTGCCGCCGACGAGATGGACCGGAAACGCACTGTCTAGTTGTTTGCTTAAACCCCTCCGGGAAAGCAACCCCCTTCCGGAGGAGACACACCATAACACAAACCTCCAAACAAAGCCCACACCATCATAACATACACCAGGTGGGAAACGGCCAACAGAAGCACGCAGGAGGGGACACACAAACTGAAAAATAGAAACAACCAATATAACAAAAAAGGGTGGCTCACACAGACAATACAGGGGAAACAACCAGCAATCTCGAGCACATGCTCACACCATGGCTGGAGACAAACAAACTGACCTCAGGCTCCAACACACCAACATATAAAGAGGCCTGAGGTCACACCCACCAAACCCAGCACACACACATTAACCCTGTACACCCCGCACCCAGGGAAAGTGCACACAAATGGGAAAACAAACACGCATGCTAACCTATCCTGTTGCCAGCGGCAACCGCACGTGAGGCTACAACAGAATAGCACTCACATGCGGCAAACCACACCACTGGCAACTGCATGCGGCACAGAGTCACGACCAAACAACCGGTTGTGACACTTCCACCCCTCAAAGCCCCCCCCTAACTTAAAAGGGGAAGTTGGTGGGGCAAACAACAAGAGGAGGAGGGTGGGGCAATGCCAAATGACCGCCGGTGTCTCCCTCCCGAACTGCCGCCAACAAACCTGGACCGAACCAAGGTCCCAGGCTGCCGACCTCAGAGGCAGTCGGAAGGAGACCACCAGTGACACTGCCAGGAAGGTTCCTGTGTCTTTCCCCAGAACTGCCACCAATGAACCTGGACCAAATCCAAGGTCCCAGGCAGTCGACCACAGAGGCAGTTGAAGAAAACAACAGGACACCTCGTCCAACTGAGGGGATAAACTCCTGCTCCAGGTCGCTGCCTGCAGACATTCCCCAAACCCGCACCAAGCAGGTATACCATAAGGGAATGCTGACAACAGCCGACCAGAGCGAGGAACCCTGAGAAGTACGAGGGGGCACCAACTCGGACACTGTTAGCAAGTTGGCGGGGAAAATGCCACCAACCGTGCCATTACGGTAACCCCCCATGACGCTCTCCCTCCGGAGAACAAGCATGCGCGCCAGAAAATAGCAGGCGACACATGCTGCACCCTCTTTCGAAGGCAGGAAAATGCGGAGCCTTTATTTGTTATAATGTCATGATGGGGAGTGGGGAAAAAACCCCACTGTGCAATGTCCGCAGGGAACAAGGAGCAGATCACCTCCTGGCGGGTCCCTAAAACTGCCCCTAGACTCCTAATGCATGAACCACCTCAGATGGTAAGGAGGCTCATGCCCACGAACCTGGAGCCCTGATATCCCTGCATTGCCCTAGCAAGGAAAGAGGGCAGAGACCACCCGCTCATCCAGAACCACGGATGAGCAGGCGTCGCCAGAGGTTCAGCAGCTGGCCAACAATTAGACAGGATATAAATCCAAACAGCAGGTAAGTATAACAAGGCAACAGACAACACAAGTTACCAACACTTACCTGCCGCCGACAAGATCGACATGAAACTCACTGTCTAGTTGTTTGCTTAAACCCCTCTGGGAAAGCAACCCCCTTCCGGAGGAGAGACACCATAACACAAACCTCCAAACAAAGCCCACACCATCACAACATACACCAGGTGGGGAAGGGCCAACAGAAGCACACGGGAGGGGACACACAAACTGAGAAAGGGAAACAATCAATATAACAAATAAGGGTGGCTCACACACATTAACCCTGTGCACACCGCACCCAGGGAAAATGTCACACAAATGGGCAACCGCACGTGAGGCTACAACAGAATAGCACTTTCATACGACAAACCACACCGCTGGCAACTGCATGCGACACAGAGTCACGACCGAACAACCGGTCGTGACATATATTTATACATAGTTATTAGATCTCCTCTCAGTCATCTCTTTTCTAAAGTTAATAACCCTAATTTTGATAATCTTTCAGGGTACTGTAGTCCACCCATTCCAGTTATTACTTTAGTTGCGCTCCTCTGAACACTCTCCAGTTCTGCTATGTCTGCCTTGTTCACAGGAGCCGAGAACTGTACACAGTACTTCATGTGCGGTCTGACTAGTGATTTGTAAAGTGGCAGGACTATTTTATCATCACGGGCATCTTTGCCCCTTTTGATGCAAACCATTATCTTATTGGCCTTGGCAGCAGCTGCCTGACACTGGTTTCTACAGCTTAGTTTGCAGTTCACCAAAATTCCTAGGTCCTTTTCCATATCAGTGTTACCCAGTGTTTTACCATTTAGTATGTAATGGTGACTTGCATTATTCCTTCCCATGTGCATAACCTTAAATTTGTCAGTGGTAAACCTCATCTGCCACCTCTCTGCCCAAGCCTCCAAGCTATCCAGATCCATCTGCAGCCATTTACTGTCCTCTGCAAAAATTTGCATTTTACTGTGCAAGCCTTCTACAAGATCATTAATAAATATATTGAAAAGAATAGGGCCCAATACTAACTCCTTTGGTACCCCACTAGTGACAGTGACCCAATCTGAGTGTATACCGTTAATAACCACCCTCTGTTTTCTATCACTGAGCTAGTTGCTTACCCACATACAGACATTTTCCCCTAGTCCAAGCATTCTCATTTTATATACTAACCTTTTATATGGTACAGTGTCACATTCTTTGGAGAAGTCCAAATATACGACATCCGTTGATTCGCCGCAGTCAAGTCTAAAACTTACCTCCTCATAGAAACTGATTAAATTAGTTTGACATGACCGATCCCTTATGTAGCCATGCTGATATGGCGTTATTTGCTTATTTTCATTGAGGTACTCCAAGATAGTATCTCTTAGAAAACCTTCAAACAGTTTACCCACGACAGATGTTAACCTTACCAGCCTATAGTTCCCGGGCTCTGTTTTTGGAACCTTTTTGAATATTGGCACCGCATTTGCTATGCGCCAATCCTGTGAAACACTCCTTGTCATTATAGAGTCCTTAACCTCTTAAGGACGAAGGGCGTACATGTACGCCCTGCGTCCGGTCTTTAAAGATGGCGTCTGCGCCTTAGTCGCGGGTGTCTGCATGGTTCTTGTAGCAGACACCTGTGGCTAATGTCCGCGACCGGCAGCAATACCGATCGTGGACATTTAACCGCTCAGATGCCGTAGTCAATCCTGACCACGGCATCTGAGTGCGCACAAACCGAAAGTGTAAAAAAAAAAAAAAAGTTTTAAAAAAATAAATAAAAAAATAAATAAACGTTCAAATCACCCCCTTTTGCTAAAATAAAGCTAAAAAAAAAAAAAATATTAAAATACACATGACAGGTGTCCCAATGTGTGAAAACGCCCATACTGTAAAAATACAAACAAAATTCCCCCTACGTTAAACAGCAAAATGGAAAAAAGCGTCCAAATGGCGGATTCGCTATTTTTGGTCACTTCATTTTCCACAAAAATGTACATAAAAGCTGATCAAAAAGTCATACAGACCCTAGAATGGTATCAATAAAAAGACAAGATTATGATGCAAACAATGAGCCCCCATACAGCTCTGTACATATAATTACAAAAAAGTTATGGGGGTCAAAACATGATGACAAAAAAATAAAACTGATTTTGTCCCACTTTTGAATTTTTTTTTCACTATCAAAACGCAAGAAAACCCGTAGGGTATCGGCAGATTTGTACTGACCTGTAGAATAAAAGTAACCGGTCAGTTATATCGCACATCGAACGTCGGAATTTGAAAACCCGCAAAACTGTGGCGGATTTGCTTTTTTTTTTGCAATTTTACCCCATTTGGAATTTTTTCCCGCTTCCCACTACATCATATGCAATAAGTACAACTTGTTCTGCAAAAAACAAGCCCTCAAAAAATAAAAAAGTTATGGCTCTGGGAAGGCAGGGAGTGCAAAACGAAAACTCAAAAAATAAAAAACCTGTGTCTATGTGTCTAGTAATGACATTACTTAATTTTTTTAGGATACGGGGTGTATGCCATCTGGTACTGGTAATATTTCTACTTTAATCCTTTTAAGATGCTGATGTACTTCTTCCTGGGTCAGACAGGGCACTTTTAATGGGGAATTTACTTTTACATTCTGCATTTCTGTGGACGGTTTATTTTCTTCAGTAAATACAGTGGAGAAAAAAATAGTTACTGATAGCTTTGCTTGCTCCTCATTGCTCTCTGCAACCCCTCATCACTCTGTAAAGGGCCGACACCTTCAGATTTATACTTTTTACCATTTATATAATTAAAGAACATTTTAAGGTTAGTTTTACTCTCTTTGGCAATTAATCTCTCAGTCTCTAGTTTGGCTGCTTCTATTTGTCTTTTACATATTCTATTTTGTACCTTATAGTTTTTTAATGCTTCCTCGCTCCCCTCCTGTTTTAGTGTTTTATATGCTTTCTTTTTGTCATTTATTGCTTTCTTTACAATTCTATTTATCCACATTGTTTTTTTCTTGTTCCTTAACCTTTTATTTCCATAAGGTATGTACCTCTCACAATTAGATTTTAAGATTCTTTTAAAAATATCCAATTTTGTGACTGTATTTTTATTTTTGAGGACTTTGTCCCAGTTAGTTAGGCCTATGTTCTCTCTTAGTTGGCAAAATTTTGCTTTTTTAAAGTTTGCTATTTTTGTTCCTCCCTGAAAAAATACTATTTTGAATGACAATTGGAAGGTTATTACTTTATGGTCACTATTTCTCAGGTCTCCCCCAATCTGCACATCTGTTGTTCTGTCAGGTCTATTGTTTAATACTAAGTCCAGTGTGACCGTCCCTCTAGTCCGGTCCTGAACCAGTTGAGAAAGGTAATTGTCTTTGGTTATTGCCAATAACCTGTTTCCTTTATTAGATGTACAGGTTTCAATTCCCCAGTCTATAACATGTGAAAAATATCTGTAAAACTTTTTAAAAATTAACTAGATTAAAAACCAAGGAATCTAATAAGCAACTGTTTGTCAACCTGTGATATTCTATAGAGTTTTAGAAAAACATAAAATAGAATTCTGGGTAAATTTCAAAGCACTGCCATATCATTAACTAAATTATGGCATTTGTTCATAACTGTCCAACAAGATCAAATTATTCTATCTCCGCATTGCTTCATGGATCTTGAGCAGAACACTGATCTGTTAGTAATGCCTTTATTTTGCAATACAAGTGATGATCAATGTTATATAAGAAGCACTAAGCTGTGCACTGAGCAAACTGATTTCATATTACTGCCAGGGGTTACATTACCATGCACCGCAGAAAAATGTGTTGCAGGCTCATCCAGTAGCTAAGAGGTTACCAAAACAAATCTGAATCCCTTACTTTCCTCTAGCATAGAACCTTCAGGCCATACTAATGGAACTGTCCCCAAAATCGTGCTACATAAAAACCCACATGAAAGGTTTTTTGAGGAACCCAGGAGCAAGCAAATACTGTGGCCAGGGTAATGAAATATAGTTTTCCCTCAAGGTTTCGAATTAAACAATTTTTTCTTAACAACTTTTAAACGTCTTTTAATAAGAAAACACTTTCTACAATTATGTATCTACATGCTGGATATTTATAATGAAAATTATAGAAGAGGGGCACACCTAAATACATCTGCGTGCTGGTAACCGGTATGAAAAAGACAAATGTATAACAGAGAAAAGAATACAGTATATAGACAACCGCACAGCTATAAAAATACAATTAATTTATTGAATAAGACACAACAGGGAAAGTTAAAACCATTGTATACAATGCAACATGATCAGTGTGGACTAAAATAGTCCTACACAAATCCCTGTGTCAACTCCAAGTTACCATAAATAGAGCATCCCCGAGTACAAACATTCAAATTCCAATGCTCCAGTGCAAGATCAATCAAAAACTGTACTAGTTAGCATGATACTTATCAGAAAATGAGTATGGTAGACATCGGGACGACAGAGAACCCTGACGCTTATCGCAAGACTCTGCTGGCTTCTTCAGGGGTGCCTGAGGTCATAATACAAAATAAGGGTTTTTATAGTCTAGATAATATCATAAACCAAATCACCTGTGATAAGATTAGATGCACGTGGAGGAACAGAAGTAAAGACCCCATGGTATCCGATACAGGCAGATAGCGCACCACCATGGCGTCCCGCCGAGGAAAATGAAAGAGAGGACACGGTGCGTTCCACTGAGCGGAAGTGCACCGTAATCCGGACAACCACAAGCCGCGCAGGCACAAAAAGGGCACAAAGAGAAATCTAAAAATACACAAGTGCTAAATACCATATAGAGATGATTATAAGAAGAGAGGAATTTATTCATCACAATATGTAAATACCGCAGAGAATAATAATAGACACATACATGATATACTCCAGATAGAAATGAATAATCAAAGATTAATGAATAATGATTAGAAGCGTACATGATGAATCCTAGGTAAAAACAAATAATAATAATTCAGTGATTACACCTTCCATATAATGCTAAAGCCACTCAATGTGAACCCTTGAGGAAATGAGCATTGAGGAATTCCTAGTGCAAATAAAGAACAACATAGTCCAAAAATAAAAAACAAACAACATCATACCCAACATATAGATTAAATAGCCCTTAAATAAATAAAGTTTATATAAAAATACATTTAAATATATATAGAATTCATAATGAATTTTTATTTTTTATTTTTAAATCTTAGACCCACATAGCCTGCACAAAAATTGCAAGCACCTAGAATTCATAATAAAAAATGGAAGGATTTATGCACTGTTTAAACTGTTTTGTTTGTCGTATTCACTAATATAAATTAATTTTTTTATCTCACAGAGTTTTGTTCTATATTTCACTTTTGCACTTGGGTCACACAGTCACATCTGGATTGAACAACTGGTACCCCCACACTTACCGTCTTTTGAAGAATTATGAACAGTGGATTCCATTCTTGGAGGTCACCTTTGCTCTTAAGTGTACTGAGGACAGCCATAGCCACTCTATGCACCCTAGCTCCTTCACCTTGCTTTTCAAGACACTTCCTCTTCAACCTGATTAAAAAGGCCAGGCACTGGAGTGGAGGGTCTGTGTCAAATGCAGAAACGAGGAGCTATAGAGCACCAAATGGCTGAGGCCTGCATTTGGTGTGCTAAAACTCATATTTGCATATTTTTATAAAGACTGATTTCTCCTAAATGCCGCAAGGGATTGGAAGAAGAAAGATCAGCTTTTGACCACCTGGCATGGACCTATCAGGCATTACTCCTGGTTTAATAGGCTTACAGGGCCCTGAAAAATTATTTATACCCCTTGAAGCTTTCCACATTTTTGAAAGCAAGCCATATGAAATCCTGTTTGCAGTTTGCCACAAACAATGCAGGGGACACAGCAAACAAGTGGAAGAAGGTGATCTGGTCAGATGATACCAAAGTTAAACCTTTTTGCCTGAATGAAAAACGGTATGTGTGGTGGAAATCTAACACTGCACATCATCCTGAACTCAATATCCCCACTGTGAAACATGGTGGTGGTAGCATCATGCTGTGGGGATGCTTTTCTTCATCAGGGACAGGGAAGCTCGACAGAATTGATGGGAAGACAGATGGAGCTAAATACGGGACAATCCTGGTGGGAAACCTGTAAAGGCTGCAAGCTACTGGAGACTGGGGCAGAGATTCACCTTTCAGTAGGACGCTAAACATACAGTCAGATCTACAATGGAATGGTTTAGATCAAAGCATATCCATATGTTTGAATGACCTAGTCAAAGTACAGACCTAAATCCCATTGAGAATCTGTGTCAAGACTTGAAAAATGGGGTTTACTAAAAGCAGATAGCGCTCAGGACAAAACAATAAATCTTTATTAAGGTATGGGGAAGACAGTTAGAGCTATCTGTATATATAAAAAGTGCACCGATTAATGATGCACCGATGTGACTAGGCAGTGCATGGAGGTGCAGTATGGTATATTGCTGTCCACACCCCCTTTAGCTCTGCCTGTACGCTTGATGGACAAGACAGCATGTATGGCTGAGGACGGCTGCCTCTACTGCTGGTGGTTCGGTACACTATCACCAGCAGGCTCGGCAGTATTAACTACCCCGACCCAGCCCTGCTGCAAGTCTCGATAGAGCCGCTAAAAGTTCATAGTACTGATGTACACACTATAAGCTCAACGCGTTTCTTGCCCTGTTACGGGCATATCTTCAGGAGCTAACAAGAAAGAACATGTAAGCTGCGGACATCGCGCGCCACTGATGACGTGCACACGGCGTTACTACTTAAATAGCCATAGTCCAACCCAGAGGGAGGGGCTCACCCAGGATAACGTCACTGAGACAGGAGAGGAGACATGGATAGCTCCATCCCCCCTGGGACCAATGCAATGCAAATCCCGTGGGTATGTAAACGTGTTATATGGTGTTACTAGCCGGCTAGACATTGTGACTAGTGGGGATGTGGCACCGTCGGGTTGTCTAATCAATAAGGAGAGGATACATTTTCATTCTTCATATCGGAGGTCTATCGTACATATGCCAGGATGCAATCAGATCCCAAAAGGTCACATCAGGGATATGTCATATTAGATATTGTGAACGCAGGAGCTGATTGCACGACCTAGGGATTCACAAAAAACAAACAAAGGAAATGGAATCATTTAGACCTTGGGACTTAACTGTTTGAAGCCTGAATATCCATTCGGCTTCCTTCCTCAACAGCCGATTATCCACATCACCACCCCTCGGCGAAGGTCTGACGTGTTCAATGCCTTGGAAACTAAAGCAGGAATCACCAATGCCAGGGTGGTACGAGGCGACATGTTGCGCCAGAGGGGTTAGGTCTTCATTGCGGATATCGCAGAGATGTTCCCCCACTCTCCTCCTAAATTCCCTTCTGGTTTTGCCGACATATTGCTTCAGGCAGGCACATGTCGCCACATATATCACCCCGACAGTCCTGCAATTAATGAAAGATCTTATAATGTAAGTGCATCCTGTGACGGAGCTTGTTACTTCCTTGCTCTTTTTGATCACCTTACAGGCCACGCAGCCACTGCATCTATAGGTCCCCGGTGGTCTATTGGGAAGCCAGGTGCTTCTGATCGGGGTGGAGAATGTGCTGTGTACCAGCCTGTCACTAAGGTTCCCACCTCTGCGGTAGGTAATGAGCGGTCTGTCACCAACCAGGTGACCCACCACTGGATCCGTTTTGAGAATACCCCATCCCTCCTGCAGTACATCCCGTACCTCATTGTGGGCGGCATCAAAAGTGCCTATGATTCTAAAAGGTTCATCCTGGGGTATCCTTGTTTTAGGAACTAGAAGGTCCTCTCTATTACATGAGGCTGCATGTTGGTATGCCTCCCTGAGAGGTGCTTCTGGGTCCCCTCTTTGTCTGAACCTCCTATGGAGGTCATTAGATGCCCGCCTGAAGTCAGCCCACTCAAAGCAGTTGCGCCTTGCCCTGAGGTATTGGCAATGGCCTTTGGGTATACCACGCTTCAGTGGGACTGGATGACTACTGTCCCAACTGAGCAAGGAATTAGTGGCAGTCGGTTTGCGAAACATGTTGGAAGTTATTTTTCCATCCGGATGCATTATAATGGATAGGTCCAGAAAGGTCAAGTTAGTGTCATTTATCTCGTGAGTGAAAAATAAACCCCAATCGTTGATATTAAGGACACCGACAAATTCATCAAATTGAGGTCTGGATCCCTTCCATAGGATGAAAATGTCATCAATGAACCTCATCCATAATAAAATGGACGAGGCCCATTGTTCCATACCCTCACTGAAGACCACCTCCTTCTCCCACCAGCCCAGGTACAAATTGGCGAATGTGGAGGCACATGGGCTCCCCATGGCCACACCCCTGAGCTGGTGGAAGAAACGTCTGTCAAACGCAAATACATTATGGGTGAGGATAAATGTCAGCAGCCGGATCACAAACTCATTGTGCAGTTGGTATTGCACTCCCCTTTCTGCCAGGAACGCTGTGGCTGCCTCGCAGCCCTTTTGATGTGTGATGGAACTATATAGGGCTTCCACATCCAGGCTAGCCAGTAGCGTCCCAGTTTCGCAGTGTAAGCCATTAAGTCTCCGTAATACGTCCATCGTATACTGGACATAGGACGGCAGGCTCACCACAAAGGGTCTCAAGATGCGATCCACATAAATGCTGATCTTTTCTGTAATGCTTCCTATCCCGGACACGATCGGTCACCCTTTGAGCGGTGACAGCCCTTTGTGCACTTTTGGGAGGGAATAAAACGATGGCGTGACCGGGTGCTGAGGGAGCATGAAATCATACTCAGCCTTGCTGATGAGGCCATTCCCTTTTCCTTGATCCAAAATTGTTGCCAGTTCAGCCTTGAACCTGGCAGTTGGATCCTCAGTGAGTCTCCTGTAACATGTTGTATCGTCCAGTATCCTGCTACACATTTGAACATATTTCATGTTGTCCATGACGACAATATTACCCCCCTTGTCCGAGGGCTTGATAACAATATTCCTGTCTTTTTGTAAGTTTTCCAGAGCAAGTTGTTCATTAAGAGTCAGGTTGGATGCGCCAATCTCGCTAACCCGAAGTGACCTCAGTTTTTCTGTTACTATTGAGATGAAGGCATCAAGGGGGGAATAGTCACTAACCGGGGGATTTTTTCTGGAGGGAACCCTCAGGTTTGTAAAGGGTCCCTTGCCCTCCTCCCGTGTCCCTTCCTCAAGGAAGCCCGGCAGGAGACGCACCCCCAGGAGGTCCTCCTCATCTACCCCCAATTCAATACTTTGATGCCTTTCCCTTAGAATGAACAGCTTGCGCCACTTGAGCTTCCTGATAAATAAATGAATATCCTTGATCCAAGTGAAAGGGTTATATTTAGACTTGGGAACAAAAGACATCCCTCTCCCTAACAGCTGCATTTCTGTGTTTGTGAGAACACGGTCTGAGATGTTAATGACCTGTAATGTGTCACTTACTGGGGCCCCTGGGTATCCTTTTTGCTCCTGAGTTGGTAATCCGGGAGAAAGTGCGCAGACCCTAAAAATTCACTTCTAGCTGGTCTTGTAGCTCTACCCCGGCCTTGCTGTGACCCTTGACCACGGCCCCTGCCCCTATTTCTACTCCTATTGGTGGGGCCACTACTACTGCCAGTGTCCGTGTCTGTGTCACCCTCAGATGAGGACACGTCAGTGCCGGTCCCAGGATTGGCTTTAGGTCGGGCCTTAATAAAGTCGTAAATTTTGCCCTCCCTGAAGTCTCTAATGTCTCTCACAAATTGAAAGTGTTTTCTCTTTCTAAGAAAACCCGTAAATTTTTCAACTGCTTGCTGCAGGGATCTTTCCTTTTTCTCAAACTCAGGTGTGCCGGAGAACTTTTTAGCTAATTCAATACCTTCTTTCAGTAAGGTGGAGTTTTTCTCTAATGAGGCCCTTTCCTCATCTAAGAGGATCTGCATAAGCCTTAGGGATGACTCAGTGGATTCCTTCTCCCATTTCTGCATCAGATCATCAGATCTCACTCTTTCCGATGGCAGAATGGAATTTCTGAGCCCCCTTGGTACAATTCTATTTTTAAGATAGGCTTCTAAAGTTTTAACCTCCCACCAAGACCGCACCTGGTCTTTGTACACCCTGGTTAAGTTTTTAAACACTGAGGATATACTAGTCAGACCAGGATTTCCAAACAACTCGTCACAAACTATATCCCCTGACAAAAAGCCGGCCATCACCCAATTTATTAGATTCAACACTATACAAGGGGTTAACTTAAGGTAGATACAGTATTTGCGCTACAATGTATATGGGGTTTACTAAAAGCAGATAGCGCTCAGGACAAAACAATAAATCTTTATTAAGGTATGGGGAAGACAGTTAGAGCTATCTGTATATATAAAAAGTGCACCGATTAATGATGCACCGATGTGACTAGGCAGTGCATGGAGGTGCAGACTTGAAAAATGCTATTCATTGATGCTCTCCATTCAATCTGACTGACCTTGAGCTATTTTGCAAAGAAAAATTGGCAAAAATTTCAGCCTCTAGATGTGCAAAGCTGGTGACGTACCTCAAAAGACTTGTAGTTGTAATTGCAGTGAAAGGTGATCCTACAAAGTATTAACTCAGGGGCTGAATACAAATGCACACCACACTTTCCAGATTTTTATTTATAAAAAAAATTCAAAAACCATGTCTCATTTATTCAACTCACACATACCTGCTACTTTGTTTGGGTCTATCACATAAAATCCTAGTTAAATAAATTTAAATTTGTAGGTAGAGATGAGCGAATTTTAAAAAAATTCGATTTGCGGGTTCGGCAAATTTTTCAGGAAAACTTTGGTTCGATCCAAATATATTTGAGGCAAATTATGTTAAAAAGCAGCTATTTTCTGGCTGCTAGGAGCCTTTATAGTGGTGTAGAACATTGTGCCTTGCAGTAACACGCATAGGGAGTCTGCCTTGGTAGTGTGAGTCTGTATGACATACAGATGATAGGCATCGCTGTTAGAATCACTGCAAACTTCACTTATTTGGGCAGTCACAAGGCCAAAACTGACCAAATAACTCAAGTATGAACTCAGCCTTAGGCCCCTTTCACACGGGCGAATTTTCCGTGACGTGAACGCATTGCACCTGCACTAAATCCGGACCCATTTATTTCTATGGGGCTATGCACATGAGCCGTGATTTTCCCGCATCACTTCTGCGTTGCGTGAAAATTGCAGCATTCTCTATATTGTGCATTTTTCACACAACGCAGACACCATGAAAGTGAATCAAGTGCGGATGCAGTGCGATTTTCCTGCAAGGTTGCAAAGAGACGGGACCCGATATAACATGGTTAAAATGGAAAATAATAGCATCCTCACTACGGAATGCTTAGTAAAATGTGGATTAAGGGGTTAAAAATAAAAAAAAATTAACTCACCTTATCCACTTGATCGCGTAGTTGCCGATCTCTTCTCTCTTCTTCAAGCATTAGCTGCCAGCTAAAGGACCTGTGGTGACGTCACATCACATGGTCCAATCACATGGTTCATCACCATGGTGATGGACCATGTGATTGGACCATGTGATGAGCTCAGTGACGTCATCACAGATCCTTTAGCCGGCAGCTAGCTAATGATTGAAGAAGAGATCGCAACTACGCAATCAAGTGGATAAAGTGAGTAATTTTTATTTTTTTTTTAACCCCTCCATCCACATTTTACTAAGCATTCTGTATTGAGAATGCTATTATTTTCCCTTATAACCATGTTATAAGGGAAAATAATAAAATCTACAGAATACTCAAACCAAAACCGAACTTCAGTGATGAAGTCCGGGTTCCGGTATGGGTACCAAACATGCCGATTTTTCCCACGCGTGGGCAAAGCGCATTAAAACGCTTTGCACTCTCGCGGAAAAATCGCACATTTTCCCGCAACGCATCCACTTCTTATCCGGGCGTCAAACTTGATGCCCATGTGAAAGAGGCCTTACAGGTCAATGTTAGTGTCAAGTAGAAGACTACTCCTTTTACACCGTCTTCAGCTGATTCCACATGGATGTAAACAGAACCTGTTCTATTAAACGCTTATAAAAGTAGAGCCCCCCCTGACAGAGTGGAGAGGGTGTCAGCATTAAGTTTGTGTTGATGCCACTTATTATTTTGCCCTTCCTTTGATCCGTCCGAACAATAACCCCCCAAAAAACGGATCTAGTTGGTTGAGCATTTGTTTTCACTCGGTCAGCATTTGGTCAGTAATCCATCAGTATTGTAGATGAAACGTGAACCAAATATTTGCATGTCTTCTGTGTTTTGTACCCACTCCTGCTTTTGGCTATCAAATCACAAGCTAATTCTGATGGGACCATAGAGGACTTACAGATGCTACACAGAGAGGATCCATTGTGTGTCTCATTTTACCTTCCTTCTGACAGATCAGAAAAAGGGTCAAATAAAAGATGATGTCAGCCAAGCCAAAACGGCAAAATAGTGGCCCAGTAATGAAGTGGGGAGGGTAGGAACAGCATGAGAAGTCCATAGAGTGGCCCTATGACATAGTGGTGAGGTGGAAGCAGCATGAGGAGACCACAGAATGGCCCACTGACAGAGTCTGGAGGTGGCGGAATCATGAGGAGGTCACAGAGTGGCACAATGACAGATTGTGAAGGTGGCAGCATGAGGAAGCCACAGAGTGGCACTACAATGAGAGATTGCGGAGGTGGCAGCAGAATGAGGAGGCCACAGAGTGGTCGCTTCATCTATTCATTTATAGGGAATATGGGACAGAACAGAAGGTTAAAATTTCTCAACTGTATGTGTTGCCTAAAACACGATTTAATAATACACTTTGTCGGGCACAAAAGGCTTGATTGTCTTGGATTGGGGGTGGCTGGGGGTGTCTGATGTCACTTGCAATGAAGTCGAAGATCGGGACAACCGCTAGCTGACACTGGGAGCTCAGGCCTCTCGAAGTAACCCCTGCTGCCATGGCCCCTTACTCTGCTGCAACCTTTGCCTGCTCTAGAAACATTTACGCCTCTGCCACTAACCTGTGCAGAGCCTGGCACTTCTCTGTCTGACATACTGTTAGATCAAATAATCAAATGTTAGATCAAATATTTTTTTTTTGCCACTAATACAGGGCAGACTGGGTTTTAGAATGTATCAGTGCACCGCAGAACAGCAATTAGGCCCTAATTTTTTTCAACTTTTACACAAAAGGCTTTTCAACAGAATAGTGCAACGCTGAATGGAGAATATATTTTTATTTTGCCACTAATACACGGCAAACTGGGCTTCAGAATATATCACAGCACCACAGAATGGCAATTAGGCCCAAATTTTGTTCCACTTTTACACAACAAGCTTTTCAACAGATATATGCAACGCTGGACAGCGAATATATTTTATTTCCCCACTAATACACAGCAAACTGGGCTTCACAATATATCACTGCACCACAGAATGTCAATTAGGCCCAATTTATTTTTCTACTTTTACACAATAGGCTTTTCAACAGATATATGCAATTCTGGATGGCGAATATATTTTTTTATTTCCCCACTAATACACGGCAAACTGGGCTTCAGAATATATCACTACTCCATTAAGCGGCAAATATATTTTTTCTTTTTCCACTTATACACAGAAAAAAGGGCTTTAGAACAGATAACTGCACCGCTGAGAGGCAAATATTTTTTTTCTTTTTCCACTAATACACCTAAAAAGGGCTTTAAAACAGATAACTGCACCGCAGAGTGGCAAATATATTTTTCCTTTTTCTACTAATACACATAAAAAAGGGCTTTAAAACAGATAACTGCACTGCTGAGCTGCAAAGATATTTTTCCTTTTTCAACTAATACACGTAAAAAAGGGCTTTAAAACAGATAACTGCACCGCTGAGCGGCAAATATTTTTCTTCCATTTCCACTAATACACAGAAGAAAGGGCTTTAAAACAGATAACTGCACCGCTGAGCGTGCAAATATATTTTTCTTTTGCCACTAGGGCCCCATTCACACAACCGCAATTCTGTTTCGCATTCTGCGGAACGGAATTGAGGACCCATTCATTCCTATGGGGACACACCATGCCCCGCCTGGATCGGAATTGCGGATCCGCACTTCCGGGTCCGCTCTTCCGTTCTGCAAAAAAAAAGAACATGTCCTATTATTGTCCACAATTGCGGACAAGAAAAGGCATTTTCTATAAGAGTGCCGGTGATGTGCGGTCCGCAAAATGCAGAACGCACATTGCCGCTGTCCGTGTTTTGCGGATCCGTGGATCCTCAAAACACACGCGGATGTGTGAATGGAGCCTAATACACGACAAAAAGGGCTGCAATTTTTGCCCTTCGCCACACAATGGCTAATAAGCCCTTTTTTCCCACTAATACAAGCTAAAAAGTGCTTTAGAACGTATAACTGCACTGCACAAGGGAAAATAAAATGTAGAAATATTTCCTTGTAATAAACCCAGTTAATGACTGTATTAAACAGAACTTGCACCCTAATAAGACAGGTTTGCTGGAATTACAGAGCTGTATAATGGCAACTTGGATCCCCAGTCAGTGCTGCAAGGTGTAATCAGATTGTTCCTATTACCCAGGCTGTCACCTCCCCAACTGAACCCTGTTCAACACAAATGCCGGAGGAATGATTCCTTTCTATCCTTTCCCTACACCTAGAATAATCTTTCCCTGCAATTGTAAATCTTTTTTTCACCACAATCAAGTCTTTCCTATCACTGTCCCTAGTGCCTGCAGACACGTCCCTCCCTGCACTAAGCACGCTTGTGAATGGCAGAATCTACGATGGCTGCCGTATTTATAGGGCTGTGACATCACAAGGCTGGCTGGCTGCTGATTGGCTGCATGCATGGCATTATGGGTGATCCCACCTTCCCAGAGTTGCTTTCCTCACATGTGCAGCAGCCATTTTAGGAAAAAATGTGATTCGTTACCACGAATCACGAGGAAATTGGGTTTCGGTGTGAGTTGAATTTTTCCTATATGTATATATAGTAACCAGAGAAAAGCAGCAGCACAGCTGATAAATGTGAGCAGGGTGCAAAATCCTCTTGCGAATTTAGGCAGTTATTCCAGGTATATATATAATCCAAAGACGAGGCAGCACTCCAGCTTTAATGAGAATATAGGTGACCCTCTCTATTCCCCAGGCAACGTTTCGCTTTGGATATATATATATATATATATATATATATATATATATACATACATATAACATTGTTGGTAGAAAAAGCACATTTTTTGTGCTGGATAGTACATTTGCAGCCTGCGCTAAATTTCTGACAGTCCAAAAAAACTGTTAAATACTGCATTTACATTGTTGGTAGAAAAGAGCAAACTTTTTGTGCTAGATAGTACATCTGCGGCCTGCGCTGCATTTCTGAATAGTCCAATAAAACCAGTAGATACTGCTTTTAGATTGTCGTTTGAAAAAAGCACAAAGTGCTAGATATTACATTTGCAGCCTGCGCTACATTTCTAACAGTCCAATTAAAGCGTTATATACTGCTGTTATATTGTTGTTTAAAAAAAACACACTTTTTGTGCTAGATAGTACATTTTCAGTCTGCACTGCATTTCTGAGAGCGCAATATACCCAGAAAATACTACAGTGACATTGTTGGTGAAAAACATCACTTATTTTTTTCCATAAAGTACATTTTCGGCCTGCACTGTATTTCTGACAGTGAAATATAATCAGTAAATACAACTGTGACATTGTTGGTAAAAAAAAAAAAACACGTATTTTTTGCTATAAAGTACATTTGCGGCCTGCACTGCATTTCTGAGGGTGAAATTTAATCAGTAAATCCAGCTCTTAGATTGTGGGTGTTGGAGGGTGTTTTCCTGCTGCACTGCATACAGTATCTGACAGGAAAATATATTCTGTAAATTTGGCGGCATTTAGATTGTAGGGTGATCAATACCCCTTTTTTCTTTCATACTACCCTTGCACTGCATACCTGACTGGGAAATATATTCAGTAAATTCGGCGGTGTTTAGAATGTTAGGTGATCTATACCCTTTTCAAGTGCACGCTGGTAGACACGCGCCTGATGGCATTCCCACCTGACACCGGGGTCTCAGTGGAAGCACAAGGTGAAGGCAAAGGAGGAAGAAGAAGTCGCTAATGCAGCTGGGGCACCGCCAGAACCTCAGAAGGCATCTTTAGCATGGCTGAAATGTAAAAAAGCTTTGTCAGCACGCCACAAGAACCAGCACCACCAGCTGATATGGAATGTCTTAGCAGGAGGCAGCATTTCAGCAACATGGTGGAACAGTATGTGTGCACATGCCTACACGTACTCACTGATGGGTCTGCCCCATTCAACTTCTAGGTCTCCAAATTGAGCACATGGCCTGAGCTTGCCCTTTACGCCTTGGAGAAGCTGGCCTGCCCTGCAGTCAGTGTATTGTCTGAACATGTGTTTAGCACGGCAGGGGGCGTTATCACAGACAAGAGCAGCCGCTTATCCACAGCCAATGTGGACAAGCTCACGTTCATTAAAATGAACCAGGCATGGATCCCACAGGACTTGTCTGTACCTTGTGCAGAATAGACATGTATACCGGCCTCAACCAGCCTTTGTTATACTCCAACGCACTTTCTCTTTGTTTTCTTTTCTATATTTGCCAATATTTTGGGGTCTACCCAAATAATAATAAAAAAAAAAAAAGTTAAAAACAAAAAAACCATGTTGTTGGCGACTACCTCTTCCACCACTTTCACAGCCATGTCTACCGCCTCCGCAACCCCCTACTCCATATGGACCTCCTCCTCCTAGTTCAAGATTATTATTACAATTTTTTATTTATTTTATTTTAAGTCATTTTCCTATCCACATTTGTTTGTAGGGCACTTTTCATGCTCTTACCCACATTTTGCTGCCTTTTGCAGCCCACTAGCCCTTTCTATAAATCTTTTAGAGCCATTTTAGTGCCCCAATGTCAATGGGTTTTGTTTCGGGGTCCAGTTCGGTCCCGAACTCAAACTTTGCGGCGAAGTTCAGCCGAACCCGGCGAGCCCGAACTTCCAGGTGTTTACTGAACTCTATTTACAGGATGTGCGAGAAATTGCAGCTGTTCGTAATTTAATTCAACGGGGCCAGGACAGGTGTAGCACAATTTCTGGAAGAAAGCAGCCATGATTTTCTAATCCTGGACAACTCAATTAACTGCCTGTGAAGACCTTGTGAAAGGTTCAAGATGTAACAGAGTTAACACTCAACCCCTTCTCTCAAATTACTTAACTCATTGTGATTATTGTTGACCAAGCACCAAAGTGCTCGGGTGCTCGAGTAGAACACTTTGGGATGCTCGGGTGCTTTACAGAGCAATCAAGCACAATGGAAGTCCTTCTACATTAGAGACAAGAACCTTAATCACTACTATATAGCTACATGTTAACCTGCATTGAAATATGAAATGATACTTCTTCTGTATAGGAATACGTAGTACATAACAAGCTACTGACACAGTTTATCATTCAGCTTTATAATGTACAAGGTTGTGAGTTCAAATCCCAGCAGAAACTTTTCAGAAATAGAGGCTAAATTAGATTTAAGTACACTCGGTGTCCCCAAGCACTGACTTTATATATGGACATAGTTATATATGGAGTCATTGCAAGAACTCCTAGGCCGCGAACTCACACTAATTCCCTCACTGTACAGCAATCTTCTGCATAGACCTCAGTGGGACCCAGCACCCTCCCCTCTTCAGAGCAGGGGGTGCCTGGTTTAATACTTGGGTTCTTCCATTGTGCTCTGGTGCTCTGTAAAGCAACCAAACATCCCAAAGTGTTCTACTCAAGCACCCGAGCACTTTGGTGCTCGATTAACACTAATCACAATGGGTTAAGTAATTTGAGTGAAGGGTTGAGTGTAAGCTCTATTACAAGGTCTTTCATAGGCTTTCCAGGATTCATAGGCAGTTTTCCAGGATTAGAAAATCATGTCTGCTTTGTTCCAGAAATTGTGCCACACCTTTCCATGGGTCTATTCTTGCAGCTGCAATTCCCCGCACATCCTGTTAACATATATGACACTGCTTTTTGAAGAAATTTACTATGTATTTATAATCCTGGGTAACCCATTTTCCTTTACCCTATGGTAAATTATTGTGCAGTGCCTGGTGTAAAGATGACACTTTCCAAACTGTAAATCATCAGGTTATATGAAGACGCAGAATCTGCAAAATAGGATATTTCAATTCAACTGAAGCCTGCAGAATTATGAGTTCAGCTGTAGACTATGAAAACTAGAGATGAGCGAATCAAAGCTGACAAAGTGGAATTTGTGTAGAATTTCAGAAAAAAATAATCGATTCACAATGAATGCAAATTTCCTTGAGCTTCGTGGTAACGAATCGCAATTTTCCTAAAATGGCAGCTACACATGTGAGGACTGAGGACATAGGGCAAAGAACACTGGGAAGGCGGGATAACCCAGATTGACATGCCTGCATGCAGTCAATCAGCAGCCAGCCAGCCCTGTGATGTTACATCCCTATAAATACGGCGGCCATCTTACAGTCAGACATTTTCCAGCTTTTAGAGTACAGGAACAGACGTGTGAGGGCGCTAGGGACAGCAAGTGGAAAAAAGATTGTGGAAAAAAAAGACAGAAAAAACAATTTATAAATGCAGGGAAAGGATAGGGAGGAATCATTTCACAGCATCTTAGTGCAGTGGGAGAAGTCAGAAGGTGCTAGGGACATTGATAGGAAAGTGATTAACAAATGCAGGGAAAGATTATTTGGGGATCCAAATAGTCATTAGACAGCTCAGTCATTCCAGCTTTTTGTTATTGGGCTGCAAGTGTTATGTTGAAAAGCCTTTAGTGGTTTATATCGTAGTATCTTATTTACTACAAGAAAAATATATTGTCAGTTCTCTTCTGCAGTTATTTCTGTTAAAAGCGTATAGGGGCATATTTCAGTACAACAAGAAAAATATATACACACTGCACTGTTGCAGTAATTTCTGGTGAAAGCATATAGGGGCGTATTACAGTAAAACAAGAAAAATATATATGCACTGCACTGTTGCAGTTATTTCTGTTAATAGTGTATAGGGGCATATTACAGTAAAAAAAGAAAAATATATATACACTCTGCACTGTTGCAGTTATTTCTGGTGAAAGTGTATAGGGGCGTATTTCAGTACTACAAGAAAAATATATGCGCACTTCACTCTTTAATAGTTTTCTGTTGAAAGTGTATAGTGGCCTTTTTCAGTCCAACAAGAAAAATATATTCTCAGGTCACTTCTGCAGTTATTTCTGGTGAAAGCTTATAGCGGTGTATTTCAGTACTACAAGAAAAATATATTCTCAATTCACGGTTGCACTTATATCTGGTAAAGCCTTTGCTGGCGTATGGCAGTAGAAAAAGAAATATACATTCGCCATTCGCTGGTGCACTTATATGTAGAGAAACCTTTTTTGACGTATATCAGTAGAAGAAGAAATATACATTTGCCATTCACTGCTGCACTTATATCTTGAAAAACCTTTAGTGAGGTATATGCGTAGAAAAAGAAATATACATTCGCCATTCGCTGCTGCACTTATATCTTGAAAAACCTTTCATTGACATATATCACTAGAAAAATTAAAATATATTCAGCGTTCACTGTTGCAGCTATATGTGGCAAAGCCTTTAGTGGCGTATTTCTGTAGAAAAATCAAGATAGATTCAGCATTCAGTGAGGCAGTTATATGTGGGAAAGTCTTTTTTGCGTTATGGACTGAATTACCGCATGTTGTGGTGAAATTCTGTATTTACATTTCACGCACTGCGTGCTTACCTGACGACGTCCATAAGAGTGACGCACCAATAAAGGTGAATACACTATGCACTAACCCTGCACAAAAAATGAGAACTAATTTACACCAGCCCACATGTATCTGCAGTATTGCTTACTGGACACTACTTGGACTTTTCTGCAGCTCAGAAACCGCACGAGGACAGCGTCTTGCTCTTCCAGCGCGGACCTACTTCCTCCATTACGTCCCGTTCACTTCAGATCACTTCGCCTCAGGCGCCATTGTTTTTTGAAAATGACAGCCTATAACCCTTTGTTGAAAAGCCTTTAGTGGCATATATACGTGGAAAAAGATAAAGATATTCGGCGTTCAGCGCTGCAGTTATATGCAGTAAAATATTTTTTAATTATTTTGGTGGAAAAAAAACTGTAATCATCGCTGCAGTTCTATGTGGTAAAATCTTTTGTGACTTATTTCGGCAAAAAAAAAACTGTATTCACCGTTAAGCACTGCACTTATATGCAACAAAATCTTTTTTTAATTATTTCGGTGTAAAAAACTTGTATTGAGCATTAAACACTGCACTTTTATGCGGTACAATCTTTTTAAAAACATTTAGGTGGAAAAAAATATTGTATTCAGCATTAACCGCTACACTTAAATGCGGTAAAATCTTTTTTTAATTATTTTCATGGACAAAAAAACTTGTATTCAGCATTAGGCGCTGCACTTATATGAGGTAAAATCTTTTTTTTTAATATTTCAGTGGAAAAAAATCTTGTATTCAGCATCAGCAGTAAACGCTGCACTTATATGCCGTAAAATCTTTTTTTTAATTATTTCAGTGGAGAAAAAACTTGTATTCAGCATTAAGCGCTGCACTTACTGTATATGCGGTAAAATCTTTTTAGAATGATTTCATTAGACAAAAATCTTGTATTCTGCGTTGTACTTGTATGCAGTAAAATCTTTTGTTTAATTATTTAGGTGGAAATACAAATTTCCACCTCCTCCATTAACTTCCTCATCTCTTCATTATCATCAGACACACTAATTTTACCCCCCCCCCCAGCTAAATATATAAGTGGTGCCAGCACCACCTGGGAGCAAATAAAGGTAAATTACACTGCCAGCCTGTTAAAGGGAATTACAGCATGACACCACAATACATTTGATAAGACATTTAGCAAGAGTTTAGCCCCTTAGTGACCACCCATAGGCCTTTTTACGGCAGTCACTAAGGGGCCTTAGGCTGGGCCGCCGCGTTTTCACATGAGAGCCGGGGCCCTGCTCTAACAGCCCGGACCGGCAGGAGTGCCTATCCAGGCTGTTTAACCCTTTACATGCCGGGCGCAATGGCGCCTGCGCATGTAAAGTGCTGACAGGGGGAGCAGACTTCCTCTGTCACCCATCAGCACCCCGCAAATGCAATTGCGTAGTGCTGATGTGCTGGGAAGCCCTACCTGGCTTCCGGCAGGGCCCCGAGTCTGTCCTCCAGTAATCTTCAGCATTCTCTGGCGCAGCCTGCTGGTCAAAGTTGGAATAGCACTGCTATTAAAATGTAATGCATTATAGATATAATGCATTACATTTCAAAAGCAATCAAAATACTGTATATTATAGTCCCCTTGTGGTACTATTAAGTAGTAAACAAAATTAGAAAAAAATACACATTTATTAAATGAAAAATTTCGATAAAATAAAAAAATATGCTTTTTTTCCATTGAAAATTCGACAAGACAATGAAAAAAGGACGAAAAACACTTGCTCATAAAGGCCCAAACAGGCTTGGTCACTAAGGGGTTAAAATGCCCACATATAGCACATAGTGGGAAAATGAATGAAGATGAATCAGGCATGGATCAGCCAGGATTCCTACACACCACTGCATTGAGCATCTGACTAGATCAACCATGGTGCCAAATCAACAATTTGAAAAAAGAGACCGGTTTCTTCTCTCTTCCTGCCTCAGCTACTATTCTAATGGTGTTACACGTCTGATGCCACACATCTGATGCTAAGTGCTTCTTCTCTCACTCACCATCTTCAGCGAGTACTGGTATTGCCACCCACCTCCACTGTATGTCACCTTGCCACTCTGTGGCCTTCTGATGCTGCAGCCACCTCCAGACTCTGTCATTATGCCACTCTATGGCCTACTCATGCAGCCGCCACCTCCACACTCTGTCATTGTTCCGTTCTGTGGTCCCCTCATGCTGATGTTACCTCCAGAACCTGTAATTGTGCCGATCTGTGGTCAACTCATGCTGCTGCCGCCTCCAGACTCTGTCATTGTGCCGCTCTGTGGTCTCCTCATGCTGCCGCCACCTCCAGACTCTGTCATTGTTCCGCTCTGTGGTCTCCTCATGCTACTGCCGCCTCAAGACTTTGTCATGGTGCCGATCTTTGGTCTCCTCATAGTGCTGCCACCTCCAGACTCTGTCATTGTGCCGCTCCTCATGCTGCTGACACCTCCAGATTCTGTCATTGTTTCGCTCTGTGGTCTCCTCAAGACTCAAGACTCTGTCATTGTGCCGATCCTTGGTCTTCTCATGCTTCTGCCACCTCCAGACTCTATCATTGTGCCGCTCTGTGGCCTCCTCATGCTGCCACCACCTCCAGACTCTTTCATTGTGCCACTCTGTGGAATACTCATGCTGCCGCCACCTCTAGACTCTTTCATTGTGCCGCTCTGTGGTCTCCTCATGCTGTGGCCACCTCCAGATTCTGTCATTGTTCTGCTCTGTGGTCCCCTCATGCAGCCGCTACCTCAAGACTCCGTCATTGTGCCGCTCTGTGGCCTCCTCATGCTGCCGCCACCTCCAGACTCTTTCATTGTGCCACTTTGTGGTATCCTTATGTTGCCGCCACCTCCAAACTCTGTCATTGTGCCGCTCTGTGGAATACTCATGCTGCCGCCACCTCTAGACTATCGCTGTGCCGCTCTGTGGTCTCCTCATGCTGTGGCCACCACCAGACTCTGTCATTGTGCTCCACTGTCCCTCCTTATGCTGCCGCCACCTCCAGGCTATGTCATTGTGCCGCTCTGTGGTCTTATCATGTTGCCACCACCTCCAGATTCTTTCATTGTGCCGCTCTGTGGAATACTCATGCTGTGGCCACCTCCAGACTCTTTCATTGTGCCACACTGTCCCTACTCATGCTACCTCCACCTCCAGGCTGTGTCATTGTGCAGCTCTGTGGTCTTGTAATGCTGCCACGGAAAAAATTCCATAAAATAAAAAAATATGCTTTTTTTTTCTTTGCAAATACGCTTTTCAATAAAAAAAAAATTGCAAAAAAAAATTATCCCCTATATGTTTGGTATTGCCACATCTGTAATGACCAGTACTACATAAATATTACATAAATTATCCCCTATGGTGCATGCCGTAAAAAAACAAAATAAAAGCCAGAATTTCTAATTTATTCTTAGTTTCCACCCAAAAAAAACGGAATATTAAGCGATCAAAAAGCAGCATTTACTCCAAAATGAAATGAATGAAAAATACAAGTCAGCCCTCAAAAATCAAGCCCTCACACAACTCCATAGAAAAAAAAATCAAAAAGTTATGGGTCTTGGGAAGTGGCAATGCAAAATCATTTTTTTGGTTTAATAAAAAGGTGTTTTATTGCAAAAAAAGTAGTAAAACATAAAAAAACTATATGTATTTAGTATCACTGTAATAGTACTGACCCATAGAATAAAAATATTATGTTACATTTACCGAAAAATGAACACCGTAAAATTTATAATGTAAAAACACAATGGCAGTATTGCTATTTTTTCCCATCTCCGTCCCAGAAAGAGTTAATAAAAGTTAATCAGAAAGTTATGTGTACCCCAAAATGGCGCCATTAAAAACTAAATCTTGTCCCGCAAAAAACAAGCCTTCATACTGCTATATAGACTGCAAAATAAAAAAGTTATAGCTCTTGGAACAAGACCATGAAAAAAGGACGAGAAACGCTTGGTCATAAAGGCCCAAAGAGGCTTGGTCACTAAGGGGTTAAAGTGCCCACATATAGCACATAGTTTGAAACTGAATGAAGATGAATCAGGCATGGATCAGCCAGGATTCCTACACACCACTGCATGATGCATCAGACTAGATCATCCATGGTGCCAAACCAACAATTTGACAAAAGAGACTGTTTCTTCTATCTTCCTGCCTCAGCTACGATTTTGATGGTGTTAAACGCCTGATGCCACACATCTGATGTTCAGTGCTTCTTCTCTCACCCACCATCTTCACCTCCACAGTATGTCACTTTGCCACTCTGTGGCCTCCTGATGCTGCCGCCACCTCCAGACTCTGTCATAGTGCCACTCTATGGCCTACTCATGCACCCGCCAACTCCACACTCTGTCATTGTTCCGTTCTGTGGTCCCCTCATGCTGATGTCACCTCCAGACTCTGTCATTGTGCCGTTCTGTGGTCTCCTCATGCTGCTGCTTCTTCCAGACTCTGTCATTGTGCCACTCTATGGCCTACTCTTGCAGCCGCTACCTCCAGACTCTGTGATTGTTCCGCTCTGTGGTCCCCTCATGCTGTTGCCACCTCCAGAATCTGTAATTGTGCCACTCTATGGCCTACTCATGCAGCCGCTACCTCAATAATCTGTCATTGTGCCGCTCTTTGGTCTCTTCATGCTGCTGCCACATTCAGATTCTGTCATTGTTCCGGTCTGTGGTCTCTTCATGCTACTGCCGCTTCAAGACTCTGTCATGGTTCCGATCTTTGGTCTCCTCATGCTGCTACCTCCTCCAGACTCTGTCATTGTGCCGCTCCTCATGCTGCTGACACCTCCAGATTCTGTCATTGTTCCACTCTATGGCCTACTTATGCAGCCGCCACCTCCAGACTTTGTCATTGTGCCGCTCTTTGGTCTCCTCATGCTGACGCCACCTCCAGATTCTGTTATTGTGCCACTCTGTGGTCTCCTCATGCTACTGCCGCCTCAAGACTCTGTCATGGTGCCGATCTTTGGTCTCCTCACGCTGCTGCCACCTCCAGACTCCGTCATTGTGCCGCTCTGTGGCCTCCTCATGCTGCCGCCACCTTCAGACTCTTTCATTGTGCCGCTCTGTGGCCTCCTCATGCTGCCGCCACCTCCAGACTCTTTCATTGTGCCGCTCTGTGGAATACTCATGCTGCCGCCACCTCTAGACTATATCATTGTGCCGCTCTGTGAGTCTCCTCATGATGTGGCCACCTCCAGGCTTTGTCATTGTGAAGTCCTGTGGACTACTCATGCTGCCATCACCTCTAGACTCTGTCATTGTGAAGCTCTGTGGACTACTCTTGCTGCCGCCACCTCCAGACTTTGTCATTGTGCCACTCTTTGGTCTCCTCATGCTGCTGCCACCTCCAGACTCTGTTATTGTGCCGCTTTGTGGAATACTCATGCTGCCGCCACCTCTAGACTATATCATTGTGCCGCTCTGTGAGTCTCCTCATGCTGTTGCCCCCTCCGGACTGTCATTGTGCCGCACTGTCCCTCCTCATGGTGCCGCCACCTCCAGCCTTTGTCATTGTGAAGCTCTGTGGACTACTCATCCTGACATCACCTCCAGACTCTGTCATTGTGCAACTCTATGGCCTACTCATGCAGCCGCCACATCCAGACTCTAGCATTGTTCTGCTCTGTGGTCCACTCATGCTGCTGCCACCTCCAGACTCTATCATTGTGAAACTCCGTGGCCTACTCATGCTGCCGCCTTCTCCAGACTATGTCACTGTGCCGCTCTGTGGTCTCCTCATGCTACTGCCGCCTCAAGACTCTGTCATGGTGCTGATCTTTGGTCTCCTTATGCTGCTGCCACCTCCAGACTCTGTCATTGTGCCACTTTGTGGTCTCCTTATGTTGCCTCCAACTCCAAACTCTGTCATTGTGCCGCTCTGTGGAATACTCATGCTGCCGCCACCTGTAGACTATATCATTGCGCCGCTCTGATGTCTCCTCATGCTGTGGCCACCTCCAGACTCTGTCATTGTGCCGCACTGTCCCTCTTAATGCTGCCGCCACCTCCAGGCTTTGTCATTGTAAAGCTCTGTGTACTACACATGCTGCAATAAACTACAGACTATGTCATTGTTCCGCTCTGTCGTCTTATCATGCTGTTGCCACCTCCAGAGTCTGTCATCGTGCAGCTCTGTGGTCTACTAATGCTGCTGCCACCTCCAGACTTTTTCATTGTGCTGCTCTTTGGTCTCCTAATGCTACTGCCATCTCCAGACTCTATCATCGTGAAACTCTGTGCCCTACTCATTCTGCCTCCTACTCCAGACTATGTCACTGTGCCGCTCTGTGGTCTTCTCATGCTACTGCCGCCTCAAGACTCTGTCATGGTGCCGATCTTAGGTCTCCTCATGCTGCCGCCACCTCCAGACTCTTTCATTGTGCCACTTTGTGGTCTCCTTATGTTGCCGCCACCTCCAAACTCTGTAATTGTGCCGCTCTGTGGAATCCTCAAGTTGCCGCCACCTTTAGACTATTTCATCGTGCCGCTCTGATGTCTCCTCATGCTGTGGCCACCTCCAGACTCTGTCATTGTGCCGCACTGTCCCTCCTCATGCTGCCGCCACCTCCAGGCTTTGTCATTGTGCAGCTCTGTGGTCTTATCATGCTGCCACCACCTACAGGCTATTTCATTGTGCCGCTCTGTGGTCTCTTCATGTAGCCACCCCCTCCAGACTCTGTCATTGTGAAGCTCTGTGGACTACTCATGCTGCCATCCCCTACAGACTATGTGATTGTGCCGCTCTGTGGTCTTCTCATTCTGCCATCACCTCCAGACTCTGTCATTGTTCCGCTCTTTGGTTTCCTCATGCTGCTGCAACCTCCAGATTCTGTCGTTGTGCCGCTCTGTGGTCTCCTCATGCTACTGCCGCCTCGACTCTGTCATGGTGCTGATCTTTGGTCTCCTCATGCTGCCGCCACCTCCAGACTCTGTCATTTTGCCACTTTGTGGTCTCCTTATGTTGCCGCCATCTCCAAACTCTGTCATTGTGCCGCTCTGTGGTCTACTAATGCTGCTGCCACCTCTAGACTTTTTCATTGTGCTGCTCTGTGGTCTCCTAATGCTACTGCCATCTTCAGACTCTGTCATCGTGCCACTCGTTGGCCTTCCCATGCTACCGCTATCTCCAGACTCTATCATCATGAAACTCTGTGGCCTACTCATGCTGCCGCCTTCTCCAGACTATGTCACTGTGCCGCTCTGTGGTCTCCTCATGCTGCTGCCACTGCCAGACTCTGTCATTGTGCAACTGTATGGTCTATTCATGCTGCATCCATCTCCAGACTATGTCATAATGCTGCTCTGTTGTCTCCTCAAGCTGCTGCCACCTCCAGATCCTGTCATTGCTAAACTCTGTGTCCTACTCATGCTGCCGCCACCTCCAGACTGTGTCATTGTGCCGCCCTGTGGCCTACTCATGCTTCTGCCACCTCCAGACTATTTCATTGTGCTGCTCTGTGGTCTCCTTATGCTGCTGCCACATACAGACTATTTCATTGTACCACTCTTTGGACTTCTCATGCTGTCGCCACCTCCAGATTATGTCATTTTGCTGTTGTGTGGCCTTATCATGCTGCCGCCACCTCCAGTTTATGTCATTCTGCCACTCTGTGATCTCCTCATGCTGCTTCCCCATTCAGACTCTGTCATTGTGCAGCTTTGTGGTCTACACATGCTGCCACCACCCCCAGACTCTGTCATTGTGCCGCTCAGTGGCCTTCTCATGCTGCTGCCAACTCCAGACTATTCCATGGTGCCGCTCTGTGGTCTACTCATGGTGTTTCCAACTCCAGACTTTGTCATTGTGCCACTCTGTGGACTCCTCATGCTGCCACCACCTCCAGACTCTGTCATTGTGCCGCTCAGTGGCCTACTCATGCTGCTGCCAACTCCAGACTTTGTCATTGTGCCGCTCTGTGGCCTACTCATGCTGTTGCCAACTCCAGACTATTTCATTGTGCTTCTCTGTGGTCTCCTTATACTGCTGTCACATACAGACTATTTCATTGTGCCACTCTGTGGACTCCTCATGCTGTCACCACCTCTAGATTATGTAATTGGGCCATTGTGTGGACTAAATATACTGCCGCCACCTCCAGTTTATGTCATTATGCCGGTCTGTGTTCTCCTCATGCTGCCCCCACCTCCAGACTCTGTTATTGTGCCGCTCTGTGGTCTTCTTATGCTTCTGCAACCTCCAGATTCTGTCATTGTGAAACTCTGTGGCCTACTTATGCTGCTGCCACCTCCAGAATAAGTCAGTGTGCCGCTCTGTCACCTCCTCATGCTGCCACCACCTCCAGACTCTGTCATTGTGCCGCTCTGTGGTCTACTCATGCTGCTGTCATTTCCAGACTATGTCACTGTGCTGCTATGTGGCCTACTCATGCTTCTGCCACCTCCAGATTCTGTCATTGTGAAACTCTGTGGCCTACTTATGCTGCCGCCACCTCCAGAATAAGTCAGTGTGCCGCTCTGTCACCTCCTCATGCTGCCGCCACCTCCAGACTCTGTCATTGTGCCGCTCTGTGGTCTCCTCATGCTGCTGCCACCTCCAGACTATGTCATTGTGCCGCTCTGTGGCATACTCATGGTGCTGCCACCTCCAGACTATGTCATTGTGCAACTTTGTGGTCTCCTCATGCAGCTGCCGCCTCCAGACTATATCATTGTGCCGCTCTGTGGTCTCCTTATGCTGCTGCCACCTCAAGACTTTGTCATTGTGCCGCTTTGTGGCCTCCTCTTGCTGCCGCCACCTCCAGACTTTGTCATTGTGCTGCTCTGTGGTCTACTCATGTTGCTGCCACCTCCCTCCAGACTCTGTCATTGTACCGCTCTGTGGCCTACTCATTCTGCTGCCACCTCCAGACTCTGTCATTGTGCAGCTCTGTGGTCTCCTTATGCTGATGCCATCGACGGAATCTGTCATTGTGCTGCTATCTCGTCTCCTCATGCTGCCGCCACCTCGAATCTTTGTCATTGTGCCGCTCTGTGGTCTCCTCATGCGGCTGCCGCCTCCATACTCTGTCATCGTGCCGCTCCAGTATCCGTTTTTTTCGGGGTAATTGTTCTGACGGATCAGAAAATGGGGAAAATTAATCAGTGAAGTCAACAAAAAACTACTGCTGACACCCTCTCCACTCTGTCGGGAGGGGGGGGGGTGTCTACTTGTATAAGCATTTAATAGAACAGGTTCTGTAGACATCTATGTGGAATCAGTTGATGAGGGTGTAAAAGAAGTGTGCTTCTTCCTAACGCTAACATCTACCTGTAAGGCTGAGTTGATACTTGAGTTATTTGGTTAGTTTTTGCCATGTGACCGCCCAAATAAGTAAAGTTTGCAGTGATTCTAAGAGCGACGCCTATCATACGGACTCACAGTATTATTTCGCAAGGCACAGTGTTCTACACCACTATTAAGGCTCTCAGCAGCTAGGAAATAGCAATTTTTAACGTAATTTGCCGCAAATATATTCGGATCTAATCGAACATTTCCTGAATAATTTGGAGATTCGGCGAATCAAATTTTTAAAAAATTTGCTCATCTCTAATAAAAACCTATTTAAATTTATGTACATTCTGTAAATTTGGTCAGCCTTTTACATGGAGGACAATAGAGATCGCTTTGCAGTGTATCCTATAACTACCTGAAGGAACAGTTATCGGGTAATGGTGCAGATAGGCATTTACTGTCCATGGGCCCCAGATTGTGAATAATCTTCTGTGAATTTCAGTCTGTTGTAAGCTGCTAATTAGTTATAAAATTGTCCAGTCATGTGAAAATCTCTGAATTATATACATACATTTTTGTGGAACTTTAGACTATCAATTTCAATGTAAAGCAAGTATGTAAGGATTATTATTTCTTTAATCACTGCTTATTCTGAAAAACCTATCTGAGATGATAAAGCTAAATTCGGTTTGCTGTCAACATCACTTAGACAAAACAAAGCAGTTTAGGAACATTTTAAGACTTGTGGAAGATATGAAAACAAGAATATCCCATCGGGAAAATTCTCAAGATTAAGAAGAATATGTTTTGACAATGCTTTTCCTAAATATCACTTACACATATGTCCTGTCCTGTATTATAGTGCTTTAAAAATACAATTTAATTGTGTCTTGGATTAGGTACATGCAAAATGTGCAAAAGAGATAATGAAGAAACAAGGTTTAATTTTTGATTATATGAGATAATGTCATAGTTTAGGAGAAGGAAGTGTCAAAATCGCAAAGGTTACTAAGCAATGAAAACCTCATAGAAATCATAGAATCCCTAATCTAGCAGCTGATCTGTATTCCTTGATGTCACTGTTGTATTTAGTAGGTAGATCCACTAGGTTCCCTGTGATTGTTACTGTATGCCACCAAGGTTGACAAACAACATCTCCTAGCAACCATCACTGAAAAATGCATTGCATCCGCAATAGAACATAGAGCATGCTGCGATTTTCATGCAACACAGAAGTGATGCATGAAAAACAACGCTCATGTACACAGACCCATTGAAATGAATGGGTCAGGATTCAGTACAGGTGCTCTGCGTTCACGTCACGCATTGCACCCATGCGGAAAACTTGCTCATGTGAATGGGGCCTAACATTGCTACCCAAGATTAGCTGGCAGTTCACAGTTTTCATGATTACGACCCTCTATTTCTCCTTTATTTCTTAAGTTTCCAATAAATTGTTAAAGAGTTATTGTTAATTATATTCACGCCAGCATATATACATTAATAATACATTAATACACAGGGTAGCGTGCAAAAGTATTTATGAGTGATAGCAAATTTAGCCTAAATCCACTTTCCTTTTTGTCTCCACGTGTTTCCAATCAATTTTTTTGGGGAGGGAGTGAATGTTGTTAACTATATGTTCAAACCAGCATATATGCCTTATTACTACACCAATACACAGGGTAATGCACAACTTTATCTGAGAGGCCCAAAAATGTCTGGGCTACGTACGAGAGCCAGACTGTGGGTCGTAGGAGCACCAGTTATCCGTCCAGAAACAGTAGTAGTATTCGGAAAGCTGCAACATTATTGTTGAGGAGAAAGAGGATGAGATTGTGGATAGGAAGGCTCACTTCTCCTCTCAGTCACAGCAGGATGATATGGAGGTGACTTCTGTGTCCGACACTGTGCCATGGAACCAGTGGTAGCGGTGTTCCTTCTGCTCCTCCTCCTTGCAGACCCAGATAAGGCTTTCAGTGGAGTACTTTCTGTCTTCACTGCCCCCTTCCTTTTTACTAAGAACTGGCAAGAAAACCACACCCTACGAGAGATAGTCTCCCTGTTAATGACTTGTTTGAGAACATTCACAGTTTGCACTGCCCTGAGGAGGAGATGGAGCAGGTGGCTGCAGACCCCAGGCATAGCTGTGTTGGTGGTGGTTGTACGGACCCCCATAGCCGCAGTATTATAATTGGGGGCAGCGACAGTGGCAGTCAGGCCATAGCAGGGAAGGGGGGCCAAAGAACCCACCATGATATACCACAGTCTGATACAAATGGAAGGCAGAGGACTTCGATGACGATTGTGTGCAGGACAGGATCTGGGAGCTGGAGCAGGGTGCTGAGGAGGCAACATCAGAGGAGGAGGGTGATGGCAGCAGCAATAAATAACAGAGGCCAATTACCTTCCAAAAAAACAGCCAAGGCCACGTATGCTTTGGGATCTGGTGATGACGCTGACACTGCGGGTAGGTTAGGTCCAAAACGTGCCGGAGCTAAGCTGATCTTGGCTGCCTCTATCTCTGCTGTGTGAGTATCTCCCATCTGGCATTTTTCTCTATGCTGCCGAAAGACAAAAGCATTGCCTTGTGCAAGCTGTGCAAGAGCAAAATAAAAAGTGGGCAGGCAAATACAAACGTAGGCACCACAGCTTTATTGAACCCCATCAATCAGTATTACTCCATTCTGTAGGCAAACATAGGTGGTAACCAGCCACCACAGCAGGAGTCCCCCTCTTTCTGTTTCCCCTTGTGACAGCCAGGCCTCATCCATGAGCAGTATAGTGTTTTTCACATTGTCATCATCCTTTTCACGCTCAGACTCCTCCTACGCTCTATCATCAGCCATCAATAAAGAAATTCATGGCCAGGAAATAACTCTACACTTCTAGCAATGCTTCACAAGCTTAATTCCAATCTTGCCAAGTTGCTGGCAGTCCAGTTGCTGCTGTACCTTTTAGTCAAGTCTGCCACCTTTAGAGATCTAATGGCTAAAAGCCTCATTGAAAGATTCCTAGCCTGCATTATTACCCCCAAATAGCAATCCCTGTTCTGTACTCTCACATGGCGGAGAACATAGGCCACTCCCTGCGATTCTTGCTGTGTGGCAAGGTTCATGCCACAGTGGACACTTGGAGCAGCTCTTACAGACAGGGTCAATACATGTCTTTGACGGCCCACTGGGTCAATGTTTTTTCTAGCAGTTGCGAGGTAGCACCCCAGCAACGAGACCAGGTCCCTTTGAACCCTTCCTATGATTGTGTGAGCCTTGCTCCCACACCAGTCACTTATCTTCCTCCTCCATGGACACGTTCCTGTCCCCGACAGCAGCAGGGCAGAGGGTCACTTGCCCTACCCCTCCTTCCTATCACATATGTCAAGTCAAGCATTGCCACACTGTGTTGGAGCTGATCAGCCTGGGTAAGAATAGTCACACAGGCAAACAGTTGCTAAAACATCCCATTGGCTGTCACCCTGCTTACTCCCAACTGGGACAACATCGTCAGCGACAATGGGCGCCACATCTAGGCTGCCCTGAACTTTGGCGAAATAACACATGCTTCCTGCATGGTGCACATCATCAACCAAGTGGTGCAACGCTGTCTAAATTAGCACACTGGCTTGCACAAGGTGCTGGCAAAGTCAAGAAGACTGTCCAAGCACTTCAGCCACTTCTATGTGGTGAGGAACACTTTCCTGGACCAGCAGTGACAGAAGGGCTTGCCGCTACAACACTTAATCTGCGATATGCCAACTCACTAGAATTTAACACTGCACATGCTCAAGCGTCTGTACAAGCAGCAGAAAGCCGTGAATGATTATGTCATGCACCAGACAGCCTCTGCAGCAGGGAGCATTTGTTGCATTGAGGTCATACAGTGGCAGCTCATCCGAGACACCTGTCGGATTTCGAAGCCCTTCTAAGAGGCCATAAAGTATGTCAGCAGGAACAACTGCAGCATGAATGATATAATCCCTCTCATATTTATCTTAGAGCAGATGCTGATGGTCATGCAGCAGGAGTCCATGGTGGATGAAGAGCAGCTGACACATCTTGCTGTCTACTCTATGGCTGTTGGGGACACAGAAAGGGATTCTGCCATGGAGGAGGAGGAGGATGATGATGAGGAGCTGCCACTGCAAGAGGAAGAGGAGTCAGAGGTGGAAGAGCAAGACGACCATGATGAGGATGGCACCGGCCAAGACACCCAATCGTCTCATTGGGGGTGGAGTCGGAAATAATCGACTCCTCAGGCATGCTAGCCAGAATGGAGACCTGTATGCTTGCTTGCATGTAAGGTTGACATCAAGCAATCTGATGACCACTGGATAGCCATGCTTTTAGAATCTCACTACCAAAGCAAAGTGGAGACTTGTTTTCCTCTCGCAGAAAGGGAGGACAAATTACGTTATTACCAGGAAACACTGTGTATGCAGCTTGCCGCAGCTAATGGTGAGCAGGCGCCTGCCACCGTAGAGTCAACCCCTCTCACTGCCATGAGCAGCAGAACCTGCAGCACCAGTAACAGCAGCTTTTTTAGTCTCTTCAAAATAATGGAGCAGTTTTTCCATGTGCCGTGTTAGGCTGAGGCCAGTCAGAAAGCCGACAGCTCTAGCCTCAATGCCCAGGTTCAGGCCTACCTAAACTCTGGCCAGTCTTTTGTACATACTCTTTTTCATGACCCCATGGATTTCTGGGCAGACATACTGGAACAGTGGCTCGAACTGGCACAGAGCACTCTCTTTCTTTCTTTTTTTTCACCCAGCCTCCAGTGCCATCTTGGAGAGGGTTTTCAGCTCCATGGGGGGCATGGTGACACCCAAATGGACCCTGTCCAAAACATCACTTTTGTCAAACTGAACCAAGCCTGGATTCAGGAGGATTTTTACACTCTTCTGCCACTGCTGCCACCTTCCAAGCATCACATTTTGTATGGCTGCTGCTTCTTCTGTCATGCCACCTCCACCAGTATGCATTTGCTGTGACCAGCCAACCATCATGTTCCATATGGCTAATGCTGCTGCCTCCATCATGCCACCACCACCATCATACCACTGCTGCGACCTGCCTACCACCACTTTCTTCACGACTGCTGCTGCCTCCATCATGTCACCACCAATATCATGCCACTGCTGCAGCCTGCTGAGTTCCAAACAACATTTACCATAAGGCTGAAGTTGTCTCCATCATGCTGCTGTGTGCCTGCCAACATGTACCATATGATTGCTGCTGCAGCCACCACTCCCACAGCTGCTGCTGCTCCTCTCTGTTAATCCCCTACTACCACCACCATTATTACTACTATTGCGGCCACATGCCACTAAATCTGTTCCATACCCTTTCCACATCCACACTGCACTGTTTTTACTTCCAATTAAAGGGAGAATTTTTGAGGCTTGCTCACAACGAGCCACTTTTTCTTCTGACAATCAACTCTTCTGCGTGTCGTACGGGCAGACATTCTGACCCTGTCAATGCAAAAATTTTGGACGCTTGATCCCTCACACCACTTTTTAATTTTTATTCTTAATTTTATAACACCATGTGTGTTTAAACATCATCTGCCTCTGATAAGGGTCAATTTTTGAAAGCTTTGGAATATGACACATGTGCCGGCACAGTGTGTTTTTAAACACCCTGTGTGTTAACGCCATCAAACATGTGCTTACCCATAGCTGTGTATGTCAGTGTCACTCAGACATCATTTACTATTGCTGTTGTAGCGTTTCAGTGCTTGGGGAGGGAAAAAGAATAAAAATTAGTAAAAAACAAATAAAAAGGGATCTTTTTTTTTTCTCAGCATATTCAGTCCACAAAACGAAATGACTGCAAAATGTTTTTTACTTTAGATTTTATTTTAGTGAGCTTTGTTAGGCTTCTTCTATATTTAGAGTTTCTCTGCATGTTTGTAGACATTAATTTTTATGTATCATTCACTGCATTTTTTTTCTGTTGTTTTTCAATATATATATATAGAAGCCTATGGAAAAATGCCCAAAGAATGCCATATACAGAATGTGATACTGTTATGGCAGTAGGTTTGGAACAAACTGTGTTAACCAACAGATTTGACTTTGGGTTAACCTTAAGGGCATTATTCTGGAAGTCCCCTTAAATGTACCCTTTAACCCCTGTACAAGGATCCAGACTTCGTTGCAGGGGAGCCACTAGGCTGCTTCTTACTGGAGTGGTCTTTGTGTGGTTAACAGATTACCCACAGGGGTCAGAGATATTGGTAGAGCACCTAAGGGTTAGGCAAAAATGTAGACAGGGACAGGTTAAGGTCAGAGTAGGCAGAGTACAAGCTTAGTGGTAAACAGACTGAGGTCAGGACAAGCAGCAAAGTGTCAATATGGAGGTCAGGCTAGCCACAGAATAATGCAGAGCTTGGGTGCAGCAAGAGCTATGGAGATGCTATCATTGCACCAATTGGGAGTCTCATTTACATATTATATTACCTAAATTAAAAAAAACTACAGCTTTGTGTCTATGCAAACAGTGTGATAGGGAGGTCAATGGTGACAGATTTCCAATAAGTACTCCAGGGTACATGTTGCATCTTGGCCCAACGTAGGAGGAGAAGCCTTGCAGGCAAGCAAATTGTAGCCCGTGTGAAGGAACAGAGGAAACCTGGTGCCATTCTGCATTGTACTTGTGACCTGGAAGGATATTGTACTGTTGCTCTGTCTGCAAAAAAAAAATCAAAAAAAACTGTAGACATATATAATGTAATAGGGATATTATGAAGATTACAGGAAGAGAATAGGAGACACATGTGGGAATTTTGTAATTTGAACAGGGAAAGAGAGTAAGGGAGTGAGAGACTGGTCTGGTCACTTTCAGGTGTCTTTGCTGGTAGGCTACTGTCAGTTTATCTTCTGGTACCTAGTTCTAGGTTACAGATTCCTTCAAAAACAGACAGCTTTCCTGACATGGCTATTTGTGAAACAGCCGGTACCCGGTGGATAAGGCAGTAGCTCTGCTATGGAGTGGGCATCATCTTTAAAGACCCAGTATCTGCTGTACTATTATGTCTGCTGTCAGGAATGGGTTGCATTTCTTTCTACGCTTCCTAGACTTATTGCCATACAAATTACATTCTCGCAGACACTGAGGAATCGCAATTGGATTTTATTTTTTCTAGAAACAAGTTTCCATTTACCATTTCTAATTAGGCATCTCTGTGTTATAGTCAAACTACTGAATGCACTGTACATTGCTGCAAGATAACAGGTAGATACAGCAAAAGCATTTTATATCAGTAACTCAAATTATAACCATGTTACTGAAGGCGTTGCTACTAGGAAAAAATTGCATTGTCATACCTGTGTTTTAGTGAATATGTGTTATTACTCGAAAAAAGTGTTCGATATTTTACAACAATAAAATGGCAACCATAACACTATTATCATAGGCTTGTTATTGAATGTGTTGTATATTGCCGATGGATAATGGGTACATATAGCAAACACATTTTATATCATTAATGCAAATTAAACTGTTACTGAAGGCATTACGACTAGAGTTAAGCGAAGACCTGGATGAACTCGACCCGAGCTTTATCCCGAACCCGAACCCCATTGAAGTCAATGGGGACCCGAACTTTTGGGCACTAAAAATGCTGTAAAATAGTCCAGGAAAGGGCTAGAGGGCTGCAAAAGGCAGCAAAATGTAGGTAAATGCCCTGCAAACAAATATGGATAGGGAAATGAATTAAAATAAAATAAAATAAATAAAAATTAACCAATATAAATTGGAGAGAGGTCACATAGCAGAGAATAAGGCGTCATATCACCCACCACTGGAGAAGGCCACTTTCAGTTATTTAGGCCCCTGCACCCAGATTGAGGAGAGGTTCATTCAACTTTGGGTTGCACCACAAGATCATGGTAAAGTTAAAAAACATGAGGAATCAATAAAGAAGTGCCCCGGAGTACAAGAATACATGGTTGAGGGGGAGGCAGTTATAAATGTCTATTCTGCACAAGGGAGGGAAAGGTTATGTGGGATCCATGCCTGGTTAATTTTTATGAACGTCAGCTTGTCCACAATGGCTGTTTGTCAGTAATGACGCCCCCTGCCGTGCTGAATACGCGTTCAGACTAAACGCTGGCCACCAGGCAGGCCAGCACCTCCAAGGCATAAAATGCTAACTCTGGCCATGTGGACAATTTGGAGACCCAGAAGTTGAATGGGGACGAACCATCAGTCAATACGTGGAGGGGTGTGCAGAGACTGGCCTGAAAGTGCTAAAAATGACCCCTCATCCTCCTCCTCCTCCTGGGCCACCTCCTCTTCCATCATCGCCCTAAGCGTTTTCTCAAGGAGACATAGAAGTGGTATTGTAACGCTGATAACGGCGTCATCGCCACTGGCCATGTTGGTGGAGTACTCAAAACAGCGCAACAGGGCACACAGGTCTCGCATGGAGGCCCAATCATTGGTAGTGAAGTGGTGCTGTTTCGCAGTGCGACTGACGCATGCTTACTGCAGCTGAAACTCCACTATGGCCTGCTGCTGCTCGCACAGTCTCTTCAGCATGTGCAAAGTGGAGTTCCACCTGGTGGGCACGTCGCATATGAGGCGGTGAGCGGGAAGGCCGAAGTTACGCTGTAGTGCAGACAGGCGAGCAGCGGCAGGATATGAACACCGGAAGCGCGCACAGATGGCCCGCACTTTATGCAGCAGCTCTGACATGTCGAGGTAGTTGTGAATGAACTTCTGCACCACCAAATTCAGCACATGCGCCAGGCAAGGGATGTGCGTCAAACCGGATAGTCCCAGAGCTGCGACAAGATTTCGCCCATTATCGCACACCACCAGGCCGGCTTGAGGCTCACCGGCAGAAACCACTTGTCGGTCTGTTGTTCAATACCCCGACACAACTCCTGCGCGGTGTGGGGCCTGTCCCCCAAACATATGAGTTTCAGAATGGCCTGCTGATGTTTACCCCGGGTTGTGCTGGAGTTGGTGGTGAAGGTGTGTGGCTGACTGGATGAGCTGGTGGAAGCAGAGGAGGTGGAAGCTGAGTACGAGGAGGAGGTTACAGGAGGCAAAGAATGATGCCCTCCGATCCTTGGCGGCAGAAGGACGTGCGCCATAGAACTCTCCGCCTGGGGCCCAGCCGCCACTACATTTACCCAGTGTGCAGTTAGAGAGATATAGCGTCCCTGGCCGTGCTTACTGGTCCACGTATCTGTGGTTAGGTGGACCTTGCCATAGATTGTGTTGCGCAGTGCACACTTGATTTTATCGGATACTTGGTTGTGCTGGGAAGGCACAGCTGTCTTGGAGAAGTAGTGGCGGCTGGGAACAACATACTGTAGGACAGCCATGGCCATCAGCTGTTTGAAGCTGTCTGTGTCCACCAGCCTGAATGACAGCATTTCAAAGGCCAGTAGTTTAGAAATGCTGGCATTCAGGCCCAGGGCTCGAGGGTGGCTAAGTGGGAATTTATGCTTTCTCTCCAAGGTTTGTGATATGGAGAGCTGAACGCTGCCGTGTGACATGGTGGAGATGCTTGGTGACGCAGGTGTTGGTGTCGGTGGCCCATCCTCTGTTTGGTGGGCGGCAGGTGCCAACATTCCTCCCAAGGCGGAGGAAGAGGCCGGGGCAGCAGCAGAAGAGGGAGCAGGAGGAACCTGAGTGAGTTCCTGGTTTTTAAGATGTTTACTCCACTGCAGTTCATGCTTTGCATGTAGATGCCTGGTCATGCAGGTTGTGCTAAGGTTCAGAACGTTAATGCCTCGCTTCAGGCTCTGATGGCACAGAGTGCAAACCAATCGCGTCTTGTAGTCAGCACATTGTTTAAAGAAGTGCCATGCCAGGGAACTCCTTGAAGCTGCCTTTGGGGTGCTTAGTCCCTGGTGGCGGTGGCCAGTAGCAGGCGAACCCCCTTGGTGGTGGCTGTTCTGCTTTTTTCCCTGCTCCCTCTTTTGATACGCTGTTGGCTCGGTCTCACCACTGCCTCTTCCTCTGAACTATGAAAGTAAGTGGCACGACCTTCATTCCATGTGGGGTCTAGGACCTCATCGTCCCCTGCATCGTCTTCCACACAGTCTTCCTCCCTGACCTCCTGTTCGGTCTGCACACTTTAAAAAGTCGCAGCAGTTGGCACCTGTGTTTCATCATCATCATAGACATGCTGACTCCGATGAGGTAGTATTCCTCTGTGCTCATCATTATCAGGAAACATAAGTGGTTGTGCATCAGTGCATTCTATGTCTTCCACCACTGGGGAAGGGCTAGGTGGATTCCCTTGGGAAACCCTGCCAGCAGAGTCTTCAAATAGGATAAGAGACTGCTGCATAACTTGAGGCTCAGACAGTTTCCCTGATATGCATGGGGGTAATGTGACAGACTGATGGGCTTGGTTTTCAGGCGCCACCTGTGCGCTTTCTGCAGAAGACTGGGTGGGAGATAATGTTGTGAACGTGCTGGATCCCCTGTCAGCCACCCAATTGACTAGCGCCTGTACCTGCTCAGGCCTTACCATCCTTAGAACGGCATTGGGCCCCACCAAATATCGCTGTAAATTCTGGCGGGTACTGGAACCTGAGGTAGTTGGTTCACTAGGACATGTGGCTGTGGCAGAATGGCCACGTCCTCTCCCAGCACCAGAGGGTCCACTAACACAACCACGACCGCATCCGCGTCCCTTACTAGATGTTTTCCTCATTGTTACTGTTCACCAAGCACCACAATAAGAAAAAAAAGATATTTGGCCCAATGTATTGATTTCAAATTAAGGCCTTTTTTTTACAGGCACCTAACATTATCTGCCTATCAATTTATGTACTGTATTGCACTAATCCAGGCACAGCAGTAACCACTGATTTAGGGGAATATCTATTGTAGGTCTAGTATTTAGGCCCTGGATGAAAGGTATCCTTTTATGGACAGATTTACCCTTGGAGATGCACAGTAGCGTGTGAAAAAATATGTAGGCTTATGCCTTCAGCAATTGTTTACACTTTGTGTAATATACCCTTTAACGGACAAAAATACAATGGGAAATGGACGGTAGCGTGTGAAGTTATTGAGGATGACCCTCTTAGCACTTGTATATACACCTTGAGTGTAATATTCCCTTTTACGGACAGATTAACACTTGGCCTGCAACAGCTGGAACACCAGATTCAGGGTATTGCTATTTTGGCAAGTGAATTTCACCCCAGAACAAAATATATCTTTTGCCGGACACTATGAAACTTGGCCAGCCACAGCTGAAACCACTGATTTATGGTATTGCTATTTTGGCAATTGAATTTCACCCCAGAAAAAAAATATACCCTGTTACGGACAGATTTAAACTAGGCCTGCAACTGCTGGAACACCAGATTAAGGTTATTGCTATTTTGGCAATTGAATTTCACCCCAGAACAAAATATATGTTTTGCCAGACACTATTATACTTTGCCAGCCACTGCTGGGACTCCAGATTTATGGTATTACTATTTTGGCAATTGAATTTCACCCCAGAACAAAATATATGTTTTGGTGGACACTATTATACTTTGCCAGCCACAGCTGAAACCACTGATTTATGGTATTGCTATTTTGGCAATTGAATTTCACCCCAGAACAAAATATATCCTTTGCAGGACAATATGAGTCCAGCCACATCTGAAACCACTGATTTATGGTATTGCTATTTTGGCAATTAAATTTAACCCCAGAACAAAATATATGTTTTGCCGGATACACTATTATACTTTGCCAGCCACTGCTGGGACACCAGATTTATGGTATTGCTATTTTGGCAATTGAATTTCACCCCAGAACAAAATATATGTTTTGCCGGACACTATTATACTTTGCCAGCCACTGCTGGGACACCAGATTTAGGGGATTGCTATTTTGGCAATTTAATTTCACCACAGAAAATAATCTATCCTTTGCCAGACAGCAGACAGTATTACACTTGGCTAGCCAAAGCTGGAACACCAGATTTAGGGGATTGGTATTTTGGCAATTGTATTTAACCCCTTAATAAAATATAGAATTTGCTATCCTGAGTTTCTAGGGGTGACAATAAGCACAGCCAAGCCCCTGATGTAGGATATAGCAAAAAAAAAAAAAAACTAGTATTGATGGATTGATGGACTTGGTGGCAGCTTGTTCTGGTGCACCACAAGTCACAAAATGGCCGCCGATCACCCCAGAAAAAAGTGATAGAAAAACGCTCTGTGCAGCCTAAAAACCAGTGAGCAATTAACTAGCAGAAGTTGAATCATTCACAGCTGTAGATCGATCACTTGATTAGGTCTTTTTGCTGACTTTTCCCTGCCTAATATCGCCCTCACAGAAGCTGCGTCCTCTCCCTACACTAATCAGAGCAGTGTGACTAGAATAGAGGCTGGGTCACATGCTGCACTTGGCCAATCACAGCTATGCCATTAGTAGGCATGGCTGTGATTGCTTCTTAGGGCAAGAAGTAAAATGCTAGCTGATTGGCTGCTGTGCAGCCCTTCAGAAAGCGGGAAGAAATTACCAAACAACGGACCCGAACCCGAACTTTTTTGAAAATGTTCGGGTCCGGGTCCGTGTCCCCAACACCCCAAAATTCGGTACGAACCTGAACTATGCTCGAACTGTTCGCTCAACACTAATTACGACATCAGTGCATGTAGTTCAAAGATGTTTCACAGCAAAAAATTGCATTGTCATACACATTTTAGTAAATTTTCACAGGGAATGTTTAGTAATGTTTTATAGGAAAATTGTATTTTTGCCATTGTAAATTGTCAATACCAGTGTGCAATGTTTTTGTGGAAGGGGATGGATTTGGGACATTTAATTCCACAAGTGTCTCTAAATTACAGAAAAAAACACTCTTTGCTAGTATTATTTAATAACCAGACCCATACCTATGACTTTTCATTTATAGACCTCATAATAAAATTTATGAAATATGGAAGGGTTCAAAACAAAATAATCAGTCCTTGTCATCCCAGAGCCATAATGTGGATTGTAGCAGCACCAGTTATCTTGCCAGAAGTAGTAGTAGTAAGCAACAGTTCTCCCTGGCTTTGTAAAGGCCCAATGTTATCATTAAGGAGAAATAAGATGAGATTGGATGGCTCACTCCTCTCACTCACAGCAGGATGATGTGGAGGTGACTTATGAATCTTATGAGTCTATGACTATGTCTTGTCATGTGGCAGAAACAGTGGGCTACTGCTTGCAATTCTTGCTGTGTGGTAAGGTGCATATCACAGTGGACACCTGACACAGCTGTTATGGGCAGGGACAGTACATGTCTTTCACGGCCAACTGGGTTAATGTTTTTTGAGATGAGGCAGCCCCACAGCAAGAGGGCCAGGTCATATTAACACCTCCATTTTTGTGTCTGTCTGGTTATTACACCAGGTGCTTATCCGCCTTCTTCACATCCTCCTCCTTGGGCATTGTCCCATCTTAACAGAAACAAGGCAGAGCCTCAGTCCCCCTCCTCTCCCGCCTATCATATGTGTAAAGTTAAGCAGTGCCACGGCATGTTACAGGTGATGGGCCTTGGTAACAGTAGCTACACAACTGATCACTTGCACGTACTGTACATCAAGCAACCAACATTATGCTAACTGTATCCTCACTAACTCCAACTGTGCAAGGTGGTCAGCGACAAGGGCAGGGACATTGTGACCGTGCTGCATTTGGGGAAAATAACACATGCTCTCTGCATGGCGCATATGATGAATCTAGTTTATGCAATGCTTTTTGAAAAAGTACACTGGCTTTTAGAGGGTGCTTTCCATCTCCACAAGACTGTCCTCACATTTCAGCCATTATTATGTGCAGGAGGGTCTGCAGTTACACCGTTTGATCTACGATGTACTAACTCGCTGGAATTTCTCATTGCAGATGTTAAAGCACCTGTACGAGCAGCAAAATGCCATTAATTATATTGTCATTCACTAGTCCACCTCAGCAGGTAGCATGTTTTGAGGTCAGGCAGTGGCAGCTCATCAGAAATGCCAGTCTTGTACTGAAGACCTTTGAAGAGACCACAACATTTCTCATTAGTAGTGATAAGCGGCAGGTGCCATATTCAAATTTGCGATATTTAGCGAATATATGT